>CM036658.1:85372956-85972956 GCA_020746105.1 Trogon surrucura
CTCTGCTATGAGGGCAGGATGAGAGAGTTGGGGTTGTCCAGCCTACACAGGGGAAGGCTTCAGGGACACCTTACAACAGTACTTAAAGGGGGCCCACAGGAAGCATGGGGACAGACATTTTAACAGGGCCTGTAGTGATAGGAGAAGGTGTAACGACTTTAAACTAAAAGAGGGGATATTCAGACTAGATAGAAGGAAGAAATTCTTTACAGTGTGGGTGGTGAGACCCTGGCAGAGGATGCCCAGAGAAGTGGTAAAAGCCCCATCCCTGGAAACATTCCAGGTCGGGTTGGTCAGGGCTCTGATCTACACGGTCTAATCGAAGATGTCCCTGCCCCTGGCAGGTGGTTAGACTAGGTGATTTGTCAAGGTGCCTTCCAACTCAAACCATTCTGTGGTATCTGTCCCCACTGTGCATCTCCACCAACACCCACTTACAAACCCCAGTCTAGCAGGTACTTGGACAAAACAGCCCCAGGGCGACAGCTCAGAGTGTTGGCAGGATTAGGGCCATGCCAGCTAAAGCAAAAGAACAATTATCGTGGTATGTTTGCACACCATCAGCTACCCAAATCACCTACAGACGCCATCCAAAGCTTGCTGTTGACACAGAAAGCCTCCTCACCACCTAAAATGAATTCTGTCTTGCGCTCCGCAGCAAAGAGAGCTACAAGTCGCCTTTTTCAGACATGGTTGTTTCTAGTATGAGTAACAGAAAATGTGTTTCCTCACATATGGGCAACCGTCTGAAAGCCTTGCTACACCAACACACAGGCAGAACCAAGCAAATGTTTGGTGACATTTCCCTATTGCCGTCTCGCTGTTAAATGAGCTTTAAAAAAAAAAAAAAAATTTAAAAAAAAATCTTGCTTTGGTGCTAGTTGTGTCTATTTTGAAAAGCACAACATTCCTCCAGAGCTCAGCAGCAAAAATTGAAGACAGGTAAAAGTAATGGGAGAAGAGAAAAAACATATATTCAAGCATCTCAGCAAACAGCAACGCCTTGCAGTTAGCAATTAAAGGGAAAAAAAAAAAGCCACAGGGATTAAAGAAAAAGAAATTAAAGAAAATTAAAGAAAAAAAACAAAAAAAAAAGCCACAGGGATGCTGCCATCACCCTGCACATGGCTATTCCCAAACTTCTGCTTTGTATGACAGCTACTAGACCCACGCCCTGCAAAACATTCCTCTGGAAGTTTGCGACCTCCGCCTCGCACATCGCGGCGTTGACAGGTCTGTCAATTCCAGTGGGATCACTCACCCCTCCCCACATCCCAACCTCCTCCAACTTGCTTTTGGAAGCTTTGTCCTCCAGCATCCCCAGCTCCTCTGTTCGGGGGTGTTGTCTCTCCAGTACTTCGGCAAGGGCAGGTTGCTCTCTGCCTCACTGGAGCAGCTGATAACACGACAGAGGATTGCGACCCTCTCTCCCAGATGGCCAAAAAGTGGCTTAAAGAGAGGGGGAAAGCGCAAAGGATTTGATCCTCTGGGCTGGAAATTCAGAAGCATTTTCAAAGTAATTTCTGGACAACCCTGTTATTTTTTTCCAATCTCATCCATTTCCTTCCTATTCAATATCAGACTGTTTCCTCCTGAATAAAATTAGTAGAGATTCACTCAGATGCAAAACTTTGGCTTCTTTCTGCCATAGCCATTCCCGTTCGTTAGAAGGATCAGTAAGAGAAAACCCAAGATGAGAACAAGCCAGAATGCTGATCCTTAAAGATCACTTAAACCTCTTGCATCCCTCATTTTGATGATGTTCCTACCTGGGTTCCAGCAGCCAGCACAATGCATCTCGTGCCCAAAATGCTAAGAAAAGAGCACACACATTATTATCTGCAAAGAGGGTACATCAAGGCCAATGGCTTGCTGCAGTTCCCCGTGCAAGCACGGTCTCGTTCCACCACCAGATGGGTGGGAACACACCCTGCCAAAGCAAAACATGTGTTGCATTACCAAGTAGTTCACTGAGCCAACTCTTCAGAAAAAAAGGAGCGTCAACCCATAAAAATCATGAAGTTTGCTTTTACATGGGTAGGAAGACAGCGGTAAGAGAGGATGGGCAGCTCAGAATCATAGAATCATCAAATGGTTTGGGTTGGAAGGGAACTTTAAAAGTCATCTGGTCCAACCCCCCTGCAGTGAGCAGGGACACCTTCCACTAGATCAGGTTGCTCAGAGCCCCATCTGACCTGAAATATTTCCAGGGATGGGGCATTTACAGCCTTTCTGAGCTGGGTGGGCTCAGCTAGGACAAAGGCCCACAAGCTGTGGTGCCACCTCCCCAAGGTGACTCGTCACCTCCTGCAATCCTGTAGTGATCCTGCAGTAGCTTCTGCCACAGGATTATTCAGGGTTTGTGTGTTTCACCATGAAGCTCAGGATGGCCACCGTGGGCATCCTTACAGCCCTGCCATGAAATCCCGTATTTAGGATCAGCAAATATTAGTGGGCTGTTCTACATATTCCTGCACGCATTTTCCATCAATGATTTTCACCATCTCCTAACCAGAGCACTACAGGAGCTGGAAGAGGGTGATTAAAGTTTTATCGTTTTTTTTTTAAATCCAGTTACATTTCCCATTTGTGCTAAAAGTAGGAGGAAAATGGCTTGGGTCAACGAGAAACAGATTTGGGAGGAAGGGAAAGGGATTCGGCAACACGGAAAAGAAAAGTTTGCCACATTTTGTTCGAATCAAAACGAAATGTCTTCGTTCGCTACCAAGTCTCGTTTAACCTTTCCTCTTTCTAACTGCAAACTGCCATTTCCAACAGAAGGTTGAAAAGCTTCATTGAGAAGATGTCAGAAAGGAAACGTTTTGGCATTTCCAATATGACACATTTCATTTCGACATTTTAAATGAAATGCCTGGACATTAAAAATAAATTAACTTCCCCTAGAGATTTTCAACATACCACTTGCCAAATTCAACCTAAGCTTATGAACAGTCCAGGCTTTCCCAAATTCAACTTTTGAATCAATTTACACTGGAAATTCACGTTAGTTTTGGTCCAGACTGCTGAGACCCTGCAACGCCCTTAGAGATGATCCGCCTCAGCACATCCCCAAGACTTGATCTCCAGCCAACATCTCAAGCCTAGAAATATTTACACCTTCTGAAAATATTATATATGAAGAGAATGGGTTAGTCTATGACCCGACAACAGCCTCTCAAATTATTTTAACATGTGCTTCGCTCTTAATATACTGCTGTCATTCATGGGGATTAATGGCTGTTATTAATCACTCGATCTGAAGGCACAGGAGAAAACCATCTCCCCATGCACAAGACTGAGGGAACATTATTTATTTGCTAGCACTAACATATAATAAAAACAATTTCTCAGTAGATCTCTCCTCACATGCACAGACGACCATGTCAAGCCGTGAGTGATTTGCAAGGCTTTGGAGGCATGACAAAACCAGCCGGCAATGACAACCAAGGGTATTGTCTCACAGCCCCTCTTCAGATGAGTAATATTCATGCGGAAAAGCACATCCATCAAACAAAGGCCTTGGTGAAGGGTTTTGAGGACATGAAACTGGTTACACCCATGCTTGTTTTCCATTAGGCCGGTGGTAGGACTCAGCAGAGCCCCCAGGCCAACTGAAATGCTCACCAGGAACTTGGGCTGGAACACGGTGGAGCTGCCTACAACCGTGTTTCTAGAAGATATCACGCTTAACAGTTCCAAGTCAGCTCGAAAAGACAGTGGCTAGAGGAAAATTTGCACCATAAGGCTTTAATTTGTCACTGTTCTGGTGTGACCTCCCTGGCTGACCAATGGACTGAAGTGCTTTTGAGTCAGCCAAGGCTAGGAGAGCCTGTCCCCAAGCATCTTCAGCAAGCTACCCACTTTTTCTGATGACAAGAAACTTGGATATAGGGTCCCCTGCCTTTAGCAACACATTACCCCTGTTTTGCTGTGTTAGCTGAGAGAGGCTGTTTTTCCTGTTTTTACTTTTTAACACCGTAATTTGCTCAGACTGGAAGCCCTTAGCACCAAAACCAAAGCGGAGAACAGGACAGGCAACCAAGCTGCCTAGGACAGACAACGAACTTCCACTCTCCTGGACTCCTAAAGGGTCTACCTCAAAATATCTTTGCACCCTCCATTGAGACCCTGCACAGGGCTATGGAATGTCTGAAACACCGACTCCCCTCCAGCACGAGCTTTGCATTGAACTGCACGCTAAAGAATAACTTACATGTTTATACACCTTGCTTGCACAGCATGGTGCTTGTAGGCTGGAGGCTCAAGTTCCTCCTTTTGATTCACTCCTTGAGTGAGTCAAACTATTTATTTGAACTCGAATCCGCATGAGGTGCAGGACAGCTCAGGCTTGGGCTCAATGCCAACCGCACTCCCATTGTCCACCATATAAAAGCGGGTATCCCAGCACGGTCATGGGAGGTATGAAATACAGAAGATGACAAAACACTGGTTTTATGAGGCAGTTGCAGGGAAAAAAAAAAAAAAAAGAACTAATGCAAAAGAAAAAAAAATAGATCTGTATTTTGCTTTTCTCCCCTGTTGTCCTTTCTCTGGCTCTCTTTACCTGTTCTCTTTTTGAGGTTAGGGACAGGAGAGGAACAAGCCTCTTCACATTCAGCTTTTTCTCCACTCTCCACATATTTCTGTACTTAATCTGTGCCCTTCTGTAGATTTTTAACTGCTGATTCCTAAAGCTCAGCCAATGTCCCTTATTAAACATGGTTGGCTCTTCACCTGCTGAACTATGAACAACAAAAGAAATTTAAAAGCAACCTTATGGGAAATACAGAGCTGCTTGGTATACTCTTAAGGAGGCTGCTCCTTTTCTCTAGACTCCTAAACTGAAAACCTCTTGGTATAAAGTCAGATTTGGGTTTTTTTTTTTCAAGAAGAAGCTGAAAACCAAGGCAGTGAAGGAAATACTCTTGAGTATGCCAGCACGTGTTAGTACTGGACCAGTGCACTAAGGTGGCATCTCTAAGACTTGCACTCTTCTAGGAAAGATGCATTAAAGGTTCCTTGACTCTTTTCTGCAAGGATGAGTCCCAGCCTTATTGACTGGCATGGCTAGTAATTTTGGTAACTATTTTTCCAGCGTAGAAGTTCCCTGTCATTCCAGGTGAGTGGACTATCCCCTGCATCCTACTGCACATGATATTTTTTTCCCACTGACACCACATTCAGAAACATCTCATGCATGAACAGTGACCCCCCCAAAGGAGTAAGAGCAAGAAAGAGCTCCAGGCTTTGGGAAAGGGGATCCTGGCTACACCCTTTGAGATTTAAGGTATTACATAAATGTACTTTCTTATAAGCAGTATCTGAGAAGCTTTGTTCAAAATGACATCCAAAGAGTGACAGCCCCCAGAGTATAATACAGTAAAAATGGGCTCTAACGGGGTATTTTGCTGTTACATTAGTGTGAGTCCACTCAGCAGCTAAATTGCGAGAGCCTCATGAAAACCCTCTTTTCCCCACCATATCAGTGAAAGGTCTTCAGTAATTTGCATTCAAAGAAATGTGTTTTGTGAATAACGGGACCCCGCCATGAGAGTACAATTTTATTACCTCACTTAAGCAATTTTAGCCAAATTGTGCTTCCTATCTGAAGAGCTGCCATTGGTGAGGAGAGAGTGCTCACAACTCCACATGCAAAAAAAATGCTCATTTTGAGCTTCCATGACCCCACATTTACTTTTTTTGTCATTAATTTCCAAATTACCTGCTGTCTGTCAGAGAAATGCTTTTTTTTTGTTAGAGCCTAGAACTGTCACTCAAAGCCTCCGGTATCTCAAAAGGGTTCAGCGGAAAATGAGTGGAAAAAGTCCCAGGGTAGCTCTCTGAAGTTCTCCTTTGAGGAAGGGGAGTGCATTAACTGAAAAGGAAAATAAACAAGCTCTAAAGTCCCAGGTCACTGCTGGCAGGAGTGGGTGCAAAGATGAAGCCAAGGCCATCTCCACAAAAAGAGGGAAAAAAGGGGAAAAACCACGGCCATAATATAAGCAACTACTTTGCAAGCTACTTAAGACAGGTTACAACATAAGGGCAGATTCTCTGCCTATAGTAGGCCAGCAATAGACTTGAACACGACCCTCATTGCCATTTGAGGCCCAACACATTCAGGGAAGATGCAGGTTGTCCCTGAAAGCCCCTGCCACCCCAGGCACAGCACGCACTGCTGTGGACACCCTTTGGCTCTCCTGGTCACAAATTTACTAGAAAGGCTGAGCAAAGCTGCATATCCCAGCAATAAAACCCTTTTCTGATGGAGACCCCACTCCTGCATTAATTCAGAGGCTGTCCATTAGCTATTAATTAGAGGATATTACTATGCAAATAATGAAAATTAATTAAGCCCTCACTTAATCTAAAAAAGTCTCTTCCTTGCTGTTCTCAAATACACCCCAGGCAAGCAGCTACAATTTTTTTAATCATAAAAGTGACACCCTATGAGCTGACATTTCCTTAAAGGATGTCTTTAATATCAAAATAAAATAAAATAAAGTGAAACAGCCTTGTCTCCCGAGCGAGCCAGCAATAATATGATGTTAACTCAATCTTCCCCAGCCTGCTGCATTGAAAGAGATGGAAGGTTTCCTTCCCAGAAACCTCATCCTTCTCCCAGGATGTTGCTTCTCTCCATTGGGTACCAACAGTCCTGGCTAGATGCTTCTCTGAGCGACCCATCATCATTGAGCGTGACACTGCAGCAGCTGGACAGAGGGACCTGCCGTGGAGCATCAGGAGGCTCCAGCATCACTGCAAGTTCACTGAGCAGGGACCAACGTGACTCAGCTCTGTGGGCAGCACATGGCAGGTTTCCTGCCACCAGGAATGATCCCAAAGAGCAGAAGAGGAGTATTCGTGCCTCACTTCACTCCATGCAGTTTCGTCTGTCTGTCTTCTTTTCTAAACCCATTACCACTTCACAAATTAAATTCCGTTCTGTCTTTGTAGTTTCTTCATTAAAGCTGATTGCTGCTACTCATAACCAAGAAATAAATGCCTCAGCACCTCGCTAAGGCTCATTTCATGCAGAACCCATACCTGTCTAAGCACAAGTCTCACCAGCTGGATACTAGGTTCAGGACTTGAACATCCAGGCAGATGTTTGCAGATTTGAGTTTATATCTCAGGGGCCTTTTGGAGGTGGCAATGCCACCAGTCAGCATTTGCACTTGCTAGACGAGAAGATGTACTTGTTCCTGAACACTTCACAGCAACAATCTCTTCTAGTCAACAGCCAGAAGAAGACAGCAGTCATACTGGTAAACTGCTCCAGCTACAGTCCTCTCTTCCCCACACAAGACCTCCTGCACAGAAAGGATCCTGGCAGGAATCTCATAATGGTTCTGTGATAGCCCTGACAACTACCAGATGCACTCATCAGTGAAGAAGAGAAACACCACCTCAGTCAGTGGGTGAGGACGGCAGGTTGTCCTTGGAGAGGACAAAGAGCACTGCCAGACTAGGCACCACGTTTCTACCTTGGAGGAGCAGATACAGGGGCCAAATAGTCCAGAAGCCAGGAGGGCTCTGAGCTGGCACAAGAACCAGTGGCAAATGTCACGACATCTTGCAAAGGAGTGATCATATTTTAAGGACAACTCCTACCCTGCATGCCAGTTTTCTATCTGATTTTTGCTTCTATTGCTTCAAGTTTCACATGGGATGAGTGACCATGCAGTTCAATGAGGTAAGGCACCCTCAAGGTGCAGTTTAATTAGAGAACTTCACTACATTTTTCCACTGCCTGAGCTCACCCCAGACAGCTGAGTCTTCAGGCCAGGATCTGGTGCACAGCTCACTCAGGACCACTGAAGATCCACCCTGCCCAGCCTACAGATGGGAAGCTCCTTCAGAAACCCATCCTATGTCAGAAGAAACAGGTCCCTGACCTAGGGACAGCCAGTACGCTGAGCTCTCCACAATGGTGAGCCCACAGGGTAGACGACCTTTCTCAAGGCTGACCCAGCAAAGTCTAAGGATTAACATTTGCCATAAGGAAGACAAGCAAGCAAACACGGAGAAGGAAGAGAAAAGACCTGGGGATCAACTCTGTCTCCACACACAACTTAAGCAATGGTTCCTTGTTCCTATGGGAATGATCTCAGGGTTGGATACGGTGTCCTACAAAGGGGTGACCTGAGGAAGGCACCAAATCATCTAATCCGCTTTACCCTCCTCAACACACAATTGCAGACAAAAGCAAGAAAAAAGAAAAGCAACTTTAACAGCTCGCTGCAAAGTCACTTGGGCCTTACTGCCCAGTCTGTAGCCTTTCTCCGCCTCTGGGTTTCACCATCTCATTTCCCACCTGCGCAGAAAACACTTTGAACAACCACAGCTTAAGGGGTACCATACGCTCACCATACCACAGCCTTCAAGGCAAGGAGATGCAACATCTTCTCTGACTCTGGCTTTTCTTGCATGCCTGTGTTTTATGTTAACGCCGCAGACCTGCAACGCAACTCCGAGACGATTAAGAGCCTTACTTACCGTCATCGCTGCAAGTCACCCTCCAGCTCCCGTTTTTCCCCTTTGCATTTCTTTTCCCTGGCAGACAGGCTGCCGTGCACCTCGTTTTTCCCAGGCTGCCTGTGCAAAGCCAGGGCATGGCACGCAGGACCGAGCGCGCCGTTGACGAGGTCGTCAGCCACCAACGTGAAGGACGGAGGCTGGGAGCCTTGTTTTGCAGTTCTTGACATGACTCAGAACAGCCTGGGAATTACACTCGGAATAAGTGATTAAAAAAACCCTGACTACTCCTCCATTACCATGCGCGGGTGACACTCCCAGCAGCACCGATCACAGCTGCACCCTTGTAAATGACAGCAAAAAATTAGGGATGCTGTCTGCTGAGGATGACTTACACCAGCAGTACCAAGAGCTGGGACTCCTTCAGGCTGCTCCCTCTTAACCTGGGATAAACCCTAGGTGTGTGGACATGGGAATAAGGGCTTGGAAAACCCGTCCGTGGGAGGGGAACCACCCATTTAATGATGCTCTGAAAACCAGCACACAGTCACCTCCCGCATAAAACCCTTCTTCAAGATGCCAGCCTCCACTGGGCCAATATTTGAAGGCAGTGGCTATTTGGAGAAACCTTCACAGGCACTGCAGGCATTTTGAAATGGAGGAGCCCAGACCCTTGATCTTATTTTATAATATATCTCAAGCATTAAAATATGCAGCTTGGATTTCCTCATTAGGGAGGGAATCCTGGTGGGAGGAAGGAAATGGGGTTTTGGAGGAGGAAATGGAGAGCAGAGGAAGGGTCTGAAGGGCAAGAAAGGGGAGCTTTTGACTAAAAGCAAAAATTATAGCAAAAACAACTTGTTCAGATTCTTTCCAGGGGATTCAGGGCCCTGAAATGCCAATGTGAACCTGGCAGCCACTTTACTGTGTGAGAATCCAGGCAGGAGCTTTGCATGCCAGCCCTCAGAAGATGAGGGAGAAGTCAACACCCAAGCTTTGGCTTCCCCCAGTGACTGCCAGGCACAGCTCTGAGCCCAAAAAAGGCTGCTGAGGCCCTTCGTGCACAAGTCTGGGAAGAGCTGAAGGAGAAAGGTTGTCCAGTAGAACAGCCTTCCCGCAGACATCAGCTGGGAGGGCAAGGAGAACGAGGAGAGAGCCAGGGCTGCTCTGGATTCCACTGACAGGGCACCGACTGGCCATGCTGGTTTTGCTCTCTGCAACAGAAAACCTGCCCTGATATGAGTTTAAATGCATTTAAGTGGCTATATGCAATGGCAGTGCAGGAAAAAGCTCTCTTCCTGCTCAGCCACTCGTGCTGTGGAGGAGCCACCTCCACCCACAGGTGAACAAAGAGCAAGAGTGTCAAACGGACCTGCAGGACACATCCTCAGTGGTCAGTGATCACTAGCATGTGGACACCAGACAGCTTTGCAAACCACTGTAACAAGGGGTAGATGGAAAATTCCCCTGGAAATTCCACACTGTTGCAGCCTCATCGTCCCAGGTGCCTCAGGAACTCCACAGAGCTTGGGAGAGAAACATCATCTCAGCTCCCTCAGCTGGGAAAAAAAGCATGGGAACTCAATTAGCAGGTAAACATGCTTAAGCCTGAATATGAGCCAGCAGTGTGCCCAGGTGGCCAAGAGGCCAACGGAGTCCTGGTTTGTATTAGAAATTGTGTGACCAGCAGAAGTAGGGAGGTGATTGTCCCCCTGTACTCAGCACTGGTGAGGCCACCTTGAGTGTTGTGTTCAGTTTTGGGCACCTCAGTATAAGAGGGATATCGAGGTGTTGGAGCCAGTGCAGAAAAGGGCAACAAAGCTGGTGAAGGGCCTGGAGAATAGACCTTACGAGGAGAGATTGAGGGAGCTGGGACTGTTCAGTTTGAGGAAGAGGAGGCTGAGGGGGGACCTCATCATGCTCTGCAATTACTTGAAAGGACATTGTAGAGAGGTTGGTGCTGGTCTCTTCTCACAGGTCATTCGGGACAGAACCAGGGGGAATGGGTTCAAGTTGCAACAGGGCAAGTTTAGGCTGGACATGAGGAAGAAATTCTTCTCGGAAAGAGTGGTCAGACACTGGAACAGACTGCCTAGGGAGGTGGTTGAGTTGCCTTGCCTGGATGTGTTTAAGTGTCGCTTAGATGTGGGGTTGGGTGAGATGGTTTAGGGGTGAACTTGTAGTGTAGGCCTAAAGGTTGGACTTGATGATCCCAAGGGTCTTTTCAAATCTGAATTATTCTATGATTCTATGATTCCATGATTCTATGATTCTAAGCCTATGTGCACAGGTAGTCCAACATGGGATTAGCTCACGGTCTTCACATTCCAGGACTAGGTCCACAGGGCTTCCAGCCCTTATTTAGGTACCCATCAAAATCATGTTTCCAGGTCTAGAGTGACTCAGTGTGGCCAAGGTCACACACTGAGCCTAAGCAGAACTCACACCATGGAAGTCACTAAGAAAACAATTGTGAAGATGCCACAGAGGTTTTAAAAGGGAGAGTAAAACCTCTCTTCCCACTCAGATCTGAACTATTTTGCATTAATCCAAGGCTGTTCTGCTCCAAAACATTAACCCGCCCATCAAGCAGCTGGATCTCAAGCCCTGCCTTTCACTCATTAGCCGAAATTAACAGCACCACAAAATTCAGCTCAAGCCTCCTGGCAGATGGGACTGAGCTATGTGCTCCTCCCTTGTGCTGCCCTGGCCATACCCTACAATCCTCTCTTTCTGGAGCCGCTCCCACCTACTACCAGCTGGAACATACATGATGATGCTGGTGGGATGGACACTCCCTGACTATAGTTTGCGTTAACTGGATGACCAGCAGTTTTAGATTCCCTGTCTCTTTCTCACTGCCAAAAACACATCTTTCACTGAGCTCTTTCCTTCAAGGTGATTATCCCACCCATGCAAAATTCATTGCAGCTTTTTATAAAGTTTGCAATGGTCAAAATAACAAAATTTTGCACCTCTTGCATTTGAGAAGAATGAGTGAAATCCAACCCATCCGTTATTTTTAACTTTGTGAATATTTTGTGTAAGTTCTATGAGCCAGCAACCTAAAAGTCTGGATAGTTAGATGTAAATCAGGGTCATTTCACTGAGGACCTTCTCGTATCTCCCTCCTTATGGAGGCAGAAGATCTTAAGAACCACAGCTACTGGCTTTGGGCATTGGCTGAACGTTGTATCAATCCAATCACACAGCACGTTAGAATCATAGAATGTCAGGGGTTGGACGGGACCTCGTATTACAGAGAGGTCCACAGACCTAACCAGGAGGGCATATTACCATGCTAGGCAAGCTACTAATGTTTTATTTGCAACATGAAAGGTCATCCCTGCCCTGGAAAAGCAAAGAGATGCTCCACAGACAAGGCAGTGGAAACACAAAACCTGAAGTGACCTGACATGGTCACCCAGGCAGGTGGTGGCCAAGCCAGGGAAACATCCAAGTGTCTCCCAGGGTTACTCCTGGGATGAATTCCAGTCCCCAGCATCAGCTTTTTGCTACCTGTCCTCATCTTACTTGCTCTCCCAAGTTGACCAGTCTGGCATGGAGGTCAGCAGGGCTCCCAGCTGCAGCCAAGAGCTGACACCCAGGAAGAATCACAAAATGATTTGGCTTGGAAGGGAACTTTTAAAGGTCACCTGGTCCAACCCTCCTGCAACGAGCAGGGACATTCTTGAGTAGAAGGGGTGGAGAACACACCAACATTTGGTCTACAGTCCCCTGCAAGCCAAGCTGAGCTCACCAAGTTCCACCACATGGCAGAGCGATGCACAACAGTCTGTCCTTCTGCCTTTCCACTTGGGTACCACAAAATGGGCAACAGCCTTTAAATACAGACTATAATTACAGTTTGGTAGGTCTTGAATGTAGCAGAGAAAGACAGTCCTCCTCTTCATGACATTCCCAGCATGATGTAACACAACAAACGACCTAAAGGAGATCTGCAGAGTCGGACGTAATGTTTTAATGTGCCTATGATAGGGCTTCTCAACGCTTACCATCCACTGACAAAAAATTAGACTGCTCATCAAGTCTACATTGCTACCTGGGCAAGCGTCCTCATCTGTGGTACATGGGGAGTCCTGCAAAATACACCTGCTCTTATGAATATTTCTGTCTTTCCACTAAAAGAGGGCTATGCTCTTTTTCTCTTCCATTTAAAATAAAATAAAAAAATTACAGAGTGGACAGGCAGCTAGGAATTTCTGAGGTTTGACAGCCCATAATCAGAGATGAAGTTGACTGAAATAGAAGTCATCTTCCCAGGAAACAAATCCCTGAACTATTCTCCATTCATTTTTAGCAAGTAAACCAGGTGAGCACGGCCAACTGCTACTTATCTTCTGAGTCACGGGAAACAACACCCGAAACACATGCCTTGCCCAAAGCTTTGGAGGACTAAAAAGAGAAAAAAAAAAAAAAAGCAAATGGTTTGAGCAAAGTCTTGGGGCTTGCAAATTCCCTGTGAAATCTGGGCTTCAGATAACCAAGAGCTCCAGGGCTGAGGTCAGGCTGCCGCCAGGCACCAGCACTTAGTAACGCACCATTGACCAAATTCTGCCCGGGGCATCAAAGCCCCACAGACGTCACTGGTTGCACGGTCTGGCCCAGTAACCTGTAATTTCTCCATAATCAGAAGCAACAGGGTGAGAGTTTTAGTGGCTACACATAAAGTGTGTCTTCTGGGGAAGTGGGAGACGAGCACCACAGCTGGGAAGGGCCAACCGCGACGCCAAAAAATTGGACACCTGAACCACCAAGAAGAGCTCCAAGTGCCAGCTACAATCCGAAAGGCAGTTGGGAGCATGTCCTCCCTGCTCTCCCTGCTTCCCCACAACATCCCAGCTCTTTTTCACAGCCCCCACACAGCAGCAGCACATGGCTGGTTTCACTGTGGCTGGTACCTACGTGCTGGTAGATAACCTGCTGCTCCTCGGCACGGATGAGGGCTGAGCATCTTGCTCACACACATCCCCTCCTATTGAGGAGTTTGTCAGCTGTAAGGACAACTAAGTACTCCAGGTATGATGTGCCCCACACTCAAAGTTCTCTGTGGTAGCTGAGAGCACCCTATGCAACGGCTTCCTTGCAGTCCACTGCTGCTACCTTCCTTCCCATTCCCACCGCCAGGCCAACACTGACCTCTCCATCATCTCAGCTAGGTTCCTTATATCCAGCCTCCAGGACGTCAGATCCAAGCCTCAGGAGGGACTGCAACAGTCTCTCCTTTATTCCTGCATCCAAATAAGCTCCTTTTATCCCCTTTTCCCTTTATTTTCCCTTGTTTGTTCTTCCCCAGCCCACCCTGATCCTTGCCTCCCTGCACACTTGGTCCTCCTCTAAGAACACCAGTAAGTTTTGCATATCCCTGGAAAACCCTGAAAGCATCTTATTCCAAGTTTTGCATAATCCCAAAACACTCTTCTCCCTGAAACCCATAATAAGCCCACTCCACTGTGGGCTGTCATGCTCTGGAGGTCATATGGTTTTCAGGACAGAAATTTCCTCCCTTGGATGTTTGCAGATGGGTTTCACACCAGGGCCAAGGTTCTACCTGGACCCCTCCACATTAAAAACCACACCTCCACCACAGTCCACACCAACCAGACAGGGAACACCTACCAGGCAGTGCTCCCTCCATTTTATATTGTAAAAATGCAGCACTTGGGACCAAAAATCGTCCTCCTGGCCAGGTCCAGCCTCCTTCTGCCTACCTGGGACACCATCTGTGATGTCCCCATGTCATGCTTTGCTCTCTTGGCCATAGAGTGGTGAAGGAGAAGCTGCCGCTCTTTAAAAAGGTCCCCATCACCGTAAACCAAGGATGGCTACAGCAGGTGCAACCCAAGTGGCAGCAGGAACCATCTGCTGTGAAAGGGCAGGGAAGAAACCAATAAAACTTCCCAGAAATGGGGGGTTAGATTCTGCCATCAAAATATCTGGGTTTCCCTGAGAGAAGGGCTGTCCACCCGCCAAGGTGGAGAACAATCACATAAATATCAGCCCTGATTGAACTGCACAGGGCATGGCATTTACCACCAGAATGTAACCTTTGAATACATCTCCTTCAAGTGATTAGCACTGAGCACACTCCGTGCCATTTAGCCATCACCACTGAATGATGATCAGATTAAGTCATGACAGAGCTGACGAAAAACGTGTGAACACAGTATGTGAAGAGCGCCAGACAGTGGTTCCCAGTCCAACCATGAGTGAAGAACAGCACTGGGAGCAGGGAGAGCATCGAGATTTAAGTTTGCTAAGGCAGAGCACACCAAGCAGTCAACACTCTGCAAAATTTGCTACAGCAAATCCTGCAGATACACTAAGGGAAAGACCTTCTGACAACCCCCTCCAGCTGTAAGCCTCAGCATATCTGGGCAAGTTCAGTGGGCAGCGAGTCAAGGAGACAAGGGCAGGCAGCAGGCAAGCGCCAACAGCAGCACAAATCGGGGCCCATCAGAAAACCCCCGTAAGAGCTGGTTTCCTGCAGAAAACTGGATCTCTGACAACAGTCCCCTTTGCACAGAGAGCTTGCAATGCTGCTCGGGAGATCTGTTATCAAAGATTTCACTAAAAAAATTAGGTTTGCTGCTGGAGAAGAAGAAGAATATATCTCAACCCTTGCTGAGACAACCTCTATCTGCTCAGAGGGTGAGAAACCAGACCCTCCCCAGGCCATAAACCCAGCACTGTTTGCATTTTCCACTCCTCTGCTCTGAACCTCTGAAACACGGCAGATATCAGATACCTCTTCTGCAAACCTCCCTCCAGCTTTCCAAGGCTGCAGCCAATGGTGAGCCCCACACATCAGCTGGGGAGCAAGACCCTGGAATGATTTCAGTCACATCTTTTTTCATTGTTTGTGCTTGTGTTATAAGCATTTGATGGAGACCCCAGCAGCAGAAGGGGATTTCAGAGAGAAAAAAAAAACAGTGACAGACCTTCAGCTTGAATAATCTTCCCCAGAATGCCACTGCCACCAGCCAAGGACAAAGAATCGTAGAATAGTTTGGGTTGGAAGGAACCTTAAAGATCAACTTGTTTCAACCCCACTGCCACGGACCCTCTCATAGGCTTGGGGCCACCACTTGCACCTTCCTCACTGGTCTCAAGACCAGAGAGGTTTACAGACACAAACACCTCTGGCTGCCCCCAAAGACATGAGTTTTGAGAAGCACACCCTGCAGCAACAGCTCCAGAAGACCTGCATCCTTCACCCCACTCCACATCCTGAGGTACCAGTACCCAACAAGCACAAAATACAGCCTTGAGTCTAAAAACCATACCATTACCTAAACCCTCCGTTCCACATTCACACCCAGGAGATCACACAGATCCCTGTCCAGGGCACATTTGATACTGGGCTATAGAGGGTTAAACTTTACAGCCTCAAAAATAGCAATTAAACTCGAAAAAGGAGGCAAAGGGGAGGGACAACATGCCACCCCCCAAGCGATGCACTCCTGTATCACCCAAATTCTTATATAAACCAACCCAAGTCCCCAGGCGCAACCAGAAAATGGAAATAAAAATCAAGAAAAAAGAAAATCAGAAACTACCTCCTGAAATCCAACAGTTCCTGGGTCAGTTGCTCTGTGTCCTCAGAAGTTTTTGGGGAGGACACCTCCACACCAGCAAATAATCGAGCGTATCGCAGCGACTGCGACCCATCTTCTGCCGGCAAAAGCTCCAGCTGGTGGGTTTTTTTTTTCCTACAGCGGTTTGACTCAGAGGTCTGGCCAGACTCGCAGCTCTC
This sequence comes from Trogon surrucura, assembly GCA_020746105.1. Lineage (NCBI taxonomy): Eukaryota > Metazoa > Chordata > Aves > Trogoniformes > Trogonidae > Trogon > Trogon surrucura. The sequence goes on from CM036658.1 coordinate 85,389,212, forward strand.
AAATTCGTTTAATAAATCATCTCCTCACCACGCCCAGAAGCAAAAGGCAAATCTGTGTCTCCCAGGCACCTGCTGATTGGACTAACGTGCCTCTTGCTAATTACCCTGCGAGGAAGAGTATGGCTCGAGTGACGTGTTTATGAAGATAAATATTTTAACTTCACAGTTAGCGCTGTAAACTCGTTCCAGTCGGAGAGTCTCTTAAGTTGATTCCAGGAGAAAATGACTCGATAATTAAATTTTTCTTTTTTTTTTTTTTTACAGGCTATGAAAAATTAATTTCAGTGAAATATGTAGCTTGTCTTTCAGGTGCAATTAGTAGCTGCTGGTGGAGGGAAAAAAAGCTGGCTGGTGAAGCCCAGGGAAGGGATGGGAGTGTTTTCTCCCCTTGGCATACAGAATGCAGCGCTCTGCCCTATCTAATCTCACTATAGCAACGGGAAGACCTTGGCAACCCCGATCTTTACAGTTATTAAGACAGGAGTGAGAAGAGTCGGGAGCACTGCGCCGAGGGATGCTCAGCTGAGAAGCTGACCTGGTTCCTACTGAGGAAATAAAGCACTGTGTCTCGCTCCGCAGCGATGGAGGATCTGCCAAGCTCTTGGATGGGTGGTAGTCCAAGTTTGGCTTCCCAAAACCTTCTTGTTGTGCTTTTTTTGGAGGAGAGTATGGTGAAAAAGAGACGTGCATCTCCCTATCACACTGTGGAGGATCTCCAGGTCCTGCTGCTTGGACCTGTTGAAGAGGGTCCAGAAGAGGCCACAAAAAGGGTCAGAGGAATGAAACATCTCTGCTATGTGGACAGGCTGAGGGAGTTGGGGCTGTTCAGCCTGGAGAAGAAGGCTCTGGGGAGACCTTATAGTGGCCTTCCAGTACCTGAAGGGGCTACAGGGAAGCTGGGGAGGGACCCTTTATTAAGGAGTGTAGGGATGGGACAAAGGGTAATGGCTTTAAACTAAAGGAGGGGAGAATCAGACTGGATATAAGGAAGAAATCCTTTACAATGAGGGTGGTGACTCACCGAAAGAGGTTGCCCAGATTGGTGGCAGAAGCCTCATCCCTGGCAACATTCCAGGTCAGGTTGCCAGGGCCCTAAGCAACCTGATCTGGTGGAAAATGTCCCTGCTCACAGCACAGGGGTTGGACTAGATAAGCTGTAAATGTGTCTTCCAACCCCAAACATTCCATGATTCCCTCAAGTCCCAAGAAGAATATGCTGCTCTGAGGACTAACAGGCCAAGTCTGCAACCAGCTTCTCTCCCTCAGCACCCCAATCTCAGCTCCAGCTTTGGCCATGAGGACGTGCCCAGACGGGACAGGGACAAGGAGGATCCCTGCAACTGCCACCCAGCCTGGGGCTGCCAGCAACCTGCACCGCTGCCATCTCAGCACCTCCAGAGATCACTCGCTCGCGGCTCTCGCCGGGATGATTCACTCACAAATGCAAAGGCTCAGAGCGCTCAGATAAGCTTGTTGCGAAATATTACATCTTGGTGACTGCCTGGCCCAGAGCAACTTTGGTTCTGAGCTCCTAGACAGTGGGGACGGCCCCAGGCCTAATCTGGGTTCCACCAACTCCTGGGCCTAGCTTGGTCCCACCTCAACAGAGCAGTATTTGCTGTAGTACTTCTTGCCTGTCAAAGAGAGACAGTTCGGTAAGACCTCCTTAACAGCCCTTCATCACTGTATGAACAGAGACTTCAAGCTGCTAGGACCTCCAAAACCAGACCCTAGAGCCTGGAACATCTCCCACCTGCTCTGCTCCACCATCTTGCCATGATGGCCACTCACCAGAACAGGCTATCAACTCAGTGAGGACTGGCTGGGGACCTTCCAAGGCTAAATTACTACTAACATTCAGACTGGTAGTGGAATAATAATATATACAAGATTTACAAGGTAGCATGGGTCAGTCTTATTGGTGACAGAAGATGTGTTTGTCTCTAGCACCACTCTTCTTGGCATCTTCTTGGCATCTTGAAGCCCTAGGATCACGTTCCTCCCACCACTCACTTCATTATCATGGTTTCCACCCAAACTCAGCTGTTTCTTTCCTTCTAGTATCTGGATTAGGCCAAAAGAAAGTTTGTCTACCAGCCTCTGCAACACTTGTCTCGCAAGCCAACCCTACCGTAGGTGCACATCCCCAACTCTCAGCAGCCACGACTGACCTTGCTGCTCCATGCCACCTTCCACTCCGCACCAAGACCTCCCTCACCACCAGAGTTCCCAGATGACTCCCAACAGCACTCCTTGCGTTCTCAGCTTTAAATCCTCCAGCATTACAACATAAAGCAGGCAATCGGGCCTAATTCCGGGTGTAAGTAGATGCTGCTGGTCATTTTTTCCCTCCACAGAAGAGAGGAAGCGCTCACCACTTCACTTAGGTCTGTTGGGTGGATATTGTTAGACACCTAACCTTTTTCACAGTTTGATGCTGGGCACCAAAGCAGCCTAGGAGAAATGAAGCTCTGTTTTCAGAGCATTGCTTGCTCTCACGGTGCTTGGAGGCAATTAAACAATAGCACTGGAAACATAAAACCTTCAGCAGCTGGGAGGAAAGCCATGAGGGAGATTTTGAAGGTCCGGTAACTTTGGACAATGGAAAACATGGGGTAGAAGTGTTTAAATACCATTATAAATGGAGGAGCAGCAGGAAAAGAGGTCAGATCAGATAAAGCGATCACGGTTTCACTCAGGAAGGGAGATGGTGTAGAAAACTTAAATACATGATTCCCATCCTTCAGCCAGCTCTTCAGATGCTGTCTATTGGCCAAGCTCCATGGAGATCTGCTGACAGACACCCACCTGAATAGATTCAAGTCTCTAGGACACTTCTGAGCATTTGCCGCTTTTCTCGCTATTATTTTTTTTATTTTTGACTGGGCTGTAAAGCACCTCGATCAAAAGGCACCATGCCCTTTAGTGCACATTAAAACTGAGATGTATCGTGGACAAATGTCAAAATTTTAATAATGGACTAGATCCTCATCTGGTTGAAACAGCACCCTGTCATCCTCCCCATGCCCCCTCCATCCAGGCAAGGATCACTGCTGCCAGCAAGGTGCCAACCCCTGTGCCAGCTGTCCCAGCAGTGGGAATTTGAGGAGAGGGGGAGCTGCTAGGTAGGATGACAGCACTGAGTAAAATCAAAATGCAGTGAGACGGTGTGTCATCCTAAGAGCCCCTTTCAGCCTCAGACAGCCGCCAGCGTTAGATACCGGCAGGCTCTTTATCTTGTCACTGGTGACTAAGAGCATCCATGGCATGACGGTACCACAAAAATACAGGTGATGGAAAATGGCCCTTTTCCAAGGAGGATGGATCTTTTATTACGTTCTGTTTATCTCCTACATTACTAAAGAGAAAGCCATGAAGCATGCGATCCTTTCAGGTTCTCTGAATCCACTCTAGATTTTATCTCTGGAGCCAGAGCTTTCCAGGAATGAAATAGCTGCAAGACACAACGTGGGTGAAATGAAATCAAATAGAGAGTCTCCAACATGAAAGGCAAACTAAAAGGATGACAGCACTAGTTATACAGAGAGAGAAATACTGAGGAAAGGAAATTAAAAGCAATTAAAGGGAATTAATTAGAAGGTATGATGGAACTATGAAAGAGGAAAAACAGCTATGCAGAGTTCACTAAATACCCCAAACTTTTAATTGTTGCACTTGAAACTGCAAGCCCTGGAGGTTCAAAACCCCTCTGGCAGCTTCAAAAAAAAATTCCCATGGCTTAAACAAATTACTTCTTTGCCTCTAAGTCTGCATGGCAGACAAGTTTCTGAGCTTCTCCTCCAAACCATGAAGGCAGAAATGCTCTCCACTCCACCAGCCCAAGTGAATAACCCACATCAGCACCTGATGCCAGGAGTTGGGGCTTCAAGCAGAGTGTCAATGCTCTTCTTCCAAGCATTGGGCTCAATTATTTGCACCTACTCAATGTTCCTGGTAGGGTTTTCACAGGGCCCTGGGGGTGGTGGGGCCACTGTCTGTGCTCGAAGTCATCAGTATGAGACCAGCCGCGAGGTTACTCCCAGGGGAGATATCTGTCAGTTGGTGTATCTCCCCTTTGGTCAAAATGCACTCACTGTGTTTTCCACTGAACAGTTCTTTTCATAGAATCACAGAATGACTTGGGTTGGGAGAGACCTTAAAGACCATCTAGTTCCAATCCCTCTGCCATGGGCAGGGATACCTTCCATCAGCCCAGGTTGTTCCAAGCTCCGTCCAGCCAGGACACTGGCAGGGATGGGGCTGCCACAGTTCCTCTGGGCAACCTGTGCCAGGGTCTCAACTCCCTCACAGAACATAATTTCTCCTTAACATCTAACCTAAATCTACCCTCTTTCAGTTTAAAACCCCAGTTCTGAACTGAAACAAGAATTTAAATCAAAATGTTGCCATGAAAAAAGGGCTACAGAGAGCCAGAGCTCCCGGTCTCTCCAGGTCCTCCCTTTGCCAACTGCCTTGGCTTTAACCATGAGAAGTAAGGAAGTCCCCTATGGAGATCAAAACGTCCTTTATTAAGGGAATGGTGTTGATGGTTGGGAGGAACAACAAGAAGTCATTAAAAAAAAGCAGGCGGACGCTGTTTGTCTTGGCCCCCTGGATACGTATTATTTTCCTGGGATGCAAGCTCCGGCCCCAGGCCAAGGGCAAGGATGCACGAAACAGAGACGGGGCCGCCTTGCCAACACGGGGTTTGTTTCGGAAGAAACTCCTCACCCAGCATTTCCGCGCAGGAAGGAGATGGCGGGGCAGCAAAGCCAGAGATGCTGGACGGTGCCTGGAAAGCAACAGCCAAACCCGTCGAGCTTGGGGTGTGTGCATGGGGTCTATGCAGCACCCCAAAAAGATCTGCATGGGTAGACAAGCGAGGTCCAAAGTTTCTTATGTTCTCCATCCATACCTACCACACTCACCTCTGCCAGCTACGAGGCAGGTCAGGTATAGATACAGGGACGGTGCAAAAGGCTGTGTCTCCATCCCCTGCACCAGCAGTAGCCCTCCTGCCCAGTCTGCCCCAGCCACCGCTTGATGCTGCTGTCTTCAGAGACCCACAAAGCCTTGATTGTGTTTAATTAAGTGACCACACACTGATTTACACAACAACCACCCTGTTTCTAAACACACAGGCTTCAAGCAGCTTGTCTCAGCGACAGAAGCACACTGTTCCTATAAAAGAGAACTTCGTTATCAGCTACCTACTACAATTTAGAATTAAAAAAATACTTCAGGGTTTTTTTTTTAAAAAAAAGGCACAGCTAACATGACATAAAACACTTATTTATGCCCCAAGCCTAGGGAGGATTTTTTTTTTTTTTGCTTGAAAGACAGACTGCTTCATGCGTTGAAGTTAATTATAACCATTTTGCTTTATACATCACTTGCTCAGGAAGTTTCGAGCCTTCCAGATCTCCCTGGTTTATTCAGTACCGAGACAGACTGAGGTTTGAAAGACACAGCTGTCACAGGCCCAGCTTCCATTAGGGGAATTAATCTTCCCCAAGATGCAACTATGGGAAGGTCTGAATCATAAGGTTGGATCCTGCTGTCAGTGACACGGCGTCAGAAGAATTGCATGAAGGCAAGGAAAAGCAAAGCTGGGCTGGACTGGTGAGCCTCAAAGCTCTTGTCATGGGATCAGATGGAAGTAAGGCAGTAGAAAATCATTTTTTTGGGACATTTCAGCAGAATATTAATGCCTTGATCCAATGCTGGGTCTGCCAGACAGTGGGGCAAGTCAGTAACTGAGTAACAGCAATAATCAAACTGTGACTGGAAGTCAACGGAGCATTTACCTGTGGTTGTGCCTACATGGTAGGACTGGAAAGCCTCAGCTGCTGGTCCCTGGGGATGCTCATGGAGACCCAGTGCTGCTCCAGGGTGTGCACATACTGCAAACTCCATCCCTAAATTAGGGGAACCTTCAGATTCCTCAATGCTAAACAAACTCAAATAAAAAAGCAGTGAGGGAACAACCCATTCCACAGCAAACACAGGGTGCTACCAGGATGAGCAGCTTGCCAACAAGCCCCTGCAAACAGCTTCTACCTCCTTTCCTCCCCCCGCCACTCACCCTCCACCTAGAGGAGCAAAATAACTTATCTTTGGGCTTTTAATTAAAAGAGCGTCTAACGCACTGAACCAGGGTCACATCACCCTTCCCAAGCACCACAGGGAGAACACAGGCAGCACCCACACGGGCGAAATACAATTAAGCTGCCAGATCACAGGCCAGTTCAAAGCAAACACTGAAGAGTCACCAGTTAGCTCTTAGATACTCCTACACACACAGACACCAAAGGGACAGAAGAAACTGTCTGGCAGGGGAGGAACTGGAACTGCTCTAAGTGAAGGGCTGCGCTCGTGGCAGAGTTGGGACTAAAAGGTATCAGTGTGCAAAGTCTTCTGCTTGGATCCTGCAACTTGCATGCAAATACAAGCAAGAGAGAGTTTTCTGCTGGTGCAGTGTCTGCTGGTGGGTTTTCTAGGTGCACCCGAAAGGCAGAGGACTTTCAGTGACAGTCCAGCTGAAAATTGAAGAGAACCAGAATATTGTGTCCAGTTCTGGGCCCCTCAGCTCAAGAGGGACAGGGAACTGCTGGAGAGAGTCCAGCGCAGCCACAGGGATGATGGAGGGAGTGGAACATCTCCCTGGTGAGGAAAGGCTGAAGGAGCTGGGTCTCTTGAGCTTGGAGGAGGCTGAGGGGTGAGTGTCAGGAGGATGGTTCCAGGCTCTTCTCACTGATGTTCAATGACAGGACAAGGGGCAACGGATGAAAGCTGCAGCACAGAAGGTTCCACAAAAACACCAAGAAAAACTTTTTCACTGGGAGGGTGAAAGAGCACTGGAACAAGCTGCCCAGAGAGGTTGTGGAGTCTCCTTTTCTCAGAATCACAGAATGTCGGGGTTGGAAGGGACCTCAAAAGATCATCTAGTCCAGCCCCCTGCCAGAGCAGGATCACCTACAGAAGGTCACACAGGAACGCGTCCAGGTGGGTTTTGAATGTCTCCAAAGAAGGAGACTCCACAAATGCCTTCTCTGGAGACATTTGGAACCCACCTGGACACATTCCTGTGTGACCTACTGTAGGTGATCCTGCTCTAGCAGGGGAGTTGGACTGGACGATCTCTAGAGGTCCCTTCCAACTCCCAACATTCTGTGATTCTCTGATTCTGTGATTCTGTGAACCATGGGTGGTGATGTTCTGCTCTAGGTTACTGTAAGAAGCGCTGGCCTTGAACCACGTGTGGAAGGAACCGATGGTATTCACACAGCTGCAAGGTGCTGCAACAAGGCTTTGGGGAAAGTTTTGCTCTGCGTTGGGTTTTCTGCCTGCCAAGTCAGGCTGCTTTTTGAATCGGCCCGTCTCCTACAGTGACCCAAGTGAGGACACTATGAGTTACAACTCAACCACATCTGTAGTGAACACGGCTGAATTCAGAAGGCGCAGGGAGATGCTAGCCTTTAACTGGGGGAACCTGCAATGGATTAACATTACCTTTTCCTTAGAAAAGCAGCAGAATACAGCACATAAATTAAAAGGCAACAGCTGATAAGTGATTAGCATACACTTTCCATTGCATGAGGCAGTCACCAACAAAATAACTATAAACTTTTTTTTTTTTTCAAAGCACAGTCTCCACAAAATTATTCTGCCTCTGGGCTCCATCGAGTTTGCAGCACCCTGTATTTGTTTCCCAGCTGAGACAATTGCAAGTTAAGTGTTCGCTGCTGTTGTTGCTGCTACAGAGATTGTGCAGCTAAATAATTCAGTAACCAATTACTGTTTAACAATATCACTCCCTATGATTTGAGAGGTGATCCGTCATGCGGGCCAAGAGACTCCAGCAAAAAGGAGCCTGCAAGAAGCCTTCGCCTGATCTAAAGACATCGACTTGGGCACCTCTTCTGTCTAACACACAACTTATTGACCAAAAGACAAGGTGTTTTATCACATGCTAAATGAGGGCTGTAACGAATTGCTGCTTGCCTCTAGGTCGTCTCTTTGATTACCACCTAAGCAAAACGGTGAGAGCAAGAGGTCCTGCCCACAGGATGGTTCCTTGGAGAAGTGATCTGCTGATCAGCTCAAGAAAAAATAAAAACCAAGACAGCCTAACACTGAGTCTGTGCCCAGATCTGGAAATGTGGATTTCTCCCTTGTCCCCAGAATCCGTGAGACACCACTGTACGGATTTAATGCTTTCACCACCAGGGTGTCTGCACTGACACAGCTCTCCAGCAAGGGCAATCAGTGCTCTCCACCTCAGATTCATCCCACCCAGCACCTGGTCCTCCCAGTTTGCCTCCCTGCCTGAACGGGGACCTCAAAACACAGCTGCTCTCATTTTTAGAGCCTCATCAATACACAGCATGCATGACCAGCTGGCCCTCTTGGCTGCAAGACAGGAGCTTATTTAAGGGTTGAACCCGATCTTCTTTGTGTGGGGCATCACCAGAGCTCACCCAGCCCATCTCCATCCCTACGGCTTGGCAGAGGAGCACGCCTGGTTTTTAAGGACATCCCTCCTGCCTACCCGGTTCCTTGCTTGCGTGGCTTTAAAGCTTTCTTCTGCACGGCTATAAAAGGGTGTGAGAAAACTTGGAAAGGAAACCCTGGGTGGTACAGACAACTGGAACAAGGAGCAATCTGTGCCCGGGGCAGGGGAGGGGGTGGCAGAGCCCACACGGTGCCACGCTGAATGGCTGCTGGGGAGGAAATGACACACCGCACTATCCTGCTTTTGTCCAGGGGCGAGACCAAAACGCTCCAGGGGAAAAAAAAAAAAAAAAAAAAATACCCCGAAAAGGGATTATTCTGGCTTGCGCCGCCCCCTCCTCTCCCCTCCCCGACGCGCAGGCTACGGGCCGTCGCCTCTGCGTCCTCGCTCCTGCGGACCACAGAGCATCATGGCCCGAGCAACATCTGGTTTGGTTTAGCACCCCCAGGTTTTCTCCCTGCTTGTTGTTTTTTATAAATGAGGAATCGTGGCCACGGAGCCACCCGGCACTGGGTTTGGCTGGACAGCAAAGCCAGGGCACGGGAACGCCCCGCTCTGCCGCTCCTCGGGGCGAGCTGCCAGCCAAGATCCAGGGCAGGGAGGAAAAGGCAGCGTCCTACAGCCCTGCCCTCGCAGGAGGTGCCACCAAGCATTGCCGACTGTGGTCCCCGCGCTGGTGGTACTCCTCCTCAAGCCCCATCTCCTGAAGGGCTGCAGTTACAGCAGAGTCCCAGCTCTGTTCACCCTAAGAATAGTCTTGGGAACTTTACACCCTCATCGTTCTACGTAAAAACCTTGACAACATGGTGTTTTCCAACACCCCACTGTTGTACATGATGCCTCCTCTTGCATCCTCACGCTCAAGGGATGTCCTCTCCTGCTCTCTCACTCCCCAGCACCCCTCCATCACAACAGCCTCATGTTACGGGGCTTCCCCAGATTCCACCTCCTGGATGACCCCCTCCCCAACGGGCTTGTCCCCTCCGTCCCCACAGCTGAAGCTCATCCTCCAGGTCAGATTCTTCACCTGCATCTCATGAACCATCTCACAAAAAGCCCATCCACCTTTTCAAGCCCCACCCCACAGTATCACACATTTTTTCCATAACTCTCTTTGCTGTTGTTTCAGCGTCTCCCTCATCACCTCCTCTCCTGTAAAAGGAGCAGAACTCACGTTTTATTCCTCAGCTAAAACTATCTCCGTATCTGGGCCACCTTTCATTCCTTTCTTCAGGCATAATAAAAACAAGCAAGGTGCAATACCATTTTCTTACAAATTAAGGTGAGAATCCCACCCTGAAAGGAACTCAAAAGCTGCACCATATATATACATATATATGATATATGTTACTAAAAACTAAACCCCAGGGGAACCCCAACTAAACAACTGTCCATAGACACCAGCTCTCCTCCCACATCACACAGGTGCTTCAAAAGAGCTCAGGCAAGTTTAGGCAAAAAGATGGACGAGGGAGTGCAGGAGTCAGAGAAATGTGAAAGTCATGGGACAGATCCTCTTCAGTGGGACTTCAAGAGGACTTCAAAAAAAGCCGACAACCTAAAGCCAACTTGCTAGCAGAAGCATCTGTATTGGATAGGAAGGCAACCTCAACTGATAACCCTCAGTACTTGCCGAGGAGTTGGAGGGGCAGTGGGGATTAGCCTGAATAGGGTGAAAAGGTTTCGGCTGAGCAAAGGAGGACTCCCTGGTTCTCTACTCATAGACTGGGACTCAAAAGCTTCCTGTTCTAGCTGCCGGCACATCCAGGGCTTGGTCCATCCTCAGTCCAGGTACTCAAAGCTTATGTGGGAGAAAAGACACCAGGGCAGCTGCCCACAAACACATAGTTTTGCCTGGAGGCAAAGGACACCCTCATCCAGATCAACCTCTCCATCCGTGGGACCTCCTGGGGCAGAGCAGAGCTGCCCAAACACAAAGAACAGGACCGATCACTGCTTCCCAGGCTTTGTCCCAGACCATGAGCACACCCTGCCAAGCACTGGGCACAGAAAAGAAGCCAATGAGTCCCTCTTCAGCTAGTGCCAAACATCACAGCATCCCTTCATCCCAAAGCAGTGCTAGGCCCAGCTCAGGGTCTGCTCTCCCACCACACACATCAAAGCTCCTCTGCCCACACCAGTCATAAAACCCTCTGTCCACCTCACAACTAGGTGGGGCCCTCAGTGCTAGAAGCTGTAAACTAAAAATCAAAAAAAACCCACCAAAAATATCCATTGCAGCAGGCACATCCAAGTTGTATTTTTCTTATTTCGCGTGTCAGAGGTTGTTCCCCTTCAAGGCATTTTTGTCTCAGCTCCCAGGAGCAGGTTAGGGCTCTCTCTACATCTTGCTGAAAAGAGAGACAAGGAGACCACAGCACCTCCTGCATCCCACTGACACACGTCCCAGCCTCAGCTCCAGGAGTGTCGTAGTTCAAGCCCACTGGGAAAACCCCACCAGACTCAATCCCATGACAAAGAGCCACCCAGCAACCTGGGGACATGTACAGCCTCTCACAGCAGCGGCTCCCCACCAACAGGACTCCAGTGAATTCTGCTGCATCCACGTGAGCCGTGATAACTTCAGCAATGCTATGCCTGAGTGACCCGACCCGCTCATGGAGGATGCCTGCTAGAGAGCAACACGCCCTTGCCTGGGCTTCTCCAGGCACCTGCTACAAACCAAAAGGTTCCCTTTTTATTGCTCTTTCAAATAAGGATTTATAAACTTTCACATCAAAATAACGAAACATAAAGCCGGCTCCCCACCCTCATCCTTAGTTTAACATAAATTGGAAGACCGTGGGCTTTGCAAAGATGAGCAGTGAGATGGCTGATGGAAATGGTCTGGCTTTTTTTCCATTCACCCATTTTCGCAGGATTAATGTGCAATCCCATCACTGCCCTCACCTCCACTGGCAAGGTGGATGGTGGGCTGGGAGCAAGAACATGGCTTGCGAATTACTTCTAGTGCCTTTGTCAGATCTGACTGAGCCTCAGTGAGATCCAGCCATTTTGCAAACCAAAACGAGAGGCAGAAGAGGGTTAGAAATGGTGCAGACACCTCAGGTGACGTCACACCAACCCGCAGAAAGTCACCTTACTGAGTACACTGAACCCCCAGGTAAAGACTGAAGATCTTCCACTTCCACGTGGATCAGATCTTGAGATGCCACAATTCTCCTGTCAGCATCCATCCCTCATCCATGAGGAAAAAAATGATCCATGCAGATAGCCCATGCAGATACACCATCTCTTTACGTTCATAAGGAATTATTATTGATAACCTGCAAGCATAGCTGGCCAACCAACCTGCCACATCCACAGCAAAGCCTCCTTTTGCCCAGATTTCGAAGGATCTGACCTGGAGGTGGTTAGATGATGAGCTTCAGTTGCAGAGAGGGAGGAAGACAGCTCATGGGAATGTGGGGAGGGGATCATCCTGGTGACAGACTCTGGGGAAGCCCCACAGCACAAGAACAATGTGATGGAGCGGTGCTCCGAGATGAGAGAGCAGGAGAGGACATCTCTGAGCGTGGGGTGCAGAAAAAGAGGGAAAGATTTAGCCCTCTGGGTCATCTCAGTCACCCGGATATCCCCTGGGACCTGAGTCACCAGACAGTCATTAGCCAACTCAGCCACCCAAGGCACAACCAGCCCTGGGGCCAGCACGATGCGGGGAGCCCTGGGGAACCATCTAAAAGCTGCATGGAGCTGCCTGCTTCAGATTGTACTGTCTGAACACCTGCGTGCTTGCAACCACATAAAACCACCCCCTAACACTACCAGAAATAGCTTAAAAGCAAAAGAGAAGTGCTGCAAATATTTCAGGCGGGCGCACCCCATGCTGAACCCACTACAGCGGTTGCCACAGTAAGATGTCCCCATCCCCAGGAGCTCGTGGTGGAGCATGAGATGAGGCAGAGCGCACAAGGGAAAGGTGTTCATCGGTTGTATCCAGCACAGCAGAAAAATGTTGTGTGGTGGGTTTTTTTACAAGCCACACCTGCACGTAGTCCAGCCATTTGTTTCCCTCTGGACTCATCCAAACTCTCACTGCTTGCAAGACGCTTCCCAACAAGGATCAATTTTGTTAAGGAAAAGAATAGAGCCTTAGGCAAAATTAGCTTTTTGTCTCCCAAACAGGCAATTATCTCTTGCAAAACTATGTAAGTCTAAAATATAGAAGAGGCGATATTAAGCTTTACTAAAATGGTGCCTTTAAAGTGCAAATTGTCACAACACATGAAAATATCATGGGGGAATTGCAGCCGTGGAAAACTGGGACTATTTTTTTATTTTATAGTTTCAAGGTATACCAGGCTCCAACAGACATGACAACTACAGCTGTGTTGCATACAGCTCCTCATTTCTAGATTATTTTAGTGGAGCTGCAAATGAACTGCTTCCTTGCTCCTCCTGAAGCCCCCACAGACATGCTCTAAATAAGACCGAGCAACCTGGTCTCCCAAGGTGTACCAGTAATATATGTAGAATATAAACCAAACTGCAACATATACCTATTTTTTTGCCATGTCACACCACCTATATGGTGAAAAATGCTCTTGGGGTTTATTTGGGATTGCCTACAGAAGAAAACCCCGGTGTTCCTGCCTACGTGGCAACCTGGGCATGCTAAATGAATATCAAAACATCTCCATTGCCCACCACCAATACACACAGCTATTAAGTAGACAGATGCAGACAGAGATTAGGAAACATTTTTGGAGATCATTAGGACAGCCCTTGTAAAGGCACAAGCTTCAGGATGCAACGAACTGTAAAGCAAAACTGAGACTTGAGATTTACATCCCAGATCAGGCTCCAGAGCGTGAAGCAATAACGGTGGTTCTGGATAACACTGGCAGCAAACTGCATCTAATGCGACTCCTTCAGACAGGCAAAGCAGGCAGGAATGAAGCAGGCACAGGTCTATGCAGATTCCAGTCCATGACACATTCAGCAATGATTAAAAAGTCTAAGCACTTTCTACAGAACAACAACAAAAAAAATTGCCCCTTCCATCATTAGTTCATTTATTTCTGCATGAAAAATTAAGCAGCACCTCCTAGAACAGTTTCAAGGATGTCCCACCCGCAGGTCTGCTCTCTGCCACAACCATCAAAGAACCAAGCTGAAGGTGAAAGTTTTCCAGGGGCAGGGAAGCACACAGCTCTGGAAATCCCACGGAAAAAAAAGGATTTCTTCTCATGCTTGAGCGTGTCACACCATCAACTTCTCTTGCCACTGAGACCACCAGCGTGCCCCCAACTAGGACCAGAGCTGGCACACGACCATCCCAGCATTTTGAAGAAAACGCTGCGCATAAATGCCTGCACTAAATGAATGCAAAATTATGCAGCCAATTTGCATGTGTAATTACTATGAATTAGTATGCAATTGGCCAATTAGATTCCCTTCTTGCATGCATGCCGTTTCTAAATTCAGGCCTCATCACAGAGCAATCTCCTGGTTTGATAAGCAGCCCAGCCGATGGGCTGTCTCTGCTCCGAACCTCAAGATCATCCTCCAGCTCCTTCATAGGCTTCCATCACAAGCACAAGCTAAAAACATCTACTGATCCCAGAGAGCTTCTGATAAATTCACAGGATATTATCTGTAAGGGACCTCCAAGATGACATAACCCACATCAGCCCAAAAAGTGGAGCCTCGTAAAATCCAAACGTGACATGTGAGCTAGAGCACATTTTTCACAAAGACACCTAATCCTGAACTAAAGATGATGAAGAACTCATGCCACCCCGACATGAGTATGCCAGCAGCCTGCCTGGAATTTTATACAACACTTGGCACATCCAGGCAAGAGAAGCAATGAAAATACTTTTGTTACTCGTACACAGTGCACGTGCTCCGAAGGCTGAGAGGGTATCGGTAAAGACCAGCCATCCCCATCGACTTGGAGGCAGCACGTTTCTTCAAATATGAGAAGCAGCCACTCTTCCAGGCAGAGTTTCTTTGCCTGTGGTGCTTGTGAAGGTCTGGAGTTACTCACAGAGAGAGGAGCCTGGAGAGCTGTGAGCCCTTTTTAGGGTGCTGGGGGGCTGGCAGGGGAATATGGCCATGCCAGACCCCCTTGGCCGTGCTGCATTTTCCTATTCCTGGGCAGGAGGAGGACAGGAGCAAGGGAGAATGACTAAGTCCCTTCAACAGCATCAGGGTTGCCAAGCAACTAGGAGGCACCAGGTGAGAGACAGAAGGGACCAGGGCCAAAACTGCAGCTGAAAGGAGGGCGAAAGGAGGCTCGACATCATACAGTGGTTCACCCCCATGCACCCACCTGCCGCTCCTCCACCAAAAATCAGGCCCCGGAGGTCGGTGTCATGAAGGATGCTCATGCAGCACCTGTGGAAGTGAGGACAACCCTGCTTGTTTCCCAAGGAAAGCATCACTACCCTTTGCTGGGCTGGGTGAAAGAAAGCGTTATTTCCCAAAAATCCTGCCACCAGCATCCCAATCCCCACCTGCGCTTCCCGCACCCTATATCCAACACCCATGGGCATCAACAATGGAAAATTACAGCAGATTTCCCCTCCCATGCCACGCCAACTCTTGCCAAAACAGAGGAAACTTGCTCAAGACTGGAAGGTGACTTTAATTTCCTCCTCTGATTTTTACTTTTTTTGGGGGGGGGTGATTTGCTTACTGGGTTACTTACTTGTTTTTAATGCCTTCTCCTGCCTTTGAGCTCTGCCTTCTAGAAGAGGAGCATCCCAATGGCACACCCGTCCACAGATGCCCTAAGAAGGGAAGCTCAGCACTTGGCACAGCATCCTCCTCCTCCATTACTCATGTTTCAGAATCGAAAGTCCCTTTTTCTCTATTTCCTCCCCCAAACCCAAGCGATCCTGCAGTTCAGCCTGGCCACGGGAAAAGAAGCCCTAATATTTTGTATTTTTTTCTCCCTGCTCTGCAGCAAGCACATCCTGGGGAAGTGGTCCAGGTTTTATACGGACCACTGTGTGAAAAGCCACCCAGCATCACCAACCCTGAGATGCCACCATCCTAAGCTCATCCGCAGCCAGGGCTGATAGCACTTTACTCCAGCGCTTTGCTAATGGCTCCAGGATGTTTCTCTAAAGAAGTCTCAGCTATGCAGTTAGCTTTGGTGTAGATAAGGTGACCTCCAAAGCTCCACCAGCAACTGCTGCGATGACACCATCTTCCTCCTCCCTGCCTCTCCCCAGACCAAGGCACGTTTGATAGTTTTTCTACCTCTTCAGCTGGGATTGCATGCTCAAAACAAGAACAAACAGGTATTTCACAAGGATGGCCGGGCATTTCTTAACAATTCAAAGCTTCATAAAGATAATGGGCTTAGTACAACTCTGCACGCACAGTCTTGGAGAAGGTCTGCTCCTGAAATCAATGGACTAGCCAGGCGAGAAAAATAACTCACACTTGGAAGTGTTGTGAGCTCGGTCCATAATAAAAGACTTAAAGGCATGAAAAACTAACACAAGTGGTGCCGCAGGAGTACGTACATGCACGTGTAGACAAAGCTCCTGAAATGGGATATTCGAGTTGCAGTAACATCAGAAAAATTGAGGTTAACACCCTCTTTCTCACATTTTGAAGGGGAATCATAAATTGAGTTATATGTAAACTGACAGGAAATTAATTTGCAAGTTGATGTTTATTTTTGTGAAGCCTTTCATTTTTATGGGTCACTTTGAATTTACAGCCTGAACTCAGTAAATTCGTGCATCATCATACTAATTTCACATTATCAAAGGGCTCATTTGTAGCCTTATCATTTACAAGAGATCGTCAAAGAAACCCTGATGCTTGTTTCCCACTTACAGTTTCACATGACATCTCTATGCTTCTTGACAGGCTGACCAAGAAGTGTTCGTCTTCTTGGGGGGGGGAAAAATAAAATAAAAATTACTCTAAACCAGAGTATCAGGGATTAATTTAATCAATTCAGGTCACCAGCCAACATCACGTCCATACCAACACCTGGTGCGAAGACCAAGGCCTCCAGTGCCAAATTCCAGCCCCACAAAGAAACTCCAAGATGCAAACATCCAAAAAAGGACAATTTATGAAGGCAAAGCTGACAAGTGGAACGCTGCCGGCAGACGGCAATGCAGCAGCAACGCTGCCTGCAAATCCCCGCTGAGCAACTTCAGTGACTATCATCAGTCATGTTTCTCTTCTCTTCTGTTTAATTGACAATTAAGATGCTCAAAAGCGACACTGAATACCCAGAATGTTTCCCCTCACATCACCATGAATAACTTCTGGAGCTTAATTCCACAGCTACAAAAGATCACCGATTTTGGCGAATCTTCTGGACTTCAACCTCAGGCTCATTGCAGACCTAGCAGAGGTCACCATGTTCCTGCCCACCCTTTTTTGGTTTTACTTCGATTGTGTGTTCAACACAGAGCAAGACAACCTAAAAATAAATCCCCCAAAGGGATTTATATTTAAAAGTTGCCAATGGCTCCTCACTCGTGTCCCTGTGCCAAGGTACACCACGCTCTAAAGAAGGGCTCATCTTCATTGCAGTCACGGAGTTCATCACCTGCCAATTAGCTTGAGGTCCATAAATTTGCTAATGCTGATTTGGTTACTCCCGTCAGATTTATCAAGCATGCAAACCTTCAGGTCTTACGCCAGGCAAAGCCTGGAGAAAGGAGAAGGCCTGAGCCAATCAATAAATAAAAATACCATTTTTTTCATTAAACAGAAGAAAGTGGGCAAGAAGTAAATTTTTCTTCTCCCCGGCAACCTCCTGCTCTGCTGCGTGTTGTTAAACAGAATGCAATGAGAAGGTTCAGGTAGTGTTGGAAAGGCTCCTTTCACCAGGAACCAAGACCAAGAGGTCCTACAGGGCAAAGACAGTCTTCCAGACTCAAAGCTCTTTGTATGTGCTAGACCCAAAATCTGTGAGAAATGGTGACAACAGGTTGGGAGACACCACTTCACTCAGCAAATCAGTACCCCATGAGGTTACCTAAGACTTTCTAGAGCATCATTCACCTTACAACCCAAAAGGACCTATGTCCTTCTGTCGCGGGTTAGGGCTGGGCTGGCCACTAACACGGACAGACGCTCTCTAACCCCCTCTTCCCCCCCCCAAACAGGAAGAGAAAAGGGAATGAGGCAGAGAGACTTACGGATTAGAGGAGGAAAAAAAAAAAAACTAGAACAGCTTTAATGAAAATAATAGGAATAATGGTAAAAAGATAAAAGTAAAGAACTATATACAACTATAGATAGTAGCCCGATATCAAACCCGACTCCCTCCCCCGATAGAAATCACCACTGGTGCTGCAGAGCAGGAGGCACTGGGGAAACCCCAGGCTCAGCGGCAGCGGGAGCTGGATACAGGGAGCTGGATTCGGGAACTCAGGATCCGGATCAAAAGCAGGAGGTCAGATGGAGTCCTCTCTGGACACCGGCCATTGCCGAAAAGGAAGGGCGAAAAGGCCGAAAAGAGGGCAAAAAGGGACGAAACTCTCGTGATCACTCAATTTATACTAAATATGACGTATATGGGATGGAATACTCTCGTTGGCCACCTGTCCTGTCTGTTACCCCCCGGAGGTGCCACCTTTTACTTCCTTGTGCCCCCCTCTTACTACCCAGCACCCCCAGCGTGGCACACAAGAGCCAGCAGTGGCCTTGGGCACCATAGGAATAAGTATAAGCAAGAGCCTTTCTACATACCAGTCCCAGGCAGTGACTGTAACATCAGGTGTTATCCCTGCCAGTAGCACACACGGTCTGCAAAAACATGCTGCTGACTTCAGAACGTGCAGCCTTTTAGAAGACACTAAACTGAAAAGTAAAAATCACTAAACAGGACTGGGTTTTTAGCTAAACCCAGGACACCTTCTTAGGGATGGTCAGCTGGCAGAGATGACAATTTTCAGTCAAGCCACAGAAGTGCTGGTTATGCCCACTGGAAGACATAAATAAAATGTCCATGTCATATTCATAGGAAATGCCCTGTCCAGTTTCCAATATGGCTGAACCATCATGTAGTTTTGTTATTAAACATTATTAAATGCTACCTTGAAGCCCGGAAACAGTGTTCCGTGTGTATGTGAGAGTTTATTGAACATTTGGGTATCATTTCTGATGAATGGCCTTGAATAAATGTTAGATCTTCAGCCTATTGCTCTTGCAAATACTAGTCATTTTTTTCCTTGTTTATTTGTATTGCAGCAAATACCAGTATTTTCTTTTCCTTATTTATTTGTATTGCAGCAATTCATTCAGGTGCCAACCACAGCTGAGATCGTGCTATCTATATGCAGCTTGGCACCAGCAGCAAGAGACAGCAGCAGCTCTACAGACCACATAGGATAACAGGAAGCATCATGGCTGGTGTTGGTGGGGAACAGAGGTAAGAGCAAATGATGTCCCCAAAGGCCAAGGAAAAGCCCAGTAAAATGAACAGAAATGACCCACAGAGCACCTCTCTAAGCATTTAACCAGAAGTCCCACCTCAGGTCGAACAAGGAGTCTCAAATCTTTCACACTGAGTTGTGTGTCCCACCAGAAACACCCGGTCCATGACATGAGCAACTAAAGGCCACCAGATCACGCCTCTGCAAAGCCAGTCCCAGACAAAGCTGTCCTAGCTGGGACAGCCTTCCTGCCTGCTCCAGAGACCTTCATCCCTGCGGGAACTATGAGCACACCCGACGCGTGCTCCAGCATTGGTTTGTACGGACCGTCAGGATGAGATGCTATCAGCCCATACTGCTCCTCTTCCCCAAAGAGTGCCCTGAGGTGGTGTGCAAGTCCTGCTGCTGGTGAGCAATGCAGAAGCGGTGGGTGGATTTGCGTTATCCCAGCTCCGGTCTGGCAAAATGTGGACGTGCACCATCCCCGACGAAGCCAACAGATTGACGTGGCCCAACAGCACCTGTGGCGATGTGGGCTAACTCCACATCTGCAGGCAGGCACTGCGTCACCTCCTCTACCTGTGCCAGATGTTCACGGCTTGGCATGAAGGTCCATATGTGCAGGTAACCTCCATGGCTATGGGTGACAGCAAGCTGCTGCCACCCTAAGCCATGCAGCCCAAGTGTCACCAGGATGGGGTGGACCTCCAAGCCATGGCGGTCTGTCAACATCCTGGTCCTGCTCCCTGGGAATTGTACCACCATCTGCAACAGAGGCTGAGCTGTCTCCTGGCTGTCCTTGCCACCAGGAAGCAGCAGTGTCATTTCACCCTTTGAAGTCTTTCTGCTGAGCCCTGCTTTTGTAGCAACTCCCTTTGGTCCTGGAGATCCACCGGAGAGGAAACCAGCAGCCTGGCAAGCCCCACCGCTCCCCACCCGCCTGCTGCTTCCTCCTCCAAAGAAAAAATAGCAGCAAGCCCTTTCAGACCAACCAGCTTAGGTAAATAAGCCAACGAACCTCCTCCTAACGACGATAATGGAGAACTAAGATCTAATTAAATAAATGAAAGAGATTCATAAAAACAGGGAGGGTTGTTTCTTTGAGCTGGTCATGGTGAGATTAAAAGCAAAGCAAGACCCGGATCCCTTTTCACCAGAGTGCTGTAAAACGAGTGGCACAGACCCAGCAGAGCTTAAAATACATGACAGGGCACACCCTTCCCTCCAAACACACCTGCCACTTTTTTCCCCCCTCTTTCTCTCCCACATCCTCTCTGGAAAAGCCAAACTTCATCCATTACAGAACCGAACTATTTCCTTTTTTATTCTAATATTTCCTTTTTTTTTTTTTTTTTTTTTAATAGGCAACCATCTGGGAGCAGGGAGGGGAAGGAAGCCCTGGAGCTTTTCAGACACAATAAAAAAAATAATAAATGTATGATTAAAACCAAAAAGCATAAACAAACAAACCATGTTACCCAGAATAATGACTTCGGGGAAAAGCGCCAAGAGAATTGTATAAGCTTCTGGAGTGTGGCAGGAGAAGAGAACGGAGAGTCCTCTCTGCAGAGGAGAGCATGTCGCTGCGGTGGGACGGTGGCTGGGACAGCGGGGATGCTCTGGGTGAGCCAGGAAGAGTAAGTGTTTCACATGGATTTAGTTGCCACCTACCTGGTAACTGCAAAGTCCCAATCTAGGCAAACTCAGACCCTTCTGATAAACTGAATCACCCCTCTGGTAAGACCCCAACCTGCAGCTCTATGTCCAGCTCTGGGGTCTTCAGCACAGGGAAGACATGGACCTGTTGGAGCAGGTCCAGAGGAGGCCATAAAGATGATCAGAGGAATGGAGCATCTCCCCAGTGAGGACAGGCTGAGAGAGTTGGGGTGGTTCATCCTGGAGAAGAAAAGGCTCCGGGGAGACCTTATAGCAGCTGGCCAGTACTTAAGGTGGTTTGTAAGATCAGGACAGACTTTGTAGTAAGCCCTGCAGTAACGGGACACGGGGCAATGGTTTTAAACAAAAAGGAGGGAGGTTCTGGCTGGATATAAGGAAGAAATTCTTTATGTTGAAGGTGGTGAGACACTGGTACAGGTTGCCCAGAGAGGTAGTGGAAGCTCCATCCCTGGAGACATTCCAGGTCAGGTTGGATGGGGCTCTGAGCAACCTGATCTAAAGATGTCCCTGCTCACTGCAGGGGGGTTGGGCTAGATCTGCCTGTATCCATACCAGAGGTTGCCCCAACCCAGGTACAAGACCTTGCACTTGGCCTTGTTGAACCACATAAGGTTCACACAGACCCACTTCTCGAGTTTGGCTAGGTCCTTCTGGATAGCACCCCATCCCTCAGGCTGGTCAACCCCACCACTCAGCTTGGCATCATCTGCAAACATACATTCCTCTGAGCTATTCTTGTTTTACAGCTTCATCATTTTCGGTGGCAGCCTGAAATATTCTGTAGTGATGATGAATGAGGGGCACACAGGGCAGTTGGCATTACCCAGAACTTGGCTGATGTTCTCCTAGAAAACAGGAAGCACAGAGGGATGCACCTATTGCTCCTGTCCAAGAAAGCATTTTAGGGGGGGAAATGCTTTGCACTCAAGCGTTTCCACCCTGATGCAGCACCCTAAAAATAATGGGGTGCAACAGCCACATGAAAATTATGGTGAGCAGGAGAGGGATAGTGTACAGCATTGAGACGGGAGAGTGCAGGCAGCCATGCTCCAGAGACACTGACACTGCAGCAGAGAAGATAAATGACTGGCCCAAGGCCGTGCAGCGAGGCAGTGCCCCCTCTACGTGACTTTCAGTCCCTGCTCCAGCACAGGATCACTAAGGGATCCTTCAAGAAAATGGTGTATTGCCTTCAAAATCGTGTGATTTATTTGATGCCCATGCATGCTCACACATATAAACGTAATTTTTTCTTTGCCTCGTTCTTTCTCCTCTATCCAGATGTGCTCAAGCACATCTCAAAACCTCTGAAAAAAAGTAAAAACTTCCTACTTCTCCACTAAAGGTGAACTTGTACGGGTCATCCTGACCCCAGAAGGTGGGGTTCCTCAGGAAGCAGGATGCTGTCATGCTGTCAACAGTCCCACCTGGCAAACCAGTGCCTGTATTTACAACCGCACGCTGGGAGATACTGCAAATATTTCCTAGAAGCTATAAAACCCATCCCGACAGTTGCAAAGGGATCAGGGATGAATTAGCTGAAGTCTGTCACTTGGAGAAGTCACGCTGGAGGAGATCCTTCCAGGTAATCCATCTTTCTGCTGTGTTATACAATGACATGGTAATGGCCAGCCCGGAGGGATTTCCTTCAGGAAAACTCAACTGTTACTAAAATGGTAAGTTAATACCAAGCAAGAACTTAGCCCCCATTAGACTGAGGGATAGACAAGAGAGGGAACAGAATATTACCATCCCCATTCAAATATTTTTACTTATAAAAGCAGAAATAAATAGACCTATGTGCAGGCTGCAAAGAGAGGAGGCTGAGCTTAAAAGAAAATTAAAAACCTCTATGCATTGATTCTTTATTTGCCATTTTTCCTAATAAATAGCCCAGTATGGCCATGGTGATAGGTGGCTAGGGTGGAGGGAGGCATGCTGCCTGCCTCTCGCAGGGACACAGGACACAAATCTCAGGTTTTGCCCTTTTGTGTTGATTTAAAAAAAAAAAAAAAAAAATTAAGAAGAAAGGAAGAAAGCTGGAAAAGTTATGTGGCTAATAAAGGGTTCTATTGTGCCATCAATTTTTTAAGCTTTAATGATTCCGGGAGGAAGTTCAGCTCAGCAATCAATAGCTCAATATGGGCAGGAGGGCTCAGAGGAAATTCAGCGCCGGGGCTGCGGTGAGCTCTGGTGGAAAGGCGGGTGGTCGGAGGGGGTGTTCAGAGGAAGGGGGTTCCCCTCGCTCAGGGCAGCGGAGGGGGCTTACCGGGACCCCGCACAGGCTCAGGACCCCTGTCCCGCACAGCTCCGCGTCCCGCTCAGTCGGCGCGGTGCGAGCTCCCCCTCCCGCTGCACGGCATGTGCGGCCGGGGGACAGCGGGGACATTTGGGCATGGCAGGACCGCTGCGAGCAGCGCGGGAGGTGGCAGAGTATCCACGCCGGCTGGGATGCTCGTCCCGGGCGTTCCAGGGATGGTCCCCCCCACTCTGAGACTGTCCCAGGGATGCTCCTCCCGACACTGAGCCTGTCCCAGAGATGCTCCCCGCCACACTAAGCCTGTCCCAGGCATGCTCCCCCCCCACGTTGAGACTGTCCCAGGGATGCTCCCCCCCACGTTGAGACTGTCCCAGGGATGCTCCCCCCCACGCTGAGACTGTCCCAGGGATGCTCCCCCCTCTACAGTGAGACTGTCCCAGGGATGGTCCCCCCTACACTGACCCTGTCCCAACGATGCTCCCGCCTACACTGAGCCCGTCCCAGGGATGCTCCCCACGACGCTGAGCCCGTCCCAGGGATGCTCCCCACACGCTGAGCCCGTCCCAGGGAGGGTCCCCCCACGCTAAACCCGTCCCAGGGATGCTGTGCCCCAGGCGCACTGGTCCCTGGTCACCGCAGACCCTCCATGTCCCCCTCCCGGAGGGCGGTCAGCCCCCGCTCCTGCCCGCAGCGGGAGCACACGCCGGCAGACGTACCGCATCGCCGAGGCTCGGTGCTGCTGCCGGGGAGGAGGAGGGACGCGCGGTTATCCGGGGTGGGCTGGAGCGGGGGGATCCTGCGCCAGGCCGACCTAAGTGACACGATGATACAGCGTGAAGCTCTTCAGCACGAAGCGTGGACAACGCCACGCCCGCGGTGCCACCCCGACCCCGCGCACAAGCCGCAACCGCCTCCGAGTTTACACAGGGGCTCGGGCAGCAGCCGGGTGAATAACGGGAATTAAAAACCCACCCAGGACTGCCCAGCGACGGGGGCGGAAGGGTCGTCCCGAGCCACCGGGTCCCTGCCGAGGTGCCGAGGAGAAGGGGTGGGCTGCGATGGGGTCTCTGCCACCGCCCGTACCCTTAATTACAAGTAAAAAGCCGATGCTGTAGGTCAGCGTGCGTTTGGCAGCGCTCCGGATCGCGTCGGCTCCAGCGGCAAAGCCCGCAGGCAGCGCCAACTCCGGGGAAAGTTTTGCCACGATACCGGAAAAAAATAATGAAAATTAATAATAACGATTATAAAAAAAATTTAATACTGACTATCAATCAACAAAAAGAAGCTGGGTGGGTGGGCAGACCTGGAAGCCGGGGGCGGCGGTGGCAGCGGTGCTGCCTCTGCGTGACGCTGCCGCAGCTCGGGGACCCACCGGTGCTGCGAGCCCACCGGGAGAACCGGCACCTTCCCCCGGTCCTGGGGACGGGGGGAGGGAAGGAGAGAGTGAATGAGGAAGGTGGAGGGGGAGGCCACCGCCACCTTCCCACGCAGGAGGGTCCAAGTGGGGCGAAGAGGAGGGCGCTGGGGTGGCGATGTGGGGGGAAGGACACCCGGTCCCACCGTCGGTGAAGGCTGCAGACGGGAGACCCCGAGCCTCGTTCCCCACCCCGGGTACGGGAATTCCTGTGGGAGGAAATGAGGCTTTTTTTTTGTTAATTTTAAATAATATATATATATGTATATATATACACATATATATATAAAGAACTTACCGCGTACAATGAAATTAAAAGGGAGGGAGCGCCGGCAGAGGGGGGAGCATCGCTGCCGCCGGTGGGACGGGACGGGGCGGGACGGGACAAGCAGCGGCACCTCAGGCAGGGGGGAAGCAGGTGTGGGGACGGGGTGTCGGGGAAACGGGGACCGCGACAGGGACGCGGACCCACCTGCGTGCCGGCAGCCGCCCGCCCCGTCCGGCGGCGGCGGCGCTGACCCGCGGCTGGCGGCGGCTCCCGGCGGCGGCGAGTGAAGGGCCCGGATGTCGGTAGCCCCGCTCCCTCCCCTCAGCGCGGCTCGCTCGCTCGCCCCCCCTCCGTCCCCCCGTCCCCGCCGCCACCGCCGCAGCCCGGGGCGGCCCCACCCCCGCCGCGGTGGGGGGGTCACCGGCAACGGAGGGTGGGGGGGAGGCAAGGAAGGGGGGGGCCGCCGTCCCGCCCGCCCCGTCGAGGCGCCGGGCGCTGCCACGTGGGAACTGGGGGGGGGGGGGGGGGGGGAGAGCGCCTTTCCCTCACCCACCCACACCCCCCCCCCGCTGCGGCGGGGTTGACAGGTCCACGCGACCAAACAAACCGCGGCGGACGGGCGGGCGGCTCGGCCAATGGGGGCCGAGGGGCGGGGCCGGCGCGAGCCTGAAGGGGAGAGCGGTGCGAACCGCCCCCCCCGCCGGACTCCTGCCTTCCCCCCCTCCCCGCAGCTCTTCGCCTCAGGGCCCGGGCGGCGGGAAGCGGCGCGCGCCTTCCCCTCAGGGGCTGCGTGAGCGGGGAGTGGCGGTCACCAACGGGAGTGGGGGTGTCTGAGGGGAGTGACGGTCACCAAGTGAGGGGGCTGAGGGGAGTGACGGTCACCAAGTGAGAGGGCTGAGGGGAGTGACAGTCACCAACGTGAGTGGGGGTGTCTGAGGGGAGTGGCGGTCACCAAGAGGGGAGTGACGGTCACCAGCGCCAGTAGGGGTGTCTGAGGGGAGTGACAGTCACTAAGTGAGGGGTCTGAGGAGAGTGACAGCCACCAACGCGGGTGGGGGTGTCCGAGGGGAGTGGCGGTGACCAGCACCAGTGGGGGTGTCTGAGGGGAGTGACAGTCACCAAGTGAGGGGTCTGAGGGGAGTGACGGTCACCAAGTGAAGAATCTGAAGGGAGTGACAGTCACCAGCGCCAGTGGGGGTGTCTGAGGGGAGTGATGGTCACCAAGTGGGGGGTCTGAGGGGAGTAATGGTCACCAAGTGGGGGTGTCTGAAGGGAGTGATGGTCACCAAGCAGGGGCTCTGAGGGGGAGTGACGGTCACCAGTGCGAGTGGGAGCTCTGGCTGTGCAAATGCCATGCCCTCTGGAGGAGAACCGAAGCCAGCTGTGTTGTCGAGCACAATTAGATGGTTCCATCCAAATGAGCCCTTACTCAGGATAAAAAAGCCCCAAGATACGGACCAGCAGGGCTGCTCCATCATTGTCACCCCACTGCGAGACACCCAGCTCCCACTCAAAAGGCAGGAACGTGGCAGAGTGGACTAGGTCTCGCAGCATTGCCCCAGCCCTTCTGGGAATCTGACGGGACTCACAGAATCGTCTCAGTTGGAAAAGACTTTTAAGATCATGGAGTCCAACTGTTAAGCCAGCATTGCCAAGTCAGCAGTAAGCCATGTCCTGGAGCACCAGATCAACATGAACATCCTTTCCTAACTGACTCTGCCTGCATTCTCCACTGCGGCAGGAAAGGGGATTTAACATAAAAGTTTTTCTTTCCAGGAAAAACCAAAACAAAACAACCCAACACCCTGAGCAGATTGGTTTCCACGTCCACGTGGGTCACAAGCTTAGGGTGCCACCTGCCCCCCTGTTTTATTACACAGATGTCGTCCCTGAAGCTGACCTGGCGGGTATGATCCATCTCACTCCATAACATTAGGAGAGCAAGAAGCCTCCTTTATACATTTAATCAACTTAGTTCCAAAACTGTTATTCCAAAGTAAAAAAGTATCGAAATCCTGAAAGCAAGTTTTTTTGATGATTGTTTTCTTTGGCAGACTATTGTTTCAGGGATTGAGGATTTTTGGTCGGGTTATTTTTTAAAAGTCCAACCTAGCCAAAATCACAATTTGTTTTTATTTCATCCGACAGCCCACCCTGTCATGAAGGTACTGTGCTTTCCCACTTGGGTCCTCGAATGCGGTCAGTGCAGTGCTGAGTCATGGAAGAACGTTTTCAGCTCAAACTCCAAGTAGCTGAGTCTTCACTGCTAACATCAGCTGTTTGGTGGCGTGGGGTCTCCTCCCCATGTATGTTTAGAATCTTTCTGGCATATTTGAACACTATTTTCCAGCATTTCTGTGGTGGATGCAGCAAACTTCGATCAAATGTTTTTGGTGACGCACTATTTCAAGCTGTTCCTTCAAGGTACGTTGTTCTGCCATCCATCTCTTCCAGGTGGAGGGCGCTGGCACAACCATCCTCCGATTCAGCCTGGGATCTCTGCTCTGAGACCAAGTGTAGCTGTTGCTGGTCCAGCCTGGGATCTGGCTCTGAACGCCTTACCTAGTCAAAACTCTCTGATTTCAGTGGAAATCCTTCATTATTAACACATTTTTAGATTTAAAGAGAAGGTTTAAATTGCAAAGGGAAAACCCCAATCTTTATCTTGTTCTCTAGATCCAGAATTAGCACCTGGTTATTTTTAAAATAACAGACTTGTGTAAAAAACACTGGCAGGAACAATGTGGTGCTACCCCCTGATCTCCCTAGTACATGTCCTGCCTTCAAAATCCATTGAGGTGGTGTTGCCTTCCCAAGCATTGAAATCCACTGCAGCAAAAGCATCAGGGAGAGAGTGTGTGACACAAGACGGACGTGCGCTGAGGACTCTCACACGACTTCATCTGACAAACGCTCACCAGCACGTTGGGCAAGAGGCTGCGAGGGAAGGACGTGTCATAAGGCAGAAAGTGCCGCTGGTGTCTCCTGGTGATTGTCTTCTCCTCCTGCCCAGCCACAGACGAACTTGAGATGGGACCGAACCAAAGAAGACCTTGCCCTGAGAATGGATAAAATAGAAACAAAACTTCCTGTTCCACTTCGCATCTAGTTGTGTCATGATCGTGAGTGTGCTAATTTGCCTTAATTACCCTGACCAAACTCACCGCCACCCGTGCATCCTCCACTCATTAGTCCAGAGGCTCCATTTAAGCTCAGGCCTGACACCTGTTGTAGGAGCTGCCTGGGGTCCTGTGTCTTGGATCAGTGTCAGACCTACATTGTAGCTTTGTTACCAGTCCTGCTCCTGGACTTGACCTAGTTCATCCTCTCACCTTGCTTGAGACTCTTCGTAGTTCCTTTTTTTTACCAGCATGTGGCCCTGCCAGCCCTCTTAAGATCTGGTGGGACTGGGCAGCAAGGACATCAGCTGTGCTGTAGTCGTCCTTGGCACTTGATTCACCTTCCCTTGGCAGGAAGGATCATTGGAACCTGCTTCTAGACTGTGTTCCTTCCCTGCCTAGCTCTCCAAGGCATGTTTTGTAGCTTTTGTGGCTTCAGGACTTGTGAAGACTTTGGCATGTGGTTTTTAAGGTAAGGAAGGTGTGGCCACCTCTGCCTTACTGCCATTTTTTCTCCACTTGTACTTAACAGAGGCCTTTGGTCAACTCAAGCACTCTCAGGCATTTGCCTGGAGATTTGTGACATGTTGAGTTTATCTCCTCCTAAGAGCAGTAACTTGGCTTTGGCAGGGCTCATTTCTGGCATTTGCCTGTGATGTGATTGAGAGCATGGAAATTGGCAGGAGAGGCATGGAGCTACCTCATCTTCATGCACATAATCAATAGCAAATCATTACTTAAAAAAGTAAAGTGGCTGATGGTGATTTCGTAGGGCAAGACATGCCCTGCATTTTCAGTCTTTGATTCATGCTGTTTAATATGCTGTGAGGTGGAGCTCAACGAGTGACTCACATTGTAAAAGCTCTCCAGGTATCTCCTGGTGCTACCTCTCAGCAAGCGTTTCATGGTTGCTTCAGCAAGTCTGCGTCTGTTCTCCATCCCAGCACTGTAAGCCTTCCAGGCCCTGTTAGGGAAATCCCTAAGCCCAGACTTTGGAGGGATGGCATCAAAGCACGCGCGGGGCTCTTGCCAGGATCAAGATACTCTGTCTGGATCAGGCCCAGCCTGAGGCAGAGTGTGATACAGCTCGGTCCTCCTGCAGACATCAGCCGGCAGCACGGACAGGAATCCTAGGACTTGAGGAACACAAGGTGTGGCAATCCACTCCATCATGCAGGAGAAAGGACCCTGAAGCCAGTGGCAAATCTGATTTCAGATCAATGCACTGACTGCTATGATGCATCATCGAAGCATTACGAGGCAGCAAGAGACCTAGCCTGATACATGCAGTGAAGGAAGTCAAATAGGAGAAACCTTGAAATCCTGCTTGTGAAGCTGCTTGGAAGTGAGGAAACCTTGCATCCTGAAGCAGCTGACAGCGGTTGTGGTGTCAAAATGACAGATGAGATCAAGAGGAGCGTGAAGGGTTACGGACACTTGTGCTGTGACAGGCGGTCCCAGGCAAGGCTGAGCATGTCCTGTGGAGGCCAGCCGGCAGGGCTGACCTGATGTAACTGGGAGCTGAAGCCGCGCTGGATGCTTCACTTGAAATGGCCCAGGGACTGAACAGATGGCTCCTCTTTATTTGCATGCTTCTTGGATTTGTGAGTCAAGCAGAAGAATAACTTAATTTTTGACATTTGCTTCTCCTCAGAGCCCAGCACAATTTATGTTACCCTGGCATTTTCGTGAAGGATGTTGCTTTAGGCACAAAACCCATCCTGGCTTTAACCCTAAAAGGAGCCAAATAGGCAGGAACTATGTCCCTCCCCAGCTCTTTTGTAGGCTCTGCCAGGGGATATCACACTTACACAACGACCAAAGAATCAGGAGAAAACAGTCATTTGGGGCTTGTGGAAGGAAGGGGCAGGGTTGGAGTTAAACTGGACTGGAAAATGTCTAATTTGTAGGCCTGAAATGAGAGGCTGTTTGTGGATGAGGTTTACCTCCTATTAAAAATACCCTTCAAGGCCTGTGCCATTAGTCTTGAGCACAGGGGATAAATTTAGTGGAGTCCCATTCCTGCTGACATAAACTTAAGTGAAAATAATATATATGGCTGGGGCACATCTGCAAGCCAATTAAAAACCTGGCCGATGGCACCCAAGATGACAGTTGCTGTGACTAGTGTGTCTGTGTGCCACCCCTTCGAGAGGGAAAAAAACCTGATCTTGCTTGGCTGTGCAGCATCCTCCTGTACCCGTGACAGCTAATCATGATTATGTGATAGCTTGGGTCCTAGGAGTCTGTCCTCCTTGCCGTAGCGGCCATGTCTGCTGTCCCTATGTGGTCACATGTGATACTCACAGGTTTGACTGTAGGTCGATAATAAAAGTCACAGGATAAGAGAATAAAACACATTTTCTGGCCTGACTGTAAGACGCGAGAGTTAGCCTGGGTAAGGACATGTGTGCTTTGGCCAATATCAGCATATGTGTTTTTCGAAAGCTGTATTTGAAACACTTCGTACAAAGATTCTTGTTCTTCCAGCAGACAAAATGCAACTCTCCTTCACCTGTAATTTTAAGCAAAGTACCAGGTGTTGTTAGGGAAACTGGTTTGTGAATGGGAGATGAAGCAGCCAGTGCAGGGAGATCCATGCCCTTGAAGTCTGAGGCTGCCCTATATTTTCCAGGCAGTTTTCAGCATATCTTGCATTCACGGTGATCCCCCTCTTGTGGCTAATCCCGCGCCTGCAAAAATTTGCTGCCTGTGCCTGTCAAGGCTCAGTGGAACCAGGTTCCTGGACTAATGCAACTGAAATATGGTGGCTTAACAGGTTAGCTGCCCCTCAGCTGAGCTACTGTGGCTGTCCTGGTGCATACTAAAAGACAAGCCAAACTGTGAGATAAAGCACATCGGCTCATCCCTTTCCTGTTGACTGTCACCTAGCAGCCCAAGCCACCAACCTGTCTTAGAGCTGCTAACTTTGCATAAGCTCTTAACATGTTCCAGTTGTGAAGTAAAACACATTTTAAACCACATTCATGGCAAGGTCATATGATGCACTTTCCTTTGCCACATAGACGGGTCCTGAGGACACACAGGAACGGTTTAGCAGCCCAGCTCATGGGCCATAACTTGTTATATTGCAATAACTAGATCACAACGCATGTTTCAGATTTGGCTTGAGCACTGTGTGAAAGAAATATACCAGGAGCACACAGTGACTGCTGCATTGCTTGGATGCAGATAGGTCCCCTGTATGATCTTCTCCACATGTCACATGCCCCAAACAGTCCGTTGCAGTTCTGATGTCACAGAGTTGGTCACTTCGAAAATGAGAATGAATCGTGTTCACCTCAAGGTACTTGGGAACCATAGCGTGGGGAATCTAAATCCCCTGAACTAGCCCATTGCCTCCCTGGTGTCTTTGGGGAGGTCAAGATCTTTGCAGATTGAGCTCTACTGCTAGCCATCAAGTGGCCATTTACAATCAGGGCCTGCTCTTCCCTCTTCCTTAGGCACTACAAGAAGGTTGGACAGCTATGCTGTTCTCCTTGTCCTCTTTCTGCTCTATCCACTTGTCCAGATCCAAGCTTCTGAGACCCAGCACTGAGACCTCTTTAAACCACCTTGTAACTTTTCACCTGTTTTTGGTTTCAGAAACAAAACACCTGATGTTGAAGTAGCCTGGCATGGCAGGTGGGCCATTTGTCAGATGTGAAACAAGCGCACTGTGATGTTTCATCATTTTTTTCTTAATACTCTCCAGGTGAGACTCGGCACGGCCCAGAGCCTACACCAGAACCTGTCCACAGCTGAAGAGTGATTAGCAGCAGCAGGGCTGTGCTGCATGGAGACAATGAGGAATTGCACTCCCTCTCGTGGCTATGATATCCTCTACCCCTTTCTAGAGCAGAGGACCCTAAAGCTTTGTCATGTTGGCAGAGCATGCCCATGGTCAGTGCAAGTCTCCAACATATACTGAGTTACCAGCACAACAGAGCCTGGCAATTAAGACGCTGGTAATTTGGCTTGTAGTTTCATCAAACTTTAATTGTTTGGGCAAAAAAATTTCCATGCCAGATGTCTGCCTTAGGCTGAAATTCTCTGAAAAGTTTCAGCCAAACTATTCTGACCATTTCCAAGAATGAGGGGAAAGCACAGTGTTTTGCCCAAATTTTGAAAAGAAATAATTCCATGAAACTGGTGTAAGAGAGAAAGGCCTCTACATATTGGAGAAAGAGCATGAAATTTGGTCCTGCTGTCAAAAAGTGCCATTTGCCACTTCCAAGAAAATTTGTTTAATTTTGAGTTAGTTATAAATCATGGTTTGCATGTGCGTGACAGATCTAGTCACAGATTAACAACTCCGTTCTCCGAGGACTATCTGCAGCAGGCGTGCTCCAGCCCAGGGCTACAAAGGTTTGAGTATGAAGTGTCTGCTTCCAGCATTGGAAATAAGAGCTGGGGAAGAGAGGAGAGCTGAGAAGAGCAAAGGGGTTCAGTGGGGAGTGTGGAAGGTTGGGGTGGGGTCAGAAATGGGTAGGTGCTGTTGGAGGTCTCATGAGAGGGATAGTGCAAGGTGGCCTAGAAAGAATAATGAAGAAACTCCCATGAGAGGTACAGAACCAGGCAACCTCTCACTCATCCTCCAGTAACGCTTCCCCTAGGAGGCAGGGACAGCAAGGGCAGGTGCCCTCAACATTGGATCACCTCCTGAGCTGAACAACCTTCCCATGCGGGGAGAGATTCTTCTCATAGCCGCTACAGGGAGGGACGTCAGCAAGAGATTCAGAGTTTGGTTGCCATGCCGTCACCCCAGAGGCAATTTCTGAGGGAAAGCAGGGATGCCTCAGGAGCCTGTCTAGGGGACTAGCAGCTGGCTTGCGATGGGGATGTGCTGACTGATCTGGGGTCTCCATGGGAGCGTTTGCCACCTGGCAGCGCAGGATTGCAGAGATGCAGGGCAGGCTGACTGGAGCTCTGGGCTCCTCCTCCCTGCACCCTGCCTCTGACATCTAAAGCTTGTGCTGGGTGTCTGGACACAGCCCTGGGGCGTGCCCCATGGACTCGAGTGCAGATAGCATCTGGCTCTCTCTTGTCCTGGCAAGAAGATTGTCTTCCTTTATAACGCTGGAAACCAGATGCCAAAAACGCGCTTTTGCCATCCAGTGGAGGCAAGGTTGTTATGAATGGAGGCGTTGACACAGATTGCCTTTGGGGCAAATGGCACGGCGCAGCATCCCTAGTTCAAGAGCCTGTCTGAGTTTAGCAATAGTCTCTTGTTCCCAGGCTCTGGGCCAGGGTAAATTGGCTGCAGTGTACTTTGGGAATGAGGATTTTGCCTCCAGGAGAAAAAGAACTTAGCACAACTCTGCCGAGAGTCGCTCTTAAGCTCATCCACGCAAAGGGATGGGTGCCAGTTCCTCAGATGGGCTTGTTACTGTCCTTCCCTGGGTGTAGCAAAAGCTGCCGTTAACAGGTACAGTCATGAAATACAGATGTGGGGGCAGAAGGGGGTAGAGAGACAGGAGGGGCTTTTGCACTTAATTTGCTTAGATGAAGTAGCCTGAGTTGATTGAATCGCATGTCCCCAATGGGGAGAAGAGGAAGGCAGAAACTAGGATGCCTGCTTTCTCCATGCTCCAAGCTCTGCTAACACAAGCCCGTGTTCACCACCGTGCCAAGTGTTTGAATGCATCATGGAGTATCTGGGAACAATCAAGAGTACAAAAAGCCTCAGCCCCGCATCCTGCACAGCCCCTGCTGCCCTGCATGCATCCTTGCCCATGGGTCTGGATGTTGGATGAGGCAGGAGTCAGGTTAGGTCTACTCTACCTGAGAGATCCTCGGGGTTTCTCTGTTGGCTCCATCCAGCTGCTTTGCCCAGAAATCCTCTGGGATGTAGTGTCTAGCCTGCAGGGGGGAGAATATATTGGAATAGGCACAACAACTGGAGTTACTGTGTGGCTCCCATCTTCTCTGCAGGATCACTTTGGGTTGCCTAACGAGGCTCTTCTAGTTGAGATATTTGAGGCCACCTCTGGCCTTACCTTCATCCACCACTCCATGACACATCTCTTGTGAGGCACGTGTCATGCCCACAAGGCTCCATCTCAATACCTAGAGCACCTCACATGGCATTGGAGACCTAACTTTAGACAACTGAATTGAACTCTTGATGTTCATGCTGCAGGCAGGTTGTCCCGAGATGTGCCATTTCTGCTGCTTGGCTCAGCAGTAACTTCTCTCCTGGCTCTCCGTTCAGCCAGACTGTCTATATGAGTGCTCCACGGGAAGGTGGTAGGTATGTTCAGCTACCGCTTCCCAGAGGGCTCCAGAGCTTGGCCAGGGCAGATGATGGCCTCAAGATTCAGGTCAGGAGGCAGAACAAGCCTCATTTTTTCCTCTGGATTTTGGCCTTCCCTGCACACAGAGCAGGCATCCCCATTTCCTGCTTGAGATGCAGTGAGCCAGCAGGAGGGAGACCAAAAATCTCTTCTAATGGTTTTCACTTAGAGCAGGACTTTATATTTAAGTTACATACACCTTTAAAAAATAAAGGATTACAACTTCTTGAAATTCCTAGTCTTATTACACCCTGTTAAATTTCCTAAATTTCCAAATTTGCAAATGCTGTCAGGTCAGTGGAGCAGTCACCATCAAAGTGAAGCATGTGAAGCCCTGGGTTCCTGAGGAACTAATGCACCTTTTGACAGAAGCTGACTTTTCTTCAGATGCAGGGAGAGTATTTACTTCATTTCTGTTTGCTTACCAAGCTCAGCTTAGTGACTTCACCTAGGACTCTGAAGAGAATTGCCAACTGAAATAAGCAACAAAGTTAACTAAGTGTGTTTTAATCCCACAGGGAAAAAAATACCAGGTGTGAAAATCCCCTAGTTCTAAAAATCTTGTTTCTGGTCACTACATACATCTGTCAAGTCAGGTCACTGAAAACAGGACTTTCTTCATTTAAGTTGGTTTTAAACAAACTGACATTTCCCTTTCTATTTATCCAACACATTTAGGTTTCATCCCTGAGAGCTCTGGCCAGGAGCAACCCGTGTCCGTGCTGCTTGACCCTCTCATCCTTTAAAACAGGATGGCCCTCTACAAACTGCTTGCTGAGGCATGGGTCTGAGGTCTGTGAGAATTTGAAAAAAATCATTAGTAATTCATCTGTTCACAGTATTTTAGTGGAATTCCATTAAATTCCGTGATTTGGTACAAATGAGTAAATACATGTGCAACATCCATTGTTCTATAATGTAAAACATCTATGTTTTAGAATTCTGAAAATGGATATTCATTTATATTGTGCCATAAATATGTGTGTCTGTCCCAGAGTCATAGCAAAATAGAGCTGAGAGGGACCTCGGCTCTTCAGCTCATCCATTCTCCTCACCCAAGACAAGGATAGCTGTGACTCCTGGCCCAGTTTCATCTTGTGTTTATTACTGATCTCTGGTGATTGATATTCCACAATCTCTGCTTCAATCACGTACCAGCCTACTAACCAAAATTTAGCAAAGTATTATATTTAGTTGGAAATCAGCATATTTTAATAGTTACCGGTAAATGTCCTACGGGAAAAAATTAGTTCTCATTACAAAACAAGGTTAAAAATAATGTTTTCAAACACGACTGCATTTGAAAATTTAGGGCATTTGATTGCAACTGTTCTTGGCACCAGGTCCCACCCCAAAACCTCTCACACTTTATTTCTAACCTGAATCAGTTCACTGATCTGCTGTAGCGCCAAGACAGCTGAAGAGCACGGGGTGATGTAGTGAGCAGTCAGGGCAGAGAGAGAAGAAATTTTTTAAGCTGCCATTGCTGCAAGGGAGAAAGTCCTTGCAAACTGCACTGCTGTGGGTTCACTGCGGCTGCTTTCCTCAGCTTTCCCTGAGCCCAGCAGGTTACCTGGCTTCACCAGCAAGTTGAAACAGGGACGAGCTCAGGGTCTCATATTGATGTAAAATCGTAACAAAGCATTTTGCTTTTCAAGCACTTGTGTAACCCAATGGGAATAATTTGCGAAGGGATCCTGACTATACTTGTCATTCAGTTCATTATCTTTATGATCCCGTCCCTAAAAACACTTAATGGTTAATAAACCTTAAGGAAACACAATCTTACAGGCAAATGTTTTGGCTGAGCATCTGCTTCAATACTGGAAAGGGCTGGTCTTTTGTCTTTTTAATTGCCTTTTTGACCTTTTCAGAATACAGACTTTTACATTAGCCATAGGACAGCTGCAGAGAGTCTGTGACACTGAACCCCTGGCTACACATCCCCTGCAGATGCTCTTGCTGCACAGCTATTTTGATGCTAACCTTTCTGCTGGTTTTGTTATTCATCCCAGAAAGACTCTTTAAAGACCCCAAGGAAGAGTCTTGGCATTTCCAAAATGTCCACAGGGAGTCCCAGTGGCAGTTCGGAAGAAATCCTAGTTTTGTGATGCCAGCTCTTCAGCCTGTATCAAGATATGACTGCAGAGCCTCATTTGCATAGATGGAAATTCTTTGGAAGAAAGCATCGCTGCACCGCGTTTG
The DNA here is from genome assembly GCA_020746105.1 of Trogon surrucura. Taxonomy (NCBI): domain Eukaryota; kingdom Metazoa; phylum Chordata; class Aves; order Trogoniformes; family Trogonidae; genus Trogon; species Trogon surrucura. The sequence goes on from CM036658.1 coordinate 85,425,351, forward strand.
TAGGAGACTCTCCACCCCGAGTGAGGTGATCTGTGTGGGCAAAGCTGAGCTACATCTCTACCCCAAGGGAAAGAGCTTCAGCGATCAGCCTAATGCTTACTTAAGCTGGGCTTAAGCATTTGCAGCAAGGATGGGGGTTGAATCTAATCCTGGGACCGGGTCTGGATGTGCACTTACCTGATCACATAACCGTGGACTGAGTGGCTGCTCTTGTGAGTTGCCGTAGCTGGCTGGAAGGAGATGATGAGACCACAGGGAAGAGGTGACTAACTGGCAGCAAGGAGGTGCAGTCTTCCTCCAAGAGGTCTGTGCTGGATCATCTCTTGCAGATCAGTGTACAAACTAATAATTTCTGGCAAAATAGTGCCATGGGGAAGCTGTGCCTTTTTACTGAGTAACGCATGGGTTAACTCACCCATCTGGAACTGCTTGAGGGGATCTCAAAGACCCCTTCCCAGCTTCGAGGAGATGAGCCACCTGGCAAGTTATTCTGGAGTAAGGCTTGTTCAGCTTCTTTCTCTATTTTGTATAAAATAATTAACTGGTGGAGAGAGAGAGACAGAACGTGTGAGTTTACAGCTCATTGCCTAGGCATTTATCTAGAAGGGGAAGACTCGGTCCTTGCTCTTAAGACTCTTTTAAGTTATTCAGAAAACCGCATAACTGCACAGACTCTGCCCAAAGACCTTCTTTGTACCCAAAAGAAAACAGAAAGTTAAACCAAGACTAATGATGAGAGATGCGTGTGGAGTTTCCAGATCAACAGTGGTCTCCTTAGCATCACTGCCCAGGGATCAGTGAAGCCTGGAGACCACACGTCTCAGTCCCGGACCCTAAGTCTTTTCTGAGATTGAATGTCATCAATGTGGCCAAGCATCTCAACATCTAAATACAAGTGATAAAACTAAAAGGAAAAAAATTTGTATCCTGTAGTAAGAACTCAGCAGAATATCCTCCCAAGACTGAAGAATGAGGGAGCAAATGGTTTCCTGGGACAACACCTCCACAACTACATGGATTCTGACAGAAGAGTCATTCCTGATCGTGACTTTCTGTCTTTCCCTGTCTCTCTTTGGCTATACTGTCTCTAGTGGGGAGTAGGTTGATGTTGTCTTTGTCCTCCTAAGCAGGAACTTCAGGTCCGGAAGACCCAGTGGTGGTGATGAGATGAAGTGTAAATGCAGGTTTATCCTGCAGAAGCTCAGAGCTCGGTGCTCTTTTTCTGAATGGCAAAGCTGATGTCTGGGGAGTAGAAGGCATCTCACCAGCCTGCCTTGTTTGGAACAGTTAATTAATTTTCTTCCCAGTTACTAACATCTCTTGATGGCAAATTCTTTTCTTAAGAATCAAGAAATACTCTCGTTTTTGCCCAGTTCCTGCATTTTTCAGTGTGAAAGGCCCCAGAGGAAAGGTTTGCCCTTATTATAAACATGATTTAGCTGGAGCTGCCTCCTGGCCTTCCATCAATGATATGTCATTGCAATGCAAGCTCTTAGATAGTGGTGTGTTTAGAGAGCCTTTGTTCTTGTGTGCGGTGAACTGATCTCCATCTGAGAAAGTATCACTCACTGTCAGAATTAAAAAACAGCTCGTGAAAAAGAAAAGGAGCAGCCTGACTTCAAAGGGCTGTGGTTCTTTTCTTGTGGCCTCTCCTAACCTGCATGCAGCTGAAAAACTTGTTTGACCCAATTCATTTAAGGCTTCCTTCTTCCCCTCCAACAGACAAAAGACACACAAACAATAAGCGCATTCAGGTGCAGAAGAGGGAGGGAAACCCGGAGACCCAGGCGAGGCTCCCGCTGCACACACCCTGTTCCCACAGATAAGCACAAAGCCTGAGGAGTGACAGGTTATCTTAGGCAGAACCAGCTACATGCGAGGTCTCCTTGAAGTCAGTGGTGTGTGTGTGTGTGGAGATGCTATCTTTTATTAGGCCGACTGGCAGAGTCAGAAAAACTAGATGAGCTCTCAGGCGCACAAACCCTTCTTCAGGCCAGGGAAATATCCGGGCCACTCGAAGCCAGGAGGCACATGAAATGTCCTAGGAGGGACAGAGTGGGGTGGAACACGGGCAGAGTTAAGTAGCTGGCTGGAGCAATGCCGAGCTAAGAGTCTGATGGGTTGCGTTGGCATAAAGACTCTAAGTGAGACCTTATAGCGGCCTTCCAGTACTTCAAAGAGGTCAACAGGAAAGAAGAGGAGGGACTCTTTATCAGGGAGTGTAGTGACAGGGTGAGGGGTAGCAGTTTCAGACTGAAAGAGGGAAGATTTTGTTTAGATATTAGGAAGAAATTCTTCACTGTGAGGGTGGTGAGACCCTGGCACAGGTTGCCCAGAGAAGCTGTGACAGCCCCATCTCTGGAAGTGTTCAGATTGGACGGGACTTTGTGCAGCCTGGTCTGGTGGGAGGTGTCCTTGCCCATGGCAGGGGGGTTGGAACTAGATGGTCTTTAATGTCCCTTCCAACTCAAACCATTCTGTGGTCTGTGATGATTAAGTAAATTATTTTTTTTTGGACCAATTTAGCTTCTGACTTGCTACATGACACCTCATCTCTGACTGGCACATGGCCAAGGGTGGGACTGCAGCAGCAGCACCTTCCATCCGTTTAAGCTGCCATGAACAGGTACTTCAAAGTCATCACCAGGCATTAACAGGGTGCCTGTGCTGGCAGCTGTGACCTTGGAGGTTTCCAACACCTGATAACATGCTCAGGAGAGTTATCTCTGCAGCAGAGGTACCAAACCACTTCACAGCAGCCCTTTCTTCAAGCAGGAGCACAACCTCAATCAGAAATGTCTGGATTTTTTTTCCCTATTTCTATTTTTAAATGTACTCCTAGCTAAAATCCTCATTTTTTCTTCAGTGATGCATGTGCCTTCATTTCCTCAGGCTGGTATTCATTCTTCCCTTCCTCCCTTCTCTTTTCCAAGAGAAATGTCTTAACATTTGCAAAAAGGAACTATTGTTTTTGCACTTTAGAAATGTGAACATGTCACTATAGCAATTATCTCTTAAACTTAACTAAACAGGCCTAATGCTGTTAAGCTTAATAGGAACTTTGTCACCTCTGAGCACTTTTCTCTTTATTAATGACTCATTGTAAAGCACATTATCACCAATGTCACTTTCTCAGTCCTGCTTCACTGCAGTTGGATGTAGCATTACCTCAATGCAAGCGTATTTCAACCAGGGATCTACTCCATGCACAAACAGCTCTGCAAGTCGTTTGTTGGATGTTGATGATAAGATACCAGTAGAAGACCAGATAAAAAACCAGCCAGTGGATAGCAGCAACCCAATGATCACGGGTACCAATTGCCAGGTGCTTGAGAAGGCTTGTTAGCTGGTTCAACACAGCCAAGAAAAGACTAATACCATGCTAAATCCTTTGGGTTTGGAGACAATACTGATGGGGAAAAGGCCAAGGGCAAAAACCAGCATGAAAACTGAACACCTTGAGCTTGGTGGTTCTTCAAGGCTGACTGAACTGCCCAGAAGACTGCATTACCCCTCAATACCATCACTTTGTGACCAGCCCTGAGGAGGTTCTCTGTGCTGCTACACGCAGCACGTGTGAACACAGCCAATACAGCTCCACACAGCCTGGACCATATACAAAAAAAGCCCTTTGTAAACCTACTTCATATAGGCCAGAGACTAAATTCATCTTAGTCATCACCGATCACCCAGCTATATCCTATTCACGGAGGACTCCTACAAGCTTATCCATAAGCAACCACACCGTTGGTGCCTGCAGGTAGAGCTCTTTGCAGGCGTCAGTGAGGTCCTAAAAGCAGAGAGCACCCCGAGTGACTAAGCTTGCATATCTCTGATAGTCAAAAGGATTTAACATTGAGATGCACAAGTTACCCTTCACAGGCAGAACTGTGGTTTCTACGTATGTGCCTTACACCTATATCCCTCCAGTTAGTGACCACTGGTTAGTAGGTTGAAATACCTGACAATTGTTGTGCCCTTAGATCATGCACAAGCACAGTTATAGCTACTCAGCTGTGCTAGGATATCATTAAGCTTCTCTACTTAGCTATGCTGTGCTTTCAGCTTCCTTATTTTAAACGTAGTTACCCTGAATGTGTCGGTATATCACACCTATATATTCCTGTTTAAGTGATGATTGCACCAGAAGGGGCTGTAGAACTAGGTGAGAGAAGCTATCCTCTTTTCAAATGGTAACCACCCTGAGCAAGTGTTAGGAAGGTGATGCATGGATTTATCTGTTTTGGTAGGAGGTGGTGACAGTCTTTGTGTCTGTCACCTGAAGGTTTCCCTTTGCATCCCGATAATCTGAAGTGTTGGAACTTGTGACTATTATCGGGCACTTCCAGAATAGCCAGGGTGGGAAGACTCCCTGCTGGCTGCTCACAGCTCTCACGCTCCTGAAAGAGAAATAATCTCCCGCCAAAGATACTTCGCTATAGTGGCAGAAAGATTTGGGAAGTGTGCAAGAGAGGATAATCCTGGCATTCATCTCAGCAAGGCCCCAAAACCACAAGCATCAGCGTGTACGACTCAGGAAGGTGTCTTTGAGCAGTTCCCATCAGCAGAATACATTAAACTCCCTCAAATCCAGCAGATGCATCCCTGCCCAGCCCCTGGGACAGGCAAGTACACCATTTGTCTCTCAGTGAGCCTTTACCCAAGGTCCGGATGATGATTCTTGGATCCTCATGCTCAGTCCAATTCTACGCCTGCTGCTCTACTGTAGCCTTGCAGTTCCTAAGCTATATATCACAGCACATTTATTCTGACACCCTGTGAGTCTGCAGGTTACTGCTGCTCTGCCAGGCTCAGCAAAGGCTTCTAAATATATTAGTGGAGGAGAAAGATCTGGGATGGCTTCCAATTTTAACCAAGGTCACATTGGCAAGTGCTGGTGTGCAGCGTGAGGATATTATACACAACATCTTTCACTCGAGCTGTATTCCAGCTGCATACAGCATGTCTGTAGTGCAGCAGAAAGAAATGGGGAAGGGTGACAGAGACAAGAAGCCTGGGAGGTATCTAAAATTTTGGTATGGGTATGTTGTGGTTCAGGATCTTCGTACCTCTGGTTATTTTTCTACCAAAAAAAATCCCAGACCCAAACCTTTGTTACTTAGCTGCCTCAGATGGTAGACTCGGGCACAAGGTTTTTCAGAGAGCTCAAACCTTTGGGCCCTTAGATTCATCCTAGCAGACAATTTTTCCCATTAGGAAGCAGCCAAATGCTCCAGGGAAACATACACTGCTGGAAACAGCACCTGCATTTCAGATTTACCCAAGTCTCTTGATGATGCATCCTAAGAAGAGCTCTCCTCCTAGCCACAAGAAAGGGCTGGGAAAGTTTAGGCAAGGCCAAGGACTGGAGGTGAGACACATCACAGATGAAGGTTTGAAATCCCCCCTCTGGCAGGGGTGACTCTCTGCGACTCTCTCCATGGGAAACGGAAGAAACCTGGCCTTGTAATTGCAGCCCTGGACAGGAGGAGGAGGCCCAGGAGCAACAAAAAGAGAGAGGAGTAAAGAGCAGATGTATGATTTGAGACACCAAGGAAAGAGGCAAGTTGCTCTGGCTGAGGACAAGGCTCAACAAAGGCCAGTTTATGAGCTTGGCAAAAAAAAAAAAAAAAGAAAACAGAAGGAGATTTTATCTGATTAACTTTCTGTGGGGTTCAGGAGCCCCTTAAGGCTGGTGCAGCTTCCCCATTTCAGAGTGAGGCAGTGGAGAGCCCTGTGCTCACCGAAAGCAGGCAAAGGGCGAAGTCTTGGGGAAGAAGGAGCAGGTTACTGTGAATGACCTCACCATCTTTGAAGGCTCCAGTGACTGGGAGCTGTGCTAGGGTCTCAACCCCAATAAATGTGGTGTTGGAAATGATACTGAGAGCATTCTGGCACTCTGTAGTGGTGTGTGTTCCCATGTTTATTCATTTATGGTGAGGCAGAAGGGGACATAAGCATTAAGTTACATTCTTAAAGAAACCCCATCTCGCCCTCTAAAGCTACTAGATATATTTCAAGATGGCAAAGGGTTAGGAGTCTCAAAGACACACTTATGCCTTAGGTGGAAATAAAGTACTAGGTAGAAGATAAAGACCTTTCCAGTGCCTCAGCAAGGGGAAAGCTGAGGTCCCTAAAACACTGATAAGGCAGAACAGTGTTTTGGAAGTCCGTGGCTGAAGTACCAGTTTTGGGCAGGCTGCAGAGAATCCATCTGTGCCACACTACTATGGTTCTCTAAGGCCACCCTTAACTAGTGCTGTGTTTTGTCTACTTGCCTTTATTTTTATCTGCCTTGGGTCAGCAAAACAACTCAGACAGCAGCATTAAGAGACCTGCATGTCCAGATCTAATCAGCTGGCTCTGAGCCATCCCCTGTGCTAGCTAGCCTGTACTCAGTAATTTCTCCCTCCTCCGCAGCTCATCTTGCTTCCACTGACCAGTGCCTCCACCTCGTCCTGATGGTCCAGCCAATGCTGTGGCACCCTGCCCCACCCTCCGTGTGGAGATCTCCAAACCAGGTGCTCAAGGCCTGCTCTTGGCATGATCTTCACCTTGGTCCAAGGCTTTGGAAGTCAACTTAGTGCCTGAGTGCCATGATGGGGTGTTCATCCCACCTGAGTGTCTGCATCTCACTCCCGCCCTCCATGCATCAGGAGATCGAAGCAGAGGAGCACACCTCTTCCTACCCTTGTGAAATGCATGGGCTTTCCTTCATCATGTGAAGGGAGCACGCTGTTATTAATGTGCCACAAGTGCTGGGACACACACAGAAACTTTCTGTTGATTTGTCTCTAATTCAGACCATGCCAGAAAGGACCATGCGGCCTTTGGAACTTCTGATGTGCTGGAAAACTGGCTGTTCGTGATCAGTGCCAAAGTCATACTCCACCACGCTGCTTCAGGTCTCCAATGCTGACTGGAGGACAAGGGTAATGGCAGGGATGTCAGCCTTCAGTTACCCTTCCACTCGATCCCTGAACAGAGGTTGAAAAATCAATGTCATGAGCCACAGTCAGAGCAGGGCTGGGTAGACTCTCTGAACTGAAGCACGGTTTTGGTCTAGAAATCATCTAACAGCGTCTTGCAAAACTTCCAGGATTTCATGAGCTGGACTCAAATAGAAATGCCACAGGCAGTGCTGCCAACCCCAAGCATTCAAATACCATGAGTCAGCCCCGCCCCCCCGCACCTCAAGTCTTCCAAGTCTTCCTTCCTCTCTGTTTTTTTTGAACTGTGAGGTTAAATTCGGTTCATATTTTCCAGGTTCCTCTGCTCCTCTTCTCCCTCACCTTTGACGAAGGCTAGAAACTTAACTGTTTTTTTGGACAAGGCGGTGTTTTGAAAAGGAAAAGGAGATGCAATGCTCTAAACCCCTGGAGCAGGGCCCTAAGTAACGTAGTTATGTGACTGATGATAAATTTGGGCAATCTGGCAGCGCTTCAGTCTGGCTCCTTATTTAATTGCCTGCAGATCCTGCCTTGTCATTAACACAAGAGGTCAAGGTACTGGCAGGAGTTCTGTGATTTGTGGATGCATATTCAGCTTACAAAAACACCCCTGTCTTTGCCTCCCAGCGAGCTCTCCTTGTTCATCCAGCTGTTACAGCTGTTCTCCCTATCCAGAGCTCCTTCAGCTGAATCTGCTCTTCCTTTGAGAGGTGCCTTATGCAATGCCTCTGCTCGAACACGTGTCTGACCAGCTACACACTCACTGGCAGCGGCAACTAAACATCCTAAATGCTCATTAAAATTGGTATATTTAATAGTTGTGGTCCAGGAAATGTTTTTTACCTCTGAAGCTTTCAGAAGAAAGGAAGACAAGCTGCGCAGAGCCCAGAAAGCATCCAGCAATTTTTTTGAATAAGGAAAGAGCATCTGCCAGGATGCAGCACACATGCAACAAGCAACACACATGAGTCTACTGAATCCTGCAGCATCTCTCAGCTGCATGAAACACACCACACTTGCAGCTGGGGGATCTCCAGCCTACATTTGCAATGCACACTTCAAAAATCAGTTTCATCCTGGGGCTGGTTACTTCTTCTTTCATGGAACTTGATGAGGGGCATTTGTAACTCCTCATGTAAAGCCTAAAGAAAAATGTTTTTATTTTCCTCAGGTGTCACTGAAGATCAGGGTTTGGGGCTGAGGATTTCCTCAAAACCACGGGCTGCTCCTTATGCCTTTCTCCAGGACCTATACAACTCTTTTTACCTGCAAATTCTTGCTAACCTCTGATAAGACAACAGGAACTTGAGTAGGCAATATTCAGCATTATTCTTTCCTTATTCCTGGAGTGACTTGCAGCTGCCCTGGGTTACTGTAGGGAATCCAAGCACTCCCCATCCTGCTCTGCGCTGATAATGGTTGGTGAGACTCGAGCAGACTCTGATGTTTCGAGCAGCGTTGCATGCTTGGCTGTCACAGCTTGCAGGATCCGGAGAGTTTTCGGAATCCAAAATGCTGCACCACTTTCCTGAAACGTAGCAGTTTGGGCTGCCGCAGAAGGGGAGCGCTGGCCGCGATGGGTTTGGTGCCCGGCGGCGAAAGGAATGGCTGCAGCCAGGCAGTCTCTGGCACCCCTGTGTGGCCACCTGCACAATCACAGCCCGGGGTAGGGGAGCGGCTCTGTGACGAGTGGCGAAGACAGGGAAACACTTCTGAAGGGTCTAGAGAGGAGGGTAAATTCTGTCTGTCGAGCCAGCGAGTCCCTGCGAGGGATGGGAGCCCTCTTGTTCTCCTTGCAGAGCCAGGAGGTCCTTATGGACCTGGAGCAAAGCATCAAGAAAGGGACGAGGCTTTTGGGTCTCCGCGCCTGGGCACAGGCAGGGTGTGACCCTGGCTGCTGTGTTCCTGCAGCTGGGGCAGGCCAATGAGAAAATGAGCAGGTGTGGGGTTTTCTCACACTGATTGACTGCTGTCAATCCGTCTATCATCGGAGACACAAACTGTATCAGCACGGAGAGCTGATGGTGATGGCTGTAATGTGACTGGAATAGCAGAAAGTTGGTGTTGTGAGGCTGTGGATGGTGCAGCAGTGATGCCATTAGCTGGGTTTAACCCTCTTGTCTGTTCCCTCAAGTTACTTCTTTGGTAAAACAGCTGAGAAATAAAAAAAAAAAATAATAAAAAAAGAGACAATTCCAGTGCTGCAAGCTGGCTGCCCATAACCAGACCGGCATCCAGGAGCACAGCCAGACAGTGCGGGTGGGCAGCTCTGCAGAGGTCTGAGACCCCCACTGCTGTCCAGGGCCAGGGGGTCCTTGAGGTCTTCCAGGCTCCTCCCAATGTCCTCGCCTCAATCCCTGGATCCCAACAGGAGAGCAATAGCCTCCTGGTTTGGAGGCAGCGTGCTGCAGCATGGTGCCATGGGGACCTCCTTCATTCATCTGTCCTCCAACTTATCCTGCTGCTTAGCCCAGTCCTCTCACTACATTTGCTCCTCAAACTACTCCCTAATTTAATTTCCATTCCTAAGGAACTCAGGTTAAGGTGGAGTTTCCCCAAGCACATTTCCTCTCCCTCTTCATGCCTCCAGGGAGAGGTGGGGAAGCACTTGGTGGGGTTAGACCCACCTTCCAAAGGGGTCAAGGTTGAAAGCAAGTCCCAGTTTTTCTTGCCTCTAAGCAAGTGCTGATCATAGCGGGGCCCTGTGGTGGGTCAGTGGAGAAAGGAACGTCCTCAGGGATAGTCAGGAACATGCCATCCTTCCTCATTGGCTCCGAGACGCAATGAAAAGACTTCATCTTATGCAAGACTGTAGACAGGGAGGGATGGATGACCTGAAGAAAGGGCTGCAAAAGCAGAAGATTTCACACAACTGGTTTGAGAACAGGACAGCTGCTGAGCCCAAGGGGCTGCAGGCAGCTGGTGGATGGGCTGGGTAACAAAATGCAACGAGACAGCCTGTCCCAGATGTTCCCTCACGGCAGCTTGTGGGGTGACGGCTGGCCTTCCTGAGGCTGAGATGGTCGGGGGTCGAAATTCCTCCCATCCTCCTCCGGAATGTGACTGTTTAGGCTCCCTCTGTGCTTTGTGGCTTGGAGATGCAGTGGGTGGCGCCTGTAGTGTTGGAGGACTTAGTGGTCCTTCCTTGCAGCCCCACCTGCCGAGCTGCTATCCTCACCACCTTCAGCATCACTCCTGCTCTCCTCCCTCACCATGGGATGCTCTGTAGCCCCTCTGCACAGGGTGGGATGGTGTCCCTTTGCTACAAGAGGGAGCTGTGGTTGTGCAGGCAGGGAGGCAGCCCTGGGTTTGGAAGGCGAAGCTGGTGGGGCAGGCTGGAGGTGAGGGGATGCCAGCAGGGCTGCATCTCAGCAGGCAGGCAGGGGTTTGGGGGGGCAGGCAGGAGATGGGGGTGCAGGCGGGGGTTCAGGTGGGTGCAGGCAGGAGTTTTGTTGGCTCAGGCAGGTGTTCCGGGGGTGCAGGTAGGGCCTTGGGGGTGCAGGCACGGGATGGGGTGCAGTCAGGGGTTCATGGGGCAGGCAATTAATGGGGGTGAAGTCAGGGGTTTGGGGAGGTAGGCAGGAAATGGGGGTGCAGTCACCCAGTTCAGGGGGGGCAAGCAGGAGATTGGGGGTCAAGCAGGAGTTTTGGGGGCTCAGGCAGGTGTTCAGAGGTGCAGGTAGGGCCTTGAGGGTGCAGAGAGGGAATGGGGTGCAGTCAGGGGTTCAGGGGGGCAGACAGGATTTTCGGGGGTGCAGGCAGGTGTTTGAGGGGGCAGGGAGTGCCTTGGGGGTGCAAGCCTTGGGGGTGGAGGTTGCAGACAGTGGTTCAGGGGGAAAGGCAGGGGATAGGAGTGAAGGCAGGGATTCAGGGGGGCAGGCAGGAGATTGGGGGGGCAGGCAGGAGTTTTGGGGGTGCATCCAGGGGTTCACAGGGGCAGGTAGTGCATGGGGGTGCACTCGGAGGTTCAAGGTGGGTAGGCAGGAAATGGGGGTGCAGTCAGGGGATGGAGGGGCAGGCAGGGGGTTCGGGTGGGCAGGCAGCGGATGGAGGAGCAAACAGGAGTTTGGGGGGTCAGGCAGGGGACTGAGGTGCGGGCAGGGGTTTGGGGGATCAGGCAGGGGATTGGGGTGCGGGCAGGGGTTTGGGGGATCAGGCAGGGGATTGGGGTGCGGGCAGGGGTTTGGGGGATCAGGCAGGGGATTGGGGTGCGGGCAGGGGTTTGGGGGATCAGGCAGAGGCTCTGTCCGCAGTCTTCGCCCGCCACCACCAGGTGCCGCCGCAGTGTCACCTCCCGCCACTGTCGGGCGGGGCGGAGGGAGCGGAGAATGGGAGGAACCGGCGTCGGGGTGCGGGATGGGCGACCAGGATCGGGGTACCGGGGTGGGTTTTGGGTGAGGGGTATGGGGATGGAGGTGTCTGCGTGAGTGCAGCTGGTCCCACCGAGAGCAGATCCAGCGACACGTGAGGGAAAGATGCTCTGGGAAGCTCCCGCAGCTTCACACTAAAGGAAACCCATGAATAAGCGCTGTTAGAGACAGTTCTCCCCTCAGCAGGTTGAAAACATGCCGCGACTCTTAACAGTCTCAGTAGGTTGGCACGGCACAGCCAGGAGTTTAGTTGTTGTACGAAGCTGGAGAGCAGCGCAGGGGAAAGGGACCTGGGGGTGCTGGTGGGCAGCAGGATGGCCATGAGCCAGCAGTGTGCCCTTGTGGGCAAGAAGGCCAATGGCATCCTGGGGTGTGTTAGAAGGGGGGTGGTTAGTAGGTCGAGAGAGGTTCTCCTTCCCCTCTACTCTGCCCTGGTGAGACCCCATCTGGAATATTGTGTCCAGTTCTGGGCCCCTCAGTTCAAGAAAGACAGGGAACTGCTGGAGAGAGTCCAGCACAGGGCAACTGGGATGATGAAGGGAGTGGAGCATCTCCCTTATGAGGAAAGGCTGAAGGAGTTGGGTCTCTTCAGCTTGGAGGAGGCTGAGGGGTGACCTCATGAATGTTTATAAATATGTCAAGGGGGAGTGTCAGGAGGACGGAGCCAGGCTCTTCTCAGGGATGTCCAATGAGAGGACAAGGGGCAATGGGTTCAAGCTGGAACACAGGAGGTTCCACAAAAACAGCAGGAAAAACTTTTTCCCTGTGCGGGTGCCGGAGCCCTGGCCCAGGCTGCCCAGGGAGGTTGTGGAGTCTCCTGCTCTGGAGACTTTCAAAACCCGCCTGGACGCGTTCCTGTGTGACCTGCTCTGGGTTATCCTGCTCTGCCAGGGGACTGGACTGGATGATTTTTTGAGGTCCCTTCCAGCTCCTAACATTCTGTGATTCTGTGATTCTGTGATTGATTCTGTGATTCTGTGAAGGTGAAGCAAACAGGTTTGAGGATAAGGTTCCATGGTGAAATACAGCACCGAAAATACAAATATGTTGAATCTCAAATAAAAGACACAGTTTGGCTTAAGCAGTGTGCTAAAGTCTTTTCTAAAACAGGACTGTTTTTGGTGGGAGTTAGGTATGTAGCTTAATACCCATTTGTCTGTTTTAAACCGTATCTGTTGTGTCAGTGGAGCAGAAACTGATGCAGAGGGCTGGACCTGAACTGGCGCAGGCCTGGGCCGGGGTTTGAAGCCCCCAGGTCTGGCTGCAGTCAGGCTTCTTTAGCAGGTAGAGAGAAACAACATGTTCCTGCCTTCAGTACAGAAACAATCTGAGAGCTGAGAAGTAGGAAAACATGGCATTGGTCTTAATTCAAGTCTGAGAGGAACGAGCGTGAGATCTGCTTGTTCTGAACTCCTGAAGGATGTGATCATTGAAGATCATTCAAAGAAGAGATCATCCAGTTCAGTGCAGCGGTTAGTGGCAACCTCTCCTGAAGGCATCGGTTTGTATCTTTCAGCTGTCATATGCATTAAATATTGTCTCATATAAGGATATATTAGTTCTACAATTAATTATGCTTTTAATCTCATCTTCCATTCAAGGACAGACTTTGAGAAGCATGAACTTTTAACTTAAAATAAGATATGCTTCTTTTCACTCTCTTAACTACTCAGTGTTACGAACCTGAATGTTGAAGCTTGTTTTTTCTACTTTTCCCTTCCTGATTTTCTATCCCCTAACTTGTAGGTAGACTAGAATATTAAACCTTGGGCTTGATCTGACCGTGAAGCTTTTGGAAACAACTGTGCAATAGTGCTGTTGTTAACATAGTTGGGGGGTCCAGGCATTTGGAATGTGAAAGAATTCAGCTGACTTAGTGTGTCTCAAATCCTAAAGCTTGAAGAGGTCAAAGGGGCAGGGAGCTCCGTGGCTGGCAAACAACAGACCAGGTTCGTAGCCATTTAATCATTTCCTGGGTCTCTTCAGGGAGAGGTCGTTCCTGCTGAAGGAGGAGCCTTCTTCTCCCCACCTGTCCCTTTGTGCCCAGGTTAGAGCTTGGCCGTCTCCTAAGGAGGGTTTCTCACCCTACTGGAGCCTGTGTTGTGCAGGGATGGAGTTGGGACCTACAGCACTTTTTCTTCCCTCCATCACTGTGTGCAGAAAGGGTGAGTGGTAAAGACTGGAGGAAAAACAGAGGGGCTGAAATAGAAGAGAATGGGGAGGGAAAGTGTCTCAGTGGGGACTGAGCCTGACTTCCCAATGTTTCCTCAGTTTATGATGTGCCCAGGCGTTGGTTTTGGGAATGTACTGTTTGATTTTGCTCTACAGAGCCAAGATATTTTAGAGCTGGCTCAGCTGCAAGAACACAGGTATCCACTTATGATGGCCTGAGGTCTCCCACCTCCCCTATCAACAGTCCAGGAGGGTACGGGAGGTCCTGTGTCCCCCATGTGCCCATACACAACATGTCTTAGGGTGTCTCAGCTGGCATAAGACACCTGTGTTTAGGCACTTAAATGGAGCCCTTTCTATTTCTAATGCTGACTTCCCTGCAAAATAGTCCAAAATCTTTTATTTCAAAATGAGATTTCTCTCTCTGCCCTCCCAAATCCAAAAGAAAAATGTCCTGATGTCCACTCCACACTTCACCACTCCTAGTGACTCCAGCCGGACAGAGAATGAGCATGGGAGTGATGGGAACAATATCTCTGTGAGAAAAGGGTACCAGACAGGGATGTGGTGCTGTTTGTTACTGCAGGGCTGCAGATGCTGAGGGTGAGGGTTTCTGAGAGATGTGGTCCAATGGACTAAAAGAAATAGTCTGACAAATTATGTGCTTCTGTAGTGTTCACAGAGAAATGTGGCTTCACGTTTTGAACACTGGGATGAATGCATTAAGAACTGTGTTTCTGCCTCGGTGTCCTGTGGCCAGACAATGAACAGGAATAACCCATGTCAGCAAACACCTCCGTCTCACGAGCAGTAAAGATCTGAGGCTGGAACAAGGCGTGCGCTATTGCTGTGGGCACCGAGACAACTCCTCTCCTCTCAGTGCTTGTTCAGGACCTGACTCAGGTTGCTGTGGGTTTGGCTGCTGCTGTCAAAGGCTCAAATGTGGGAAAAAAGCTGGGAAGAGGAAGCTGCTGGTATGTCGGTGTAGTGAGAACCTGTTCTCACTGTGGTCGCTAGCATTCTTGTAGTTTGTTCTTGGTGTTACCAGCTATTGCATGAAACCTACAGAAAGTCAACAAAACATCACCTGCTCCAGCTGATGACTCAGAGGCAGAGCCCCAGCTCTGTTTGACTGTGCTCTGAGTAAACTCTGCTGCCACGTTTCACTTGCCATGAAGCGCCCAGGGCGGCGGTTTCAAAGGCTGACGCCTGCTTTGCCTGCGCTGGCGTTCTGAGCCGGAGCTGTCGTTGGATGTGGTGTGGGATGTGGTGCTGCTGCAGAGGGAGAGGCAGAAAACTCCCCGCTCCCATCGGAGATATGTTGTGATGTTAAGAGGAGGGAAGGGGATGGGTAAAGATGGGGTTGTGGGTCTGGAGGACATGTGCTTGATGTGGAGTTACTTAAGGAGTCCAGTGGGACCAAGAAGGAGGTCCTCAGCCTGGTCTTTGATGGAGGTATTGTGCCCTCAGCATCAGAAAGGACCTCTGCTGCTCCGAGATACGTTCCTATAATTTCCATGTATTATGAGGAATTATATATTCCTATATATTACAGGGAATAATATATACTCATGTATTATGGGGAAGCATATACTCGCATAAATGTGTGGCAGAGTGTGTTCCCATGTACTATATGGATGTGGTTTATCAACACCTCTGCCAATCCCTTTGGCCTCATGAGAGCCAGGCAGCAGAAGGCAAAGACATGCATAAACAGTAATTTAATGCTGAAGGTGGGAAACAGAAACCTCCTTATATACGTTGGAAGTATCTTGGCTACTTGGGGCCACCAGGTATGTTATCTGACCTTGAGGCTTGCAGCACTGTGAGGGGTGTTCATTCTCCCAGTGCCTGAAATCTGGTTGATGGATAAATCCTTTGCAAAGAGCCCGTTTAATTCACACAGAGTCAAATCTGTCGAAAACCAAACCCATTCAATGTCCACCATTTTGTTTAAGACATAGCAGACTATTCTAGAAGCCTCTACTACATACACCAACACCCCACCCCACCAAAAAACTTAGATTAAAGAATCCACCTGATGAGGAATCCACCACAGCCCCAGGTTCCACATCCTTAATTACCTTTACTGTTAAATTCTTGCAAATAACTTTGTCCATCTTTCATGTCTTGCATCGCTGTAGTTCTCGATAATTTCTCGTCAATTATAAGGACTGTGTCCTGTGGACAACAAGTAGAAGGAGATTTATTCAGGGCTATCTTTGCAGCAATGTTCAGCCCTTTCTGAAGTCCAGTCCCTACTGGGAGAACACATTACTTGGGACAGGAAACCAGGGAGAGGAGCGGTCTTTAAAACTGGAAAAAATAATTTCCCATCCCCTTGCTCTCCCCTGATTTGTAGCATGACTCTGGCAATACTTGGTGCCTTTCCTTATAACTTTCTAGAATCCAAAAATGGATCAAATACATCATTAAGAAAGGATTTTACCTGATGTAATTGCTAAATGCTCCTCAACTGCTCAGAATTTGGGCAGGAGAGAAGTCGAACCAGGGGATTATTGTGGGTCCCTTCTAACTAAAATTCTATTCTAAAACCCAAAACCTCATGATTTTCCTCAAGACACTGAGGATTTTGAGATGCTTTGCTTTGCAATACTCTGCAGCTCCAAATGGCTAGAAGTGCCTTGCAGACATCATGGACTTGTAATCAATGAGGCTTTTCTCGACTCCAGGACCTGAAAGATGCTAACAAAGGTTTGAGCCTACTGTTGCTCTAACTGTCTGTACTTCAGCCCTTGTGAAGGAAGCCCAGCTGGGGAACATGGGTTTATTATACAGAAATTAAACATTATCTGCTGGAAATCATATTATCTGGAATCCAAAAGCAGGTCTTTCTTGATTGCTTTCCTTTCAAGAAAGCAGATTCTTTCTGTGGAGTGCATTTAATTGTGTTGCTAGCCCTTTTTAATTAGGATAATTTAGAAATTAAGTTAAATTAGACATTTTATTTCAGCAGTAGAAGAAGAGGGGACACTGGAATAACTGCTAACTGAAGGGCTGTGCCTTTTCTTTACTAGTCTAGCTCCAAAGACCTGCTAATATTTATTCATAGGAGTGAAGCTAAGGAGAGATGAACTCAGCATCTTCCCAGATTTTACAGCCACTTCTGAAACAAAGGAAATTTCTTCATTCAACATAGGGAGGAGACATAGGAAAACATCTCCTTGTGTCCCACCCCTGGGGAAAAATGGGGTGCCATGTTCAGTGCTCCCACCCATACAGGCACGTCCCCCCATGAGAGATGTCCTGGAGAAACATTTTGCTTCCCAGCAAGTTGGCTTCTGGTGTGATCCGTGAAACCAAATGAAATATTTAGCAATCATGTGAGTCCAGACATCCTAATCACAGCTGTTGATCTGATTTGATTTGCGACTCTCTCAAGGCAGTGGTTCTTTATCTGCCCTTTTCTTACCAGAAACCTGGGAAATAGGTAACTCAGAGATAGAGGGAGAGGCAGGCGAGGGGAGAAGGGATGTGTGCATCCTCCTTGGGCATGAATTTTCAAGGACGGGAGAGCCTTGGGGTTGATGGATTTGCCATCAGGAATCTGGAGCTCACTCATTGTCCTTGGTTGATGGGGAGGGAGAGACATGAAGAAGTAGCAGCAGAAGATGAAGGCTCCTGGTGGTTCTCGTGTTCTTGGGAAGTGCCAACCCAGCATCCTGGAAGCCATCCCCCAGGCACAGAGCTCCTCCTGTCTCCTCCAGTTGGCACAATGGGATGATTTAAGGAAATTCAGGTAAAACAACCTGATTTAACTAAAGCGTGACATGTTTATGAACTGCTGAGGCTCTGTAGCACAAGCTACCCCCAGCCCTGGAGATGCAGGGAGCCCCAGGCACTGCTTTTTAATGGCTGTTGCAAATGCCTCAGTTTCCCTTCCGGGTGTCAGTCGCAGCATGGCGTCAAGTGAGGATTCTGGTGGAAGAGCCAGGAAAAAGAAAGGCAACAAGATACCTGTAGGGTATCTTGGTAACAAGAGAGCTGTGGGGAAGGAGGCTGTTAGCTGGGAGATGTTGCTCTGCTTGGAAAACAAATCACTACGTGCCAGACAGCCTGATGGCAGGGTGACTCTAGGGCACCAGAGGAAGGGGTGGGTGGGCAGCAGCACCTGGGGGTGATGGGGAGGTGGGAGGTGTCCCCCCAGCCCCTCTGCTCCTTCAGTGCCCTGAGCTGCAGGACACACTCCACAGGGGAGAAATGTGTCTCTCAGACCCAGGTGAAAAGTCAGTTGTTATTTCTGTCACTTCAGACTTTGTACACTGTGCATTTTGGGTCAAATAAATAGAACTTTTGCTCTCAACCAGCCAAATCTTTGATCGGAGCCTGTCCTGGAGGAGAGAATAAACTTGTTTTGAGCAGGTCATGCCTTGATGTTGTTGGTTATTTGGCATTCAATCTGGTGTACATGCTATCCTGTGTATATATATACATGAGGACATCTACAGCATGTATATATTTCTGTCCCAGTGCGGTTAATATTAATCTGCCTTACTCTGATTCCTGAAGGCCACAGCGTGATAAAATGCCTGTCACACACCCCGCATGCTTGTGGTTTGATACTGTTATCTGTTCTTTTCCACTATCGAAAGCAGGAGTGTGTCAAGCCCTTTTCTTCTGAGAGTCTTTGCAGTGAGCAGGGAATGAAAATGTTTCCCTTTCCCAGCCCTCTGCGGTCACCTTACTGGGAAGGCAAGGGGGTCTAAACTAGGGTATCAGCCAAGGGGAGGGAAGGGAGGACTTCAGACAGACGTCTTTTTATCCAAACAATGTGATAAGAAGCAAAGCCCACATGAAGATAAGCTTGTTTATTTTCTTAGTAGATCAAGGATAAATCCTGGGCTCTTGTCATTGCACAGCCTGACCTGCTGGCACATGGAAACCACAAGTCACCTTGTCCCGAGTAAGGTTTTATTATGTGGTCAGGGACTGTCATTTCATAATGTAGAGATGCCCATTGGGAAAAAAAGAAGCTGAAAGGCTCAAGTGCTCTGAGACATCCTCTCAGTAAAGGTAGGTGGGTGATCCTTCCCCTTGAAGGAATGGAGTCTGAGCAACCCTGATGGTTTCTCCATCACATATAATATGTAAACTATACTTGCTTGACCAAAATATACATGTTTTCCAAGCTCACCCATGCTTGACAGGTGCTGGAGTGCTGTTTGCTGTCAACTCTCCTTCCTGTTTGTGGTGGCTCTGCTGGTAGGTGGAGATGAGAGAGGATTTGGGGGGAAAGGGAGTATCTCCATACCAGCGGGTGAGTCAGGGCCAGGAAAAGCATCATTAGGAGATGCATGGAAGATAACAGAGGGTGCAGGAAGGTGATTGCAGAGGATGTGGGCTGTCAGAAGCAGGAGAACCAAGAAAATGGGCTGCTGGTGTGAGTACGCATGTGGTGCATGTCTCCTTGGTGCGCTCCATGCTCTTTCCCACTGGATCTCAGGGTAACCCAAGGCCAGGCAAGGAAGCTGCCACTACCCTGAAGGAGATGAGGCACAAGACTGTAAAACCCTGAGACACTTCTCATTTTCCTGAAGAGGAAGATTTTCTCCTAGGACGTTGTCCTGAGGACCAGACAGTTGTTGGAAGAGTCCTTCTCGGTCCTTGCTAACCTGGGGCTGCTGGCAGCATTACAGACACTGGTGGTGATTTACACCTGGCCAAAGCTGACTCACAAAGTGCTTTACAAACAGGTTAGTAAAGCTGTAACCATTTAAAAGGAGGAAAACTAAAGCTGGGAACTGAAAGCTTTCACCTATCATCACCAGGGGCAGAGCCCAAGTCTTCCAAACCCAAGCCCATTGAGTCATGCTGCCTTCCACTCCTCTCCAGCCAAGGGTTGGGTTGCCAGCCCAGTGGTGGTACCTGTCCTGGCTCCGGTAGAACCAGCTCTCTTGGTGCAGCCATTACATCCTGGTGTGGTGCCCAGACTGCTCTCTTCAGCCTTCTTTCTAATGAAAAATACTCATAGGTCCAGAATGTTAGCTCTCCAGCTTCCCTAAAGGATGGTTTTCCTCCAAGGCCCATTAGTTTTAGTCTCCTTCTTGCCATCACTTCATTCCAGATAGTCTTCTGGGGAAATAGCTTGCCTGGGTGGGTGTCAGGGGAATCAGCCCAGCCCTTCTTCAGTGATGCCCAGTAACAAGACAAGAAGGTAACAGGCACAAACTTGGACATATGAAGTTCCATCTAAACAGGAGGAGGAACTTCTTTACTTTGGGAGTGGCAGAGCACTGACACAGGCTGCCCAGAGAGGTGGTTGAGTCCCCATCCCTGGAGACATTCAAAACCGGCCCTGGACACCACCCTGTGCAACTTGATTTAGGCAGACCTGCTCTGGCAGGGGGGTTGGACGAGATGATCTCCAGATGACCCTTCCAACCCCAAACACTCTGTGATTCTGTAAAAGTCGATAAAATTGCCTGTACAGAATATACTACGGAGTGATGAAATGGCTGAGTGTCCTGGTTTGAGAGCCCCAGGATAAAAGTTCTCTGTTGCTCCTGGCACTGGGGACAGTCACAAAAGGGGAGTGGATACCTGTGCCTAGGGGGAGAAGAGGATGGGTCAGACGACCCAGACTGATCACAGCGCTCCTTCCCATGGTGCTCAGTACATCAGGGCCCATAAGAAGAGCCCTGGGGCTTTTGTGCTGCTGTGTTGGGGGGACTGCCATTGGCTGTTCTTCATCTCTCCCTGTGCTTCTGATGTTCCTGCCACCTGTTTTCATGCTGTAGAGGACAGGTTGTCTTCCCCAGCCTTGCTGGGTGGGAGCAGTGTGGCTGCTCCAGGGCTTCCTTTTCTGGTTTTGTGCACTGTTACCAGGGATCTGGGCTTGAGTGCTCTTGTCTGCTGTTGAGTTCAGTCTAGGACTTTTCCACTCGTGGGCTAGTTGTCATCTGGTAGGTATAGGTTCATACTAACATATTCATTTGTATTTTTGAATACATTTACTTACTTTTATATATTTGTATATAATTCAACATCTTCATTGTTATTGTTAGGATTATTTTCTTTGTCGTTAAAGTGGTTCAAGGTTTTTTCCAACCTTGAAGTCTCTTTCCCTGGTTCCCCTGTTATACTGAGAGGGTGCTGGGGGGATCACAGAGAGCGCCTGTCAGGGTTCAGCGGCCAGACCAGCCTCAAACTTCAACACCAAGTCATGGAATCACAGAAGCACAGAATCAAAGAATGGTTTGTGTTGGAAGTTGACCTAAGGTCATCTAGTCCAACCCCCTGCAATGAGGAGGGACATCTTCCACTAGATCAGGTTGCTCAGAGGTTGTCAAACTGACATGTGATATTTCCAGAGATGGGACATCTTTGGAATGTCTTTGGGCAACCTGTGCCTCTGTCTTGCCAACCTCAGCATAAAGAATGTCTTCCTTATGTCACGTGTGAATATTCCCTCTTTTCGTTTAAAACCCTTTGTCCTATCGCACCAGGCCCTACTAAAAAGCCTGTCCCCATCTTTCTTCTAAGCCACCTTCAAGCATTGAAAGGCCTTAATAAGGTCTTCCCAGAGACTCAAACTGGAAGAGTGCCTCGCTGTCACCCTCCACCCAGAGCCTTGGATTTTCCACACCTCTCACCTTAATGCCAGTGAAATTCCCCTGCTGCTTCTCCCATTCCTCTGATCAGCAAGTCCCTCCCGCTGCACCCGTCTAAGCAGCATCACGATCCTCTGATGCATTTAATATCCACAATAAGGGATTATGGAGAAAATCCCATTTGCAACCAGAGGAAGACAGAGAGATTTCTGTGTTGCTGGAATATTTCCCGGCTTGACTGCCTCTGAAAATGTGCTTGTCAATGGTTAATCTGAATTCATTCTCCAGCAAACCCAAAGTTATTGATGTCCCTGTCAGAGATGCTTTCTGTCACCCTGCGGAGGCATCTGACAGGATCCACCTTGCCTGGTCTGGAAGGACATCCTTCATCATCCATCTCAAGTCTTTGCGGTGCTCCTGCCATCTCTCGGCTCAGCCTCCTCAGCAGCTTGACCTTTGCAAATGCCCATGTGTTACTTCAGAGCTAGAATAGCGCCAATCCTTTAAATCATTAATTTGGTCTTACCTGGGTAACCATACTTTGCATTTCTAAGGCCTCTTTAATCCAGAGATGTAGCTGTGAGGAGGAAAGTAATGAATTATCTCCAGGTAGCCTCATTCAGCTAAGTTATATGAAATATGGGAAATCAGGGGTATTCATTTAAGTGATGCAGGAGGCCAAGGAGAAAATACAGACGGTCTGAGCTGTGTCTTCTCATGTGAAGTATAGAAAGCAGCATCAGAGCTGGATTTCAACCCATCTGCCGCAAAGGAGTCTTCATAAACCTGGTTCTCTGAGAGCCCAGACCCATCCTGTTTCAGACCTTCACTGAATACCACTGAATTTAGCCTTGACTTGAAAACAGCCTTGGCAAGGATCGCTGTACTGGATACAAATGTCCTTCCAAAAATAACTGAGAAGTGGGGGTAGCAGCCTGTCCCCGCACTCGGCATTTCAAAACCAGCTTATCCTCTTACCAGAGCAAAGAAATTTTGTATTTACATTTTGTGTATATATACATATATATAACAATAAAAGGCAGTTTTGACAGCTTTGTGCTTTTTCTTCTGCCACAAACATCCTGGCTGGTCACATTCCTGTCCCATCACTTCAGTTTTTGTCTAGCTGTTCAGTCAGGCTCTCCCACCCCATAAGATTTGTGTGGAGGAGGAACCACTGGAGCCCCACATCCAACACTGACAGCCCCCCAGGCACGGACAGATGCCTCTGCTCAGGAAGGAGGGCAGAGCCGCTCACTCAGGCTCTGTCAGGACAGGAATAAAGACCTTGTCTGTCTCCAGTCCTTGCTTCTACAGTAGGTCTATTATCTGGGTTTTTAAAGGAGGTCTATCTGCTTTCAACTCAGCTGCAGCCCAGCCAGAATAATGATCTCTCTGACTCTGGCAGGAAGATTGTTGACCCAAGTGTTTTAAGGGTTTCTTTATCTGCAGGAGTCCATGGTGGAGCATCTGAGCACTTGACGACCATGGTGGAGTTTTGCAGGTCACTGCTTAGAAACCTGCTGAGGGCAGCACTGGCTCTCCATCCTGGGAGACATCCCTGTCATCCCACCTGTGCCAGAAGTACTTGAGGAAGAAGAAAGGAATTCCCTTCTTCAGTTTATTTTGTCAGTGCCTATTTGTATGTACAACCGAGCTTTCCACGCAGGGGATGTGTAATTTGAGCAGAACACAGTACGTTGGATTTTGCCTTCAGCTACACTCTGTGAAGCCAAGATTTGCTCCGAGCTAGTGAGGGAGCGCCAAGCTACCAGTACACCGCACCTACCAGCAAGGTACTTTGTAAATGTTCTGTATTTCCCCTTCAAAGCAGCAGGTTCCTACCATTGCTAGGCCATTTAAAAGGGTATTGCCAGGATGAGGGCAGAATTTGGCACAGCATCTTTTTGCTTTGCAGTTTGGGCTCTCAAACATCTTTGTGTCCTCAGCTGCTTTACTGTCTCTTGATACTTTGCTGTCACAAAAGTCTTGAGGCTGGAGCTTTTCCCGCTGGCAGGAATCCACCAGCTCCCACTGAATTAGGAGAGAGCTTAGGGAGCCTCTTAATATCTTAGCAGAGGTGCTCAGCATTTTTCCTGGGAGGATGCTCAGGCAGGATACAGGCCTGCACATGTCAGCCCCAGCATCTTGTGGCCTCTGCTTGGCAGCATATGGAGCCAGGCAGCCCGTCTCAATTCCCCCTGCTGAGGTGGTGAGGAACTCCCCTGATGCCTTACTCCCTCCCTAAACACACTCTTTTAATAAAAAGCCAATTTAATTTCCCAAGCACTGAGTCATCTTGTGTTACTACCTGGTGTGTGGTACCCAGAGCAGCAGCCACAGCATCTTTTCTTTGAAAGAAGGATGTTTCCATCCCCTCCTCCGTTCCTGGCTTCTCACAACCCCACCCCCTTTTTTTTTTTTCCTTTTTCTTTTTTTTTTTTATCTTTTAAGTGGGAACCCTCTCCTTTCGCCGCTTCCCTCCTTTTTAAGGGACAATGGGATTAAGCCAGAAGCAGGGACAGAAGGATGAGGCCGAGCTGCTGAGGATGCAAATCAGAGGGGCTGGAGGCGAGCGGGATCACACCCTCATGGGGACAGGACCAGGAGCTCCACTTTGCTCTTTGGACCTGGAGCAGTGCCAGCTCCTGGAGAAAAATCCCTGGCTACCATAAAGCTGCACTTTCTTCCTGCTGGGACACATGAATAACCTGCGCCATTACCAGCGTGGCTACGGAGCTTCGAACCCTGGGGAGGGTGGGAGCGAGGTGACAGAGGTGACAACTTTTCCTGGGTTGCTTGCTCATGTGACACGTTCCCTGTGTTTCCCTTCAGTCACCTTGCTGTCATCACAGTCCAAATCCCACCCCACCCCTCCTAACAGAGTGAATCCAGCTCCCTCCCACGCTCCCACAGACACCACGCTCTGCGGGGTGGGTCATCTCCTCCACAAAAAAAACGTCAGGCTGGAAGTTGGGTGCCCTGATCCAGCACTCATCTGGGCTCCTGAGTCTGAGCACCCTGTCCCCAGCCACCCTTCTGCTTCCAGCAAGGCTGGGGGCGAGGGCCTGGTGGCATTTTGTGATGTCGCCAGGTCAAGGAAGCCTTGAGCAGGTTGGGGCAGGATGAGGATGCTTGGAGAGGTTCTAGTGCGTGGGGCCAGGACCTGCTGCTCCCATCCAGAAGCTGGCGTGTCCACACCGTTAATATTTGTTCTCCAAAGAGGGCGATTTGCTATGAACAGCAAGTCGAGATGAATTGTCATCTGGTTAATGCTGAAAATCCCAATCGGAGTGGCATTTCAAAAAACCAGCCATTAATGGAAGAGCGGATCCCGCCTTTTTGGGTTTTTTTTTGTTTTTTTTTTTTTACTCTAAGTCCTGCTCCCCTACACCAGGAGAAACCCTTGAGAAATCCTGGTCCTGGGGAGCAATCTCAGCTTAGCAGCGGGGGCTGGAGAGGATTCAGGGAGGCCAGAGGAAGAGATGGGCAGGGAAAAAAGGGATGAAGGCAGAGCCGTTGTCTGCCCCG
This sequence comes from Trogon surrucura, assembly GCA_020746105.1. NCBI lineage: Eukaryota > Metazoa > Chordata > Aves > Trogoniformes > Trogonidae > Trogon > Trogon surrucura. The sequence goes on from CM036658.1 coordinate 85,449,945, forward strand.
GGGAGCTCTGCATGGCAGCTCGGCTGCTGCTGGAGCGATGCTGTTGGTGGTCGGGTTAATAATTAAACCATACTACGATCACAGATAAAAATACTAAAACCCAGGCAGTTCCCCTTTCTGCTTAAAATACGACAAAATAATAACAATAATAATAAATAAAATGATCTGGAGCTAAATTAACAATGTGCTCTGCCTATTACAGCCTCCCTCCGGTGAATATAAGGTTGTCATGGCAACCTGCCCAGCAAACGATACGGCCAAAAATAAAGCACAGCAGGGAGGGAGATCTTTTGAATCCGATTTTGCCGTCAAAGTAGAATGAAGGTTTCTTCCGAGGCCGGCTCTCCTGGTTAATTTATGGCTGCAGTTCTTCCGTTGATGTTCATTAGCGTGATCCATTTATCCGGACGAATGTCAGGGCGAGACTAGTTGGGGAGCAACAAAGGATCCAGGGGTAGAAATTAAAAGTTGCCTCTCGAATGTGACCTAAACAGCAAGAAAAGGGGGATGATGCGGTGGGTTGGTGGTTTTGAGGGCCTCTCGGGGTAAGGAGGAGGCGTTCTCCGCCGCTGGCAGGAATTTCCCAGTGATCTGAAGGGTCTCAATGGACCCAGCTGGGTGGAGGGGTCTTTAAAAAGGTGTTTAAATGCTGTTTTTTCCATGTTGCTTGGCTCGGAGTTCCGCGTGTTTATACGGAAACGCTTGATTTCAATGGAAACGCTTGATTTAAATGATGCACTTGGTTTGAATGGATGCGCTTGCACCTTGTGTCCTTCTTACAAGCTCAGCTTAAAACCCACCCCCCTAAAACCCGGCTTTTTCCTACCCTGGGGAACCAGAGCTGGGGTGGGAAACCAACAGAATTTGAGCTGGGAAAATGGGAGCAGGAAGGCAAAAAAAAAAAAGAAAAAAGGATCCTGACACAAAGGCCGCTCTGATGAAAGCGGGGCCGTCGGGGGGGGGGGGGGGGGGGCGCTCCCCGGCGGTGCGCGGACTACATCTCCCGGCAGGGCCGGCGGCGGAGGAGTCAGCGGAGGGCGCGGGCGGGCGGGGCGAGCGCGCGGGCGGGCGCGTCACTCTCCGGCCGCCCCGGCTCGTCCCCCTCCGCCGGAGCCGGGTGTCTCCTGCCGGGCGGGCGGGCGGGCGGCTCCCCTCGGCTGCGGACCCTGCGCCCCCCCCTCCCCGCTGCCCTCAGCTCAGCGCGGCGCCCATGAGCCTCCCGCCGGGGGTCTGACACCGCCCGGCCCCGCAGCACGGTAAGGCCGGCGACGGCGGGGGGGTTGTGGGGGGGGGGGGGGGCGGGCGATGACACAGCAGCCGGTGCCGCGCCGGAGGAGGGGGGGGTGTGTGTGGGGGGGCGGGTTGCACGTCCCGCCTTTTGTCTCCCTTCGTAATAATTGCAAAATAAATTAAAAAAAAAATATATAAAAGGAAACACCCACGCGCGGGTTGCAAACGGCTGGGCCGCCGTGAGGCTTGGTGGGTTGCGGTGGGATTTTTTTTTTTGGGGGGCGGGGGAGGGGGTATTTTGGGTTTTTTTTGATTTTTTTTAAAATTTTTTTTTGGTGCACATGGAGCCGGGATGGGGGATTTTGGCCTCTCGGGCGGTTTCGGCAGCGGTTGTCGCGTCGTGGGGGTTTATTTCTATTTTTTTTGACAATTCCTGCGTGGACGGGGAGTGTCGTGTGTCCCCCCCGGGGGCTTCGCTCCCCTCAGGGCGGGCGGTCCCGTTGCAGCCCGGGGACAGGTTTCCCTCCGGCTCTCGGCCTCTGGAAGCTTCCCCGACCGCTTCGTTAGCCCTGGCGAAGGGCAGGCTTGGCCTCTCCCTCCATCTCCTCCAGCAAACCTCCCCAAATGAGAGGGGAAGACCCATGAGAGGGGAGACCCAGCGCCCCAATTAGCGTCGTGCGTCGTTGTCCCCTTGGCACCAGAGCTGGAGTCGGTTTGTGATGACACGGAGGTGCCACCTGGTTTAGCCCCCAGTGCTTTCCCAGGGGGCACATCCCAGGGTGGGATGTTCCTCTTTGGTGTGGTCCAGCTGTGGGAGCATCTACAGCCTCGCTGGAGGTTCTTTCCTTGGCCCTCAACGCAGGGTTGGGTTTGGGTGTAGCAAGCAAGAATGAATTTTGTTGTATTTTTTTTTAATGATTATCGCTTTCCTGCAGACTGACTCTGGCCAAATGTGGTCTTGAGGACCGTGTGTGACAGTAGGGGACAACAGATGTTGGTGATGGTGGAGCTGCTGGCAGTCGCAGGGCATTTTTTGCCGCAGCTGCCCCCAGCAATGCTGCGTGTCTGGGGGGGCAGTTGCTGGGCGTCCTCGGCATCCTCAAAAGTTGGTCCTTGAAGTTGTTTTTCCGAAAAACGAGACGAGGATTGATCTCCCAGAGCTGTTCCCTGGGTCAGGTTCCTCTGGAGGGGGTGGGACCCCCACCAGTAAGATCTCAATCCCGATAGATTGGGAAGGGGCAGGTGCTGTCTCTCAGCATGACAAGTGCTGGAGTGCCCTGGGCCTCTCCAGAGAGCTGGTGACTCCCCTGAAATAGGCCATTTCCATTTGTCCCTCTGTCCCATCTTCTCTCCTGCTCCAGTAATTCGTGCTATACTGTTCCTCCACTGCTCTGGCAGGTACGGGACAAAGCTTGGAAGTCACAGCCTTGTTAACAGAAATGAAAGAGGTGGGAGGAAGCAGAAGATACACTGAGCTTCCAGGTTGTTTCTCTCAACCCAAAGATACCAATATTAAGACCACTTGATTTAATAGCCCCTCCTCTCCGAAATCTAGCAAGGCTTTTTGATGGTGGGCTGTTGTCTGCACATCCAGATGCTGGCAGGGAGGTGCCACGTGGGATGGAGAAGGAAGCATCCTGCCTCAGTTATGGCTTCTGTGACTGTGACAAGCAAATATTCATGGTTTGTTTCTAGTCAGTGGAGGAAAAAAAAAACCTCAAACTGTGTCAGTCCACCTTATTTTTCTCCACAGGACCGTAAAGGCTTTCCTCTGCCCTTGCTGATCTGGAGGTCCAGGAGCAAAACCTTGTGCTGTATTTTATTCCCTCAAGCCTTGAGTGAAATTTGTAGGCTGTGGCTTCCCTGCATTAAGTGTGTTATCTTTGGCAGAGAGAAGAACAGTGTCTGTTTTGGGAAGCTCAGGCTGTGCTTGTGTTTAAAAACTCTTTCCCTCTGAGCTCTGTCTGAGCCTTCCTTGCAAAATTCTAAACTAGAAGGCTCTGCAAATTTAAGATGCTGTGGTTAAGAGATGGACAAGTCCCACAGCACTTTAGGAAGTCTTTTTTGGGGGGCACGTGTGTTTGGTTTTGGTTTTTTTTTTAATCATATATATATAATCTCAGGTTGCTTTCAAAAGAAAGCGCAGGAGCAGTGGTTGGATGGTGAAGGTGGCGTGGAAGTGAGAATTATCTCAGGTGAGCTGAAGGATAAAGTTGGACTCCCTGGTCAAAAAGGTCCTTCATAATTATTAGCCCTTGATCTAAACTCTGTAAGGTAAGGTGTGGTGAGCTTTATCTCCAGATGACCCTCTTTCAATGCTCTGTCTTGGAAGAGAAAAATACTCTCTTATTTTTTTTCTTTCTGAGCATCCACACTTCGGGGTAGAGTACTCCCATGAGTTCACTCTACTGTCGTCTCCTGGTAAGGACAACTTTTGCTATGCTGACTTTCCCCTTCCTTCTCATTCTCAGTCTTTCTCCTGTTTCTCCTTGCAGCCATCCTTGCTGCTGCTTGGTCTTTTCCCAGGAGTAGCAGCCTGAAATTGTGGTAGTTACCCCTGGTTGAGTTTTTGCCTGTAGATCTCTGCAGAACAGCAAAAAAACCCTCCTGCACCTTACTTATTTTCATGTTCTTGCTGCTCAAGTGAATCTTTGGAATCTCGTGTGTTTGTGAGGAGCTACACTTAAAAGTACAGCAAGACCCTATGGTCACTGTGGAAGCTGGGGGCAGCAGATGAGCTGTTTCAGGAGCTATTTGGGGGACATTTAGCATATGGCTTGACTATTTCAGTGGAGCAGTTAACTATTGCTAATGATTTCCTTGTTCTTCAGTTTCGCAGAAGTATTGAGGCATTTACATTACACATGACGTTGTTAAGTTTCAGAGTTAACAGGCTGCTACTCTCAGGGAGCTCGTGGTCTTCAGGTTGCTGTCCTGAAATCTGGAAGCGTTGAGGCTTCTGGACAAGTAATCTCCACAAGTGCCTTGGGATGTTCTTGTGAAACTTCTCAGGGAAGGTGCAGTCTTGCTACTTGAGTGTAATTAGCGCATTACTGAGTCATCCAAAATAAAAAGCTGGTGTAGCTAACCAGTCATTTTCTGTTTGTTTGAGAGACTCCCTATTTTATTTTTATTTGTTTACATAGAAATGCATGCATGCAGTTCAGAGTGAAACGGGGATGATGTTGGATGTTCTCACAACTCTTTTTTATGCATTTAACCACCAACTTTGCTGCTGAAAAGAGAGGTTTTGTTTCTTCCACGTCTGCATTGGGTTGTGCCATGGTTGGTCTGGGCGTGCTGGACTCTACATCTCTATTTTTGGCCTTCTGCAACGCAGAAGTACTCCAACAGTGACCAGGAATGGGGATGATGTCTCTATAATGCACTTGAAAATCTGTGTCCAGTTTTGGGCTCCCCAATTCTGGACTGGAGAGAGTCCAATGGAAAGCTACGAGGATGATCAAGGGACTTGAACATCTCGCCTGTGAAGAGAGACTGAGAGAGCTGGGGCTGTTCAGCCTTGAAAGGAGACGACTGAGAGGGGACCTTGTTAACTTATAGAAATATCTGAGGGGTGGGGGTCAAGGGGAAGGGGACAATCTCTTCTCAGTGGTGCCTAGTGATAGAACAAGGAATAACGGCTTTAAGTTAGAACATGGGAAGTTCCACCTCAACATGAGGAGAAACGTCTTCCCTGTGCGGGTGCCGGAGCCCTGGCCCAGGCTGCCCAGGGAGGTTGTGGAGTCTCCTGCTCTGGAGACTTTCAAACCCAGCATGGACGCGTTCCTGTGGAGCTGCTCTTGGTGATCCTGCTCTGGCAGGAGGGTTGGACTGGATGATCTCTAGAGGTCCCTTCCAACCCCCAACGTTCTCTGGTTCTATGATTTGCTGCTTTGAGTTGGCTTTTGGAGACTCCTCTGAGGCAGTCCATGGACTTTTGAGGCTGACTAGGGGTAGCCTTGTGCTTACTTCTGGAAAACCATTGCTCCTATCTCCTCTCCTACAGAGACAACCCTTGGCCTCCCCTGTCCCCCAGGCGTGTAGCAGTTGTGGTACTGGAGAAGAACGAACTGGTTTCTTAGGGGGTGGGAGAAGCTGTGGTGACACAACTAAACTTCTCTCTCTGCTGTCTCTGCAGGACCAAATCCTGCCACACCTGTCGGCCAGGAGCCTGCCGCAGGGGTATTTCATAACGTGTCACAGTTTATCAAGGGCGTCTCCTCTGTGGCCACCAGCATGGTTGTGTCCATCGTGCCGCTGGGAGGTGGTGGAAGTCATCTGTATCTCTCAGGTGGCAGAATGGAAAGGGTAATGGTTGGATGATGAGTCCATGGTGAGGATGTCCCTGGAACGGGCAGCAGAGGTGGGAAGCTGTGTGGTGTGCCCTGTCCCTTGGTCTCACATCATGCCTGGGTGACCCGAGGATGCAAGCGGGTGCCCACAAGCTTCTTGTTTATCACCAACAATTTTAATTGGCTTTAATGCAAAAAAAACCCCCAAACCTAACCGCAAAAGAACACCAAAACAACCAACCTTCCCTCTCCCTCTGGAGCTGACCTGGCCAGCCGAGACTGGTTTGTACAGCCTGTGCGGCCCCATGAGTCATAGAATGATAGAATTGTCAGGTTTGGAAGGGTTCTTAAAGTCCATCTAGTTCCAGCCCCCCTGCCATGGGCAGGGACATCCCCCACTAGATCAGGCTGCCCAGAGCCCCATCCAGCCTGGCCTTAAAAACTCCCAGGGATGGGGCTGCCATCCCCTCTCTGGGCAACCTGTGCCAGGGTCTCCCCACCCTCATGGGGAAGAACTTCTTCCTCATGTCCAGTCTGAACCGACCCATCTCTGGCTTCAATCCATTCCCTCTAGTCCTGTCACTATGAAGACTTCACTGGAGCTGCTCCACACTAAAGCAGAAGATAGAGGGAGACACACAGCTGCCACCAGCTTCCCCAACCAGCTGCGATGGGGAACTGTTAATGCGGTTCGTAATTAACTTCGAAAAACGCGTTTGAACTCATGAAATTCTGGAGGAGCTGTGTTGCTTGTTCACTGGGATGTTGGAGGAGGCTGGTGTTCACAACCCAGCTGTGGCCATCGCTCTGCTGATGGCTGCGTTGGGTGGTGGCTGGCACAGGGGCAGGTGAGTTGGAGTGGGAAGGGTGGCACGGGAGGCTGCGGCACAGCACGCAAATTAGTAGGTGCCATCCCAAGTGTTTGACATCATTTGATTCAATCTCCCAAGCCTGTCTTTGCAAGCATGGTGCTTTTGAGCTATAATGGAAACGCTACAGATGTTTCGCTGGTTTTGGCCATCGTGAGCATTGAGCATCTCAGTTGTGAAGCCAGAGCTTGGCCAGCCAGCATGAAGCTGGTCACAGCTGACACAGCCTTGGCTGAGACCGAGGTTGGGGAAGCTGCTTTGCTCGCCCGTGGCTGCGAGCTGCTCCTTCTGCTGTGTGGTCCGTGGGGATGTTTGGGGACCATCAGCTTCTGCAGGTGGCTTTGAAGGATGTTCAAGTCTGTGAAAACACGTCTTAATGTTTGCTAATGGAGAATCTTGCAGGAATAACCATGGGGTGAACTTTAAAGGATATTTTTCCATCCTGCAGAGAAGTGTGAGCTCCAGTCACTGGTGGGACTGTGGTGTAGTCTAGGTCCAAACAAACCAGCCTGAAACAGTTTTGCTTTTGGGTCCTGGCATCTCCCTGCATCGCCCAGCCAAAGCAAACCGCCTGGGCTGGAGGGCTTCTGGCCACTGTGTCTGGCTACAGCGAATCCAGAGGAGGTTTTAATAGCATGTCTTCCAAAATACCATCTTGGAGTGTCTGGGTAAGAGAGGAGAAGTAAGCAGGAAGGGTTGTGGTTGTGCTGCGGTTGTCAGCCGGAGTTTAATAACAGAGAAGATGTTTTATGTTTAAGGTGGTGTTGCTTTGCACGGTGAGAAGAGGCGGGGGTGGATACTTGTACCCGTGGGAGCTATATTCCCTTAAATGAGGGCGTACTGGTGTTCCAAGAAATGCCTCTTCCCAGCCAGGTGGTCGGCTCAGAGGCATCTTTGAATCCATCTTCCTCCAGCTCAGCAAGCCTGGCTGGTGATCCTAAAACTTGAAGCAATAATTTTTGCAGCTGGAGGCTTCACAGCAGGATATGGAGGCTCAGGGTGCTTTTCGAAATTATGGAAATTCTTTTTTTTTATTTTCTTTCTTGCTATGTGCGTATTTCATCATTGTGAGCCAGTTGATGAGCTAAATGAAGTTTTCAGGGTCTGTGGGGTCTCATTACAGTAGTTACAGATGCCTCTAGAGGAAGAGGAGGCCATGGATGTTAGTGAAGAGGTTGCAGAGTTATGGGAGACAGGCTGTGGTGAGGTGATGGATCGCTTTCTCCTGCAGCTTTTTCACCTTCTTTTGAGATCAGCAGTTTCTCACATCCTCACGGCAGCCCTGCAATGAAATGCACGCTTCTGGTGAACGGCGAGTTTCCCGTCCATCCCTGCTCTGTCCATCCCTGTGGATGGCACAGACAGAGGAACATTTCTTCCTGCCTCTGTGGATGCTCAAAGCAGCGTGGATGGTGAGCAGGACATCATAGCCCTGTGGAGGCATCGGCTGTCAGCAGAGCCTGAGCATCCCTCGCTGCCTGGATGCTTTTAATGCAAAGATTCACCCCAGGGTGCTGGTGCTTCTCCTTTCCTTCTGGGTTTTGAAGCATCTGTGGAGCGTGCATCATCTTTCTTGGAATTGGATCTGAGAGAGATTATTTGCAAGGCTTTTTTTTTTTTTCTTTTAAATATATTTTCATGACATGGGATGAAAGATTTATTTATCAACTACAAAAAGCCTTTTGGAAGCTTTTCTTCTGTTTCTGCTCTTGCTTTTTTTTTTTTTTTTTTTTTTAAACTTTAAGGGAAAGGAGGCTTATGCATCCAGACTGGCTGTCACTCACTGTTCCTGCAGAAGTGGACTAATTTCAGCCAAATTTGACAGAAGAGTGCGGGTCTCAAAGAGCTTGCAGGCTGTAACAAAGAGTGTGGAAAAAGTAACTCCAAATTTCTTGTTGCCCACAAGGTGAGGCTGCAGCAGTCATGAGGTTAAATATCGTCTGTCTGGGTGTAAGCAGGCTGGTTAACTCAGTTACCTTTAGCAATTCACTAAATTTTCTTTAAAGAAATAACCCAAATCATCTTGAACATGGGGAAGGAGGAGCTGACTGCAGGGATGCTGCCAGGAAGGGTGTGATGGGATGATACCCTTTGACGTTTAGAGGTCTCTTCCAACCCAAGCTATTCTGTGCTGCTGTGCTGTTGTCTCAGGATTTTGTGCTTGTGCATGACCATGAGCTTGCAAGGCAAAGCTGATTTACCTCCAGAGTCTGGTGCCTGTACCTCCATCCCACAGTTCAGAGGGGTTTTCCAGCCTTGAGCTTGGCCTTGCTGTGTACCTGCTGGGATGCATTATCAGGTGTTGTATCGTTATTGCTCCTAGTAGTGGCATTTCACGTGCTGACGCCTAGAAGCTCATGCAGAGTGTTTGCACGCCGGGGAGTGGATAAAATCTGTCCCCAAAAGCTTGGCCAGGCTTTGCGTTTCTCATTGAGCCTGAGGGTGTGACTGGCAGCATCTCCTGGAGAGGATGCGGCAGCAGCACCGGGCCGTTTTGACAGCATTGATGGTCTGAGAACTTGGAGCTGGAGCTGCTGTTAAAAGGGATTAGTGAACCCCCAGTTCCCAAAGGAGCTGCTGGGGATGATGCTCTGCCCCTCTCTGCTCCTGACTGTCTTTCCCGTTGCAGCTGCAGCATGAGGTTGACTTTTCTGTCCCTTCCCTTTCTGCTGTCACTATATGCACTTTGATTTATGTGTTGTGGTGTGGGTTGGTTTTTTCCGTGTTTTTTTTTTTTTTTTTTAACACTGGGGATTCTCTTCTTTTTTTTTTTGTCAGCTTGGAGAATGATTTTCCTTACGCTTTTCTCTATTTAGGGCTCTGGGGGAGGAAGTGACTCAGCCTTTCCCCTGCTCTGGTTTGCAGAGTCATCCCGTGCTGGCTTTGCTGAGATTTTCCTTGAGCACCTCCAGTTACTCTCGCTTCATTCAGCAGGAGCCTGTCTGCCTCTTCACCGCACGTTTCGGTGGGGAAGGACGTGGTGGGGGAGGATGAGCCATCAGTAGGGGCTTTCCCTCTGCCAGGAGGATGGTAATGCAATGAGGAGGACACACTGCCAGACCTGCGGCAGCTCCAGGTCTGCCCTGCTCCTCACCTGTGAGCACAGACATCTGCGGAGAGGCAAGCGAGTCCAGTCAAATGAAATTGGAGGGGCTGGCCTAGTCATGATATATATATATATATATATAAAAAAAAAAGATGGAATTTCATGGCACGGACTCAGCAGGGAGAGGAGGTGACCCTGGTCTCTCTGCTGGCACTGCTCAAGGATGCCGTGCTCACCCCACCACTGACGGGAGAGGTCTGCGTGGATGATGGATGGATGGTGACGCTCGCTCCGTGCAGGACTGCTGCCAGCTTGCCTTTCATGGCAGAGCTCTGAACCGGCTGCTAAATACCGGGGAGGAAACATCGCTTGCTCTCCTCAGGGCTTTCAGACGCTGCTGCTCAAATGAGGGAGTCGCTAAATCGTCTGACACTCTAGTGATACCGGGCATTTGACGTGCCGTCAACTATATTAAAAACAAATGCATTAGTTCCGGGTTAATTGTTCTCATATCCTGGAAGCCAGCACAGCTGGCTTCAAACTCTGCTGCTTTCTGAAGGGAAAAAGGGAGAATAGAAAGGAAAAGAAGCTCCCAGCCTCCCCAGAACCCTTCCTCTTCCGCCTCCAAAACCCTGAAAGCAATTTTGGTCTGCTGAGGGAATCCCAACACGCACCACTTATTCCTTTGATTTATGAAGCTGTTGGAGTAGGAATTACCTTTGTCTCAAAAATTACCTTCTCTCAAATAGTGGTGATAATTTGTACGTGACGGGATACTTGCTGGGCAGATTTTACCTCCGTGGCAACAGTCCTGTGCCTTTGCTGTCCTTTGCTGATGACCAACTCTCTCAGGTGGTCTCTCAGCTCCTGGGCTGGCTCTGGCTGGGAGCAGCATCTTGTGAGCACGCGTTGCTGAAGGCTCTGCACTGTTTCTTTGGCAGCTTGTGTTAACAGCTTTCTCCCCATGGTCTGTGTCATGCGTGCAGCAGCGTTTGATCCCACTTTCACCAAGTAAAAACAGGCAGTGGTCTGGTAGTTGACAAATGTGGTGCTACGCTGACGACTATGCGGGTGGTTCAGCTGTCTCTAGTAAATGCTGATATTTCCATATATTTTTACAAGAAATGCCAGAAAACTAAACCTGTTGCTTCTTGGAATACCTGTGTCAGATCACATTTTTTTCTCCTTCTTTGAGTGCCTTGGCCTGGCTCAACCAGTTGCAGCAGGTGGAGAGTGAGTGCCCGTGAGCATCTCATTTCTTTTCTTTTTTTTTTTTATCCAATTCTGGCTGTTGTGAGGCAATACAGGCAGAAATTCAAATTTTATAAGAAGTACTTTAAACTGACTTCATGATAAGGTGGTGGCTGATGTTGTGGAAGAAACTTGCAGTTGAGGAGTTGTAGAAGTTGAGCAGCCAAGGTGAATATTTGCATGGAGGTGTAGGGTGTGCTGGCAAGGTTAAAATTTCTTGTTAGGTAGAAATGTTTCTGTAACTAAAATTGCGTTTTGCTTCCTTGTGTTCATCTTTTTTCTTTCCTGTTAAGAAATCCAACCAAATCATGAAGCTGTCAGTTAACCAGTGTGATGATTGTAAAGCACTCAGTGATGTGACTCTTGGATCCATCCACCTGGAGGTCAAGAGGTGGATCTCCTGATGATGGATCTGATGATCTGTTGAGGAGGCGAGTCCTGGTCTCTGTCCCTTAATACTTCTCACATTTTCCACAGGCATTACACTGAGCTCAATGGGAAGTGTCAGCCAGTAAAGCCTACCTCTCCTCCTGCCCATAGGCTAACAAGCCTCGAACTATAACTTTCCACTTACTTCCTTAATTCTGTTTATCCACTTCATTACAGTAGACACATCCATCGTGTGCTTTCAGCTTCTCTCTTCTGGGGTCTCTTCCGCATCATCCAGTGACAGTAATGAGAAGCTGTAGCCTTGTCCTTGAAGCAGGTACACTCAGATCAGGCCACATTAGCTCTCCTCTGAGCATCCCTGTCTATTGATTAGAGCATTAGGAGGAACATCAGCTTGGAAGCAGTGGGTTTGATCAACCAATTATTTTAACAAAAAAAGCAGTGAACTTTGGTTCAAAGTACATGATAAACTGCAGCCACTGGTTTCTAATATGCTGGAGGTCGGTCAGAATACATAACCAAACAAGAACGTTGCTTGGGAGGCTAATGAAGACTTTGCAGGCTGAACATGAACATTGTATGTGAGGTCTGCTTGACCTAGGAGTGTGGAACAATTATTTTACCTGTGCTGGCTGCAGGAACTTCATGGCTGCGTGAAATATGGACAGGACAGGTGAGTCTGTAGGACACTCTTCTTGAGTTTAACTGGTATCAGCAAACAGGGAAGTATTTATGTCCTGAAGGACTTCATGTATTGGTGGAGTACTCAGCAGCTGGCTGGTGGGAAGAGCTTGCTGGTATCAGCACAGCTTGCTGGAGGGAGAGCAGATCTGAAAGCGTGAGGCTGCACAAGAGCATCTCATGCTGTTGGTTAGCGTGTGGGTTGCCCCGAGATGTCCAGGGAGCTGACGTGGGTTGCAGGAATGAACGAGAATGTTGGTGTGGTGTTCACAAAGAAGCAGCTTAGGAAAAAAAAAAATCAGAGGCACCGGTGCAGGAGTATCTGCTCTCACTGGTAACAAAAGCAAGTGGCTTTTGGAAAGTGGGATTTTGATTCAAGCTGCCATCTGAAGGGAGACCCTAAAGCCCAAGCAATAGGAGACTGCTTTCTGCCTTCTGCACTGGAGGCTGAGCCCTGGTATTGGATGGCCAAACCGGAGAAGGGGATGATGGCTCTTAACGTGCTACAGATGGTGGGGAAAAGAGAAAGGGAGGTCAGGAAAGTGAGCACATCTTCCTGTTTGGTCGCCCTTTCCTGTTTACTTGGTCTGGTGTCAAACATCTGGATGTGAGTTTGGTCCAGCTCCTGCTCTGGGGCTGTAGCTGGTGCTCTTTCAAGTCCTGGAGCCCTGAGGCTGCCAGGATGTGCAGAGCTGGTGTCAAACCGTCCAGGAAGGAAGAGATGGGAATAGAAAGGCTCCTGCTCCCTTCTCACAGGAAAAGTGCATGCATGCTCTGTACAGCACTTGCTGCATGCCTCCTGCAGCAGAAGGCTTTGCTCGCTGTGATTGTCGTGTACTTGGCTTTTGTGTCAACCTCCACTACCTCTCCTAAAGGTCAGCCTGAACTTCCAGGACACTTGCTGCTGGGAACAAGTTTCGTCTGGTTTTGATTAAGCTGGAGGTAAGACCTGATGGCTTTGTCCTGGAAGCCTGTGCTAAGGGAAGGTCTACCTAAGCAAGATCCTGGAGTTATTCTGGATTAAAGGAAGCTCTGGAGGTCCTGGTCCAGCCCTCTGCTCAGCGCGGGGCCAACTTCTACTTCAAACCTGCCCTCTCAGAGCCTCATCCAGCTGAGTCTTGACACTGTTTCCAAGGATAGAGACTGCACAGCCCCGTGGGTCACCTGTTGGGTGCTGAACCACCCTCGATGGAGAAAGGCATTTTCTAATATCCCCATCAGAGCTTCCCATGCTGCAGCTACCGATCCTCAGACTTTGGGGTGAGCGGTTGCCGTGGTTTGCTGCTAGAGAAGACTTTCTGCTGCCGATCTTTTCCATGCCCCTGGCAGGTCACTGCTGGGTTTCTCAGCTCCTCGGGGACATCGGCACTTTCTAGCAAGGCAGCAGCGCGCGTGTGCCTGCGCGCACCGAGAAGGCTTATCGCCAGCTGACCTAATTATTATAATCTCGCTCTTCCCTAGATAGTGCAGGTTTCCTTGGCTCTCGGGAGGCTTCCCTGGTTTCTCCAAGCTGCTGTTTGATGTCTTGCCTGCCTTTTAATAATAATCTTCGTTTGCATAGGCTGGGTAGAGCCAGGGAGTCAGGTCTGTAGCCAGATAGAGCGCAATACTTGTGAATTACCTGTGCTGCTCCGATGGCAATCCTGCTGGGTTTGGCGGACCCATCCTGCCAGACCTTCCCGGCAGCTCCCCTGCATATGTTTGTTTGCAGCCCCGCTCTTCATCGTGGCCCCCTCCTCTTGCTCCTGCCCTGACTGTACACGTGCATCCTCTTTACTGCAGAAATCCTATGGCCGACAAAGATAATGGGTGAAAACTGTGCATTGCTGCTTTCTGCACTGCTCATGGATGCAGGGTTATTCCCTATCCTTTTTTTTTTTTTTTTCTTCCTGGTTTCCCTGTCTAATTTTTTTCCACTTCTGACAGACCCCTCCTGCTGCCCTACTCTTCCTGCTGTGGATGCTGCCTTCCCCACCTGCCCCCTTTCTTTTCCATAAGGGGTTTATCTGGGTACAGATACAGTCCAGTTACCTTGTAAAGGTGCCAATTTTATTATTTTTTTTCAGCAAGACAGGGATTTGCAGCACATTAACAGGATTTAACAGCTACTTCAGCATAAATAAAATACAGCCCAGGAGAGCTAAAAAACAAGCCCAAACCAACCCAACAGCAAAACATTGTGTCTTGGGGCGATTTCCCTCCATGAGTAAACTTAATTTTCTTCCTGAAAATTGAAGTTGAGAATTATTCCTGTGCTATCTGAAAGCCTCTGCCAGTCCCTGTCGGGTAGAGAATAGCCCGATATAACTTGATGCCTGCTTGCAGGGACAGAGCTTACAGCTAAGCTTCCTGGTTAAACCACCTGATGGGATCAGCAGAGGTTAGCAGCCCCGCAGGGGCTTGGTGGCAGAGAATTTGAAAAACACCAAGTCAGCAGCATTATCCTGAAAACCTGTTTATTTTTTAAATGCCTTTGTCATGTACAAGATCCAGTTTGACCTGAAAGGGAGCAAGTGAGGATGCAGCTGAGCATCAGCGAGGATATATCAGTGTGGGGCTTGCTGCCAGTCCTGGGTGTTATCTTGTGCAATGCTTGATAGTCTCCAGAGAGTAAATATTTTCTCTTGAGCCAGAGCAGCACGTGGAAGAGTTGCAAACGAGCCAAAACCAGAGGTGTTGCTGGGAGGATAAATCCCAAAAGGGAAGCTTGAGCCCTGTGTCACACCTTGCCTGCAGAATTGCAGCTGCAGTCCCCTCTCTTTGGGAGAATATAAGAATCCCCATTTTCCTTATCTCCTTCTTCTTTAAAAAAAAAAAGAAAAAAGAAAAAAAAAAACCTTATGTATGTGAGGTTCCTGTGAGCTTCTAATATACACATGAACTAAGTTGTCTGTACTGGAGTACTGCTGCATCCTTTCGGTTGGTACCCCAAATTATCCTCAAGTATTCTGACTACTCTTAAATATCAGCCCATCGAACAAATGATTTAAAACTCCCATTTTTTTCCCCCCACTTAATTGACCTGTAGAAAAATCATTGTAGTAAGGATAGTTGTGGGGCCTAAGAGGATGTTTAGCTGGGGTTAGTCAGAGTAGATATTTTTGTTTTATTAAACCAGGAAGCAATAATGTCAAGTGAAAATTATTTCGTTAAATCTAAATTGAACCATGTTTTTAAGTATTCTCTGCCACGATGGAAAGCTGTGGAGGTTTGCCCTACATTGCTGTGAATAAAAGTAAAAATCCTTTCTTTGAAAATACCAAACTCTAAAAAAAACCCTCGGAAGAAGGTTTTCCAGCATTTTCTCTCCAGAATTTTGGCTGCAGTGACTTGACCAAAACTATTTAAAATCCACCAAGCCAAAGCTGGGCTGCTAGCGAACAAGTGATGGTGCTTAAATTTATTTTTATTGCTACCACTGTTACTATTAACCATTGTTTAATGGGTTCAGCCTTTTACTTCTGCAAAGGTGAGTTCACTTCCTCAGGTGGCTGTTGCAGGGGACAAACATGACCCGTGTCCCACACCTGAGGAGGGGACCTGTGGGACTTGATTGCCAGTTGTCACCTTTGGTTGCTGGTGCCAAAAGGCTTTGGGCTTCTTCTGGACATCATGTCCATGTGGGGATGCTCCCCAGCAGCAGGACCAGAGGTCCTCAGTTAGCACAGAGGTTCTTCAAGCTGCTGCTGGAAGGGAAGATCCTCAAATAAAGCTCTAGTGGGAGTGGGGAAAGCCTGTCCCAAGCCCCACCACTTTGTGGTTATGGTTGGCGGTGGTTGCATCCTCCTCCAAAGTCCCCAAGTGCTTGCAGTAACTCAGGGCTAGGCATGGTGGCTTGCCACCTGCATTATATAGTCTCTTGATTAATCAAATTTTCCCTTACTCTTATTTCTTTTTTTTTTCTTTTTCCCCAAACAGAATAGTTTTGGCTCTTTATCTGCATGTCTGAGGTCAAAGGTATGCGAGTAGCAGGCACCCTGCTAGGATGTTTCTGCTGAAACTGCTGATGCTGCACCCCTTTGCTGCAATTGCTCTCCTCCCTCCACGTTCTCGTTCTGACTGACTTCAGGGCTGTTAATCCCCTGGGTGTAAGCAGAGGTTGGCAGGTACAGGGAGGTTCAGGACGGGCTTTCTGAGATGCTGTCATGGCCTGGCAAAGAGCTCCTTTGGTCCCTGCATCCGTGTTTGTTAGGGCTCTGCATGGTGTAGGTCATTGTGGGCAGACCTTCATAATGAATATGGAGGACCCTTCAACAAAAGAACAAATCAGTGTAAAACTCATTTGTGGGTGTGTTTCTGGGTTGTCTTTATGACTGCAGGTCCCCCAGTTGCTATGAGGGAGTCAGTCCTGGTGGGTATTCCACTGCAAGTGGGGTCTTGGGGTAGACACAGCTGTCCTGAAAGATGGATCCTGTTGGTCTTTGATGTCTGCAGGGGGTCCTGGGTCCTCCAGTCATCATCCAGCCCTGTAGGAGCAGTGTTTCCTTTTGGATCAGGAGGTAAACATACCAAAATTTCTGGTGCTATCCCTGACCGTGCTGTATTTGTGAAGAAGAGCTTCTCTTGGTGCCTTCTCATCCTGGTTTCCTGAGCTAATCTGGATTTACTCAACGCAGTCACCCCAGAGGTGTTCTGAAAACTAAGGCCAAACTTCTCACGTTCATTAGAGACGCTCTAGATCTGTGATGTTTTCCCTGTGTTAGCACCTTGAAGCACCAAGGCCTCTTTCCTCCTTCCCAAGATAGAAGGAGCAGTCAGACATTTAACGTAAGTCCCAGCAGGGCTTGTTGTGTTTTACAAGAGGGGGGAGCGAGGCACGATGTAGGAGCCAGCGATATATCCCAATCACAGGTTCAGTGCGTGGCACACTTGGGTCCATGACGGACAGAGCTGTTGGACCTAAGGAGCAGGTCAAGAACATTTTGGGATGAAGTTGAGTGATATTCCCAGTACACTGGGAGTAACACTGAGGCTCAGTGAGGCGTCAAAGACCTGAGTTTTGCGGAAGGGACTGATGTCAAGGACAGCAGGACACGTAAGGCCATAGGGTTGCCGAATGCTGAGGCTGAACATCATCTGTCATGATCTGGGCCAGTTGTCTAGGCTGTCGTTGCTGCTGGTGGAGGAGGTAAACAGACACTCCCAAAGCTCGCTTGATCTCGTGTTCATCGCAAAATAGGTCAGCTGTCGTGTCCTGGAAGTACCTGTCTCTACGTTTGTATTAATGAAAACCTCCCTGTCCTCCACCCTCGCGCTGGGTTTCAGCTGAGTTGAGCTGCTTCATTTACCTCTTATTAATCAAGCGCAGCGGTCCCCTGGGCAATAAATGTAGCTGCATAAATACTTGCAGCATCTTTACCCACTGGGGTTTGGCAGACTGCTCTTCTTCCCATCCCTGTCGCTGCCTTCTCGTCATCCCTCACTTGCTGTGATTTGAGCAGGGAATAATCAAAGGAGGCGTGGGGCACCCCAGGAGGGGCTTTTAGGGAGGTGAGTGGCTGCATTGCTGCTGCAGAGCATGCAGAGGGCAGAGTGATAGTCTGGGAGTGATTGTGGAAAAAACGCACTTCAAGCCTCAGAAAGGAGGTTTGGTGGCTGGCCAGTAACTCCCAAAAATTCCTGTCTGGGGAGGTGCTTTGCTTGGTATTTGCGTGGCCAGTTCCTAAAGGGAGGTGTTATCCTGGTGAATTGGGTTGAGCTGTCTCATGAGCCGCTGGAAGGAGCTAAAAGCTGGGCAGGGATTCAAGGGGAGGCTTGAGCTCGTGGTCCATGCTGCTTTGGCAAAGCAAAGCTCGGGGAGGGTGTAATCCCCACCAGGTCAGGGCTGAGCATCACTGGCTGCTGTGGCCAGCACGGTGGGTTGGTGGGTCCACGGCGAGCTGGAGCCATGTGGCAGCATCCCTCGGCTCAGTGGGACCTTCAGCAGGCACTCTGGTTTCTGTGCTCGGTCCTGTCCCTTCCCGGGGCAGCCTTTGGGAGCCCAGTGGAAACTGGGGAAGGCAAAACGTTGGCGACCGACTCGGTCCTGGGTCAAAACCCTGTCCTTAAATGCATGAGGGTTGGCTGCCTTGCTGGGCTGCATCCTTCTTTCCCAAGCAGAAGGCTCAAGAAGTAGATAGGACATGGGAGATGATGCTCATCACCTTTTCCTTGTCTTTGCAAGGAACTGCAGCTCTTGTTTTGGTGTATTTAAATCTGGAAAAAGCCTGAAGCAGGGGACAGAGGTTGTGGAAATCTCAGCTCTGGTCACACTGTTGTCCTCGTTCCTTGGTGGACCTGCTCACTGACCCCATGGAGTTCCCTGTCCCCTTGTGCTTTCCCAGGGCTTTGTTTGCTTCCTCTTAATTTATTATTATACCAGAAGCATTAAGAGGAGGGGACTTGTTTTCATTCTGTGTGTACAGAATTGCAAATTTCCAAATTCTTGCTCTTTTCTGCTAGAATATTGAGAACGTCTTGCATATGCCAGTGCTATGGCCACTGCCTGAATGGGACCTGATAAGGTCTGTGACTGATTCTGCTGGTGCTGTAAAAACCGATCTGCGGCTTATTTTATAACTTGGAACATTTAAATGCAGTGGAGGAGTAGGGATCCAGGTTCCAGAGGCAGGTTTTGGAGATTTTGTTTGTTTGTGGGTGTTGCTGCGTGGAGCTTTTTAGGTTTGGTGCTTTGTTGTGGGTTTTCTTTTAGCACTGAAGGTAATTGAAGATTCAGAAAATCTCTGAATATACTTACCTGTACGTGGAGTCTTTCATATGAGTAGCTCAGAGAGGGGTGTGGTAGGTTATTTTCCCTTTCCTCTGCAAAATGGCAGAGGTTTGCTGGGTGATGACGTTGCCGAAAGCAGCAACTGCAAAGAAAGAACTCTCTAAACCTAATGCTACTTTAGAAAGCTGACACTGATTTACGAGCAGAGTTGGCCAACTTTGGATGCTGGATGAAACTAGCATCCCGCATTGAAAAACTGCAACATACTTATTTTGTACTTTATTGGTATAAACACTCCTAACTTGCCACTAATTCTCCAATTACTGGTGAGTGATAACAGTTACATTGACCATTGGATCAGTATACTAAAATCAGCTTCGCCTCCCGTGATTAGCACGTGTGCTCCTTGTGAGTGTGGGGGCTGGGTTTTCGGCGCTCTGAATTGAGTCGGTGGTCACCGTCTTCCACTGCCACGTTGAATTTTGACTCACTTTCAGCCTTTCATATACAATTTTTGATGTTTTGGTACTCTCTAATCTCCCTAACAAGGATTTTGACTAGAAAAGCTCTGCTTAGGTCTGGTTCCACACACCACTGAGGACCAACAGGTCATTAAAACTTACCTGAACAACAGTCTGCTTCCTAACTTCAGGTACACACTATCTTATCTTTTCTACTAACTGGTCAGAAAATTTCTTCATCGTCTCTTCCCACCTTTGAAGCAGTATTCTTTGCCTGATCTAGTTGAGAGGCGTCCCTGCCCATGATAGGGAGGTTGGATTAGATGATCTCTAAGGTCCCTTCCAGCCTGGGCCATTCTAGGATTCTATGATTCTTTGAAAGACTGATTTACCACTCTTAAGCCAGTAAAAATTATTCTGCCGCCCTTATGGCAACAGTGATATTTCTTTCCCAGTTCCCTCCCAACACAGAGCATTCTGGTGACTTTGTGATTCCCGGGAGGTGAGGACCCACTTCGAGCTGGATGTGTCTTTTAGGATTACAGAGCTTTTCACAGCCCAAGTCCCCATTATATTGCCTGGGTGCCTGGAAAGAAAAGATTTGCTTCCTGAGGGTGGTTTCCCTTCGGTTATTTGCAAAGGACGGCACGCAGCGGCTGGCGCCGGCGCGTGAGCACAGGGTCGAAACGTGCGGTTGCAAAGTGTGGGGATCAGCTCGTTGTTATAATGCTTTTATTTAGGACGTGAGCCGTGCTCTCTGCCTGCAGAGCGCTGCCTGCGCAGGCAGTTTTGCACCCTGGGCTGCTGCTTGCACGGGATCAGGGCTCATCCCCTGGGATTGCGGAGGAGCTGGGTAAAATACGCGCGTTGGTTGCCTGAGGATTACCACCTGCAGCCTTCATCACAGCGGGGCACGTGTTGTGTGTGTGCAGGGTGTACGTGTGCCAAGCTCTTCTGGCAGGAGAGCATCCTTCATTCATGTTTTCTAGCGTAATTCCTGCAGCCAGGCTGCTGGTCCTGTGTTCTCAGAGGAGAAGCAGCGCAGCCCCGAAGAGGAGATGTCGGAGCGTGTGTGAAATCTGCGTTTTATTTCATTGTTTTTTGCTATTTCTTCAGATGTTCTTGTCTGGCAATGTTTTTCTTTGTCAAGGGGAAAAATAAGGGTTAAGATGTGGTGTGGTTTCTTGTTCTGTTAGGTTTTAGTAGAAGCAGGGGAATGTGTAAATCGATTGTGTCTGACTTACGTCACAGTTTGTAGTATTGGCTGATGCAGAAACAGGTTATAAAACTCAGGCTGTTCGTGATATTCAGCGTTTACTGAATCGAGACCCGTTTCAGGTTTTATTTCCAGAAATGCTGCTGTTTTTCTGTGTATTGAATTTGTATAAAAATTGGGTGTGGGGAGCATGCCTTGCTGTTGCGCTGCAGCCAGAGTGATGCTCCAGCAGGCTCCTTGCCCTGGCATCCCCCTAGAGGAGCATCCCGCCACGGGATGGGACCAATGCCCATCAGATGGCCCATAAACCTGCCTTCGTTCACCTCCTGAAGTTCAGACAGTGGTTTTCTTAGTTGTGTGCTTTCTCCTTTCTTTTTCTTGGCAACATCCATCACAAGGCAAAGGTAACGTCTTTCCCCCTGGGCAAGGAAGCCCATCTGGTGGGAAACCACTCCAACCTCGTGTGCGGATTTGACACAGGAAAAGACTCTGTGATTCTAAAGGTGATGAACGTTTGGTTTTTGTTTAAACAGAAAAAAAAACCAAACCCACCTTCCAACTGCAAAAAAATCCCCATTGCAGTGAAGCAAGCTGCATAATACATTATTATCTGGCTGAGAATGAGGGATTTCTGGCTTTCTGGTTATTTCTCTCCCTTCCCTTCTGGATCACTGCATCCAGGTGGTTGGTTTGGGTCAGATTCTGTGGCCTTTTTCACTTGGTTGTCTCTTTTCTTCCCCCCCTCATTTATTTCTGTGTTTATTTAATGGGTCTGTTTCACTGCACTGCCATGTTCACCCGCTCTGTTTTGTGCCAGGCTCATGGTTGGAACTGCAGCGTGACAGCTGGTGGGCTCCCGTCCTGTCACTTGGGCTTTTCTGCATCACCAGGTACCAGAAATGAGACCTGAGTCTGAAGAGATGATGATATATTCAAAATGCTCAGCCAGCCATGGATGCATCTGTATCTGAAAAGCCCAAGGCTAGCTCCAGCACCAGTCACTTGATATAAACAATTTTGAAAACCATATTTGAATTAGAAAAGGGTCGGATCCAGGATATAATAATTTTGGTTGCTGCCTGTGATGTTTTGGCACCTGGAGAGATACTGACTTTGGCGCAGCAAATCCAAACTAGACACACGATACTTCATCTGTGCTCCTGGAGATGCAGCAGTATCTGGATGCGGGGAGTCGTGGTTCTTCTCAATTGCTTTCCTTTTCCATAGTGACTGTTCCTGCAGTTTGCTGAACATGAAAGCTGGCCGCCAGCAATAAACCGCTCGGTTCTTTCACCTATATGCTCTCTCCACTTTAGAAAGACACATTGCTAATTACCAGCTGCTGGAAAAGGGCTGGATTAGGAGAGAGAAGATATCGCTGCTGAAGGAGCTCATTAAAAGGAGATGCTGGGAATTGAGCCGGCTTCCCACCGGCCGTGGCTGTGCTGATAGGCAGGAGTTCAAGTCCCAGTCACAGATGGTCAAAGGTCCTTCTCTCTACTGCTGCCAGTGTGAGCTGGTGGGTGGTTATTTGCAAAGCCAAAGTATGCAGAGGGTTTCACCTGACCTGAAGGTGCTGATGAGAAGCAGGAGGGTTGTCCTGCACCAGCTGCTGTGCCCTGGTCTGTGGTCAAAGCATCCCTCACCTCCTGCACCTGGGGCTGAAAGGATCTCCTCCCGCCGTGCATGTTGTGCACTTCAGCAGCAGCTGTGGAAAGCCTGGCTTGGAGAAGACAGCAGGAGGGCAGTGTGAGGGAGGTGGTGATGGAGGGTTTGACCTTTCTTCTCTGCCCAGCCCCAGAGAGTCACTGAGCAGGGGAGGGTGTCATCTCACTGAGAGGTGGTGTGCAACAGGTCTTCACTGCAGGGAGTAGAGAGCGATGGGGTGGGTTTTGGAGGCTGGACAAGAGATGTGAAAACTGGTGTTGATTGCTCATGGGGCAGCATGTAGTGTCTGCTGGTTGAGGCTGGGCTGGAGCCTCTCCGTGGCTCTTACTGGGGTTCTGAAGAATTTAATTTTACCATCATCCCACACAGGCACAGATAAATAAGTCTGTGGGCTGCTGGGGTGCTTCTCAGTTCATGTCCCAGGTGTCTCAGAGCAGAAGGGACCTAGATCACAGCAGTATTTCGGATTTATTTATTATAAACTCCCCAGGAAGAGCAAACATGAGAGGAATGATGGATGTCTTACCACAGAAGAGTCTGTGAGGAGGTGCCTGCATTGGTACGTGAAGAATTTGCACCTCAACTGCCTTTTATAGGAAGTATCACTTGTTCCTAGAAAAACCTGGGATGATAAATCCCATATGGCAAGAAAAAGGCTCTCGATGATCTGCTGGGAAAGCTCTGGAGCCTGTCACAGCCTACTTCTCCTGTGGTTGGCCTGCAACGGCATTTCTGGGGAATAAATCTTCTGCTGAGAGAGGCTGTTCTGCATTCCTCCTGCCCTGCGTTGGAATTGCAGAGGAACAGAGGATTGGCATGGGAATTTCTCGGCATTTAACTGGAGGATAAGTAGGGAGGAGCCGTGGGTTTTCCAGCTGGGATGCCTGGAGTCCTTTAAACCCATAACTGAACAGCTGAGGCCAGGCGGTTCGACAGATGGGACGGGCGTTTGCCTTTTCTTGTGATTTGGTGGTCGTTGGACCTTTGGATACAGGTGCCTAAATCTGGAGGAGCTTGGTGCTAAACACCGCATTAAACAGTTCTGCCTGAAATCTGCATTTTGAGATCTCTTCTAATCACCTTACCCAAGCATTAGTATTAACTCCTGGCAGCATAGTTGCTGGGTAAATCCGTTTGCAGTTTTCACTGTTTAGGCATGTATGATAGGGTGGTGATCCTAGTTCTCTTGTCTTTGAAGGCCCCAACCTTCAGAGAAACTTGTCATGTGCGAGAGGGCATTTTAAGCTTTCGGCTCCCATCCAGTGGAAGCAAACAATGAGAAAAGCAACCTTTTTATTTCGTTTCCGGACCGGGTTGGACCTTGAGTTGGTGTGAAAAGGTGTGTGGGTTTTGGCTTAATCTTAAGTTAGGATGTCGGTTTGTCTTGCTGAATTGGAGCAAAAATTGTTGTAGGAAGTTCTCTTCATGGGCAGCAGTCTCGCTGACGAAGTTGCCATATCTTTTGGACCAAAAGACCCTGCTCCTCACTTCAGGGTATGACATTTTTATGGGGCTGGAAGCCAAAATGGGTTCCTGCTCCATTGCTGCTCTTCACCTGTCGCACTCGGTTCCGCAAGTTCAACAAGACTGGAACACCTCTGGGTGCATACAAATGTCATAAAAAATACTTGTTCGTATTGAAATTATTTGCTGATTGAGGGTAAAACTGTGTGATTGTCATAAACTGCATAATTTTGCTAGAGCAAGAACCTTGTATAGGTCACTCTTTAAAATAACAACTATTAATAATAATTATACTTTACAGTAATGCTGATAATTACTAAGTTATAATGAGCAGGTTGCACATTTATTGACTTTTTCTGCTGATGATTCCTTGTTTTATGGTCATAGTAATGAGCACAGCATGGGCTTTGTAGGAGGGGTTTGGAAGGTAATTTTTGGACTCCCAAAACTTAGAGATTTGGGGTTGATCTCTATTAATTATCGTTAAGAAGTATATGTGGGGTCTGGAAATCCTTGGTGGCAGGCACTGTGCCAACACAGATCCAAGGGGTCGCCACTCCCTGAAGAGCTCTCAAGAAATGCTTTGCTCATTTTGGGAAGACGTCAGGCATTTTGATGCTTGGATATGTTTTGGGATTTTTCTTTGAAAACCTCTTGTTTGTACGTGATAAGAAACCTGCTCCAGGCACAGAGGTTTTCTGACGTGGCACCGAGAAGAGCCTGAGACCATCCACCCCGTGCCACCTTCCCAGCAGAGGGGGTTAATTTTGAAAAAGGAGAGAAAGTTTAGCATTAACGTGGAGAGTAAATTGTCTTGGTTTTGTTTAGTCAGGAACATTTTTATTTATGCGGGTCTCACACTTGGTGGAATTAGATAGAGCCCAGAAATCAATGAGTAACATCTGGAAAAGCCTTGCTTTTCAGGGAGCCTGGTCAGGAGGGGAATTCAAAGAACGAATTCAGAAACCCCAGAGCTGGTTGCTACCAGGGACATGTGCCAGGAGATGCCATGAAATCAAGATGTTCCTCTGCTTGTTAAGTCTCTTTATGGACACCCTGGATTGGGTGACAGTGGCATTTTGGCAGGGCCCCAACACAACCAGTGTGATGGGATGTCCGTATTGGGTGGCCGGTCTCTGTGTCATTACGTGATTCACACTGACTTGGTGCAGACTAAGCATATAAAGAAGATTACAGATGTGAGTTGTTGGGCTTTTATCTTATTATAAAGGTTAGGTGTCAACCAACTCGCTGTCCTTCCTTGGACATCTGCTCTTTGTGTGCAATGGTGATCCTATCTCAGATCACTCATCACTCGTGGGGGAGTTTTTGTTCTGCTTGAGCTTTGCTTTCCTTCAGAGGTGAAGGTACTGCAAAATGACTTGCTTTAAGAATTTCCTGCGAGAGATCCATCAATATCTGAAGAATGTGGTTTGTGCTCGTCTGCTAGACCTGGTGACTTCTCACAAACCTATTCCCTTTCAGTCCATCATCCCTTCTGTTGCTAATCAGCAAAATGCTGGTCGGACATGGTGGTGTGCACCCCAAAAGTGGAGTCATCCCTTAGCCCTTGCTCTGCTTTATGCTTTATCATGGGTGTTCAAGTGGGGTGGTGTCCTGAGCTTGATTTCCTCCAGTGCCATCTTCAAAAAAAACCCAATAAAATAGGCAAAAAACTCCTTTGGGTTTGTGTTGTGTGGCCCAGGGATCCCCTCTGATTCTGCTCGCTCCATCCCAAGTGATGCCACCAGTATCAGCTGTCCCCAACCTCCTGCGATCACCTGCCCATCCTGTCCTGCCATCCAGGAGACACCTGTTCTCCCAACCCTTTTTTTTTTTTTTTTGCACTTTCTGTTTAATAATTGATGCTTTTCATTTGGCAATTGGCACTGATTAGCTAAAAGGGGAGAAGCATGCCCTCCTCCAGGGCTCTGTGCTCTCTGAGTCTCCTCTGTTCTATTTTTTTTAACTTGTCTTTTTCTTTTTTGAATATGCCACATGATTTTTGTTCAGGAGCTAATGTGTGATATTGATCTACATAATGAGCCTTTTTGACAGTCCAGGCACATTTGGAAATAATTCCCTGAGCAGATGAAATCCTTAGGCCAGAACTACTCGTTCTTGGCAGTTTCCAAATGAAGCCACAATTGTTCAGAAGTGACAAATGAGAAATAGTTCAGGAGCTGGAAATTACACAAGATGGAAGCAGAATTTTTTATTATTTTTTTTTTCTGGATAGTATGTGACTCACTCTCAATTTGATTGGTAATTTTATGCTTGTCTCAAAACAGACTGTAAATTCCAGTTCCTGGTGAGAGAGGGTGAGGGATGAAGTCTTTGTGCCCTGCAACGTGGTCGGAGCTCCCGTGTCCTCTCCCTCCTAATCACAGGGAAGGAGTATGAGTCTCACCACAAGACACTGGTCCAAAGCTTTATTTTTGTGTGCAGATGTGCCCGGCCCAGGTACAGGAGCTGATGGTTTCTTTTCTTTAAGGTGTGGTTGGCGTTCAGCCATGGAGAAGTAGGAAGCATGAGAGCATCGTAAAACCCCTGTATCTTCTGTAGAGCTGTTCTGCAGAGAGAGAGGTTTTAAAAATAGATTCTAGTGTGATCTCTGTTTCACCTCCACATGCAGACCTCCTTGCTGGACCATTTACAGTCAGCCTGTTGACTCAGCATCACTTACTACCACCATGCTGGAGAAGCTTTTCCATTATCATCCCCAGCTTATCACCCTCATCCAGCACAACTACTGCCATGGGCTTTTTCAAAAGAGCTTTTTAATTTTTGTTTTTCTCCTGTGCGTGTGTCTGGAGGTTTTCAGTATTTTGGGTTTTAAGAAGGAGGATAAGAAAAATGCCTGTTGTCTTTAGATGTAGGAATATTACAGAAATGGAAACTCTAAATGTGACTATTTTAGACTATTACGAAGGTTATTTGATATAGATAGAGCAAAAGTAACTAGGTAACTCATAGGCTTTCGCCACCATTTCTTAACCTTTTAATAATTATTGGGAAATAATTTCTTGCCTTTTTTTTTTTTATTTTACTTTCTCAGGCCCCTTCCATTCTTGGCATCTCTCCTGAAGGGATGGAGAACTCATCGGTGGCATCGGCCTCCTCGGAGGCAGGGAGCAGCCGCTCCCAGGAGATCGAGGAGCTGGAGCGTTTCATCGACAGCTACGTCCTGGAGTACCAGGTTCAGGGGCTGCTGACAGATAAAACGGAGGGGGACGGCGAGAGCGAGAAGACGCAGTCCCACATCTCGCAGGTGGGTGAAGGGCACAGCATGGGGTGGGAGAGGGGCAGCGGGACGTTGGTGACTTGTCCCACTTGTGTCGGGAATGTATAGCCAGCTGAAGAAGCCTTTGAAGTGTTGGAGTGTAGAGTAGGGTGTAATAGAAGACTGGATTTGGGGCAGCTTGCTTGTTCAGCCAGATGTGGGGTCTTCCAGCCAGTTGGTAGAGATCCCCTGCCAACTGGTTTTTTTTTTCCAATGGTCTCAAGGTGTGTGCCCTGAAGCATTTTGACTTCTCCAAGATTCCCCTTTATAAACGAACGACATTTTATTTAGAAATGAAGGGTCCCGCTCTCCATCCAGAGCAGCGTGCTGCTTTGCCAGGGTTGAAAAATCCTGAGGAGATTGGGAAGAGCTTCAGAGGTTATAGCGGAGAGATGCTTGTTAGCGAGATGTGCTCCTGTCCATAAGGCATGTGAAACAACCATGACCAGAAGGTCGATCAAAAACCTCAAATGCTGCCCAAAAGTGAGTTTTTGTGGACATTTTAATACATATAATTACCTGTTTGCTTGCTTCATGGTTATGTCACGGAAGGAAATGGCTTTATGTCAGAGGATGGGAATACCCAGCAAACAGAGGCATGGTTTTAGCGGTGATACGGTTTGGTGTCATCATTAGGAATGACACCAAATTAGGTTAGATTTGTTCCTAAAATGTGTGGGTTTGGGTCGAACACAAGGAGAAATTAAGCCTCCTGAACTGTTGTTGTTCAGAGGGACATCGTTTGTATCCTGGTGGCACGGTATGCCGGATGAGTGCTGAAGGTGTGTGAGCTGGTGAAGGGATGAAGGAGCCCGTGGTGCAGAGAGTGGTGAGCTCTGGTCTGTGCCCTTGGGCTTGTAAGGCTGCTGTGATCCTCCGTTTGTGATAGAAGTGCTTTCCTAGCCCAGAGCGCTGCCAGTAGGTTAAAATATTTGGGTTAGGGACCCCTTACCTAGAGGTTATAAGGGCAAAATGAGAATAATAAGACTGAAGAGTCGTAATGGTAGGAAGTGGCCATGGCTGCATAGCTGAGATGTGTTTGAGCTACTGGAGGGGCCTGCTGGTCTCATTTAGGTCTTCATCTCTTTGTATGAGGTGCAAGGGGGACTGATCACAAGCAGAGATCCCTGGACCACTTCATCTTAATCCTTAATGTTTGTTTAACACCTGACAAGACTACGTGGCAAGACTGAGCTGGGCATATGATGATGGGGACAAGGACAGAGTCCAGACTGGGTTTTTCCAGAATCGTGAACTCCTCCAACATGCAGGGAAGGTTTATTGCAGATAATTTTGCCTCGTTTCATGCTCAAGTCTATTAATTGCTTACAACTGAGGCCCTGCCTCCCCAGAGCTTTGTTTTGCTTCTAAATTGGCAACTTGAGGACACAGGTGGGTGAGAAATGAGGTGTGGGAAGGCAATGTATGCTCACAGCCCAGGAAGCCAACGGTGTCCTGGGCTGGATCAAAAGAAGCGTGGCCAGCAGGTCAAGGGAGATGATTCTGTCCCTCTATTCCCAGAGATCCCACCTGGAGTACTGCATCTAGCTCTGGCGTCCCCAATTTAAGACAGACATGGACCTGTGGAGTGGATCCAGAGGTGGCTGTGGAGATGGTCAGAGGGTTGGAACCACCTTTCCTACAAGGACAAACTGAGAAGGTTGCAGCTGTTTGATCTGAAGAAGGTTCCAGGGAGACCTTATTTGTAGCCTTTCAGTGCATAAAGGGGGCTAGTGAGAAAGAAACAGAGAGACTTTCTGCCAAGGCCTAGAATGACTGGACACGGGGCAATGGTTTTAAACTGATAAAGAATAGATTTAGACTGAGCATGAGGAAGAAGTTCTTTACTGCAAGGGTGGTGAGACCCTGGCACAGGTTGCGCAGAGAAGCAGTGGCAGCCCCATGCCTGGCCATGCCCAAGGTTGGACGGGGCTTGGAGCAACCTGGTCTGGTGGGAGGTGTCCCTGACCATGGCAGAGGAGATGGAACTAGATGGTCTTTACGGTCCCTTCGAACCCAAACCATTCGGTGATTCTTTGTATGAAGGATCCCATCCTTGTCTAGTGCTCATCTAATTTATCTGAGCTGTGCAGTTTTGGTGGAGCTGAGGACGTGATCCAGAGCTGTTGGACCCTCTATACATTAACTCAGTCTAAAGAAATTACCAATCAAAGGAACCTTTTTAAGAGTTGATTTTGCTGAAGAGTTCTTTTACAATCTCAGAATAAAAGCTGTTAGAAGTGGGAGAAAACAAATTTAAAAAATCAAGCCATCTGAAGTACTTTGTAGTGCATTTTTTTAACTTAAGGCTGGGAAATGACTGTGTTTGAAGAGATGCCTTAGAGAGGCTTCAGGTCAAACAGGCAACTGCTGCTTTATTTAACATGTCAAGATTAGAAATACTACTGAATTAAAAATAAATTAATAATCAAAGTTTGACAACCACTTGCAGCCTGTCCGTACCTCTGCCCATAAGCGCAGGCTCCCTCTGCATCTTAAGGACAAAAACTGCTAATTCTTGTGGCAGCCCACGTACAACTTTTGCATTAAGACCCTTAGTTGCAATGACCAAATGCATCATCCAGTTGGGGAAATGGGATTTTAGCTTTGCTGCTTGGCCTACCCCGAGAAACAGGAGCTGCTGGATTTTTAATGTCAACTCTGGGAATACCGTCTTTTAAAGACTGCCAGGTTTTATTTTAAAAGAAAAATGAGTAATAGTGGTAGATGTAACATTGAACTTTTGCATGAAACCACTTTTAGAGGCATCTCAAATTAATCAGTTAAATATACTTGTACCCCAGGTCATTGGTATATAATTTAAATAGGATTGCTGTGTGAAACTCCAGCAAAATGAAGTATTTTATATTTTTAGGGCTGTATATAGGATGAGAAGTGAGGATCGGCTTTTTACCAAGCCGTATCTTCAGGGATGCATTAAGAAGGAATTATTTCTTATCACCCTGAGATTCATTTTCCCACTTTATCCCTCAGATTTGTGTAAGATATATTCAGGAATTCTTCTTTCTGGTTTTCTCTTCCTGATCACTTCTTACCAAAGCAAGGAATAAACACACGTGTCCTGCAGCTCACTGGTGTAACCCTGGTGGAAGCCAGCCTGAATGAAGGGGATGTGTTCCTTCTTAGTGAGAGCTGGAGGAAAAAGGACGGTTTTAGGGGGAAGGCACTGGACTGAGACCAAGAAAATTGTTTTTAACTACAAGGTTCTGCCAGCAACTTAATCTTCAGTGTTGGGCAAGTTACTTAATCTCTTCGTGGTTTATTTCCTTGCGGCTGTAATAATATTTTCCCTGCCTGAGAGAGGATAAATCCGTTCACCCATACGTGTGAGATGCTCGGGTGGTACTTCATCCGTGCATAACTGCTCTCCGTGCTGGGGGAAGGAAGGAAGGACACATTGCAGGCTCATTCATCCTCCGTGCTGCTTACGAGGAAGCTGAGTCTATCACCAATGTAGAGAATCCCAAAATATGTGTGCTGCCATGATGGGGATGTCTCCAACCTTCCTCCCTCCAGGAAAAAGAGGAAAGTCTGAGGGAAAATGCAATTTTCTTTTGGCTGGGGACATAGTAATGAGTAAGCTGGACCTTGGGAGACCTTTTCAGGCGTATGGTTGAGCTTTGATTTGTTGGAGGAGATGGGCATAGGTCTAGCAGGAGGCTTTCTAGTGAAAATTACTTTTTTTTCAACCCCGATACGATGCAGCCTTTCATTTATTTGAGGGCGGGAAAAAAACCCCGAATGACCCCAAACTGAATTATTTTGGTAGAGGCACCTTTCTGTCAAAGCTGGGGGAAGCTGGCCTAAGCAGCTTGTCATCCCCTATGGCCAGGAGGTCCCCCGATGCCTGTGTCCTTCACCATGGAGTGAAGCCAGGTTGACAGCAGGGCTGCCAGCCAGGCTGCAAATCACAGCTGCAGCACATGGCAGTGGCCAAACCTGCAGCTTCAGGCTATGTTTTCTTTTTTGTTTAAAGTAAAAACACAAAGGTTTGGCAGCTCAGGACTCCTATCTGTCCAACAGAGTTGGGAAGAACAAAAACTTCCCGATTTTCCATGGAAGACTCCATGGAAAAGGGTAATCAAGTCGGGCTGCCTTGGTGTGTACTGCACGCCTGAGATACCAAACGCCGTTTGATTCTGCAAGGAAAAATGGGGAATGAATTTTATTGCAAAGCAGCGTTTCAGGTACCTTCCTGCAATTGTTCCTGCATCTTCAGTTTTCTCATCATCAACGGGTGGAGCGTTTCCAAGCCAAAGCCTTTGGGATCATCCTCAGAAAGGGGGGGAGGCACACGTGTACAGCAGTGCCCGTGGCCGGACGGTGTTTGTTGTGCGCTGTGGACTGACACAGCAGTTTTCCCCAGCCCAGCTATTATTTCACACAATCCCCTTTTTTATCCCTTTTACAGTGGACGGCGGATTGTAGCGAGCAGCTTGATGGCAGCTGTTCCCCATCCCGAGGGAAGGGCTCGTCGTCTCACGAACACAATCAGGTAGGGGTTGTGTCTAGCTCTTCCTCACCAAACCTCTGCTTTTGTTCTTGTCTTGAGCCTGCCCCTGCTGCCAGCTTTCCCTCTCCTGTGGGAGACAGCCCCTTTGCTCAGCTTCCAAAAGCTCACTCCCACCGACACCACAGGAGATGGGCAGCATTCCGATGTGCAGATGGATGCTTTGGCCAGGAGTTTATTGCTCTGCAATAAAGGGGGGAAAAAAATAGTGTCCCATTTATTGCTGGAGAGCTTTTTGTTGCCACCTCTCAAGGGACCTATTTGGAGCATCAAAGCTGACTTGGAAGTGTGAGATGTAGTTGGATGAGGAAACTTTGTGTAGCTGTGCTTCTTGGTTGTGTGCTCCAGCACAAGGGTGGTGTTGGGAAGAGGATTAAATAGCTGAGAGGGCGAACTGGGAGGAGCAGCAGAACTGCACGTGCTGAGAGCCTGTGTTGGGCTTGCAGTGACTTTGCGAGTCGCTTTTGGTGCTTGTAGATGGTGTGAACATCGGGGAAGAGTATTTACTGAACACTGCTGGTGTCAATAGAGGTGGCTGTCCTTCCTCTCTGCAAACACTGGCATGGGAGAGGGCTGGTGAAGGCAGAGCATGGGTTTGACTGTTGTCACCTGTTTGAGAAGCTTCTGTACCAAAATGACACCATCAGCCCAGTAAAAGCAACATTTGCTTAAGGAGATATGAGACCGAGCTTGCTGCTGGGAAGGGTGAAGTGGCATTTGCAGTTGCTGTTGGCTGATGGATACCCCTCCTGGAGAAGGGGCTTTCAGGCTGGTGGTTTTGGTGCTCTTGCCTTGCTTGATGCCCTCCGGGCATGAGATCCATGACAAGAAGCCTGGGAGCTCCTTGCAGGGGGGTGGTACAAGAGGCCATGCCAGTCCGAGTAGTGTGTGTTGCTCTCCCATTGTGGGCAGTTTCTTCCCACGTAGAGCCATGCTGGAAGCTGCTGGGCTGCGGGATGGGATCTCATGCATCCCCTCCCTGCCTGGATGCAAG
Source organism: Trogon surrucura (assembly GCA_020746105.1). Classification (NCBI taxonomy): domain Eukaryota; kingdom Metazoa; phylum Chordata; class Aves; order Trogoniformes; family Trogonidae; genus Trogon; species Trogon surrucura. Next base: position 85,482,033 of record CM036658.1, read on the forward strand.
GACGCTGGGAGCATCTCTGTAAACACCTGCACAGAACAAAGGCAAGGTCTTGTTGTGCAGGAAGCTGCGTGCTGCACGGAGACACTGCTTCAGATGAACCTCTGAAGGTTGCAGCTGGAATTGCGTGTTTAATTTATTGCAGCTTTGATCTCCTCTGAAGTATTCAGCAGCAAAACCCCAGCTGGGGCTCCCTCCTGCAGCCGCATCTGGTTGCTTGAAATTCATCTGGGAGGCTGGTCATTTCCATCAAGCCTTGCTTGAAGGGGTGTTAGCAGGATGGGGTGTTTGCTAGCAGGATGGTGTGTTGCAGGATGGGGTGTTTTCCCTGGGGAGGAAGGTCCCTTGGCCCTTTACCCCAGGGCTCAGCTGACACGTCAGTCTCTGATGGGTGCCACAGGAGAATGCACGAGTCACACACCAGGGATGCTTTCCTGATTCCCATCAGAGCAGCCCTGACATCTTCCTTCTGCCTTGTATTGTGCTCTCTTTCATTTCAGCTTGTGAGTTGCTTTTTTTATTGAAGGGGGGGGAGGGGGTTGCTTGTCTGGTTTTTTGCTCCTGGGCGTTGGTGAGAATATAGGATGATTTTGTGAGGAGGACTGGAGGTATGCACAAGCAACTTGCAGCTGGGGTGTAGGAAAACACACACATCACACTCAATCACCGCTGTTCCTGTGTCCAGCCTGTTTTGGCCCACACAGTATGAAACTCATTGGATCTCCTCTAGTACAGAGCTTGTTTTCTGTATACAAATAACATGTGCTGATGCCCAAGCCGTTTTCTCTGCGTTTGGGCTCTCTCCCAGCCCGCAGCGGAGCTACTAATTATCTCTTTCCATGTTGAGCTTCCTTTAACAGCAAGTAACAAATTTTCCTTGGCACCAAAGAGGAGCTGCAAGCTATTGTTCTTCTGTCCAGGCAGGCGTTTCTCTTACTATTACTGATATACAAGTAAAATGCTGCTGGTGAGGACTAGATTCAGTTTATTTCTGTTTCTCGCTGTTGATTTTTCACTAGTAGCTTTAAACATTAAAAAAAAAAAAAAAATCATTGTTTGTCTTGACTGTAAATTATCAGTCACTCCTCAAACCTACTAAGGAAGAAGCTGGCCAATTATTTCCCAAGGCATGTTAGGGTTTGTGGGGTTGTTTTGTTGTGATTTTTTTTTTTTAATGGATTTTGAAGGATTTGGTTGGGTAATCGAATTCCTGTTTTTCCTATTTTTATTCCAGCTGAGATTTCTGCATTGCTGGCTGTGCAACATGCATTTTTAATTGAAAAATACTGGGATGTAAGACTTCTGCTGGCTTCAGCTACTGTGAAAATGGGGGTTATGTGTTGTTGATCGTGATGCACCTCACCAGTTCTAACCTGGCGATCAGAAAGAGCGTTTATGTGGAAATCTGGGTTAGTCCTGGAAATGTATTCAGCCTCTGGTTCTTTTGGTGTGAAGGCGATGTAATCCAAGGCCACATTTTTCAAAAGTAGTTGGTAGTTTGTTTTCTAGAGGTTATAGGGGAGCCTAGAGTGAAGCTGACTTTCCAATGCCTGAAAATCCCCTTCTGCATCCCTAAGTACCCGATGCCTTTGAAATTTTTTGTCTGTAGGATCCAGCAAGTTTATTTTTTTGTGTGTGTAGGCATATTGTGTGTTTATATAGACATCTGTATATTAGTAGGTGTGTATATAAACATCACATGTGGGGCTGAGAACAATTCCTGCATATAATGTGCAATTTAAGGGTAAAAAGAAGGTGTCTTCATGCAATCTGCAGTCCAGGAGATTCCTAAACTGCTGTTTTTCTGATGTTGTTGAGTATCTCTGTGTTAAGGCAGAAAATAAACCTCCTCACATTCCGGCTTGTGCTCGGGTATCAGAAGGGCTGTGTGCAGCTGGGCTCGGATTTAGAGTGATGCCCAATTTGGCATTAATAGTCCAGACTAATAATGCAATGCGCTTTAAGTCTAGCAGCATTCCCTGAACTCTCATGGCCAGACTAATGCAGTCTAACAGCGTTCAGTAAGAACTCCCACAGCTAGATTGGTGAATAGTACAGTTTATTAAAGCAACAGATGCACAAATTCTTTAGATTGCTCGTGGTAGAGACCATCTGCAAAGCACGTGCAAATGCCGAGAGTATGAATAATACAGCCTGGCTACAAGGGCATTAAGTTGGGAAACAACTCTATAGAGATGTCCAAAGTTTCCAAGGGAAACACTTGGTGTAACCGAGGGTTTGAATCTTACCCAAAGGTGTCCCTCTGAGGAGGGAGAGAGACTCTGTCAACTCATCCCAGAAGTCAGAGGTGGTCCACGATGGTATCTTCCCTGACATCCCCCTCTGTTAAGCCATTTTATACTATTTTTTACCTTTTAGGTAAAAGGAGGTTTTTTTTTAGGTGGAGCTTGAGTGACTCTAGTCATACACTCCTTTGTTATAAGTGGTGTAAGTTTCTCTCACTTCACTTTTAAAGGTGTAGACTGGGGAGAATTTAGAGCACAAGCTCAGTGAGCGGTGGTCACACCTCAAAGACGGGTAACTTTTGAGGTGGAGGTGTGTTTTGCTGTTATAATTATTGAACAGAGTTCACCCAAGGTACCCAGGGTAGCAAATATGCATCTTACCAGTCCCTTGGTAACTTAAGTTCCATCCATGTACACAGCACCCGGCCACGGTATCTTCACACCTCTCCACCCTTCGTGTAGTTTTTCTCAGTCAGTACGTCAAGCTCCCCTGATGTTACCAACATCTGAGGTTGCCTAGGGAACTCCTGTGGAATCGATTCCTTGCACATCTGCTGCACTCCGCCCTGGAAGCTTCCTCAGAGTCTTTCCTTACTGTGTGAATGATGTGGTACCTTTAATACAAGTCTAATCTCCAAGTCACCTCCAACAATAACTCCACGCTCCAGGAAAGACCACCCCGTACCTTCCCTGCTTTTGCAGTGCTTGGCAAGACATCTGCTATTAGCAGCTGTGCCACACTGTTGGGGGTCAGTGTCCATGGGCTGGCACTGTGCATCCCGTACAAAGCAACTGCTTAAAATGGAGAAAATTTCCCCTGGAGACCTTTTACTCTGTTGGTTTTTTTTTTCCCAGTTCTCTGGGCGGGTGGCTGTGAGAAGACAGGCTGCTCATGGTGCATCTCATGAGATACATTTCATGAACTGATGTGCTGAGAAGATTCTGGCGCCATAATTACGGTCAACTCATCTAAAATTCTCCTTGTTTTCTACTGTGGATGCTTTTGTTTGCTGCGTGGCATTGCTGTGCTCTGCCGAGCTCTGCTGCATTTGGGTGATAATCCCAGAAGATCTGCTAGTGCCCTGTGAGCCTCTGGGGTGAAGACCACTCCGACCACGTACACACGATACTATCTGAGCACCATATTGCCTCTATAAATGAGGAAAGTTTCGACAATGGAATCATTTAAAATCTTTTTATGTTTTGAATTTTTTTTTTTTTTTTCTAAAAAGACCCAGTGGGAAGATTTTATGTAATACTTTATTTGCATTCCCCTTGTGAGGCAGTTGCAAGTAGGAAGCTCTTTGATATATTTCTGAGAGCAATTCATTAAGTAAAAGACTTCTGGTATGGTATGTATTTAGAGAGCCAGTGGAGTTTTTGGTAAATGAAAGGCCTGGCAGCAGCTCCATCCCAGGCTCCCCTTATGTAAAGGGCATTAACAAAAAACAGAGCAACTCCGCGGGTTTGTCCTATTTCTCCAGGCGGTGGGAGAAGCTGAAAATCCTCCTTCCTGGCCAAGTCCATCCCTTCCCCCGTGGTGGCTGGCTGTCACCCATCATCACCAAGCAAAAGCCTGTGGTGTTGGCAGTAAATGGGGCTGTAATTTATTTTACTGCTTATTTGTGTCTGTCCATGTCCCGCCAGGTGCAGCAGGAACTTGTTGCATGACTGGGGACCTCGGTGGCTTCTCCAGTTGAAGGTCATGTTGTCTGTCTGCTGAGTGGTGAAGGAGCAGGCAGAGTGTGCGGATCACATCTGGATTGTCTTACAACCTGCTGTTGATGGAGGAGGTGACATGACTTGGTTTGTCTCCCTGTTAAGCTAGCGGAAGCAGCAGCACGCCTGTGGCAGGCAGAGGTGGTGTATGTATTTCCACTCTTGGTTGGAGATGGTTAGCTGGCCATTCCTTGGAGTTGATTAGTCGTCTGGGGTCATGAGCATCCCAAAGGTTGTGCTATCAACTGTTTTGTCGCGTGGAGATGCAGAGGGCTCTGCAGGGATTGTGTGCCGCTGTCACCAAGCCTGACGTGTCCTGCCAAAGGATGTCTGAACCCTAGCTTTGCTGATACGGAATGCATGGGAAATTCCCACAAAACTAAATGTAGTATCACATGAGACTTTTATCTCCAATGTCTCTGTGACTCAAAGCAGCACAGTGCTCTGCTGATGCCAGAAGGTTTCCATGCAGGAGATGCTTCTTGGCAGAAAACATCTGACCTGGCTGCACCGGGGGAGATTCAGCCACGGAAGATGTCTTTCTGCGTGGGGTGAGAGCAGAGCAGATCCACTTAAACCTTTCAGGTCCTTCTTTCATGCGTCTCACTTCAAACTCAAAAATCCCCTCTGATGATAAACTCTTGGCTTCTGACCACATCAAGTCATGGCTGGAAAAGCTGCTGTGTTGCCAAAGCAAAGGCAGTAGCAGAGATGGAGAGATGTGTGAAGATTGTCTCTTGGGAAACAGCAGATTTCGTTGCACGGTGGAACTTAATTTTATAGGAAGTGGAAAAAGAAAACTTATCAGTGCAGATTTCCCTTGCGATTCTGGAGGTTTTTGTTGCAGGCTTCAGTGCAGCTTGACCCCCTTGGGGTCAAACACCAGGAAATCCTCCCCAATGGATGCTGCAGGGGTGGCAAGGGATCATGGTCTCAGGCAGGGGCCACGTCACCAGTTCCAGACTTGGACTGAGGCTCCTGCGACCAGCACTGCTGTCATATAAACTTCTGAAGTCAGCGGTGAAATCGTCTTCTTGCTGGCTTAAATCCACTGACATCAGTAGGCAGCGTGTAATGCCCCAGATCCTTGGCTAACCAGATCACGGCGGGAGAGTAGGTGGGCGATGCTTGCAGAGAGACTGGCAGGATCTTCTCACTGAAGATATAATTCATTTCCCCGTGCTGGTAGACAGCCTATGTCTGACTTTAGTTGCCCATCCTTGGGTCTGGATCTGAAGCACAGTGGCTTTCTTGCTCAGCAAAATGGGAGGGATGATCCTGTGGACAGTTTGGCATTCTCCGTCTCACTGACCTACTTGTGTCATAGCCCTGGGCCAGCTTGTACACTGAATTTTATTGAGGTTGGCCACCACGCTGAAGACCTGTTGGGACAAGTGGGTGCTGGCAGATGCTGCAGTTGCTGTTGTCTCGTTTCCAAAAGAAAAAGAGAAAGCGAAAGACAGGGAGTTACTTTGAGGCTTTGCCAGTGAATGCAGGTTGGCATAGCCCTGCGTGGTGGAGGAGGAAATTAAATCTTTAAGTGGGGTGACCTGCTCATGATCAAAGAGCAGCGCTGAGAAAACCAGTCACTTAATGGCTTTCTGCCTGTAATTGCTGGGTGACACTCCATCTCTGTAGTCAATACAGCCCTGTTCAATTACAGTTGGAGGGGACTACTAAGAAATCAAGTTCTTTAGCTAATATATAGGTTTATATAGGTTTAATATATAGGTTTATGTAGGTTTAACTTTCTCTGCGACTTCTGTCTGGGATACACCTTGAGAAGCATCACCACCCTTTGTGGAGCAGACACCTGCTTGGGTGTCTGAAGATCTGGGAGTGAAATGCTTCGCTGCTTTGCTGCCTGATTTAGAAGAGCAGTTGCTGCTTAGCAAGGATGAAGGAAGGTGCCTTCTAGGTGTGATGTCGCTAGTGACTTGTGTGGGAGGACATCTTGTCACTCTCAGTTTCCATTTGTGTAGAGCTGACAGGGTGATGCCAGTCTGCCTGCTGAAAGGAGAGCTTCCCACACTTTTTTGTGAGTCTTGCAGTAGCTGAGTTACGTTTGAGGTCTCCAGTCTTCTTCCAGGTTTGGTCGAATAGGTCAACAAGTGCCAAAGCTCTTGGTAGGGGAGGGATGACGTGAACCATCTAATCCCAGGCTTGGGGAGGGGCTTGTTGCTGAGTTTCCGTGGCACATCTCAAGTTCTCAATGCCGTTCTGAGTTCTTCTTCTCCTCTTCATCCTTGTGCGTTAATGAACTGTCTAGCACATCCTTGGCTAATATGTCTCTCCTGATCTTGTCCGGAAGGAACACAACCACACAGGTCTGGCCCTTTTCTGGGGAGTCCAGAAAGATCTTAGAGGCTTAACCTCCTACTTCCAAGCTCATCAGGCCCCTTGGTCCTCTATTGTGGCGTAGATGTAGGTAAAAACCTTACTTCTACTGGTGACAGGAGCGTTCCAAGCGATGTTTGGTGTCCCTTCTATTGTGCCTTTACCAAAGTAGTGATCAGGTACCATACCACACTGGAGAGGGCTGGAGAAGGTGGGCATGGACTTGGGGAGGGCAGGAGCAGAGCCAAAGTGATCGGGTTTTCTGTATGATATTTTTTTAAGGGTAAGCTTTCTGGTTTTCAAATAGCTTTGTGCAATCACAGAATCACAGAATGTGATACATTGAGAAGAATGAAGCTGGAAATTTGTCCCTGGGAAAATGTCTAGAGTAATCTTTTTCTTGTTTTCTGAAAAGATGCATCTTGAATTATTAAGACGATTAAAACATTGGTTTTCCGTAGAAGACTTGGAGTGGTTGTTCTTGAATAGGTCTAGAAGAGCAGGGAGATAGTTGGAGCCTGGCGTCAAAATTCTGCATGACTGAAAGATTAGCTGCAGCACAAAAATGGGTGCGTGAAAACCTCTGCTGCAGAAAATACTCAAAAAGGATCTGTTATGTGTTAGCTGTCTGTTCTGACCAGGATTAAGACTCGGAGTTTGGGAGTCATTTGAAGGACACCCCACAACTTGATCTGAGGACCTCCTTGTAGGTGCAAGTGGCGAGACCGTCGTTAATGGCGGGGGATATCTCAGAGGCTTTTGGGTATTGAGAATTCCTCTAGCTTTCTCTTGTTTTTCCTTTTTCTCTGGACCACCCTAGGCTGTGAATGTTGAACACTGAATACTGAGATTTTTACATAGAATTGAACACGAATCCTATCAAGAATCCGTTGGTGTCTTCGGGCCACTTAAAGCTTCTGGTATTGCCATGGTTGTTCTACAGCTCTACCAGGAGAAAGCCAACTTCAGCCATACTTGCATCACTGAGAGCAACCACGCAAGTGGTCCCTGTGTCTTAATTTATTGCCTGAGCATTGCGGAAAGTTATTTTTTTTTGTGGTGTGGTTTGATTTAGTTTTTTTTTTGCAAATCGGATTTTAAAACTTGCACTGAAGCAGCAGAAAGTATTAACTCTTGAGCTGGGCAAAGGGAGTGGGATTAATTAGCTCATGCCTCAAAGAGCTAGCTGTGAAGGTGAAAATTGCAGCGTAAGTGAAACATATGATTATCGCTAATTAAAATGCAAATGTTGGATATGACAGCTAGTTTCCGAAGTAGCTGGCAGTGTTAATGTGCACAAGCCTCGCTGTGCCCAAGAAGCTGCGGAGCCTGGCCAGAAGGGTTGGCACGGATGAGAGCAGCTGCTGGGGATCAGTCTCTGGAGGGACTGACGTTTCCCTCCAAGCCCCAAAGCATAGCTCGGGGGTCCCGTCTCCTGCTGGTGAGTGTCAGCCGTTAATGGCAGGTGGAGGAGCCCACGTAAGAGCTGGGGACAGGAGTTCAAGGGTTGTTTGAGGTGTTGAGAGAGACTAGGAGAGTCTTCTCGGTCTTTTGAGAGTAGCGGGGCCAGATGATGGGGGATTGAGTTGGCAGGAGGCAAGGGCATGGGGTGGAGAACTTTGTCCCCTTACAACCACTTCTTCAGCTTTGGTCGGAGGTGTGGACGGATCTGTTCCCTCAACAGGCCGGGTTAGCCCAGCGAGAGCGCTGCGTGGGAGGAGGCCGTGTTGTGGGATGGAGGGTGAGCGGTGCTGTGCCTCGCCACCGTGGAGTCTTGTCTTTCTGCTCAAGTCCAGCTGCCTGTATGGGTTTGGGATTTTTTTGTTGCTTTTTTTGGTTTGTTTGTTTTTGTAATGATGTTAGTGGAGGGTTCTTGCTGCCGGGTTGTTGTTTTTTTAAGGAAGAACTGTTACCTGCATACTCTCATCTGTTCCTCCAACATTGCCCGTGAGGTTGGTGTGAGAGTCCCACAGCAAGGAGATCTGCAGGAAAGGGTTCATTTTAGCCTAAAAAGGGCTTTATTAGAGGATGCAAAACCAGCAGAATTGCCTGGGAGAGTTTCTGGCGGATGCATTTCTGTTCTGGAGATTTGGACCCCTGTCAATAAGGTAGCAGTAAAAACTTGTTGATCTTTGGCAGTTAGTCAGAAATTCAGGTAAAATGTTGAGCTTGGCTGTGCTGGTGAGTTTGAACTGAGTGTACTTAGGCCATACCTGGTTGGACTGTTTCAGCCTCAACCTAAGTTTCAACAATTTTGAGCTTAATTATTTTTATTTTTGAAATTATTTGAGTTTAGATATAAATATTAATAGGGCATGATAAAGATAAGGAGTATTAACGGGGAAAAGACACCAGGCCATGAGTAGAGCCAGGGGACAAGCTGTTTTGGTGACACGGTACCTGTGTTTTTTATCTAACTGCTTCATGCTGTATCTGCTGGCTTTGTCTCGGCGAGTTTGGACGTTGGTGCATGGTGGTACCGACCTCTCCGTTTCTCACAAGGGTTTTGTTGTGGCCAGCTGCATTTCTGGAATTTGCATAACCTCAGGTTGTCTGCAGGCAACCACAACCAAGAGTCGGTTTGCCTGAAATATAACTGAATGGTTTTTAGTGTGTTTTTTTTAAGCAAAGGGTGCATACGCTGACTTGGATCCCACCGTGGCATTTGGCACAGAAAGTTTTCGTACGTGGCCAAACAAGATGTTCAGTGTGTAGGATACAGTGAACTGTTAATTAATCCTTTGAACATCTAGGTGGTGAAGGTTCCTCCCAACCACCTTCTCAGCTGGTGCGCATCTTTCCCACGTCAAATGAGACATTTCTCGCTTCTCAGGATGCCTGCAAGACTGGCTCTTATCCCAAAGTGGCCACCTGCCCACGTCTTACAAGTGGCATCAATCAAGGCCTTTTTTTCCTTTCTATGCCAATAGAAACTCCCTTAACTTTGTGCCTCTCAATGTTTCTTGGCCATCGTGAGGTTCGGGTCACAGTGTGATGAAGAGGGAAGAAAGTACTTTCTGCTGTTGTTGTAACATGTGGTGGAAATAACCACAACCTTTCACATTTCACATATACTCGACTTTAGAACCAGTTGACCTCCTCTTTTGAAGTCAGTACTGATTTTAAGCGATAGCAACCACACTATATTTGAGTTTACTTGAACCTTGCTAGGTTTGAGGATGAAGAACGTGCGGCTGAAGCAGTGCAGAAGCCAGAACTGACGCGTTTTGCTTCCAGTCCCTTGTGTTGGGTAAATTCATGTTTCACGTGCTGGGTAGCATCACCTCAGATAGCTTAGGGTCTGCTGTGCAGCTTTCTCCTTGCCCCGTCCAGCCCAGGTGGCAGTGGTGGAGCTGGGAGCTGGTCCATGCCCCCAGATTAGTGACCTGGACTTGTCTGTTGCGTGCAAAGAGGAGTTCACACCTTACTTTGCTGGTGAGTCTTTCTGGCTCTTGAAGGTCAGGGTGGCTCTGCCCTTGTCTTAGCCTGTGGCAGTGTCCACAAGGATTTATGTAGCCCTGTGAAGAAGTCTGAGACATGAGAAGCCCTCTTTAAGCGTCAGCCCTCACACTAGTCCTGAAATACATGCTCCCCTTTCTATTTCCCAAGTTTTCAGAGTACTTGAAAGAGTTGAATATTCTGCACTCTGTGATTTCACGGGTTTTTTAATCATTTTAGGTCACTTCAAAGCCTTTCCCGAGCCTCTGAGCAAAAGCTTTTGGAGCAATAACCCTGACAATATCCACCTTTCTCCCCAAACACCTTGAGGGATGTTTGGGTAGATAGGGCTGGTCGGGTGAGTTATTCTGGTTTTCAGATGACTCATCTTGCCCTGAGGGCCGCCGGCTGAACAAGAAACCTGCAGGTTGCTTGACAGAAGAACAAGTGTTAGGAGAACAAAGGAGAACATTGGGGACAGCTCCTTAATAGGCAAAAATAGTATTTGTATAATGTGTCTCCTGGTGAATTCCAAGTGTTTTCAGGGGTGTGAGTAACAGAGGGAAAAACCGAGAGGCTGATTTGGTCTCAGGTGTGGAATTGAGAATGGAGTAGACATTTTCAGTTGGAAGGGGCCTACAATGGTTGTCAAGACCAACCACCCGACCAAAAGTTAAAGCATGTTGTTGAGAGTGTTGTCCAAATGCCCTTAACCAGTTTTAGAAGGTGCACTGTTGCTGAATATGCATAATTAATCCTCATAAAAAAAAGAAAAAATTACTTTTCCCCATGCATAGACTAGAGCCAAATCTTACCTTCATTGAAACCTCCCACAATGTCATCCCTTTGCAATGTGTGAATAGAACATGTGAAAGGACTTCAAGAAAGCCCCAAAATCAGGTCACTGGCCACGGGCAAGGTTTTGTAGATGCTTACACATGTGGTCTGGGAGCTGGAGCTCTCCTGGCTCACTAGGCTGGTGGTTTTTGTGGGTGTGGGATGGTGTTGCCCTTGACTAAAGCGAGCTGTTTGTTGTTTCCAGGAAGAGTGGGATCACAGCAGCAGTGGGAGCGCAGGATCCCGACCGGGGTCGGGCTCCAGGTGTGGGTCTGGATCCAGGTCTGGCAGCCGCGGGAGAAGCAGCCAGTGCAGGCAATCGACCAAGGTATACCCGGTAGTGGTGTGGTGAAGTGATGTCCTTTACTTGCTGTTTATTGGAGATATCCTCCTAATGACATGTTTTGTGTGTGCCTACACGTAGGGTGTGAGTGCGTGTCGATTATGAAGAACACCTCAGGGACCTACTTAATTCACACGTAACGTGTGACCCGGTTGCTGAGGGCTGTAGTTGTCCTTCAGCCTCAAGAAGTCTGTTGAGGTGTGCCGAGTGCTTTAATATTGGGAAAGCAGTCCCTCCTCAGCTGGTTTAGTGCAAAGAAATTAAGTGGGGTTTTTTTTTTTTCTTCGTTTGAAGCCTTGGAGTATTTTAATTTGTGAAATTGAGAGATGTCTGTAATTATCTTTTTGGCAAGCCTTCATTAGGGGCTGATATATGAGTGGACACCACGTAAACGGTGTCAGGTGGTGACTTTGAGTCCAGCTGCTTTTTGTGGGAGCTACCAGCAGGGCTAGGTGGGGAGTTACCTTCCTGCCCTGCAAAAGACTGTAAGAATTTGCTTTTGATTTGATTGTAGCTCCATTTCTCAAACTCAGGCCAGGGACCACTTCTCCACATTTTAGTCTGCATCTGTCCTCTCTCTTCTTGAAGTTGCTCTCCTTAAGCACTTGTGAGCGCTGGTTGTGCCAGAATGGACTCGGGATCAAACTCCTGGTCTGTTCATCCATCTCATTCATCCTGGAGAGCTTGAGGGGAACAATCTGTCTTCCCAAGTCATGCTGTGGTGGGGGACGACCCACAGAACTGTGTTGCTGCCAAACAGTGATGGTCCTTTCTGGTGGGAATGAGACTCAACATTTACTTCTTCCTTTGAGCAAGGATAATACTGTGTTCCTCAAAATGTCTGTATTTTTCTTAGGAAAACTTGCAATTTTCAACAAGGGAGCCTTTAACTGGAGCCTTTCCAAACAGTTCAGTATCTATCTTTTTTCTGCTAAAGTGCAGCCAGGGGTTGTAGGCAGCTGAGAAGGAGTAAAGGTGGGGGGAATCTTCTCAAACATAGAACTGAGAAATGCTTAAGAAGTTACACATGACAGAGGATAATCCCTGAATTTATACCACGGGCTCAGCCAACCACTTGGTGTTGTTCTGCAGTTAAGGCCAAGCTCAGCGATGAGCTGACGCTGCTGCGGTCGTGCAGCAAAGAGCGTGATTTTGCATTTATGGTGGCTTGCAGGGAGGATGGTAACGAGGAGCGGCGAGAGGAGCCGGTGGGATGCTGAGCTAGGCTTTGAAAAGCTGCTGCGTGCACGCAAACGCTGAATTTGTGGGGAATTTGCTGAAGCTGCACGCAGGGGTGAAAAGTCAGAGTCCACACAGCCGGCGGCGTGGTCCGTCCCTCTGCGTGTGCAGCCACAGGGGTTGGGCAGTGGTGGGTGGGGACGATGTGTGCTTGCAGGGGCTGGAGGACAGAGGTTACGGACGTGCACTTGAGCCACGCTGCGTGCAGGATCTGCTTTACCGGATCTCTGATCTCTCTGAGTATCTATGTCGTTCTTGTCAGCGTGTCTCTCAGTCGTCATTCCTGGTGGCGTAATTAATTTTAAGCGTTACTAACCCCTTCGTGGTGAAAATGATTATCTAGAGCTGAGGGTTGGGTCATGGTGAGCTTCGTGTTAAAACTGCTTGTGGTTATAATTGAGGTCCTGGGGGAACTGGCAGCAAGTCATTTGTTTTCTTAAATGCATGTAATTTTTTAAATTATGGGGTTTTTTTGTCCTCAGAGTTGAGAATTGGCTTTTTGAAAGTCTTATTATTAAGTCTCGGTACCATGCTGTGACCATTTCAGTAAACACCCTGCAGTGCAGATTCACTTGGGCAGCAAACATGCTCCCTGCCTTTGTGAATCAAGAGAGAAACCGGTTATAAAGTCAGGTTATCAGAGACCAGAAGGACGTCTCGAAATGACCGTGATGACTCACGACTTAAACGACAAGTTGCATTATCGTTTGGCCTTGGAGCTGTCTTTGTGGAGCCTGGATAATGCTTTGAGCATCTCCGAGAGGTCGTGGTGGCATCGTCTAGGAGGACCAGGAGTTGCAGTTCGGTTTGGGTGGGAGCATCCAGCTGTTGCCCAGAAACTGACCACCTGCACCAGCTGAACCATGGATGCAATTTCATCGAACTGCCGGGATTAGTGCAGATGTGACCCCCCTGTGCTCACCAGCAGAGCGCTGATGTGCTGAGGAGGTGCAGGGGAGCTGGGTGGGACAGCTTCTGCTGCCTCCATTTATGCCGCAGGGTAGGAGGTGTTGGTGCTAACGCTCTCCATCCACATCCGAAGAGATTTCAAGCTGAGTGTCAGAGGATAATTGCGAGGTGCTTTATTTCAGGTCTCAAGAAGGTGCTCTTCAGAAGCCCTGCACTGAGCTGAATTTGGGCAACAGTTTTAGGATGCAACTTGTTGTGTTAGGAACCCACTTTATCTTACATTTTTACTACGTAGTATAATTTTTGCTGCTTTGTCTGCAGTGCTGATTTGTCTGCAGATCCCTGGAGGTTAAAATCGTAGTCCAAAGACCCACTGAAGGAGACAAAAAAAGGGAGCGGTGTGGCTGTGTTTGGAGTGTCTGGTGTCTTAACTGGTTGCTGTGCTGGGAATGGCTGTGAAGTGATGAAAAGTGTGACCGTCTGTAGTGTGCACTGAGGATGTGTGTCCTGCTCATTGGGAAAAGGTTGCTCATTTTAAGGGTGTATTGAGGTCTGGGAGTCCATTAAGAAATAGTAAAATTTTTATAAGTTTTTAGTGTACTGGGTTTTATTAGTAGTATTTGAAATTTTCAGGTATCATAGGATGAGGAATGTATGGAAGCCACCTCCTCCAGCACGTGTTTCACCTGAGTGGGACTATTTGGGCTGAAATACTTAAATCATCTGAATATATGCAAGATTATGAATAATCTGAATTTGTTTAAGAAATATTGGGGGGGAAATTAAAAATATGACCTTCCCTGTTTGTAGTGCATTTATGTGTGCATCCCAGGTGAGTCTGAGTCAAGTCTGATTTCTTGAATGGCAAAATCGAACCTGCTTTACTTTACTTCTTCATCTGTAAGGGGTGGAGACGACAGTCCTCTTTCTGCAAGAAGGACATGTGTAGATTGATAATTGAGAAGGGCCCACGAGGGGTGAGTGTGAGGTCTTTGCTTTTAGATGTTCTTTGTTCGGGTCACTGGCTTTACCAGAAGCACCTGCACAGGAAAATTCAAGGTGCTTTGCAGTTTGCTGGAGATGTCTCATCATTCCCACCTGATTATACCATGATGATTTGGTTCTCAGGGGAAGGAACAGTCAGCTTAGTGTTGGTGGGGTGGGTACCAGATTAACCATGTGAACTCATTTTCTGATGTGCGTGGCAGAAGCGGCATGGTGCAGGTGCCCTACCTGTTGTTAGGGCAAGGAGAAGTCATGCCACCATGGCTTCTTGAAGAAGCAGGATGGCTTTCCGCATCCTTGTCGGTAGCAGCAGGCTCTGGTAGCTGCCAGTGATAAGTATCTCCATCCTTGGAGCTGTCCCTCCATCATCCATCTGGATATGGTTTTCGGCACCTGGTTGTAGATGGCCCTGCTTGAGAAGGAGGGTTGGATCAAACGAGCTTCAGAGGACCCTTCCCACCTCAGCTGGTCCATGACACTGAAGCTGAGTGTCTTCGTGGCTGGGGTGCCAGCCTGCCCACTGGACCTTGGTAGGACTTAGACCTTGTGGGCAGTGGGGTGGGAGGACAGGGCTGGAGTCAGAGCCGAGCCCTGTGTTGTTGGCTCTGTGTTATCCACAGCTTGGTGTCCCCAGGGCTGAAACCCTGTGACTCCTTGCCCCACCACTGCTTTTGCAGCGGGCGAGGGGACTCCGCGTTACGGGGGAGCAGAGAAGCCCACCTGCAGAGGTGGGACAGCTCCGTGGCTGGCGGTGGGAGAGGCTGCGCTGTGCCGTGGTCCAGAGAGCGCCGCGTGCCTTCCGGCGAGTAACCGCCTTTCCCTCCCCCCTAGAATGGCAACAAGGAGAGCTCCCTTGACATGCTGGGCACAGACATCTGGGCTGCCAACACCTTCGACTCCTTCAGGTAAGCTGTTTTTAAAATGCTTTGAGGGAGAGAGATGGACTGAGCCCTCTCCTAGCTTTTGCCTGTCTGTCTGTCCTGCCAGTACCAAGGCACCAGTGAGTTCCCTGCCGGTACTTACGTCACTGCTCCTGCTCCTCCTCCTTCCCATCCCCATTTAGCCCACGACACTAAGCACAATCAATCTACTTAAAGCATCCTACGTGCTTAGGAGATGTCGCTGGATGGGTCTGCAGTCCAAACATCTGAAACTGGTATGGATATGATTACTTGTAATCATCCGAGAGCTGCGCGGGCAGGGCTTGAGGCAGCTCTCAGCTACCGCTCCGGGATTTTGCTCTTCCATTAATTGGAGGTGTGATTATGTGTTGGCTCTGTAGCTGCTGAGAAGAGCTCTTCAGCTGCTGCTTCAGAGTGGGAAAAGAGGTGAAATATGTTTTCTCTCCAGTGTTACGCATCTCTTTCTCTGAGCCTGGAGTACTGCTAGAGTCTGCAGGGGTTGAGTTCCCACGTGGGATTTGCTTTAGGCTGTTGGAGTGGGCAGACTGTGCAGGACCAGAGAGAACATCTCCATTGCATGGACAAGACCACTACCTGTTGAGATACCCCCTTGATACAGAGAGCAAGGCGTGTCCTGCATCATATATCTAAACTGGGGGTTTAGTAGGAGCAACAGGAGCTCAACATCTCAAAAGAAACCTGGAAAGCATGAAAAGAAACATGATCCAGCAGTGTGAAAGTTGGAGGCCCTCATCCATATGCTCTGCAGCAGTGGGTAGTGCTTCCAGAAGTACCAGCTTTCCTTGTCTACAAGCCGCAATGTGTCCTCTGCTCTTCAGTTTGGTGGTGTTTAATTAGTGGACTTTCTTCCTTTGTTTCTCCCTGTTTTTCTCTTGTAGTGGTGCGACGTGGGACTTGCAGCCTGAAAAACTAGATTTCACCCAATTTCACAGGAAGCTGCGAAACACCTCCAAACACCCGTTGCCTCAAATAGACAGAGAAGGGTGAGTGCCATGTGTGCCGTACCACGCTCTCCTGCAAGGTCTCCAACTTCCCTTGCTGTAGGAACGCTACCTTGGTGTCAGGGCTTATGGGGAAGAGGCACTCGACCCCCGTGGGTGGGTTTAAGGATGCCATGATCAGTCTGCCTGGCTCTTCTGTCGTCTGATTCTGGGGTGGAGCAGAATTGCTTGATCCAGATGCCAGATGCTAGATCCAAGTCTTCTAGATCCAAGTCTTGTAGATTTAAACATCTCTGAACGGTGGAGGAAAGATCCTGGGTTAATGTGGATCTGAGTTACAGTTCCCGTGAGTGATGGGGCTTCTGCTGTTCTCCCTAGCAAGACTTCAGGGAGGGAGAGAACGTTGGTGTGATCCAGGTAGATCCAAGTGTTTGTCCCCTGTCTGTTCACCATAAAACCATGGAAATGCTGAACAGCTCCTTTTGGTGCTACCAGCCTCCAAGGACTTCCATGGTGTTGCTGGATTCCTCTTTGGTTGCTGGTTGGCTTGGCCAAGCCAAGTAAATCTGTACTGGCACCAGGTGAGTGACCACGGTGCAAAGAAGTAGAGAAGGCAGTATGGAGGGGAGTTACTCAGTCACTCCTAAGTATTACAGCTGTAAAAATGGAGTAAGTATCTATGCAGAAGAGTTAAACAGATGCAGTACACCTCCTAAAGTGTACATCATGTAAGTAACCCGCACTAGAACAGAGGAAGTGCAGGCAAAATTTGGCTTGTTTTTTCACTTTTAAAGTTGTCTCTGTGCACTCATCAGCTCTCCATACCAAGTCTGTGCTGAGTGTGATTTAACTTGCTGAACCTCCAAGAACCTCTGCCTGCTAGCTAGCCATTTTTGCTCTTGCTTCAGTGACAGTTTTAAACATGCTAGCTGTGCAACTAAAAATTTAATGGGGGGGGGGGGGGGGGGGGAAGCAACAGCTGTTTGGGACGTGTTTTCTATGCTGTAAGTACTGAAGGGACCGTTTTATTCTTTAGTCCGCTGTCTTGCCCAAGGTTGCCCATGTTAGTTGCATCCAGTCGATTGAACTCAAAGTGTCTTTTGCTTGGCTGAAGCGTGTTCCTCCAGAAAGACACCTGATTTTAATGGAAGGTCCTGAGCTGGTGCTATGCTGAATAGTCAAAGTGGAGTGGTGAGGGAAAACCAGGGAATTGTACCTTGTTTTATGACCTGAATTTGTCTGCCTTCAGTTTCCAGCATTAGCTCTTGCTGTGCTTTTGCTGTTCGGGTTCAAACAACCTTTTGTAGCTGATGCTTTCTCTTCATTCCAGGTGTCTCCCAAGGCCGTGTATCACTTCAGGTTTTTTTTCCCAAACTCTAAGAAATTTCTCCACCAACTCTCTGAAATGTGACTTCCTGAGCTGTAGTTCAGCCATGCTGCCTGGAGAGGAGAGAGCTGCCTTCATCCCCCTAATCCCTGCCTCCTCATCCCCTGCCTGTGGGGCACAGTCCAACATCAGTTGTTCATCCTGAGATAGTCCCCATCCTTATCAAATAACCTTTAATTATGATACATTTGCCCCTTCTGTACTTGCAACTGGTATTATTTGTCCCTGGATGTTTGATTTGATTTTTCTCATATATATATATATACACACACACACACACACAAATATATATATATATATGTGTGATTTTTCTCATATATATATATGATAAATATATATATGTGTGTATATATATATATGAGAAAAATCATATGCCCGTTTCTCATATATGTATGAGAAAAATCAAGTCAAGCACACAAATATAGATATATTCTTCGTATATATTTATATATATGCAAACACATACTATATTTTTGCCTGTGTAAATCAAAGTCATTATTTCAGCAGTAAAGGGAAAGTCAATTATTGAACACCTCTGATTTCCCATAAATCAATTAGGGTGTTAATTAAGTGTTTCCACTCAGCTTACTGATTTTTTTGAGCCTGGTGGTTTAGCATATGGTGTTTTTCTGGTTTGTTTACTTCCCCCCCTTCTTCCTATTGCTGTAATTCTACCAAGATCTGTTGCTCACTGACTTCTGGACACTGATTACATGGGTCTGCTGCTATCAAAGTTTCTGTCTAATATATTTTATTTAACAATATCTTGTTACTAATCAACCAAAAAATACTTTTATCAGTCTTGCATAATAAAAACAGACTGCCTCAGTTTTTTATAAATGCAGAATGGTATTTATTGACTATTTTTTCTTTTCTTGTGTCATACAACCTCTCTGCATCTGTAACTACTTTTGGATTGTTTTTATTTCCTTTCTCAATACAAAAATGTCCTTCAGATGCCAGCTCTGTGTTTGGTCTGTCAGCTCTTGGCTTCTCACCCCAGTTTTTTTGCATTTCAGATTATATGTTTTTATTTATATCAGTTACTGTTTGTTGTCTGAGATGTATGTTAGTGCTTGTTTGCCAACACCATTCCCAGCAGGGAACAGGAGCTCCTATGGAGACCAACAAATGATGAGCATTTCTTCCAATGAAAAATTTTACATTACTTTTTTTATGTCCCTTTCCCCCTCCCCGCCCTGCCCCAGGTGGACCGTGCGTTTGGTTTTCCTTGGTCTGGGAACTGAATCACCCAACACTGCTGCTTAGGGCTGCCTTTGATTTTCTGACTCCTATTAACAAACGCATTTAAAAGCTGGGGCAGATGGTGCAGGTGGAGAGGACTGAGAAGAGCGTTTCATTTTGTATTAGCAGCTCTGTGCACGCATGGGAGTGTTTTGGAGGCACAGCGTACTCAATTCCGAGAGCCTCTTCGTTTTCATGGGGGTCCTTTGCAGTAAGAACTAATCTTCCCCATGTGCCGTTATAGAAAAATTAACTTTGGCTCCAGTGAGGTTTCATGTGGTTTTTTGTTTTTCTTCTTTCCACAGGCTTGGAAAAGGGAAATACGAGGATGGTGATGGCATCAACTTGAATGACATAGAGAAAGTCCTTCCAGCGTGGCAGGTAGGTCATGAGAACGCCTCCTGCCCGTGGTATGGTAGAGACCACCACCAGCTCCCTGCTTTTTACCTTTCCTTAGGAGACACTTCCCAAAAGTGGGAAAGCTGCCGGGCTGGATGCACTGTGCTCTGGTCCTTTGGGGTTTGTGGCAGAGAGTTATGTGTGTGGTTTCATCAAGCTGTGCTGCCAGCCTTAGTACTGGGCAAGGGCAGTTAGCACACAGGCTTCACTGGGAGGTGAAAAGTTGAAGACAGTATGTATATGCATACATACATAGATATACACATATACGTACACGTGCACAGTGCTCACATGTTTTAAGAAGGGAGATTCTGAAAATCATCAGTCCTCCAGAATAAGTTGCTGCCAGGAAGCCAGCAGTGATGGTGTGCTGACCCAGATGTTCATATGTGGTGGAGTTCCACTTGAATGTTTTCTCCAGCCTGTTCCGTCTCCAGATCTCTTTTTACAGCCCAGTTTCACAGTTCCCATTAAATGACCTTTGATGCTCAGATGTTGGGCAACAACAGGATGAGACCCTTAGCGAAAAAGCCCAAGTGAATAGGCCAGTTTGTCAGCATTGTATAATTTTGCACTTTTCAGAGCGCTAGTCCTTAGGGAAGCTGAGTGGCTGATCAAGTTTCTGAAGATGCTTAGTGTGTTTTTGCTGAAGTCTCCTCTTTGTCTCCAGAGGGAAGGATGGAGACACCTACTGCACTGTGGTAGTGTTACCCTTTTCAATGCTAAGCAAATAGCTCACCGGGCTTCTTGCTCATGCATCATGTGAGGAAAAGCTTTGCTCATCCTGCAGACCATGTGATGATATGCCTTACTATTTCTTTTGGATGAGCTAGCTGGCACTAAACACATGAAATAGTGGAAGGAGAGGAGAATTGCTGCTGGCTTTGGCAGGGAGGAACATTTCTTGCAGCTGCTTTCTGCTCAGTCTCTTCCATACTTGGTATGTCTGGACTTTAGGTCACAGGGAGAAAACACCAGGTTCAAGCTGGTACAGACACCAATAATACTGCAAAATAAGGTTCTCCTTGGGGAATAACTGGAAAAGGAAAATCAAACCATCTTGGGTGCAGTGAGCTGACTTTCTCCTCTAGGGTTTAGCTTCTTTTCTAATCAGGAGCAATTAAATAACCTGTGTCCTCCTGGTCTGGTTGTCATGTCATCCTGTCCTAACACCTGTTTGAGTCCATTTGCTCCAGTGAATGAATTCCAATATATACCTTAATTGTTACTGGGGCACCTCTGAGCTGGAACACGTAGTGGGAATGCTGGATTTGGTGTTTTGTTTGTGCCTCTAGGCAGACTCATGCAATGCTGTGTTGTTTTGGAGATGCACTTACCTGGGCATGTACAGTCATATGTGCTTGTGGGAACTAGGAGATGGGTAGTTGTGGGTGAGGATTTATCTTGCTTGGTGTTGACAAGTGAAATACTTGCAGGCAGCTGTTTTGATCCTGGCATATCATCGTTAACTGGATTTGAATGCAATCGTGCAACGCCGACAGTGATTTTGCTAGTCTTTATCCCTTGTTTTAAATGGCTCTGTGGAGCACAGTGCGTGGGGGCATAAGGGAAAATATTTGTGGAAGAAAAATCTTTCACTTTCCGTGGGGCTTTCCTACGCTGCGGTTATGTTTGTGTAATACCCTGAAAAAAGAGGTTTTTCATGCTAGAGATACCTAAACACTTGTTCTGTCTGTGTTTATGGGCTGCTTATAGCAGCCATGCATGGACAGTGAGGCCAGTCTGAGCATCCTCCAGCTCGTATCAGATGCAAACGTTTTGTTGCTGAATGTGCTTCAGCAGTTATAGCAGGGTTAAGAGCACCAACTTCGAGAGACGTAGCGAGTCTCACTTGCAGGCTGCTTTAGAAATTTGGGTTCCTTTGATGATAAAGTGTGATATAGGACATGAGTCTAGAGCTAATTTCCAGTATGCATCCAGGTCTGTCTGTGTGTCTCTGCAGAGAGATAGTGACACCCCTAGTGGGTCAAGCAGAATATTCTGGATATCTGGATGTTAATACATGAGTTTTGCTGCCGGAATCTATCAGCAGCGTTTTAACGAAATACTGCAAGGAATGCCTGTGTGACAAATAAAAAGCAAAAAAATAAGCCAAAACTAAAAAAAAACCCTCCTCTATGACCTTCTTCGTAGCTGTCTGAGGGAAAATAGTGCTCGTTGCCAGCCTTTTGTTTTGCAATTGGAGAATATGTGCCTCCTGCTCCCGGGAGATGCTCTGCAGCGCGGTGCGCTCTGCCATCTCGTGGACACGCACAGGCCGGCAAATCCAGCTCCGTTCCAGCACTGGGCACAATTCCTTAAACTGCTGTTTTGAAGGTTCCCCCTGCCCCATCTTTCCACAGCTCCCCTGGGGTGCTTGTTTATACTGGTAGATGACTTCGTTTTGAAAGATTCGTGGCTAGGAGCTCGTGAGGTCGTCGCTTTGGCTCAGCTCGTGAGCCGTAACCTCTCCATCTCTCCTCACTCGTAGGAGTCTGTAGTTCAATTTGGACACTAATTCACCCAAGTGCTGCCAAAAAGTGACTCTGGGGAAAACAATCTTTTGAAGATAAGTATTCCCCATTCGTAAGATCTGCTTTTTATTGCACGCCAGAAAGGATAAGTTGTCTGCTGCATTAGAAATACAGCTCAGACGCAGATCCAGCCTTCATCATCCTCTGCGTTTTCATCTCAGCTGATTTGTTGGAACCATTTTGGTGTCATGAGGACATCAGAGGAAGGGCTGAGTCAGTGTGTTTTGCTGTTACTCCCTTTGGCAAAAGCTTGGAAAGCCTTGGATGTGTCACAACTGAATGCCCCAGTCCTAGGTACGGTCTTCAGACTGCGAGCCCTTGGCAAACTGCACTTACCAGGCAAAACAGCTGAAGGGGTCATGTCCTACAAGATACTCCTCAGCCTCCCAGAAAGCTGCTGTGGCTCAGGAGAAGGATGCAGGAGGCTGTATGTCTTGGGGACATGCTGTGAATGCTATTAGACAAGAGCAGAGAGTTTTGGGACACATCCCAAGTGGTTTCTGGACTGGCTTCTTGCAGGTTTTGGCTTTCAGTTTGCTGGACTTGTGCCTTCAGAATGGGCCTGCCCTTCTCCAAATGGTGTGGCTGTACCTTCGCTGGCCAGCTACTCCTTGTCTTGTGTTGTAGGAGGCAGAAATTATGTGGTACTTCTGGAAGGGATACTGGACTTTGCTGGTGCTGTGAGATAAACTTGGAAGGCAGCATTGATATAATTTGATTTGGCATCTTAAATTGCCTCGCAGCTCATCTCCTTCCGTTTCATTACTGATTTTTGAGCCTTTTTGTCATATGCATGAACTACAATAAACTGCTTGTTTCTCTTCTGGTTATGGTTGTCGCCCAGCTTCCTTACTGGATGAGAAACAAAGGAGCAGCTCCTTAGGAGAAAAGCAGACTCTGTCAGTTGTTCGTGGTCCACCACTGTATTCCTGACTTTGTCCTAAAAGGCCTGGGAGCTCCAGGGTTCCTGACCATGCTGGGATCCCACGTGAATTTAGGCACCTAACAGACATCTCTACCCACTTGCCGTGGGACCCGTTCTTATTGATAAGTATTTTCAAGTCAGACCTTACAGTGTGGAGATGGTGTGAGTAAAGCTTGGGACCTGTGCCTGGGCTGGCCACTTGGGCTTCCTGCCATGTGAGGGACCTGTTCAGATGCGGTAAGTTCCTTAAGAGAGGTGAAGCTAACCCGGATGTCCAGGCAAAGCATCCCCTCTGCTGTCATTCTGTGTGTGAGGGGAGGAGATTCGTGTCCAGCACTGGTGTGTGAGCTTCCTCCTGGACCCTACAGGTCAGTGACCCTTCCAGGGGTGGTGATGGCAAGGGGACAGGTCTCTGCAAAGCTCAAGGACAGTTCTTCGGTGGCGTGGTGTTGTTTACTGTCACCCTACCGAGTCCTCATCCTCCCCATGTCTTTTCTTACCTGCTCTTTCTGCACTGTAAGGTTGGGCAGTTCTCTTTAGCCAGCTTGTTAGCCAGCCCACACCCTTCCTCTTTCGGACCCTTGGCCACCACAATGTCACCCTGTCAGGAGATCGTTCTGCACTGGTGGAACTGGGGTGAGCTCATCCCTCTGTCTGACATCCCCTCCCAGTGGGAGTGATCTGGTCCATGTGGTGTGCCTCATGTGCTGTATGTCCCTCCAGCCACTCACCAGGTCTAACCTTGATGTCCTTTATGTGTCCACCATACACTTATGAACAAGTTGGGGTGGCTCTTAAGAGCCCTAAACCAGGGGGATTTCTTCTCCCCAGATCCTGCTGGAATCCGTCCGGAGCGTGATACTGTAACTGCTAAAACCACTGTGGAAATTCCCTGTCAAAGAGCCAAGGTTTACTTGAGTGTAGGTCCCGACGTGCTGGGAGTCAGATCTCCACTGCCGAGTAAAAATCTTTTGGTTTGAGGTCACGTTAAGCTACAGTCTTTCTCTGGCCTGGTTTTTATTGCATTTAAACCAACTGACAGTGACAGCCTCCTTGGGCTGAGAGGGCAAACTGGCACGGTCACCCGTAACCCCTTCGGGATCACTCCCATGTTGGAGGTAAGGCCACTTGTGACCAAGGAATGCGGATGAGACTGTTGCCACTCCCAAACACTGGAGAGGAGAGGTCTGGGCCAAGGCTGGCTTGTCTTCCACAACTCGCAGGTTCTTGCAAGGTCCAAGCCTGGCAGTAGAACATAGTCACTGTGAGTTCCGCACCGGGTTACAAACCCCCTGGATTTCATCGGACGCGCAAAAAGAGGGAGAACTTCCAGTGTTTTTTCAGATTATAATTGTTTTCTGTATTTTGTGATATGCAGAGGAAACACCAGGGAAATGGCCAAGAACTTTGACATTTCTATTATTAATATTATTACGGGTCAGAACTGGTTTCTGATTGTAACAGATGAGATGGACTCTCCCTTCTCAGGGCTGTTTTGTGTTTTGGTTTTTTTTTCTCTGTCTGTCACCCAGTTCAAGCAGACCTATCAGTCTTGGCTTGTAATTCGTAGGAATGTCTTCCCAACTTTGTAGGCTCGGAGGTGCCTTTTTTATTGTGTTTCCTTGAGCTGGTAGTAGTCAGCTGGGTAAGGTTGGGCCCAGGCTCCCCTGTTGTCCGGAGAGTGGTAGACCTGTGGGGAGCTTCCACTGGGGTGGGAGGCTTTGGGATGCTCTTGAACCCTGGTCGGGATGGCTGAGTTCAGAGACACAGATTTGGGACGCGAGTGGAAAGGGCGAGGCTGGCTTACCGTGGAGCTCTGAAGGTTGGCTTGGTGTTTGGTGGCTGAGGGGACAGGGCTGGTGGCAGAGAGGAGCCCTGCAGCACTAGAGGGCACTGCTGCCTCGCTGCACGGCTCCAAAGTGTGCAAAGGAAACGGGACTTTTTCCAGAGGCTTTTTTCTAATCAGAAACTTCACTGCGTGGTGGCTGCGTCTTGCATCCTCCTGCGTCAGGTCAGGCTCTCCATCCCGCTGTGCCCACCTTGGGCTCAGGGTGCATGTCCAGCATGGGGAACCCTGGGACTTAGGGATGGGTAAGGTGTTTCTCTGCAGCTGGGACTGAATTTGGTTAGTGCCACACGTGGTGAGCCTCAAAGCAGGTGGAAGTCTTGAACAGAGCGAGGTAAAAACCGAAGGTGTTTGTGAACCTCTCTTGTCATTGCCTTGTCCAAGCACCACAACCCTGAGAGGAGCTGGTGCTTAGAGGTTACACATGTCCCAGAGCCCAGGTTGCACAGAATCACAGGATGTTCAGGGTCAGAAGGGACCTCTAGAGATCATCTAGTCCAGCCCCCCTGCCAGAGCAGGATCAGCCAGGGCAGGTCGCACAGGAATACATCCAGGCAGGTTTTGAAAGTCTCCAGAGAAGGAGACTCCACACCCTCCCTGGGCAGCCTGTGCCAGGGCTCTGTCACCCTCACAGGGAAAAAGTTTTTTCTAATGTTTTTGTGGAAACTCCTCATGATGCCTCCCAACTCCTCTTGGAAATCCCATTTTTGTTAATGTCACGCTCAGCTCTGCCAGTTTCCTATGGGATGCTTCAGCAGGGCTCAGTCTGAAGTGATGCTCCTCGCACCAAGAAGCGCTGCCAGACGTCCTCAGGGGTCCTGGGGATGATGGACCATCTCTGCTCCTTAGACCACGTTTTGCCAGGCACTGGTTTGTATTACCACAACAAGATGAACACTGGGATTTTGGCTGCCTTGCAGCTTTTCCTCAGACCAGGCTGATAGAGGTGTGGACACAAGGAAAGTAATGTATATTGCTTTTAAGGAGTTTGCAAGTAATTTTAGACTTGAGAACTGCAGTTTTCTGGGGAGTTAACTGACTTGGGTACAGGGACTTGTTCTGGAACATCAACAACAACTTGACAGGCATTTGAGGCTCGAAAATGTCACCACTTTGAGCTCTGGCTTAAACTCACCAGAGAACAACATGGGCTTTTCTCAGCCTTACAGTTCACTTCCCTTTCCAGAAGGTTTGCTTTTGTGCAGCTTTATAATATCCAAAGCAAGCTTGAAAGGTTTTGTTTTGTTTTGTTTTGTTTTCCAGTTCTTTCTATAGACTGTAGCACACACACCCCAAATCCTGCCTGAATTTTAACTTCTGAATAGTGTTACATCTTTTTCTTCCTTTTTCTTTCCCAGAGGATACATGAGAAACTTGAGAGAGTTCTTGCTGCACTCCCTTGAATTTGATGAGTATTTTCCTGAAGCCAGTTGTGTAGTAATCATTAAGCTAAAAAAAAGAGTTATTGAAAGTAGCAGAGGAAAAAAGAAAAAAGATTTCTAAAGATCCTGAATAAAAACTCAATGTCTCTGTGGTCAACCAGCTATTTCTACTGACTTGGCTATTTCCACATCCTAATCCCCTTCCCTGCTCTCCACGAAAGACTTGAATTTTTAATAAAATAGAGGGAAGGAAGGAATTTTTTTTCTTATTTTAAAAGAAAAGCAGACATACCACAGGACTAGAGAAGAGAGATGTGCATACATCCCCGTTGGCAGAGGGACATGCAGAGCGTGTGTCCTGGTTTTAGCTAAAAGCTCCAACTCTGTTTAGTGATTTTTACTTTCCAGTTTAGTCTCTTCTAAAAGGCTGCATGTTCTGAAGTCAGCAGCGTGTTTGTGCAGACAGTGTGTGCTACTGGCAGTGATAACACCTGATGTTACAGTCACTGCCTGGGACTGGGATGCAGAAAGGCTCTGGCTGATACTTATTCCTATAGTGCCCAAGGCCACTGCTGGCTCCTGTGTGCCACGCTGGGGGTGTTGGCAAATAAAAGGGGTGATAAGGAAGTAAAAGGTGGCACCTCCGTGGGGTAATAGACAGGACAGGTGACCAACGAGAGTATTCCATCCGATATACGTCGTATTTAGTATAAATTGAGTGACCACGAGAGCTTCTGTCCCTCTTTTCCCCTTTTTCTGCTGGTGTCCAGGGAGGACTCCGTCCGATCTCCTGTTTTCGATCCGGATCCCAAGTTCCCAAATCCAGCTCCCTGTATCCAGCTCCCACTGAGCCTGGGGCTGCCCCAGTGCCTCCTGCTCTGCAGCACCCGTGGGGGTTGCTGTCGGGGAAGGGAGAGCTGGGTTCCATATTTGGCTTATACATAGTTGCATATAGTTCTTTATTTTTATCGTTTCACTATTATTTCCATTGTTTTTTCATTAAAGCTGTTCTAGGTTTTCTTTCCTAACCTGTAAGTCTCTCTGCCTCATTCCATTTTCCTTCCTGCCTGCGGCGGGGAGAAGGGGTTAGAGAGTGTCTGTCCGTGTTAGCAGCCGGCCCAGCCCTAGCCCACGACAGCCTAAAAACACGTCGCTCTCTAAAAATCCTGCTAATGGGGGATGTCCTTGTCCCTCGTCTGACAAAATACGAGGTTAATGTTTCCTGTAGCATTAAAAAATTT
The DNA here is from genome assembly GCA_020746105.1 of Trogon surrucura. Classification (NCBI taxonomy): domain Eukaryota; kingdom Metazoa; phylum Chordata; class Aves; order Trogoniformes; family Trogonidae; genus Trogon; species Trogon surrucura. The sequence goes on from CM036658.1 coordinate 85,508,926, forward strand.
CTTCTTAACCAGAAGATGCTCCCCCCCACCAGCTTTCTGCTCCCTTTCCTCTGATGTTATGGAAATAGAAACCAATACAATAAATGAGACCAGAAGTTCTTAAAATGCGAATTTCCTGCCCAGAGCCAGCAGGTAAGTGAATCCTGTCCAGCCTGGGGAGATGTATATATATAGCTATGGGTGTAAATATAGGTATTCAGTGGTAGGATAAGTGTTTATTGCAATCCAAGGTGGTTTGGTCAAAAATTGTCCTTCAAGTGGGAAATTTATTGCTGCACATGACGCCTGGATGTCTCTTCCACGGGGAAAATAAAGACTATTTATGAAGGGAGTTGAATGATGTCCTCACCTACGGTAGCAGACCAAGCTCTGTAACCCAGAGGTCCTTTCTATTGTCCCTCATTTTGTGCTTTTAAAAATAGTTTCAGGGTTTGTTTCTGAAGATACTCCATGAACTTACACGCTGGCTCTAAAAACGGCAAGTACTCGACTGTATGCGTGCTGGTGTGGTCAGTGAAAGAAAACTCTGTGCCATCCCCAAAATTGGGTGGTGAGGTTCAAGGATCTCACTGGGTCTAGTTAGAAATAACAAGAGAAATACGGTCTCCATGGCTTTGGCCACAAGGTTGCCCAGGTGTCCATGTCTCCCAGAGTTATTCTGCTCTGCCCTTCACCTGCTGGTACCCCCATGGAGAAACTCCTCATTGTTGGTGTGCTTTCTCTTTAATTTTTCTTTATTCTTCTTTTTTTTTTTTTTTCAATTGTTGTAATATAAGAGCAGAGAAATCACTGGCAAGTGATAAAGCTTCATTTCTTCCTGCTTTTGTGACCTGCTTGATTATTTCATTTCTCATTGTATATTCTTTTGAGGCACCTTGTCTGAACGGAAAGAAAATATGTGTGCTTATAGGAGCTGTTTGTTTCCCTTTGGCTGGGCAAAGTAAGACCCCCTTGGCTGGGCAAAATAAGCAGGTACCACATAAAGTATGGATTGCTTCTGCTTGCTGGTCCTGGGGAGAGAACCTCCAACACTTACTCGATCGCGTGCCCGTGAGCAATATTATTCCTTGAAGCTGGTGGGCTGCATATGCGTTCATTTGACCAGCCTTTCCCTTGAGGCTCTGAATAAATACAGCATAAAAATATGTGTTGCTGAGGTTTGGGTTGCCGTGTGTTTACTAGATAGGAATAAAAAGGTTTTGGGGTTGGTAGTTGCACGGGCATGGTTTGAAGCAGCAGCACGAGGGATGAGACACCCTATCCTGTTCTTTCAAGATTGCTCTGCAATGATAATATGGACTGAAGTCCCGAGTTTTTCAGATTCAAATGTGAAGCACAAATTTGTATTTGTTTTAAGTTAAAAGAAAACATGAGTCCAGGATGATCTCCAGTTTCCAACCTTGATGCTACCAACATACCCCACTGCTGCTGCTGGACCTCCTGGGCATGCCATGGCTCGATGACGGTGGCTGCTCTGCTCCAGCCATAGGGCCTGTGGTTAATGAAACCTTGGTTTTCCGAAAGCAGAGGGCTGGGGTGGGCTTTTTTAAAGCTTTTTTTCTTGTTTGGCTTTTTCCAGTCCATGGTACTTCATCCATGGAACTCGTTCGGCCCCGCAGCTCAGACCTGTGGTATAGACAGCACTGGGAGATGTCAAGAATGAGGGGTTCCAGGGTTACCTGTGGTTGAACACCAACCCAACTTAAAGGCTCTGGAGAACCTGGGAGCTAGGCAGGTGTCCATGGGTCATGACTAGAGTTGTAGATGCAACTACCATGCTAAAAAGATCATCTCCTTGCACGCAAATCTTGATCTGGAAACACAGCAATGGGTATTGATACCTGGATTGTTGGGGTAAAGTTTCCACTTGTGCTTTATTTTGCTTTTGGTGCAGATCAGCCCCACTTCAGGCTTTGGGAGCTGGTACTGTCCCAGTGCTCCCCACGGCATCGCTACCTGTCGCCAGTAGTGTCCCAACAAAACAGGTCACCACCCCGATAAGCAGAAAGACGAGGACTTGAACTCACAATAAAATGATATTTCAGCCAGAAGGAGCAAAGAGGGTAAAAAAAAAAAACAAAACCCAAAACCCTGGCCGTTGGTATGTGAGCGGCCACCTTGTCGTGCAGTCACAATATCGCTTTTCTATTTTTTATTTTTTTTTAATGGTTGGTTTAACAATTAAAAGGCTACATTGCGCTTTGGTTTTTCCAGTCTGCTGCGTCGTGTGACCCCGGTGACTCTGAGTTAAGCCTCATTATATAATGGCGGGGTGGTTTTTTGGAAAACCTCCATTTAATCCTTTTGGAGCAGAATTCGCTGTTTTTGTTTTCTTTCATATCGTCGTCTTGTTTCCCCCGCCGCCTACCCCTTCCCCGGCGGGCGCATGCTGGAGGCGTCAGTCTGGGAGCAGGGTCCTTTCTTCCTTCTCTTTTTTTTTTTCAAATCTATGGAGAAAGGAAAAAAAAAAAAAAAAGGTTTATTTTCGTTTGCTTGGGTTACAGCGCCTTTCCCTGCCGTCAGGGGGAAGGACTACGTGATGTGCAGCAGGTATTTTGTGAATGAAGCACAACCCTGTGACTCCCTGTCGCTTGACCGAAGGGGGAGGCAAGGGAAGGAGAAAGGAAAAAAAAAATAAAATAAAAAATAAAAAACCACCACCCAGTGACTCCATCTGACTCGTTTTGGCTGGAAAACTTTTTCAGCGCTGTGGTTCTTAAGCCAGGAGGAAGCTTTCTTCTGGCCCAAGAACAATAAAGGGGTCAGCAGCCTGATCCTCCCTCCTACACCCTCTTCCTTCCATTGTGAGGGGCCTGTGCAAATATCCCAGGCTGCTTCTGCTGGGGCCTGAGGGACTTCAGCTGCACATGTGACATTAAAGAGAGACTCTGCAAACTCAATAATCCTGAGCTGCAAAAAAAAAAAAAAAAACCCAGCTAAACCAAAATGAAGTCTGTGAGGTGCTCTCTTTCTGGTTGTAGCATATTTGGAGAAGGTGCTGATGGGTGTTTCTCGTGTTGGTGGGGAAATGTGCCGCCTTACCCTGCGTAGGTGTTCCACCACCGTGCCACGACAGCATCTTCCCCTGCATCTGCTCGACGAGTGGCCACATCCCCACAGAGGGTAGGTTAACCCTTCTGTCTCGCCAGCCCTTGACCTCCCTCCTTTCTCCGTTTGTTCAAGATGGGGAATTTCTGCCCCTTCCGTAGCCCATGCGTGACGCTCGTGTGCTGGTGGCATGCGGTCTCCATCAGGGATGGTGTTGAAGGAGACGTGGCTGCTTGCCCTGTTGTGCTTACACACAGGTTTCCACGCTGGCACCTTCAGCGATGTGTCTGCTACTTCTCGGGTGCATATCAAAGGCCATAAAGGTCTGAGCCAGCGGTCCCTGGAGTAAAAGGACTTGGGAGAAGTGCTCTGACCCCCAGCAGTGTGTCCCCCAGTCGCGTCCGTCGTTCAGGCACCCTGCAAATCTCTCTCGGGGGAGGTTCCTCACAGGGCTGCTGTGGTTTCTGTGATATTTCTCATTGCTCACAGCACTTGCAGACCACACTGGGATCTGCCAGCCTGAATGGTGGTAATTTTTCCAGGTGGCGTTAGGTATCTGCCAGGCTAGATCCCACCTGCCTTCCCAAGGAGAAGGTGGGATCTGTGGCCTTCTGTGGGACGGCGAGTTCAGCGCAGTTGAGCACCGGAGAACTGATTCGTTTGCCAGGGGGAGACTGGATGATGCTCATCAAAATGTGGGAACCCACCTCTTTTTTTTTATTTTTATTTTTTTTCCCAACACAATAACCAGCTAATAGCATGTGTGACCTCTCGGTGCATTCCAGCCTGTTGGACCTTGGCACCAGGCAGTCGCATGAATCACGATGGTGATTTTGCCGTAAGGCAGTTCCTGCCGTTATTATCTCCTTGCCGTGTCGATAATGCTTTGGTGGTGATGGTCAGGATTTCCTCGCACTACAGAGCTTTCCTGAAGATCAGCTCTGCGAACGGTGGAGGAAGTAGCCGTTACGAGGTTGCTCCTGGCTGCTGAGAACTGGGTGGCCAACTTCAAACGTACGTGCGACCCAACATGATCCGAAGAGCGTGGCGGCGGCTCCTCTTTCCCCGTGTCTGCTTCGTCAGTGCCGGCGGGTGGGAACGCCTCTTCTTCTGCAGATGCTCGGAGGCAAGACCAGACGTGGTTATGGAAGACAGTCAGGGACATGGAAATAGAGATGGTGGGGGGCTGTTGTCCCATGTCTGAAATCCCAAGGGCACGGTGAGGATGCTCATGGCCAGGGAGAAATTCAGGGTGTTGCACCCACCCCTCCTGCAGCGCCGCATCGTTGGGACTGCACACAGTGTAGGGACCTTTACTTGAAAGGAAGACTATTTTTAGTTCAATTTGTAAACGCTTAGGCAAACAGGTACATTATTTAAACTTTTTCCTTCTTTTTTTTTTTAAAAAAAATGCCGTTTTTTGGAAAGTGAAAGCGAGCGAGTGTGAGTGTTGCTATTCTGCTGCTTTTTGGTGCTAGAGCAGTTTTCTGATCTCTGTGTACAGGTTCTAGCACCAGGATTTCAGTGGTATTTCCAGGCAGCATAGCTATGCAGGTAATAAATGATAATTATGTGGGCTGTGTTGACCTTGCTGGAGGACAGGTGAAGTGTGACAGACTTCCAAGATACAGCTCCTTTGCTGCTCCTTGTCTAGAATGAGAAATAGTGCCCAGCTGCCCATGGCCAGCGAGACCATGAGAATATATCACAAGCAGCTCCGAGGTGTACATAAGGTTGGGAACCTGCTGCATTAGGGGTGGGGCTCCTTGGCTACTTGACCATCCTGCCGTTCCTGTCTGAAGTGGAAGCAGATTTCCTTGTTTGCCTTCGTACTTGCTGTGTCTTTTCACTGTGTGATTTGCATACAAGAGAGGACTTGAAGTGATTCTGCCAGTCCCCAACTTCTGAGAGTTGTTGATTCAGGAAGGGCAAGGCTGCAGTGCCACAGCTGATGGTTGTGCCCTTCTTCTGGGAGGTCTAAGATTCCTAACATGAGTTTGGATCAAAAAAAAAAAGAAGGTGTTTTAAGTCCTTTTGTATGTGCTGCAGTGAAAATTGATGATCTAATGGTTGCCTTGGAGTGGTTTGCAGTTTGAGTGGAGTAATCCCGGCATCTTTTGTGGGTGGTTTTCCAAAGGTACTTGTTTTTTTTAGTGCTGTTGCTGTGCGTAGCACAGGAAAGTCAGATGTTCATGCTCTGGTGGGAAGAACTGACAGTTTAGGAGGAGATGACAGTCTTCTGCTGAGGATGGTTAGAAGTGAGCTGGATGGGAATGAGTAAGGGATGAGGGTAGGACTTGGTGGTGTTCCGTTAGTCCACTGTAGAGTCTAGGCAAGTTGCTGTTCCTTGAGGACAGCAGTCCAAAACTTCATCTTCTGGGTCCAGTTTCCATCTTCTGCTTGTCTATGTTGTCGATATCTTCCTAGTCCTGCCCGTGTTGCCTGTTTGGAGTGATTGCCTCTCTGTGCCAAGAGAACTTTTGCTCTGCTGGACCTGCGTACATGCCCCAAGCCACTGAGGTCCTAGCATGGGTAGATGCAATTGAAACAGAGTAAAAAAAGCTCATATGAAAGGGCATGAACAAAAGAAAAAAAAAAAAAAGATAGCAGGTGACCATCAGCCGTTTAGAAGCTGTGTGACCTCTTGGAAGATTCCCTGTAGGGTGCTGCACTCTGCTACTGGGGAGAGCATGGTGATTTCATGGATTTTGTGTTGCCCCAAATATCTTCTTTCCCTGCATGTCCACCAAAAGGCTTTTCAGATCTTAACGTGTGCAGGGAGCCACATCCAGGGGCCAGGTTCTGGGAGTCTCCTGTCCTGGGAGATGAGGACCGTGGTATCTGGGAGCTTCTGCTGGAGCTTTAAGGAGTCTGTCTGGGTTGGGAGCCCCGTACAGTAGGAACAGTCATCAGCCTTGTCTTACGTGCGCCTCGTCTCACTGGGTAGGATTGTTTCCCCCTGTGGAAACCATCAAGAATTTCCGTTATTTCCTTTTCTGAGGCTTTGTTTGGGTGGGGATTTCTGGAAGGTATTTCGCAGGCAGGTATAATTAAAGAAAGACATGCTTTGCCTGGAGGCTACACAAGGTTTCTTAAAAGCCAAGCCTTTAGCATGGTGTCAAAACAGAAACCATTTATTGCCTGGCCTGATGGAGAGGAGTTTGGGGAAAGGGGGGAGCTAATCAGCTGGGAATCATCCCGGTTAAACGCCGCACAGCGGGGTTAAGGCCCTTATCCACCAAATCCTTGAAAAATGTGCTTAATTTAAAGTCCCCCCGACTTCAATCTGTTTACCCTTGTGCTTAGCTTTAAGCATGTGCCTAAGTGCTTGGCTGGCTGAGGGCCAAGGCAAACAGTAGACTCAGGGGCAGATTCGTATGAAGTAAATGCTTTATGGGGCTGAAGTCCCATGGGACAGCGGATGCTCTAGGAGGTCTGGGATGATGGAAGGGGATCGTGCTGCAAATTCCATCTCTGTCAAGTTATTCAGTGTCGGGTGCCACGGACCTGAGGCTGTGCTCACCTTACGGGGGAGCATCCTGTCAGTGGAGTGTCTTACTTTTTGTCTCTGTATTTCATTGTTCTGAAGGCATCAGCCTCACCCGTAGCCTTGTGTACGCCACAAACACGCAAAAACCCCTCAAAAATATGTATTTCTCTTAATAGAGGGAGAGGGGAATGTTTTAGTAGAGGAAACTAGTCTTGATTTTATCATCAGAAGAGGAAGGAGAGCAGGTTATATGACCTGACTAATAAATCTTCATAGTAATTTGACTTCATTAACACAACAAAAAGGACTTCTGTATTAACACAAGCTTTTATAATGGCTTTATCTTCTTCTTTCCTGTTCCAAGCTAAGTCCTGAAAGCCTTCTTTTAATCCCCCTTTTGCTCATCCAGCCTGGACTTCTTGGAATGGCAAAGGGTTTTTTTACTTCTTTATTTTTAATCTATGAATGAAAGTGCTTAAAGCTAATAACTGTAACTGTGGCTTGCACAAAAATGAAAAGCCGCCACGAGAAAACAAGATCTGTGGTTTTTTTTGAAAACACTACTACCAGGGGTTAAGGGAAATCTGCAGCTGGAACAAATACAGTGCTCGTCTAACTTCCTCAATAACTCTGCTGGGGGAGCGGGCAGTTGCCAGACGAAGGAAACGTGGTTAGCCATCAAGTCTTTGAATGCAGCTCCGTTTCCCCCTCAATCCCATGGAATTTATATTAACCTCCAGCTTTTCTTAGCTGGTGGGAATCTTTTTTTATTCCTTTTTTTTTTTTTTTTTTTTTGTGAGAGGAGGAGCCTCGCTTTGGTTGCTTTGGTTTGGCGGAGGAGACGGTTCTACTCCTCGCGCAACGTTCTTGCTGGCAGAAGGCCATGGATGTTAAATGAATAATTTTTGGCAGTGATAAGGAGAGAAAGGCCGGAGCTGCCAAGCACAGAGACACAGGCGTCTGATGACTTGGTTTCGGGAAGGGCAGGCTTGAGCCATCCCGGCTTGTGTGTTGTCTCCGATCCCAGCAGAGATGCAGGAGGGATCTCACGTCCTCTTGTATCTATATGCAGTGGGCAAAGAGCAGTATGCAAGCGTGGATGTCCAAAACTGCTTTCAGTAAGGTATGTGGCTACCTAATACCAAGCTGTGAGTAGACCCACACAAGAGAACTACTCAGGCCAGAGTGGAGTCTAGCATGGGAGACCTCATTTTGCATCCTGGGGTTGCCGTAGGGTCCCTTGGTGACTTCAGAGCCACCATGAAGGCACAGCAGCTGTAGGATGTGGCTGTGGTGCTGACAGTGTTGGTCGGGGGTCCTGGGTAGAGAAGGAAGCCAGCTGAACGGACATGGGAGGTGTACTGGTTGCCAGAATTTCTGTCCCTCTTTGGTAGCAAGGTGTTCGATGGTCACTTCTGAGTTACTCATAGTGCAGTGCATCTGCAGTTTTCCTGTCATACTGCTCTCAGTGACTGCTGCCTCAGACCCTTCCCAGCTTCGGGAGTTGAGCCCATCACACGAGCACAATCCTGCCAGCAAGAAAGGCACCGAAGAAGGTGGAAATGAGCTAAAAAAGCCCTAGCAAGGAGGGGCAATGTGACCTGAGACATCGCAGTAAGCAAGGTCTTTGGTGCTGGTCACCTGCTACACGAAAGTATCCAGGAGCTGGATTGAATCATAGAATCATAGAATCATAGAATCACAGAACAGTTCAGGCTGGAAAAGACCCTTGGGATCATCGAGTCCAACCATTAACCCTACACTACAAGTTCACCCCTAAACCATCTCATCCAACACCACATCCAAGCGACACTTAAACACATCCAGGGATGGCGACTCAACCACCTGCCTGGGCAGTCTGTTCCAGTGTCTGACCACTCTTTCCGTGAAGAATTTCTTCCTAATGTCCAGCCTAAAGTTGTCCTGTTGCATCTTGAACCCATTCCCCCTGGTTCTGTCCCTCATGACCTGAGAGAAGAGACCAGCACCAACCTCTCTACAACATCCTTTCAAGTAATTGTAGAGCATGATGAGGTCCCCCCTCAGCCACCTCTTCCTTAAACTGAACAGTCCCAGCTCCCTCAATCGCTCCTCGTAAGGTCTATTCTCCAGACCATTCACCAGCTTTGATGCCCTTTTCTGCACTCGCTCCAACACCTCGATATCCCTCTTATCCTGAGGTGCCCAAAACTGAACACAACACTCAAGGTGCGAGTGGTATGTTGAGGTGTGGTGCTGATTCTTAGAGAATCCTAAAATTATGTTGTAAAAGGCCCTTAAGATCACCCAACAATGCCAGGTCCACCACTCAACCAAACCCCAAAGCACCACATCTACACAGCTTTTAAATCCCTTCAGGGATGGTGACTCCACTGCTTCCCTGAGCAGCCTTTTCCAGTGCTTGACAACCCTTCTGGTGAAGTTTTTCCTAATGTCTGGTCTAAATCCAATCTTCTTTGTCTCTCCAGCACATCAGCAGCCACAACTCATGCTTCCACTGACAGGAAAGTTGATGTTTGGATGTCTTTGGAGTTGTTGTCATTGAGCTTGAGTCTTTCAAGTCATGGGAGAGTGTATACAGCTGTCTTGCTGCTTCTCCTGTAGCAACTGTGGGAGAAAAAAAAAATACCAACAAACTTTCACAATTTTTTTTTGGTGGAAATGCCAGATTCAATTCCAAATGTCACATCTGAAGACTGCTGTAAAGCAGCTGCAAACACGCTTTTTCTTATTCATCCTCATTTTACTGTTCAAAGTAGTCCACAGCTCCCAGAGGTCTGGAAAGCACTAGTGAAAAGCCATCAGCATAATTAATGTATGGTGTGATGTGACTGATGCTCTGTGGCAAGTGCATCATGTTTTCCGTGCTTGTCCCTGTGTTAAAACCCATTACAGCACGAGGAATCTTAGCCCTCGATGCATAAAAGAAAAATCCTGGGAGGCAGCAGGCAGGCACTGAAGGAGCAGTTTCTTCTGCCTGGGTACAGACTGCCAATAACCTGGCAACGAGAAAGTCAGGCCCTTGTGCTGCACAGCCCAGACTCCTGCAAAGGGATGGGACTTTTCAAAGGGAAGAATGAGGCTTTTAGAGGATTAAATTGGCATTTGCACGTTGAGGTATTTTCCGAGCTGGGGTGGCTGTGACATGGGATCCTCACTTGGGCTCTCTGCTCTGCGCTAGACTAAGCAGAGACTTCAGAAAGGAGAAAAAACACTTCTTTGTTGTATAGTCCCAGGGAGAGTGAACTGCCTGTGTCTTCAACCCGCTGCAAACAGGAGTATCTGTTGTGTGTTTCCAGCTCCATACAAGGGTCTTGGAGAAGGAAGGGATGGTGGTGTTCTGTGCAGCTTGCTTCAACCATAAGTGTCGATGGGAAAGGTCCACTGGTGGAGCGAGAGGGACTGCCACTACTATGAACCCGATAAAGTTGGTGACAAACTTCCCTTTTGCTTTGATGGTGCAATGTATGGATCACAGTGATATGGGCAATAGCAGAAACTGCTTATTGGCTTATTAGCTATTGCCTGAGATCTTGGGGTGTTGAAAATTTCACGCCCTTGGAAGGCCTCCCACGGGAAGTGCCAAGGACTGAGCAGTGAGAAAGTTCTCCTGGCACCTCAGGTTCTATCCACATTGAAAGAAAAGAGAAGCCACCTCTTGTTTGTAAGGTTTCAAGTTACTGCTCTGCAAAGAAGGAGGTTTACTGCTGTTGGACTGTCTCAACTCATGGGAGTTTGGAGGTCATACAAGCTGAAACCCTGGTCTACCCAAGAGGAGAAAATATGTGGGGGCTGGGTTCTGGGGGATTGCACAAATGCACTTGGAAAATGTGCTTAGAGACAGCCCTTACCTCCTGCTGAGTGTGATGCTGGGGTCTGAGGTGAGGACACATGGCTGCTGGGGATTGCACAGAGGTTTATCAGACCCTCCAGCTTAGAGGGTGACCTGGGCTCTGGTCCCAAATTCACTGATGTCCCGTGGTGTCTGTTTATAGGTCACCTGAAGAATTCATCAGGGAGGTCCCTGTTCTGCCTGCAGGTCTCTTCCTCATGACACTGCCCACCGCGATGGCATGGCGGGAAGGTGTGGAGGGTGGATGGTGATCGAAGTGTCCTCCTGCCACCTCACCTGCCCTCTTCATCTCAGCTGGAGGGGGTCGGTCAAACAGCACATTGAGGTTCAAAAAGTGGGGTGTTAGGTTTTGAAAAGAGCATGAGATGGGGAAAACCAGACTAGGGAATGCAAAGAATATAGAAGAAGAGCGTACTTCAAAGAAATGCGGTGTCCCAAAATAGCTCAAGTTACAAATATTCCCATAGCAACCTCATAACACTCTTTAAATCTCGGCTAAAGCAATTCCTCCCTCGCCCCCAAACTGACACAAGCCAAGGAAAATGTAGGAGAAGCTTTTTAGAGCAGCGCACTCCTTTCTCAGGATGAGCTTGGGCTACCTGTACAGACCTCAAACCAAGTGCCAGGTGTGGTTACTCCTGGTCACAGGTGGCATGGGCAGTATTTATTCCCGATATTAGCCGAAAAAGGCTGCCTTTTCCAGGGTAAAGCAAACTCGGGTCACCAATGCTATTTATTTTAATGATTCTTTAAATATTCTGCGTTTAAGGACTCCAAGTAATGGTGTGGTTATATCTATATTTACTGGATAAATGTATTTATTTATGGATGAGACACTTTACTGCTGACAGCAAGGTTTGTTTTTAAGCCTGACCGGGGTAGAGGAAACGCATACAAATAAACAATAAACCTAAACAACACTAAAATAACATCAGTTAAAACAATTAGTTACTTCCACTCATGAAGTATTGTTCCCATTTTGCTATAACATGGGAAAAAACTCCATTTCCTAAGTCAGCTAGTAACTGATTTTGGATTTGCGGATTCTTGTAACAAAAGGGGATTTTCTTTTGTCTGTTATTTATACTCTTCCTATGGCACCGCGTGTCCGTGTCGGTGTGTCTGGAGCACCCCGTTTCAGTGTAGCAGCGTTTCTAGCCTGTCCCCATCTCGGTGACTTGGTCGGGACTTGGTGGCACTGATTGGGCTTTTCTTCGTACCCATCCTGATTGCACTGATGTGCACGTGGGTGTTTGCAGAGGCAGTTCCTCCTAGGAGACTCTGTCCTGGATTTTAAAGCTTTATTGTCTATGAATTCTGTGTAATTCAGGAGCTTAGAGGCTGAGAGTTCAAAATAGACCCTGGAAAACTCACTGTCAGTAATCAGCAGAAGGCACTGAGGAAGGTTCAGAGTACATTTCACTTGGGATGCTTTGCCTAATTATTCTAAAGCTTTAATTGCATTTGCATCCGTTACCCTGCACGGGGAATTTCGCGCTGGGTTGTTCTGTGTGTCTTTTGTTTCATCTCGGAGCTGGCTGCAGAGGGATAGGATGGGACAGCTTAGCTGCCACCAAGTATTGAATGACAAGTATTTAATGCCATTTTAAATACTGTCTTCCCTCTAGCCATGTGTCTGCTCTCTTCCAGCAGCCCACAGCAAATGGCAGGCGGGAAGATCAAGGCCAGGCTGGATGGGGCTTTGAACAACCTGGTCTGGTGGGGAATGTCCCTGCCTGTAGCAGCAGGGCTGGAACTAGATGGTCTTTAAGGTCCCTTCCAACCCAAACCAGTGTATGATTCTGTGCTAAAGCCTTGAGATACTTCTTTGGGTCTGGGACTGCGTGTGTAGAGCCTGTAATTCGCTAAAACACTCACCGTTTCATGAGAGGGGCTGTGTAAACTGGCATTAATGCTCACCACATGGAAATCCAAGCGGTTGTGTCCTTGGGCAACATGGGAAGGCAGAGCCCTATAGCGAATAGTACCAGTGTTTCTAGTGATAACTAAATAAAGAACTAAATAATAAACTAAATAAATAAAGAACTAAATAATAAAGAGTGGTGTTTAGCTGTCACAGTCCTGGTCACCATCACATCCATCACTCCTCTGCGTTCCCACCCTTTATGGGGGAAGTATTTTCTGAGGTGCTCGTCGCTGAGGCACGTGTGCTGCAGCTACGTGTTCAGCCTTTGCTGGCAGTGCATGATTTACGGTGTGCTCCCCAAACATGTAGTTAATCAGAAAATCCTCCAAACTGGACCATCTCCCAAGAAACAGTTTCCTGTGCCTCCCATTTCAGGCATGTTGCGCCACGCCATGATTCATAGGGTTCGTCTGTCAAGATCACACAGAACATCCCTCCTCTGCTGCGAGGCTTCTTGGATCAGCGGTGGCAAAGCTGGAGGAGTTTTGCTGCTTTTCCAGCTCCTGGGTGGCTGGAAACTAAGTCCTCTCTGCCAACCCTATAGTTTAATTTAGCTCTGGCTTCTGTGATTGAGCTTGAAGAAAATGTCCTTGGAGGTGACCAGGACCCACGTGTGCTGTGTTGTGGGTGAGGAGTGATGGGAGAGCCACAACCGTGAAGTTCTGTAAGGATTTACCTGTCTTTTATCTTGCGGAATATGTGGTAAAATTGTTGCACTTTCTATTTAGTTGATGTTGAGCACCGACTGATTCCTTATACAGAGGTAACTATTATTATAAGCACCTTCCAGGAACAATTAATAGCTTGCAATGTGAAGGAACAGATTTATCACTTAAATTTTTACAGAGAGGAAATCATTTCCAGGCAGCTTCCTGACATTGTTTGATATTCTTCCATGGCTTCCAAAGCAGGTCAAGGCTTTGGTTTGTGCCTCAGCTGCCTCCTTTCAAGAGGTAAAAAATTCCCCTTGTGTAAGAGAAGAGAGTGCGTGGCAGAGAAGTGCCCTGGGAATTCCTGGAAGGGGAAGAGGCAATGGCAAGTGACCTCCAAGGAGATGGCTCTGCTGGAAGTGCCCACAGCGTGTTGGTAAATGCTGACCTTCAGGGAACAGAGGTGATGGTGAGGAGGCAGCAGCCCATGTTTTTTTATGTGCAGTTGGGTTGTGGGGATGGTTGCACGGGGCATTGGCACGTTCAGCCTCATAGCTGTCAGGCATGTGGAGCTGGTACAATAAAAGTGAAATACATCTGCATCTCTGTGCTGTCCTGGACTTGCCCACCGTGGATAATCCACCCTATAGGCAGGTGAAAACCTTATCATGGGGTGTTGCAAGTCACTGGGTTGATTTCTGTGCATCATTTCTGGAACTGCAGCGGATTTATTTTTTCATGCTCCAGTCTTGGTGCTTCTTTTGTCACCTTTGCACAGGCAAATGGGGCGTCTTTGGGGCTGACAGTAACCCAGCCCCACCTCACCCTTCCCACTTCCCCAGAAAATAAATCCCACCCTGAACTTTGGGTGCAGCAAACCCGAGCAAAACTGCCAGCACTCGGCGCCTACCTCAGGCCTAATAACCTGGGTTTTTTTCAGTTCAGGCCTTCTGCAACCTTTTGTTTCAGATAAGCAAGGGCGGAGATGCTTCTTGAGGGCGCAAAAGGCTCTTGAGACAAAGCTCATGCAGACAGATCTCGTGACAGCCAGATCTTTTCTTTTCCTTCTCTCGTCACCCCACTGTTGGGTTTTTCCATCAGTCCGGGTGGTTTTCTCAACCATTTGTTTGCTCTCAGGGTTTCAGTGTTGCTGTTTGGCGTTCAGGCACGGGCTGGGAGTGTTCCTGCTGCGTGGGGGAGGCCTGTGGAAGGGGTTGTATGAGTGGGTGTGTGTGAAGACAGTTTCTTTGTGGGCTGAGACTTCACATCTGAAAGATGCCCCTAGAGTCTTTGTGAAACACCCACGAATTTTGCCACCCCAGGCAACAGTTGCACTTGAGATGTGGTGAAGCGGAGGGGAAGGAAGAAAAGCGCAGGTTGGTCCCGAACTGGACCATCCCTTTTGTTCAGGCAGCTGTTGTCAGATGCTGAAGGAGTCCCTGGGATTTGCTGCCTAAGGGTGGCCACAGAAGGACCAGCAGCAGCAGATAACCCACCCTCATTTCTGCTTATCTCCTTGTGATTTGCCCTCTGATTTACCATCGATAGTAAAAGAAGCAAAGTTGGTGCCTTCTTCCAACTCCTTCTGCTGATGCTGCTGAAGAGGAGGTGTGAGAAAAATGGTGGCAAAACTCCTGCTCATAGCAGAGTAGCTCTAAAAACAACCGTTTCCCTCCTCTGGTCCTGCCCCTCTTCCTCGTGTCCCTCCCATGCCAGTAGCCCACAGGTTACTGGACTGAGATGTGGGGTGGGATGGCTCAGGAGAGGAATGTTGCTGGGTGTCAGTGGGGGAAGAGGTGGATGCTCTTGGTTTGCCACAGGTTGCCAACAAGACCTTGAAAGCTTTGTTTCATTAAACTTCGATGTTGAATGAGTCTGCTGCAGCGAGGAGGTGGCTGTTGGCTTTCTGGATTCCCATGGGCAGGTGGATGGAGTTGAGGGTTGGGCAGACACCTTCACTGGAAAGGTGAAGCACAGAAAGAGTGCACATGTGTGTCGAACCTCCTCCCCTCTGCCGTCTGCAGCAATTTCAGTCGACATTGAGTTTCCCTTGGCGTGTGTTAGCTGTCCCTATGACAGTCACCTGAACTTGCCAGACATCACCTTCCCTTCTCCAAGAGCTGCTTTCCCCAAAACATCTGAAAATGGATATGTACATACAACATATCTGATCTCTAGGGGACTGTCCTGGTCCTGAAAACCTCTTCTTTTCCAGTTATTGGCCTTTCTTGTCAGAGCGTGCATGTTTATGATTTAAACTTGACTTACACATACATGCATTAGAAGTCCCATGAGCTTCTCAGGTTCTGCTCCAAGCTTCCCACTGTGTAAACCACAAAATGTTTAGCTCCAAAATTGAAAATAACCGCTATTAGCAATCCTTCCTGAGACCATGGGCTCCTTGTTCTTTGCTTTTCCCACACCTCTCCCTTCCAGAATCAGCAGCGCTAAAATGTTGGTTTACGTTCCTCTCCAGCCACCTGCGAATAAGTATCAAAATAAAACCAACGTGTGAGAGAGGCCAAATATGATTTTTCTGCCCACTAAGAAGTTTCAAACCTTCCTAAGAAATCCATGAGTACTTGGGCTTGATGGTGTCTTCTGGCCCAGGCAGGAGTGAAAAACATCCCTCTTCTGGAGGTCTTCTAGACCCTTTGCAGAGCAGAAGGTGGTCTTCTGCCTTGCAAGAACGTTTCCCTTTGGCTCTGCTCAGGGATTTCAGCTTCATAAAGAGTGTGTCCACTGAAAAATGGAAGAACTGCATTTCAGATCCACGTTGTCCTCAGCAAGCCAGCTCTATTGAAGGTACTTCCACTGCTGTCCTGCACGACCGATGGCAGGGAGCAGCCTCCAGACAAACCCGCGGTGGTCGCCGTGCCCTTGGGATTCTCGCCCGTCCCCAGCCACCCAGCACCTTCAGTCTTCTCCAGCCACTCCACCCTTCTTGCAAGTTGCTGATATTTCCTTTTACATCAGCTTGCTGTACAAAAAAAAAAAAAAAAAAAAAAAAAGTTGACTTTTCTCCCTTCCAAATTTAGCTCTGTTTAGGCACCAAAATAGACGTGAGTAGGGATCTGTGACTGCTTTTTTCCAAAACATTGTCTCATGACTAGGACTAAGGAAGGGAACTGCTCGGCTGGAGAAGGGAGATGCTTGATTTTCCTAACAGGGACACGAAGTTCTCCTCTGTTCAGGCACAGGCAGGGTCCAGCAGTGCTCCTCGGATGAGAAGCCTTATTCCTGTGTAACTAATGCATCTCACCCAGCTGCTGCCTGCTGCTGGTGGGCAGAGATCTGAGCAAGCCCAGGGATACTCTGCAAAGAGGATATGTGGCAACGCACCACTGTACACATGGTTTCTGGTTGGAAAGTGGAAACTCCTGTGACTTTAATGAAGGCTTCATGTTGAGGAAATCGATGACCTTGTGTTTTGCAGAGATGGTTTCATTTTTGCAGGGTAATTATATTTACACGTGTCTGCAGTGCAGCTTAAATTCTCAAAAATACCCCGAGCTTTAGCCTGCTGTGGTAGTACAACATTTGGAAACAGCCTCACTCAGTATTGTCCTGGTTTTAGCCTGGCTTCCTAAACTAGCACTGCTGATGTGGTTGGGCTGTGTGTGTCTGCTCCTTCCCTTTCTTTTCTCATTCGCCCATTGGCGAATTTCAAGCAAAATTTCAGAGTAACAGAGATCTTGGAGGTATTATCCATTCGGTGGAAACAAGCAATTGGGAGAATAAGCAATAAAACCACAGCCCTCAGTAATGAAGGAGGTTCAGTATGATTCTAAGCTATTAGACGTCAAAGATGCCAGAGATGGGCTGTGTTAAGTGGTGGGATGAGATCTAGGGAGCATGAGAAGAGCTCTTTCTGGTTCTGCGTGCAGGGGCATGAGCAGAGAACAGCATGCATTGCTGAGCAGATCCTCGCTGGATGAGCAGATCTGCATGAGAGCTGAGACAACTTCATGTGACAATGGTCCCTGTAGCATTGCTGTGAGGGATTGTCTGGGATGCTGTGGCCAGTGTGGCATCTTTGGGTGTTCAGGGTGTTCTAATAGGAGAGAAAGACAATTTGGTCACGGAGAGTGGGTGCTGCTCTTGAACGTGCTTTCTAACGCCTGTGATAAAAAACATGTAATTATGGTGCATCCAACTGAGAGTTGAGGTGCATCTGAGAGAGTTGGGGCTGTTCAGCCTGCAGAAAAGAAGGAGGCTCCGAGGAGACCTTATTTTTGCCTTCCAGTATCTCAAGGGGGCTACAAGAAAGCTGGGGAGGGGCTTGTTAGGATGTCGGGCAGTGACAGGACTAGAGGGAATGGATTGAAGCCAGAGATGGGTCGGTTCAGACTGGACATGAGGAAGAAGTTCTTCCCCATGAGGGTGGGGAGACCCTGGCACAGGTTGCCCAGAGAGGGGGTGGCAGCCCCATCCCTGGGAGTTTTTAAGGCCAGGCTGGATGGGGCTCTGGGCAGCCTGATCTAGTGGGGGATGCCCCTGCCCATGGCAGGGGGGCTGGAACTAGATGATCTTTAAGGTCCCTTCCAACCCTGACAATTCTGCGATTCTATGATTTTCTCTGAAAGAGTTAAAAGTGAAGAAGTTAAAAGGGAAGCTACCTTTTCAGGAAGCACACTTCAAGGCTGCAACCAAAACAAGGTTCACGTGGGGATGTGCAGACCAGCAGCAGGACTCACCGAAGGTTCTTCATTGCTTCGGGTCTTGAAGAGTGAACATCTGTGAAATGGAAGGCTCCAGCTGCCGTGGGAGCTGTAGGGTTGCTGCAGTAGCAGTTTCTCTGGGGTCTTTGCAGAAGTCCAGGATGGATGGTCAAAATAAACCCTGTTAGTCTTGGACTTGGGGGTGCCTTGTCTGGTCTGCAAGCCTAAATTCATTACTATCCCCAGCAACCTTTCTCTTCCATTACATCTTCCACCAGAGGAACTCAAAATATTATTATCTCAGTAACTGCTACTAAAATTAACTGTAATTTTTCAGTCACTTCATGCAGAGAGCGAGAGAGACTTTTTTATTTTTTTTGAGTTGGTGTGTTATGTTGTCATGCCAATGTGACAAAGCTGCTGCTTGATGAGATGAATTCCCACCCAGCCCTTGCCCTTGCCCAGGCTGCTCCCTCGTGGCCTCTCACACATGGTGATTCACCAGCAGCAACTGGAGCTCTGAAGCCAAGATAGATTGTGATGGAAATAAAAGGAACGACTTTTACGGGGCTTTTATTGCCAGCCAGGGGAGTACAATACTGCATAAATAAAATTCATTATGGTTACGACAGCTCTGTGGTCCCTGGAAAATAAATAATACTTCGCATTTACATAGTGCCTTTCATCCAGGAACTTCGGAGCTTTTTGCTCACATTAGCAAAGCCTCACGATGCCCATAGTAGGACGATAAACACAGCATCCCCTTTATCAGATGGACGTGTCAAGTCAGGGAGTCAGCACCTTCAGTGGAAGGAGGACAAGACAGCAGCCTGAGTTACACACAGCTCTTCCAATGGCTTGGCTCGGGCAAATCATTTAATGTCCTTGTCATCTCAGTTGCTCCCAGTAAGGTGGATGCCACCCATCGCGGCATCAGGGGTGGGATGGGTTGACTAGCTCATGGTGGGCAGCTCAGCGAGGTGCTCATGGTGCGATGTGGGTTGTGTTGCCTTACTCCAGTATCCTCAAAATACTGCTGAGCATCATCCCCTTGTTTCTACATCTGGGTTTTAAATAAATATATAAATACAAAGGAAAGAACACAATGTAAGTGAATGGTTTAGGTACCCCAGTATCAGCAGTGTCATGCGTGAAATGGGTGAATTCCCTATAGGTGATGTATTTTGGGATCCATCCACACATGGTCCAGTTATCTGCCCCATGTGGTTTCTCCGGTACAGAAATTGCACACAGCTTCATTCCCTACTCATTGCAATGGCCCTGAGAGTGTACAACAAAGCTGTGAACTTCCAGACCTGCTTCAATATGGTCTGAGCTGTTGTGGGGATGTTTGGATGGGAACTGTTTTCTGCAGAGGGTTGTGCAGAGGAGGGCAGTGAAGCTGATGAAGGGCCTGGAGAATAAATCTTATGAAGAATGATGGAAGGGGCTGGGACTGTTTAGTTTGAAGAAGAGGAGGCTGAGGGCAAACCTCATCACTCTCTACAGCTAACTGAAAGGACATTGTAGAGGGGTTGGTGCTGGTCTCTTCTCACAGGTCATTAGCAATAGAGCAAGAAGGAATGGCTTCAAACAGCCACAGGGTAGGTTTAGACTGGACATTAGGGAAAAAATTTGCACAGCAAGAGTAGTCCCAACACTGGCACAGGCTGCCCAGGGAGGTGGTTGAGTCACCCTCCTTGGATGTGTTTAAGTGTCGCTTAGATGTGGTGTTGGGTGAGATGGTTTAGGGGTGAACTTGTAGTGTAGGGTTAATGGTTGAGCTCAATGATCCCAGGGGTCTTTTCCAACCTGAATGATTCTATGATTCTGTGATTTTATCGTGCTCACATGTTGGGTGTACAGCTGTGTCTCAGTCTGACCTCTTCCTCGTTGATGCTTCCTGTATCTTGCAGCTGATCGCTGCTTTTCCCTCTGTTTTACAGGGTTACCATCCATTGCCTCATGAAGCTGAAATCGCACACACCAAAAAACTGTTCAGAAGGAGGAGAAACGACCGGAGGTAGGTGAAACCTGTTGAATGTTGTGGTTCTTTTAATCTTGGCCATTGCACACGTTCCCCCACTGTCTCGCGGAGTGCCTTTGGACGATACTGCTGTTCAGCAGCTGCCAGCGTTGGGTTAATACATAAACCCTTATGTGAGCACTGATGTCCTGGAAATGTGGAGTCTGTCCATCCCCTGGTTTGTTTTTTTAAATCTGGGCTGTATCTTGTATTGCTCCAGGAGTATGTTAAGGATCTCCTCTTCCCCTTACACCTATTCCAGCATAACCAGATTCCCCCACTTAAATTAGAAGAGGCAGCTGGCAAGGTATTATCTGTAAAAGCTTTGAGTCCTTGTGGCTTCCTTCTTCTCTTTTTATTGAAAAGCAAAATTTGCTGACTTTCAGGGTCGCCTGCAAAGTGGTTACAGTTAAGAGGGGGTTGCAGCAAGCGGTGAATGCCTGGCTACGTGAGGGAGGGGATGTACTAAGTAGGCAGCTGAGTTCCTGTTAACGTTGGTGGTTTCAATCCATTTAGTTAATTTAATTGGGTCAATTGGATATTTAATTGTGTAAATTGCATATTTAATTATATGAGGGCATCTAGAGTCCTTGGTAGGAATCGTGACTATGGTTAAATGTGAAAATAAGCAGTAAGAGCAGGGGAGTTAGTTGTACTGAGACAACACAACCAGGGCAAAAAAACCCACATTTCTAAACCCAGGAGTTTGCAAGGTTAATGTTATTTAACAGGATAAAAAATGGCCAATGTTTTCTCCTAGAGTGATCTGAAGTCTGTGTCTGAGCTGTGATGCCTCACGGGAGGATTTTCAGGGGACTCCTACAGACACCTGTAGTAGGTGCTGGAGAGTGTCCTCAGATGTCCCCATTATTTCTCAACTCGTTAACAGTCATGATGTCATTAATTCTGTGCTTGGTTGGTTATCCCAAATTTTACTGAGCAACCAAAAAAACAGCTGAAAAGGTTTTGCTTTGGCATCCTAGAAACATGCTTCTGCGGGCAGGGCAGTTCACCAGCACGAAAACTCTGTTTTCTGTCCTCTTTGGGGCTCCCCGCTTTTTACCTGTATGAAATTCAAAAGACAATGTTATCTTGTGATTCAGGAAAAGGGGGGCTTGTCTCCTGCCTAAAGCTTTGTGCCCAAAGCTGTGGCAGACCAGATCCATGGAAACGTGTGTTGCTTCTTCCCTCTCATCCAAAAAAACTGCCGGTCTGAGGGATCACACCAGATGTGTATTTCTGTTTCTTTATTCCTTTCTGGTCCCTTCAGATAAACCATCAGCAGACAAAGAGGTTCAGCCCCTGAGGGCATCCCAGCCTCCTGCACTGATGGCAGAGAGGGATAGCAAAAGAAACTGCCTTGGGCTGGAGTTGGAAGATCTCGGGGTGAGACACAGCCCAAACCAAGTAGCACTGGTATAATATTCCTGGAGGAGAGACAGAAGCCTTAAAATATGGGAAGAGACACGGGACCATTTCAGCTTTAAGCAGTCATGAACGAAATAAAATGGAAAGAGCAGAGGGGATGCAGTCCTGCCCGAGTCCTGCCATGGTGGTGTTCAAGCTCAGACAGAAAAACGTGTTTATTTTAACTGCAAAGAGCTCGGCAGCCCAGGTGGAGGGAGTGGAATGAAACAACAGTCTCTTAAATAATTATTGAAGCTGAAAAGGCACGGTCCCATCCCTATAGATTTCAGCTGGGGATGTCAGCTGCACCGCTCTCCCTGCACAACATGGTTTGAGGCTGGGGGTTTTCAGGGGCCCCTTGCCTCTACGGTGCATTTGTGGCTGGGGGGAGGTTTTAGTCCTTCTAGTGTCACTTGAGATGCCTTCAGAGAGCACTCACTCCTTAAAATTGATTTCTAGCAGTAAGTGTGGTCTCAGAATGGTTATTTTATGAGAAAAACGTAGTAAAAATGGGGGAGGAAGGAGGGGATAGAAAGAGAGGGGGAAAAGGGAGTAGGAAAAAACCTCCAGACTGTACTGGAGCACAAACAAATTGCAAAGCTGTTCACAGTTTATTGCAGTGCTATTTTCTTGATGTTCCAAGCGTCATTCTGGGGAAGAAAAACTTCTTTTCAGAGCTGGTGGAGCCACAGAGGTGGTATAAACATCCCTCGGGATGAGACACTATGGCCAGGAAAATGGTTGGGTTAGAGAGACTCAACATTGCAAGACCGTGGATGGGGCATTGGAGGCAGCAGGGCATGGGAGAGGCTGAGTGGGATCATTTGGTGGTGCATGGGTTGGCAGGGGAGATTGCAAAGAAGCCCTGGGTGCCTGGACCCAAGGGAAAAAGATCTGGTTTCTTAGAAAGGGGTTGGTAGCAGCTGAGGATGGGAGCAAGGTTGATATGTGATGGTTTTTCTAGAAGAGAAGAGGTTGTCCTTCTCTGCTGGTTAGAAACAGGTGTGGCCTCAAAGCCCGAGCTCCCCTGGGTCTGGTTTTTGGGTTGGGCAGCTTTCCCCCTTCTCCTGAAGGTGGTGAGCACGTGGCACTAAGTGTCTCCCAGGACCCCACAGGCAACGCCTGTCAGTTGTTGACCAGCTCCCACTGTCCAGGACCTGCCTCATCTAAGAAAGGTGACATATCCCAGGGGACAATGGTGGCATCCTTCGGCCAGGAGTCACCATTAACAAGTGGACATCCACCTTGGGTCCAGGAGTCAACCCCTGGGCTGACCCTTGAGCAATACAAAGGTCCAGCTGGCATTGCCTGGTTGTAGATGACCTCGAGGTTGGCTGGCACTGTATTTGACACAGCTGTTAGAGAAGCTGATAAGGCACATGTGTTCTTAGAAATCTGCATATTTTTTCCCATCTGGCCTTTTAAATGATACCAGTTCCCCTGCCAGAGCACGTGAGGGCTCTTCTCCCCTCCCCGAGGGTGGCATTCGGAAGGGGCCACGTTTTGGGCTAGCGAAGCACTTTTTGTTTCTCAGGCGAAACAACGCTGACGTCCGGCCCCGCTATAAATAGCGCCCGTCCCCACTTCCTTCCCATCACCTTTCCTCGGGAAACGCTGTCGCTGCACTGTAGAAGAGCACGGATCACCTACCCTGAGGTCTCTTCCATGCACCTTGCACTCCCTTGGGGAGAAGCAACCCTATGGGTGTGCAACCATAGCTCTGTCCTTGCGCATACGATACATTTTTACGTTCCACGAGTCGTTTTCCCATGCGATGCATGCTTCATTTGTTGCATGAGGTAGGTTCGAAGAGTGAATTAGAAGTGTCCTTAAAACAGACCTCGACTTTCCCAGTTAAGGACCACTGTGGGTCTGCTGGGCACGTTTTTGGTAACAGCGATCAAGAGCTGGTGTGTCTGCAGTCTTTGGGATGGTCAGAGCCACAAGGAGCTGCTCTGCCTGTCCCGGGCAGTGCTGTTGGGGACCCTGGCCAGCCTCAAGTGGAGGACTGTCACTCTTAGGTGTCGCTGAGCTTTGTGTCATCTCCGCCTCCTCCTGTTATGTTGGTGTTTAAGGATGTTTCTGCACCTGGGAAATCCATCCTTCGTAAGGCTCGTGTGTGAGAATAAGGAGCTGTAGGAGAAGACTGCATAGGTTCCTGCACAGAGGGAAGGGGTGGGAGCAAAGAGGCTCATGTGCTTTCCTCATCTCCCTTCAGCGTGTCCTAAATACTTAGGATTTTTGACAGCAGGATTACAGAAACATCCTCAAGCTTTCTCTTGCGTTGTCCCATTTTGCTTCCTACCGTTAACTTGGCTTTACGCTTAAATGATCAGGAAGAAGCCAGCCTGGATTGTTGGCAGTTTTTTTGGTACATGTTCCTTTCTGGTTTTAATTAGATTCAGAGCTGGAGGAGGCCGAAATGTCCTCCTTCCCCAGAGCCCTGAGTCGCTAGTGGGGATGGTTTCCTCTTCCTGGAGCAGGAGGGTTGTGTTAAGCGCCGCTGACCCCTCCTGCTTGCACCCACCCCAAAAAACGGGTTAGCTGGGCTGAGTGCACAGGGATGGGCACCCCTGTCCTGCCTGCCCTCTCAGATTCCTCATTGCTGAGGGACCTCCTGGGGCTCAACCCAGCCCATCCATGTGGCCCCGGCTGGGGTCTCACACAGAGGCAAGGTCCGGTGTAGGAATAGCCCAAAGAATGGTCACAGTGGGCTCAGGGCCAGGCAGGGAGCGTCCCAGAGCCACCGGTGGCTCTGCCAAGGAGCATAGGCAAGCTGTGATGTATTTCTTTTCCCATTATATTTGATTTTGCAGACCCTCAGGGGCACTCAACTACCTACAGTGATTAGTTCGACTGATTAAGCTGCTTTTCCTCTTGTGGCAAACTCCTTTTGTGAAGGGTTTTCAATAGCCACGCTGCTCGGGACATTGTTCCTGTACAATTTCCTTTCAAAACACCATAAAGGGCACTCTACCACTTTACCCTGTCATAAAACATCACAGGAATCAGCTTTGCCCAGCTTGCTCCTTCAAGGGCAAGATCTGCTCATTCAGGGAGAAACTGTGGGGTCGGGTGAGAGCTGCAGGACCACGTGATGCTGGAGTGAGATGGAGCCGTTACCCAGGGGGATTTGAGATGAGACATTAAAGCAAAAGTTTCCTTGGTTGTTTTTTTTTTTTTTGCTAATGTGAGGATCCAAGGGTCACCCAGGGAAGTGAAGGGTAAAATAAGCTTGAAAGGCCAGAGAAGGAAATGCTGCTTCACACACGTTGGCTGGTGCAGCCTTGCCCGGCAGAGACTGGAAGCGGATGTGGATGCTCTTGAGGTACCCAGGGGTAAATAGTGCAGGGTTAAAGGGGTTGTTTTTACTGAAAAAACATGCTGCTGTGAACAGCAAGAGGATAAACCCAACCATTTAATTAGACAGGAAATCAGAAGAAGGTTTGCTTTGATAGCCACCAAGGGAATAACAGATATAGGGAACTGGAGGTGGTTGCAGTGGCACAGGGTCTTTCCTCCCTGTGTTTATAGTTACTCCTATGCCCTCTCAGGAGGTTATTGGGCAGGTCTGTATGAAGACCTGATGTGGCTGGGACCTGGTTAGTCCATCTTTGGGCAAGGCGGTGATGGAGCAGGGCAGAGATGGTATCAGGTGGGGTCGAGCAGGAAGCCTTTCGACCCGTGGAGCCTTGCTAGCCAGACATGCTGGCATCACCCAGCCCCACTGCCCTTCCTTCCAGGCGTTGAGGAGAAGGCTCTGCCAGGGATTGCGGCACTTGGACCCTGCTCCTGGGAGGAGGTTGTTGAGAACAAAGCCTGCATCAGGCTCTCCATTGAAGTAGCAGTCCTTGGATGATTAAAAAGCTGCCTCCTGACAACCCGAAGGCATCTGGCTGCGACTCAGCCGTGGGTGGGGCTGCAGCTTCTCGCCCAAGAGGCGCCCAAAAGGGACCTCTTGGACCTGAGATCAGGTCTTGGACCTGGGAACGGGTTCAAGTTGCACCAGGGGAGGTTTAGATTGGATATTAGGAAAAACTTCTTCACCAAAAGGGTGGTGAAGCATTGGAATGGGTTGCCAAGGAAGGTGGTGGAGTCACCATCCCTGGATGTGTTTAAGAAACGGCTGGATGTGGCACTTCAGGAGATGGCTTAGTGTTATGGTGGTGTAGGGCTGTAGGTTGGACTTCACAGAATCACAGAATCACAGAGTGTTAGAGATTGGAAGGGACCTCAAAAGATCACCAAGTCCAATCCCCCTGCCAGAGCAGGAACGCCTCGATAATGCTACATAGGACTTGTTGATCTTAATGTCCTTTCCAACTTTGATGTTTCTATGATTCTGTGATCTGAAGGTGGTTTGCCTCCATCAAAACGCCTCGTTGCCTTTGCACTGCGCTCTGATCTCAGAGAACAGGACGCAGCATGGCACGAGGCTGTCCAACAGCAGCCCTGTGCGGTAATATCAGCCCTGGCACCTACAGGACACAGGACAAGTGCAGAGTCCTGCATCTGGGGAGGAGTAACACCAGGCACCAGCACAGATGAGGGGATGTCCTGCTGGGAAGCAGCCCCGTGGAGAAAGCCCTTGGAGTCCTAGTGGACAGTGAGTTGTCCCTGGGACAGCAACGTGCCCTTGTGGCCAAGAGGGCCAGTGGGGTCCTGAGGGGCACCAAGAAAAGTGTGTCCAGCAGGGCTGGGGAGGTTCTTCTCCCCCTCTGCTCTGCCCTGGTGGGACCACACCTGGAATACTGTGTCCAGTTTGGGGCTCCCCAGTTCAAGAGAGACAGGGACTTACTGGAGAGAGTCCAATGGAGAGCTACGAGGATGATCAAGGGACTTGAACATCTCTCCTGTGAAGAGAGACTGAGAGAGCTGGGGCTGTTCAGCCTTGAAAGGAGACGGCTGAGAGGGGACCTTGTTAACTTATAGAAATGTCTGAGGGGTGGGGGTCAAGAAGAAGGGGACAATCTCTTCTCAGTGGTGCCCAGCAATAGAACAAGGAATAATGGGTTTAATTTAGAACATAGGAAGTTCCACCTGAACATGAGGAGAAGCTTCTTCCGTGTGCGGGTGCCGGAGCCCTGGCCCAGGCTGCCCAGGGAGGTTGTGGAGTCTCCTGCTCTGGAGACTTTCCAACCCCGCCTGGACACGTTCCTGTGGGGCTGCTCTTGGTGATCCTGCTCTGGCAGGGGGCTGGACTGGATGATCTCTAGAGGTCCCTTCCAACCCCCAACGTTCTCTGGTGCTATGATTTGCTGCTTTGAGTTGGCTTTTGGAGACTCCTCTGAGGCAGTCCATGGACTTTTGAGGCTGACTAGGGGTGGTCTTGTGCTTACTTCTGGAAAACCATTGCTCCTATCTCCTCTCCTACAGAGACAACCCTTGGCCTCCCCTGTCCCCCAGGCGTGTAGCAGTTGTGGTACAGGAGAAGAACAAACTGTTCCATGATTCTATGATCAAATAGCTCTGCAGAAGCCACCTGAAGTTCAACCAAGTATACCTAGCATCAGTCCTGAACTGGTTTACCCCAGCACCGTCCCCAGAACTGCTCCTGTAGGGTCCGTGTGAAATACCAGTAGCAGTAAGGTGGAGCAGCTGGTGTTTAGGATCCATCGGGGAGTTTGTTTTGCCTGTCACCTGTGTCTCAAGCTGTGACAGAGTGGGTAGGGGTTTTCCACCCAGCTGCTCTTGTTTCTGCCATTGTGATCAGCACTAAGCTCTTACGCGCTCGAGGGTGTCAGTGAAAATATGCCCAGCCATGAGTCACCCCTGAAGGCAGATGGTGCGGCTGTGATGCTGCCGGCAAAACACACCGCGAGAGGCGATGCCATTATTTGCAGCTCCTTTCCCGATGCTAGCAATGACTAAAAGGCTTTTGCGTTTCGTGTGATGAGGGAAAAACCTACTTCTGTAAATATCAGAGCACTCTGTGGGCTCAAGACTAATGTAAAAATAAAAGCAAACCTCTGTGAGTTCAGCAGGACACACTCCGCCTGAGCAGGACTTCAGGAAATGCGTGTCCATTACAGTTCTCCTTGTGTGCCTGGCTAAAGGCACGGTGCAGAAGAGTTAAAAGATATTCATCTAAGCAGATTTAATCCTTTCCTTTCATTGTTCCTTATTTTTTTAATGCCAGGAGGCAGTGGCAGGGGAGAGACGGGTGCATTTCCCAGCTGCAGGGTTGCCACCTCTCTGTTGAGAGTGGCTTTGTCATTACATAAAACCTCTACAACACAAGACTTTTTATTCTTTATTTTGTTTGTGTGTGTGTGTGATCTTGGTGACTGAAGTGACCCCTGTCCTGCAGACTAAATTTAACCTGAATTGCCAAGCTGCCAGTAGACCTTGTGGCATCAGAAGGCTTTTGCAGGTTGTTTTTCTCCATTTCTGCAGCTGATTGAAAGACTTTATGTACCACCAACAAAACATTTTACTGTTACGAAACCTCAATAGAAATGTAATGGCCTGCTGGATAAGCCGAAGGCCTTATGATGTTACTTCACAGGAAGTAAAATAATTGCTCCAGCAAAAAAAATCCTGGAGAACTTCAGCATGTGGCTGTGGTGGAGGGACACCTGGTTTCATCAAAACTCGGTATTTATTAGGCGTCTTGTTCCTGTGTGGCAGCAGGTGTTGATCTGGAGGACAGTGAGTTGTTGACACCATCAGCTCTTCAGTCCTTTTCTGCTACTGCCTGTTCTTGTGAGCATTAGGGAAAAGGCAGTAGGAGCTCATGGTGGCTGCACAGCTAGAGAGGAGGTTTGCAGAGCAACCCTTCTCTACTGAAGGGCCTTGCAGGTGAACACAGGAGACCTCATTTCAGTTCTTACCTTTATTAGAGAGTGGGCTTCACCTCCGTAATCACAGGTGCTATTTCTGATGCCCTAGCATATCATGAAATCCATGCAGGGAGCTAGCAGGCACCAGACCTTGTGAAAGTGACACCAAAATGGGGTGGGAGCCATGCAAAATGCTATAAACCATCTCCAGTGACACCACCGTCTGAACCCCACCGCATGTGTCCACAACGAGGTTGACCATATGTGACCTGGGTGCCATTATACTCAGGGGGAGTGCAGTCAGTGGAGTTTGGAGGGTGGTTCATCTCAGCACGAGGCAGGCGTTTGGATACGTGACTCCCTCCCCATTCTCCACTGCCTGTTGAGTTGACAAGGAGTGCAGATCCCCACCTCACGTGTGGCCTGTGACATCACTGCTGCCTAAAATTACGCAAATTGAATCCACCCTCCCCATGATGGTGTTCTCCGTGTGTTAAATGCATCTTGCTGCTGTAAGCTGCTTGGGGAGCAGTTGTCCTCTATGCTAAGCACATACGTTTGGGGCCTGAGGGTCTCCACCATGGCCCTCAGGTAGAAGTCCTGTGCAGGACTCTGTGAGCAATAATCCAATGCTGCATGAAGAGGAGAGCGGATTCCCGTTGCCCTGGGACAAAGTGGGAATTTCCAAAGGTAGCAATCACAGGTGTTTGGAGAGCCGTGGAAAGCGTCTCATGGAGATCATCTGGCCCCCACATAAGAAAAAATTAGTCTGACCGTTTGATGAGAACAAGTTTCCTTGCTTTATTTTGCCTTTCCATGTTGACCAGAACCAAGGAAGTCTGAAAAACAAAGAGCTGTAGGAGGAGTTGAGCCAAAACACCTCGCACCAGAGGAAGCACTGGGATGGGGATTTGTTTCTGGGCTCTCTTCAACAAGAACAAAGACTTGAGACTGGGCATCCTGTTCTCCCCAGTCTCATGGAGGGGATATCTTTTCTCAGCCGAGGAGAGCAAGGGTTTCCACTGAGACATTTTCATGCTCACAGAGAGTGCCACCTGAGCACTTCTTGAGGAGCTTCAGGGGCAGCACTGCCCACCTCAGACCATGCTTGCCGTAAGGATTTCTGATGTCTGGAGAAATGTACTTGTGTCTGTACCTGGAAGATGCACATGTCTGATGAGATCCCACAATTAGCTTGACCCCGTGTTGAGGCTGCCTGGCGTCAGTGGCCAGAGCGAGTTCCCCTTACCCATTGGCTGAGTAGATAGACCCTACTAAGGTCTACCAGCCAAGCTGGCTTGGTGCTGCTAATGAGCAGGACTTGAAACCAATCACTGATGTTTCTGCAACCTGAGTGAAGTTTCCAGTAGGCTTTTTATCCCTTGGTAGTTCATAAACGTGTCAACAGAACTGTTCTCAGCACAGGTGGAAGGATTTAACCCTGAGCCCCTTGAAGACATTGCCAACTCCTACTACCACCCATAACTCATTTTCGCTCTAACAGTTTGCACCTTCCTCTTGAAGGTTTTTTCCAGAAGGGAGTTGGTGGGTGTGTCCAGTTGATGAACCTGGTATGTTCTAAAGATAGGATCTGGTTGAACTGGTGGGGTCTGATGAGATGGTGGCCTCTCAGGGTGTGGGTCGTGGTGATGTTTAGTTTCAGAGAAAACATGAGCTGACCTAAGTCCTTGGAGTTGGATGGGATTTTGGGAATAGATTGATGAGCTGCAGAGTCCTCAGCTCTGCCTAAGTTACGTCGTGGTTGTGTATGTGCTTCCTTGGACTTGGCCCTAAATGATGAGAGAAAAGAAATATATATGCTTAGGCATGTCGTGGGCATGTGAAGTCATGAGAGGATTGGGAGTGAACCCTGAAGCAGTGTGGCTTGTAGTCCTATGTGTGAGTTGTAAAGCTATTTTCTAGCTTGTATTTAAAGGACAATAGGAGTCATCATTCCTGGAGATGTTAAAAAATGTAGACGTGGCACTTCAGCATATAGTTGAGTGGTCATGCTAGTATTGAGTTCACGGTTGGACTATATGATCTGAGAAGTCTATTCCAACCTTAATGATTCTATGATTCTGTCATCTGATGTGAAAAACTGCCATTCTGCATTCATAATTATCTGATTCTGAGTTCTCAGGCATCACCTTTCTGTCTACTCTTTCACATCTTACAAAAAAAAAGGTTTTCCTTCTTGTTTAGCCTCGTTATCTTTCATTCTATGCTCAAATATAAGTCTATGCACATGTATAACTAAGATATATACACACATAACCAAATTGTCCCAGCATTTTGTCTTGAAAAATGTTTTCTCAGCAGCACTTTACCAAAAGAAAACTGCGCTTCTTCCCACAAGCATCACGTTGGCAAGTCAAGAGGTGAGGATCATGCTTGCACGTGTCCTTATGGGACGCAGCGGAAAGATTGCTAGGAAAAACCCAACCATCGCTCAGGAGCGTTCCATGCAAAGGATTTATCTGAAAACTATTTTACAATAAGCTGACAGCCCCATATTCATGCGGTTTTCACGCTGTCTCAAAGGGTTGCGCTATTTGCAGGGCCACTCCCGTGCTGGTCTATTCACAGCCAGTGCTAGGGCTCTTTTCACAAATAAAAATAGTCACAGGAATGGCCCTCACCCTGGATTTTAAGATTGCAAGTTATTTTGGGTGAAGGCGGAGGTGAACGTGTTTTATGGCTGACACGAACATGTCGTTTTTAAGGCTGTGAAATTTTGGAAAAGCCTTAGAAACCCGTTCTCGGAGGTCACTGGGACCAACCTCTCCTGCTGGGCGAGTGAATAGAAATGAGTTCATAATTATATAGTAGTGACAAGTTTGCTTTTTCACCATTTTAATTGAGGTTTTCTGAAAGGAAGAGAAACTTAAAACAATACAGAAATGTCTTTTGTTCTTCCAGGGCCATTTACTGAAGGCTTTGCAGTGAGAGGAGAGGATGTTTATTACAGAAAGCAACAATATCGAGATGTTGTTTTAGTGCCAAGCTGCCGTTCCTAGCTGGAACAGAATGTTTGGGATGGACTGGGTACTTGGTGAAACCTAGCATGGAGCTGAGTAGTTTGTGGTGCATTTACTGAACTCAACACATGGCGCTGAAACAGAAGAGAGAGTAAGGAACTGGAAAGCTTGAAACACCCTTTTCCATCCCAGTAGGATTCCCAAGTCGAATTAATTAGGTTTAATGGCATGTGGGTCAGAACCCTCGAATAAACAGCTGGAAATCAGGGTTTCATCCTCCTCCTTATGCTCATGTCTCCTCTGTGCCCTCCTGGGAGCTGTTGGGGGTGACTGGAGCCAACACAAAGACTCTTTAGGGGTACAGAGAGAACATCACAAACCCACCAGCCATCCACCCTGAGCAGGGTGTGGAGGCTTCGAGCCAGGGTGGTGATGGCTCTGAAAAGCTCTGTTCGTGGGAGAGCTCTTCCCCCAAGTAAACTCAGAACCAGGTTTTTTTTTTCTTTCTAAGGACAAAAGTAAGTCTCCAGCTGGGTACCTCCCTGCAGTGATGGGCTATCATCTAGCTAAATCATAGTGTTTAGTGTGTAACAATGCAAAAAAACCTTCTAGGCAGCTGAAAGCACCTAAGCAGAGATGCTGTTGAAGTGATAGTTGCTGTCCTGTGTAAGGTTTAGAAACTTTGAACCAGTGGGGAAGGACAGGCCATGTTTTCAGGAACAACCGTGCTAAAGGTGCATCTCAGAAAGGAATAATTGAGTATATTGCCTTGGAAGGATCCTGTGAGGATCATAGAATCATAGAGTCATAGAATCATAGAATTGTCAGGGTTGGGAGGGACCTTAAAGACCATCTAGTTCCAACTCCCTGCCATGGGCAGGGACATCCCCCACTAGACCAGGCTGCTCATCAAGCCCAATTCTGTGCTCCTCAACTAAAACTACCACCTAAAACTGAACTATATGCCTAAAAGACTGTGCCAGCTGAAGCTGAGCATCCCAGAGAACAAGGTAAAGAACTTCTTATTGGAGTGCTGGTCCTTCACGATGAGGTTCCTCAAGGATTAAATGTCCATATGCGTGAAAGTCCCAAGTAAACAGTCAGCACTTGCGCCGCCTGCCTGAGCAGAGCCGGCAGTCTCAGTACCTCAGCTGAGGGGTTGGTTACAGGCAGTTTAGAAACAGATCATAATTTCTTTCGGTTTGATTGTCCGCAACATCGCTGGGAGTTATTACACTAAATTAATTCTCCGAACTGCAGGTCCCCGGAGGACGATATTGTCTCGGCGGTTTGTTCCTAAAAGGGCTCAGCTGGGTGATTGCGTTACTGTGGCTTAATGAATTACGGCACGTGAGCTGGTAATTGCCTGTGCGTGCCGCTGGCTGTGTGTGCAACCCCTCCGCGCAGCTGGGGGGCATCTCGCCTCATCTCGTGGTTGCCACACCGTCCTCTGTCAGCAGAAGGGCAGGAGTTTTTCATTTGCAGTTAGATGTGCTGGTCATGTGCTGGGGCTGGTCAGGAGGTCGGTGGGAGCAGGAGGAGATCTGTGATGGGTCGCTCCCGACCACCTGGCTTCAAGAGCAGCAATGGACCCCAGAGGAGCATGAGAAGAATGGGGTATGCATGTAATGCTGCTTCCCAGCAGTGCTCTTCGCTTCTTAACAACTGGATTTGTACCGATGTGGCTTTGGTGACTGAAGATGTGACATAAATTATTGTTAACCAACCTTGCAAGTAAGTCATAGAATGGAATCGTAGAATGGTTAAGGCTGGAAGGGACCTTGAAGATGACCTAGTTCCAACCCCCCTGCTGTGGGCAGGGGCACCTCTCTCCCACTAGACCAGGTTGCTCAAAGTCCTCATCATAGGGTGATGTTGGGTCAATCAGCTGTAGGAATAGTCACGGGGAAGCAGCAGAAGCCCCCAGGAAAGATGTGAAACAACCCTGCGTGGTGTTCTGTTGTCCATCAACCCCAGAGTGGTTTTGAGCAGAAGGCTGGCTTCAGCATCCCTCCTTTCCCTGCAAGAAAATCAAAGCAGAAAGAAGAGAAGGGGCTGTGGTTGGACCTTCCCCCACTACAGACCTTACAGTGAACCAGTGGCCACCAGCCCTCTGTATGCATGAACCCTGCTACCCATGAGACTGTCCTTCAAGGCTGCTTTTTTAGTGTCATGCGCTGCAAAACACAACTGTCTACGTGATGCTATTTCAGCCGGCCAGAATTGGGGGAAGGAAATATAGTGGCAGGTTCCTCTGCACTAGGAAACTGATCTGTTATTGAAATGGCTTTCTCTTTGGTGTAGTGTTTCCGGCACAGCTCCTCAGAACTGGAAATGGATTTATTCATCTACACGTTGTTTTCCAGCATGAGTTCATGGAGGTGTTGTCAGCAGCTGATTGTTGAAGTGAATATAAAGCTGAATATCTTGTTTCTCCTGCTTGCAGCCCTCAAATATAAATTGTAGTGTTTGGTGATCGCCTGGAATGATCACCAAGGGCTTTCTCCTGCCGGGTTGCTCTCCAGAGTTACCTAGGAACTGAACTGAGAGGTAAGGGCAAGCTTTCAATGGGTTAAAACAGATTTTGTGGCACCCCCTGTGTCACACAAGGTCTTTCTCTGAGAACTGACCCGTTTGAAGAAGCCCAGCACCACTTGAGTGCTGTGGCTGCACGGTTTGGGTGGTGACCTCCAGTTCTGGGCCACAGCAAATAGCCACCCTCTCTGCAGGAGAGCAGTTACCACCTCCACTTTCTCCCTGCAAGCCCAAGCTGGGGACACTGGCCCCGGAGACCAGGGAGGAAGCGACGTGCTGAAGCTCTGCAGGGCCTCCTGGCGTGGTTAGTGTGTGAAGAAGTTGCCAGCTTGAGTTGTTTGGGCTCTTGTTGCAGAAACAATATTTCTGTCTGACCCCAGTTAGCAACTGATGTTTGCAAAATAAAGAAGTCAAGGCACTGGAAATACTTTCCATTCCCGCTCTTGTCTCAGCCCAAAATATTAGCATTAAAAATATTGCATCTATTATACGCAGCTAATATCTCTTCTGGCACGTAAATCACCCAGGGATTTTTCATCTCCGTATTAAAAAAAAAAAAAAGTTAACTATGCTCTATTTTTGGATATTTGTTAACTGTTTTGTTTCCATTTACTCCTACTAAAGCCAGACCAGTCTGTCTCCAAGGGACCATCTGTGGGAAAGAGGGTCCCTAGATTGGTTCAGAAGGTGCCGGAGTCATTAACAGGCATGAAGGCGCTGAGTATCTGCTCTTTCTCTGATAATGTCTTTATTTAGCGTGACAGCCTCCAGGGCACAAGCGGACAACAGGCTTGTCTTTTCGTTTAAACTAACATTGCTCCGACCACTCGCAGTGTCCTACAGATACTATGGAAGATCCCAATTCTTCTGTTAACTCTGTGGGGACTGGTCCCCAAGCAGCAATAGCTCTGTGGTACTATTCAAGGTGACTTTACTGCAGAAGGTGACCCACCTCTGGGCCTCCCCCCAGAGAGCATATTCCCTTCCAAACTGATGACCAGAAACTCATCCTAGAGAAAAGTAAATTTTTTGGAGGGGATGAGGCCCCAGCACAGCTCGACACATCCTTGCGAGCATTAGGGGTAGCATGGGAGAGGAGAAGGAATGGAGTCAAGAGGATGCAGCTCTTCCTTTGACAGTAGGATAGACTTCGGTAAACATTTGGGAGAGTCTTGGAGTTACAGAATGACAGAATGGTTTGGTTTGGAAGGGACCTGTAAAGGTCATGTAGTCCAGCAGTGAGTGGGAACATCTTCCAATGGGTCAGGTTGCTCAGAGCCCCGTCCAGCCTGACCTGGAATGTATCCAGAGATGGAGTCTCTACCACCTCTTGGACAACCTGTGCCAGGGCCTCATAGTAAAGAACTTCTTCCTAACATCTAATCTAAATCTGCCCTGCTCTAGTTTAAAACCATTGGCCCTCGTCCTGTCACTACAGACCCTTGTGAACAGCCCCTCGTGAACAGCCCCTCCCCGGCTTCCCTGGAGCCCTTTCAGGTACTTGAAGTCCGCTACAAGGTCTCCCTGGAGCCTTCTCCTCTCCAGGCTGAGCAGCCCCAACTCTCTCAGCCTGTCCTCACAGCAGAGGTGCTCCAGCCCCCGATCATCTTTGTGGACCTGCTCCAGCAGGTGCACGACCTCCTTGTGCTGGGGGCTCCCGAGCTGGACACAGCCCTGCAGGTGGGGTCTCAGCAGAGCAGAGCAGAGGGGCAGAGCCACCTCTCGACCTACTGGCCCCGCTGCTTCTGGGGCAGCCCAGCGTGGGGTTGGCCTCCTGGGCTGCGAGCGCATCCTTGCCTCGTGTCCAGCTTTTCCACCACCAGCACCCCCAGCTCCTTTTCCACAGGGCTGCTCTCTAGCACGTCATGCCATAGCCTGTACTGATAACAAGGATTACCCTGACCCAGGTGCAGAACGTTGCGCTTGGCCTTATTGAACCTCATGTGGTGCTTAAGATTGTCACTGGGTTGCAATAAGTCAATGACCAAATCGATCGTAGCTCCTGAAGCTCTATGCATGCTGCATCATCTTTAAAGAAGTTTATATAATATGTTTGATAAAGGCTTCTGGCATACATAATTCCAAAGCATCTCTGCTCCTTAGGTTGGTGTTTTACCAGATCCCTGCGTCGGAAGTGATTGCTTGCCATTGACTTTGGGTCATCTCATATGTCTGGACAGCTGTTAGGAGATCCTGTCAAATCTTGCCTTAGCTTCTGCAGGAAAGACATTTATTTGTTCACTAGAAAGCACTGGTATAAATAGGATATGGAAAAAACCTAGGATGTCTCCTTGCTGCAGGTCAAAGAGTCACAGAGGTCTAAAGGAAGACAGCTGAACAAAAAGGCAGCAGGTGGGGGCTTGTACGTACTATTTAGGATGTGTCTTGAGGGACAGGACTACGGAGGGATGGTGGTGGGCTGTGTCTGTGCATCTTGGCATGGGTTTAAAGTTTATATCTCTTGGGGGATTATCAGATCTCGGGATAACCGATCAGGCTGTGTGTGTATTTTTAAAGGAGGCAGCCTGGAGTCTGAGATTAAAGCTCTTTTATTGCAAAGTAGTAAAAGATGAATCTGTAGTCATTCAAGTCACATTCTTGCCAGTAGTCCAGGATCCGTGTGTGATTTGTGCTCAGCAGATTTTTGGGGACCTTTGTGTACTGTGGTCATATCTTTCAAGTTTAAACTGGGTGCAGTGCCTTGTCACTGTATTTTCCTGTGGTTTTCGTGTAATTTTTGCAATCGTATTTACAGTGCACTAAGAATCCAAAAGCAGAATTCCAAGTAATGCAGTTTATTAAGAGAACCATTTCCAAGCAATTCGTACATGAAATCACTGCAGTGATTTCTACACCAGTCTGGGCAGGCAGCCTTGAAGTCCTGGGGGTGTCTTCCTAGCTGGTTGCCCGCTCTGTGCAACAAGGGCCTCCATCTGGACATCCCTGATGATTTGTGGGAGATCCAGCAAAGCATTTAAAGAGCTGTTTTGGAGCTATCTCACATGCCATCTCTGCTTTGGATGTCTTTCCCAAGCTGGTGTTGCAAAACAGCTACTTAAATTCTTCCTAAAGACTCATTTCCATGAAGCTTCGAAGGAAAGAGCTGACTCAGGAAGCTCATGCAGCCAAGTGTTGCAGAATGTGAGGACTTGCACTGGACTTCAGCAATAGGCAAGTTTGCTCTTCAACGCTTCGTTGGGTCTGCTCCAGTGGACTTTGTGCCGTGTCCTTTCAGCCCATCAGCCCTGTCTCTGCTCTTGCAGCACAGCCTCTGCAGACTGGGTGCTCATCTGGTAGTCCCTGTGGATGGGGTGTCTGCAGCTGTGGTGAGAGTAGTGGACACCAGTGGAGTGAAGTGATGCTGTAGGAGAAGTTGGGTCCATTTCTGCATTTGGAAAGGCCACATCATTCAGCAGAAGGTAGCACATCCCATGGTGAACCATGGTCAAACCTACACCCATTTTTTGGGTGTATTATTGCATCCCTGGGTGTCCCTGTTAAAGGGTGTCCCTGTTGTAGAAGCACAAGATTACCAAATGGTTTGGGTTGGAAGGGACCTTTAAAGATCATACAGTCCAACCCCCCTGCAGTGAGCAGGGACATCTTCCACTAGATCAGGTTGCTCAGAGCCCCGTCCAACCTGACCTGGAATGTCTCCAGGGATGGAGCCTCCACCACCTCTCTGGGCAACCTGTGCCAGGGTCTCACCACCATCATCACAAAAATCAACGTATCCTGTTGGTTATGGCAAGTCTAGTTGTGTTATAAAGACCAGACAAAATCATCCCTCTCAAAACAGAGACAGATGTGACGTTCAGACCCATGGGAGGGTTGTCAGCAGTGGCTACACCCCAAGGCCAGCGAGGTGACAAGAGGAGTTTTGCCCCATGGGCAGCTCATATGAAGGTGTCGTAGTGCTTTTCCCAAGCAGACAGATGCTGTAAGCCTCATTAAAAATGTCTCTACCCTCCAACGTTGTTTTTATTGGCTGTGCTGCTTGTCTTCCAGAGTTCATTCTATGTTTTCGAGGCTGTGTACATGTAAGACCTAAAGCATGCGTTACATCTGGACTGTTCAGAGATGATTTTAGATCCTGATCACCACCATTTAGACAGGTGGATTTGCTACGCTTCCAAAAGGCTGTGTCCATCCAGATGCGTGGGCTGACTGGGATAGACTTTATCCTCAGTGACAGAAAGGCATAAAAGAAGTGTGAATAATTTCATTTTTGTTTTCGGGAGTGAACATGACATCTTGTTCCTTTCTCATCTGAGAAAAATGCAAACAAAAGTGAAACTGGAGCCAAATGAAACCAGTTTGAGAGAGAAAGCCAAAGCAAAAACACACAGAAGTCCTGTGTTCTTCATCCTTAGAGCTGGTGGTTGTTGCTTTCTGTGGGGTTTTGAGGTTTTTGATTAAGTTGTGTGGAACAGTCAAGGTTATCTAGGTGTTTCCCACTCTCAGTCATAACAAGGATAGAAGAAGGTCATGGCTGGACTGTGATGCTCCCTGCACCAAAGCAAAGCTGAATTACTATACATGTGCTAAAAACATCTGTGTGCCTTGGGTGGAGATAGGCTTGGTGAAGAGTGTTTTGGGGGAAAGTCAGGCCTCTAGAATAGAAATTGAGGCCTTTCTCCTCATTATATTAATAGCAATATTCCCCAGACCTCCAGGACCATTTTTATCCACTACAAAAGTCCACCAGCTCCTACCTGGGATCCTTCACGCCCTCCAGTTCGGACCATGATGTCACTTACGTGCCCAAAGCCAGTCATGATGGGCTTTCTCGGCTGCAGCAGCAACGCCGTGCCCAAACCCCTGCGGCACCACCTGTGGGTTTTTCAAAAACAAGCTGGAGAGAGGTGGTCGTTTGTGCGATAGAGCCAGCCCCACCAGTCCTCCAGTCGCAGGTGCAGTTGCTGCGTGCCTTGGGGGTGCTCTACTCCTCCAGCTTTGAGAGGCGTCATGGGTAAGTGGCATCTGGGGTCCTCATGGAGGTGGAAGGTCCCACAGAGTCCATGTCTGCAGCGGTTCTCAATCTATCCCTTGTAAGACCAGTTAGTAAATAATTGCAGGCGTGTTGTTAGCAAAGCTGGTCACGTACTCTCAAGACTGAGCATCGTATTTCTGCGCCGGATCCTGGCACACAGATCCTGGACAGAAGAAAAAACAGATCAACACTTCCACCCAGCTTGGTGCCATCTGCGAGAAAAAAAACGCAACGGGGAACATTTTGATTCAAACACCAGAAGGATGGAGGGGATGCAGAAGGTTTGGCCTTGGCCGTGGCACCACTCTTCATTCTCAACCTCTTGCCCGAGTGGCTGCAAATCCACGTTAGCTGTTGATTGCTGGGTGGCCCTGGCCATGCCCACTAGATACCAGGTTCTGCACAAAACCAGGATGAAACCACCATCCCTCCCGCTGTGAGGAGCTTGGTGTTCCCCAGAGACCTTGTCCTCCACCAGCAGAATGTAACCCCGCGTTGTCCTCCTGCTCTCCACATGCCAGACAAACCGTGGGGGCTCTCGGAGGACTTGTCTCGCTCGGGGCAGGTGGGATATGAACAAGGCTGACGGGACGGAGCAACTGTGTTTTAGACCACAGCTGTCCACGTGTCTGGAGCTATTTTCCCTCGGCCCTGTGCCTTCCAGTCCCTTTCCTTGGGAGTAAACGACGTAGTAAAAACTTGCAGGAATCCCGTATTTCTGAGCATGTAGTCTGATAATCGCCAAGACAGCTGAAGCCTTAGATCTGTTTGTGTAGGCTCCTCTGACAGAGCAGACATTTGTCAGATCTAGATTCTGTTGAAAGGTATCTCGTTTTATTAATTAAACAACAAACAAAAAACCGGTGGAGAAACAGCAGCACACGCGATACCGTCCTGTTTCCAGCTTGGCAACCCTCACTGTCTCCCCTTGGTTTTTAGTTCTTCTGCAGTTCTTTCGTGATTCTGAATGTCTGTTTAGTTTCCACGTTCACCCATGGCGAAATCCCTGGTCTCACTGAAGTCAAAGGGAGTTTTGAACTGAATCAGAGTTTGGCCTTTGAAGTGAAAATAGTTATTTAACATTAAATGGAGTCAAGAGGTAAGAGACCGTTGTGCTGTCTAGATACTTTTTCTCGTAGTTTAAGTATGGTCCTCTGCAAGGCGCCGTGTCCTTGTAGCAAAAGATGAGCAGAGAGGGACAGAGGAAGGATTTCACAGTAACTGTGGCATTTTTCTGGGGTGAATTCTTGCTTTTCTTGGAGATGCTACTGTGTGATTCAAGCTTCAGCTGCTTCTCCCTTTGGCACCACAAACCTAAAAGCCTGGATTGGGAAGTCCCTGTGGATTCCTGCATGGCCTGGTTCCCTAAGCTTGGCAGGTCACCCCAAGCTGCCATCTTGGCACCTACACTCCTGCCCTTGAGCAAGCACAAGGTTGTTGCCATCGACTCAACAGCGAGTGTGTGTGATGGGGTGTCCTGGTCCCCCTCCTGCCCCTTCCTGGGGCTCTCCATGTCCCCAGCACCTTGGTCACACCTCAGAGCAAGGATGGGTCAGCCCAACCTCCCTGGCTTTGTGATGATCTGCAGTCAAAGTTTTTAAGATCTGGGCCCAGTTCTCCCTTCTTTGGCTCTTCTTTGCTGCAGAGTCCTATTTCTTCTTGGCTTTCTTCTTTGCTGGGGTGTTGGGAAGATAAAAGCTCGCAACGAGTCTTTGCCTGAATGCTGGGTGATCATCCAACCCCCTGCCTGCTGCCAAGTCACGGACGTTGCTTCTTGTTTGCCGTTCTCCTTCCTTTGCCTTTCATTTTTTTGCAATTTTTTTTTCTCCCTAACTTGTTTAACTCTGGTGTTTTCCGCCCTGTGGTCAGTGGCTGCAGAGCTGCAGTTCGTGTTTGCTCTGCCCCTTGCCGTGGGGATGTTGCCTTTTAGCTGTCCTGCACAGGGACAGAGCTGCCTCCCCTCTACCCATCCTATTGCAAAAGCCCCAACTCAAACAATCTTGCACATTCCACATTGGCTTAACTGTTTGGGTTTTTTAATCTTAAACCTTTTTTTTTTTCCTTTCATGGCAGAAATGGTTTGGTTTATAATATTGTTATGTCTTTAGGAAAAAAAAAAATGTCCCTGCACACATTTCTTGCAGGAATTTACAGCAGTTCCCAGCTCATTTCCAGGCGTTTTGCCTTACTTCTGCTTAAATTAAAGCTGTGTCTGTGTTCAATTTTTATTATTTCTGTGCAATATTTGGAACTTAACTACAGTAGCAGCCTGTCTGGCTCATAACTCAAGACTAAAAGTGTGCTCAAACAGTTAAACTCGGAAGATTGAGACAAGAGCAAAACCACAGAAAGCAAATGCTGAATTATATCAGCAAAACTCTTGCACGCTTAAGCTTGTGAGGTCTAAATACTACTGAAAAATAAGGGGTTTAACTAACTTCTGTTTTGACGTTTTTGTTCTAATAAGTGTTGCTCTTTACAAAGCCAGTTTGTGTGATTGCATTACTGAGAGGAAACAAAGAAATGCCAGGAAAACTTGATGTGGAGAATCTGTCCTCATAAAATGCTTGTAAGCTCCAGCAAACAGGAAAGCTTCCCCCATCTCCTTTTTTTTTTTTTTTTCCTCAATTCCCTGCCATTCAGCTTGCAAAAAAAAAAAAAAATTTTAAAAAATCCCCACATTCAGTATCTCAGAAAACCGGATCTGGTGGTCTGAGACTAAACCCAAATTCCTTCCACTGCCACCACAAACGAGGCTCTTCGTCCTGCGTTTGCCAAACACGAGCCCTCGCTCTTTATGGTTGAGAGCCAGTTGGCCTCAGAAAATAGTTTTTTTAACTCCTGGGGATGCCAGCAATCCAGATTTGATGGGCAGATGGCTTTGGCAGCCAGGGCTGGAGACTGTTTAGCCTCTCACCATTGAACTGTATTTGTGAATGGCCACTTCCTTCGTCCGAGCGCCTGTAGCCGAGCGGTGCAGATGATGAAAATAAAATTAATTGCTGTGCAACGGGTTTAAAATAAACACTGCTGTTTACCCGGAGGTGAGGGTTTAGGGTGAGGGATGAGGCTGAGCAGGGGGGTTATAACAGCTACAAAACTGAGCAGGGGGGTTATAACAACTATAAACCCAGCACAGACCCAGCCCAGTGTGGTCCCCACAGCGCTCACAGTCGTTTCCCTGTTTCGGGGGACGATGCTGGGGAGGTGTCACAAACAAGCCTCCAGCGCTGCTCCAGGCAGCCGTGTAAGGAGCACTGGAGCATGCCACGTGCTCTCAGAGCCCAAACTGGAGTTAAAGAAGCAGCAGGCAGGCAGGGAGCTGCTTCTGTGCTTAGGGCTGACCCTGCGCTGGCCCAGGTGAAGGCAGCTGATGCCGCGACCATCTCCATCTCAGCTGCCACCTCGATGGTGGCTTTCCAGCTCTGCCTTTGCCACTCGGGACAGGCGTGCTGCTTTGCACGCTGCCTGCATGGAAATCTGAAATGCCCGAGCCTGCCAAAGCATTTTGTCCATTCAACTGTTGGTTTTTCAGGAATCTGCCCTCTTGGCTGCTGGTTACAGCCAGCACACAGGGGCTTGCTTACTCCTTCTAAGCTGCTCTAGTGTCTCAAGCAAGCCATTTTCAGGCCCTTCATCCTCTCTGTGGCTGTTGAATTTCCATATTATCTGTTTTGAGCCGTATTCACATAACCTCCTTTTTGAAGGGAATGGTCCTGGCTCCCCGTGCTGCTGGTGCCAAGCATGGTCCTCAGCTTCTTCAACCATGCACTCATCCTGTCCCAGCATAGCAATGGCGAAGGACATGAGTAAAGAGAGGCCAAACAGAAAATCCACTGTGGGCAAAACTAGTATTTTGCTTTCTAGCTTTTTTTTTCCCCGCTTAGAAATTCCTGATACGCTTAAAATGGTTCAACTGCAAGCCAATGCTGGAGTCTGCCATGTTGTTCCAGCAGAGGAGGGGGCAAGAGGAGCAAATGATGCTGTAAGCCACATGTATCAGGAGCAACTTAGGTCTTCAGGAAAAAAAAAGAATCTCCTGGTAATTCTTGCCTGCTTGACTTCCTGCTGCTCAGCTGGGACTAACCAGGTCTCCTCCAGTTTAGTGTGGAAGCAACACAGAAAACTGGGAGAGATGTTCCTAGGGACTAAAGTCATGTTATCTAATCAAAACTTTCAGCTGAAATATGCCTGTTATTTAAAGGAATTTAGACGCATGAGTTGGTACTAGGTTGTGTTAAATGCTTGCCTCTTGCGGTGGGGAGACCGGCAGAGCGCACCTCCCAAGGACAGATCTGCTGACCAAACACGACCATGCAGGAAAAGGTGAACTAACAACTTTTTTTGACTTTCCAGGCGACAGCAGAGACTTCCTGGTGGGAACAAGTCTCAGCAACACGCAGATCATCAGCAAGGTGGCACCAAACACAACAGGGACCACCAGAAACTCTACCAAGGAGGCCAGGCCCCTCACTCTTCGGGCAGGACAGGCCACCACGGCTACAGCCAGAACCGGCGATGGCACCACAACCAGAAGCACTCGCCCAATGACAAAGAAACGCACAGAAACGCCAAAGAGACTGAGAATTTGAAAATCGAGGACGCCTCTGTCTGCACAGTTCATACTCCTGTGGAGACGCACCGAGGCCCGGAGGCTGTGGAGAAGCAGTCTCAGCAGTACGTCCAGGAGTCAGAGACCAAACGGAAAGACAGTATTCACGAGCGCATTGGGGAGAGGCCCAAGATCAATTTGCTTCAGTCTTCCAAAGACAGACTGCGGAGGAGACTAAAAGAAAAGGTACTATTTCTTAAGGAAACACTGAGTTTCCCTTTCTCTGAGGGTCTGGCTGTGGGCCATTCTCCATACAAAGACTGGGTCGGGCTCAAGGGACCTTTCCATGAGTGCTCCTAACTGATCTTGATCTCCCAGTGTCAGCAGTTCTCTTGAGGTACCTTTGTGCTTCTTCAGGAGGCCTTTCATTGACACAAAGCTAAGGCTAAGGTTGCTCATGGTTGCTACCAGGTTGAGCTCTCCAAGGAGGTCTGGGAACTCTTCACCCTACCCACGGTGAAGACCCCTAGGGACATGAGCTGCGATGTCAGTGCTCCTTCCCCAGTGGCTGATCCCATCTAACAGCTTCCCAGCCTGCAGAGCTCATCTGCTTTGCAAAGAGGTCTAAAAAAGGCAATTTGTCTCCACAATTACCAAGCTTTGACTTTCTGAGTGCTGAACAGTTGGAGTCAGTTACTTAAAAGCTGATATCCATTTATCTCAGCAATGAATTGAAAAGGCCCTTATCTTTCCCCCTTCCTTCCAACAACCCAACAATAACAAAACCGTTGCATGCAAGTGACGGAGGAGAAATCCTTTTTGGAAACAATATTCGGCCGCAGATTTCTGAGGAATTCAGAGATGATATCTCCATTTGCCCCCTGTGAAACTCAAATTCTTTCTCTTGAGATTCTTTTGTCAGACTGGAAAAGGCCTCCTTGGGGATATCTCCAATGAGATTTCCAAAATACATAGCAGAAATAACCTGATCATATACAATTCCATGGGAGTGCATGTTGGAAATTTATACCTTTGAGTGCATGTGCATTTACTATTTATGTACGTGGGATGAGGGGGAGCAAGAGATTTTGTTAGTTATTTTTATGTTCTTTAAAGCAATAGGAGTGTAGTGGAGATTTGAGTATTCATTTTAATGCTCTCCCTGCGACTGTATAATCTTATAAGAAATGCATCACATAAGCACCCACTCCTAGGTGGGTGTTGTCAACACAGTTGGCCTCTTGATTGGAGTTTGGGACAAGCCCAACTGCTGGTTGTCCTTGGGGTTGTCCAAAAATTGCGGCAGGTTTATTATTTATTTATTAACACATTTTAAGACTGGGCTAGAGGAGGAGAAGGGAGCAGACTAGAACAAGCAGGGTGCATGCCTTAAACTGGGGTGAAGGGGCAAATGCATAATTAAATCTCAAAGCAATAAATTCTGTGGTAATGACTTCAAGTGAAAAGTGTGACAGCCAAGAGACAGAATATAGAGTTTTTCCAGTGCTGGAGTCATGTGACTTATTTGATCTCAGTTTACGTCATTAAATATATATTAAAAAGTAGATATTTTGTAAGGATTGGTATCTGCGCATTTTTCAAACATCAGTGAACTTTTGAAATAAGAGGAAAAAAAATGTCTAGTATCAACACGTTGCAGACACCTCCAGAAATCTGTCCAGGATGCTGACAGCAGTCAGGATGGTTGGACCTTGACATCCTGGCTCAGAACTCTTGAGCACATCTTTTCTCTGAGCCAGAGCAGGACTCTGTGATTGAGTGCTGTGGGAAACGGGGAAAGAGAACATTGCTGGGGCAGGAGTCATTCTCTTGCGTTTTTCAATGCCGGGATGAGACCATTGTGCCTCTAACAGATGCTTTGATTTTTCTATGTCTGCTTATATGTCTCCCCAATCCCCTTCCCCCTTTACTGTTTGTGGAAGGACATGGGCTGATATGTCTGTTTTTTCCTTGTGTAACAGACGCCTTGTCTTTCCCTTTTCACGGACCAGGACGA
Organism: Trogon surrucura; assembly: GCA_020746105.1. Lineage (NCBI taxonomy): Eukaryota > Metazoa > Chordata > Aves > Trogoniformes > Trogonidae > Trogon > Trogon surrucura. The sequence goes on from CM036658.1 coordinate 85,553,848, forward strand.
AGTCACGGTGGAAACCACCAATCCTGAAAAGAACAAAATGGACAAATTAATTGAAATCCTCAACAGCATGAGGAACAACAGCAGCGATGTTGACTCCAAGCTCACCACCTTCATGGAGGAGGCCCAGAACTCTACCAACTCTGAGGAGATGCTAGGGGAGATAGTCAAGACCATCTACCAGAAAGCGGTGACAGACCGCAGCTTTGCTTCCACAGCAGCCAAGCTTTGTGACAAAATGGCCCTTTTCATGGTAGAAGGAACCAAATTCCGGAGTCTGCTCCTCAACATGTTGCAGGTAATGACATAAAATTATGAGTTGTGTGTGGAAATATGATGTCTCACGTCAGGGTCCATCTTTGAAGTAAATGAGTTGCTCACAGCAGCATCCCCATGGCGTGAAGAGAAGTGGACTTGGAGGATCTTGCAGTAGAGAGTCTTGGTCTTTGCTGCTCCTTTTGGCTGAAGTCCATCTCAGCAGCAGAGGTTCCAAGTTAAGTCGTGGTCCCCAAGGAGGCTGTTGGTTGCATCACTTGGCTGAGAGGCTTGCTCCCGCTTTCTGATTGCAAGCCAGACTGAGATAAATTTGTGTATTTGCTGGGTTTTCTGAGTGACTTGTTTATTGGTATGTGCAGCCCAGGTTGATTGTTCTGCTCTGAAACTGTAAGCTGCAGAAAACTTGGTGTGGGAGAAAAAAGCGATGGCTCTGATAACTGGTCTGTGATAATGGTGTGTGATGGGGAAACAGGACTGTCCTCACCTGCCTGCGCTCTGCTGGGGGGAGCAGGTTTTACTGTGGCACCATCTGCGGGAGATTGCTTTCTGGGCAGGGTGCCACATGGACTTCCATCCTTCTGCCTCTCTGGAGACAGGATGTGTAGAGCTGAAACCATGATCTCCATCTTTAATACGTGTTTCCGTTTGTCTGTTCCCTCACACACACGTTGCCTGTGGCATGTACAAGACTCTCATTTAATTTCCCTGTTCTCTGCATGTGTCTGGTGCCCAGCATCGCTCCAGCACCTTACAGATGACCTTGTCCTTCTTGGTCGTGTAGGCCGAGTTGGCTTTTGGGCAACAGACCAAGCTGGGAAATAAGGAGCAGAATAAAATAATGAAGAACAATATGTAACATAATCTAATATTTAACATAATCTATGATAATTCTGAGGAGTCACTAATTTGGTTTTGCTTCTCTTGTTGGTCTGGGTGCGTACCAAGTGATTTATTTCCAACGCTATTATAAAATTGGAGGAGATAAACTGTGGTCAGCATCAGTCTGAAGTTTAGCAGCAAAGGACTGGAGGGAGCTCTAACCCATCCGAGCATCCCACTCCTCCCATGCCAAGTCACTTCTCCTGTCTGGCTAAGCGATGCTAAGAAATCCAAAATGATGTCCAGGAACAGCGGGCAGTTTTCCAAAAACTGAGGATGATGGTGGTCTTTCAGAGTTAACGAGAACTCTTGCAATTTGCTTTCTTCTCTTGCCCCAGCATTTCCACCCCTAACAACAGACCCAGTAGGCTGATTTATACTGCAGTGTCACGTGCAATAATACTTGTCTTCATATTCAGCTCTTCATAGCATGAATGTAGGATAAATAATTTACCTCTTATCTCCTGAGAGTCCCGAAGTGCTTCCCGGGAACATACAGGCAGTCTCAGTGTGATGGGAGCTCGATGTCCGTTGTGGAAAGCTGGGAAGAAATGAAATGCAAAGTCTGAACAGCGTGTGTGGGTGACTGAGTTCAGGTGCTGGAGCATAGGAAAATATGCAAAAGGGATTTGCTCGGCCTCAGACGGCACATCTTTTAAAAATGTCTTGGTGGGGCAAAAGGTGACTACAGGTCAAAGCAAAGTGCTGTGTGAAATTAAATAATTTAGCATTTCCTTTCTGAGAGTAAACGGTTTTGACTTTCTCCAAGCGCAGTTTACTTCTCCAGAGAAAATAATCAGATGCATTTACACAGATTCGTGAAATACTTTGGTCAAGCCCTAAATCAGGAATTTTTGTGATGCGTTCGGGCTTGATAGCCCTGACTGGAGACCGACCCAGGTGTGGAGCATGAAAGACTTGATGAGACATAAGGGGGTTGATGGTAGCGACATATGATATATTATCAATATCAGTATGGTGTATTGGATAGTATATGGGTATTATGGAGTAATACGGATATCATACAGATATATTTATATATCAATGCAGTATATTGATATATAGTTGAAGATATAACATCATAGCAGCCCTCCAGGAGCTAAAGGGGTCTACAAGAAAGCTGGAGAGGGACTTTTTACAAGGGAATGTTGATAGGACAAGGGGTAGTGGTTTTAAACTGAAAGAGAGGAGATTTAGATTAAATACTAGGAAGAAGTTCTTCACTGTGAGACCCTGGCACAGGTTGCCCAGAGAAGCTGTGGATGCCCCATCCTTGGAAGTGTCCAAGGCCAGGTTGGATGGGGCTTGGAGCAACCTGGTCTGGTGGGAGAGAGGTGTCCCTGCCCATGGCAGGATGTTAGAACAAGATGATCTTTAAGGTCCCTTCCAAACCAAATCAGTTTGTGACCCCGTTATTACCCAACTCCAGTCCTCGCCCTTCCACCATCAGATGTTTTCCATTAGCCGTTTCTACATAATTTGCCATCAATTACGAAAATAAAATAAATTTAAAAAAAAAAAAAAGAAAAACCAAGTTAAATAAAACGGTTGCTCCAGAGCAGGATTTATGTCTTTCTAGCACCTTTCAGACTAATCTGATCCCCGGACGTAAGGAGCTCGGCTTGCCGGGCACCGGCGAGCTGGGGAATTACTCTGCCGGGGTGTGATAAATCGGGATCAACGTGATCCCCCCTTCCAGCTCTGCTGGCGCCTGGGGCCGGATCGCTCACCCCCCCACACCTGCTCCCGGCAGATGCTCCTGTTTTGTAGGGGCTTGTTTGTCCCTTTCTCTCGGGACTGCGACGGCAACGGCTCAGCCCCACCAGAGGATCTCGTAAATTAATACGTTAACCTGTCAAGCCGCCCAGGCAGCAACCCAGAACCTATAGACAGCATCCCTATACCCTGCCCGACCTTAAAACAAGCAGAAAGGGGACTGCACATGTTCACAGCTTCTCTTGGGGGGCCTGTTTTGGTCGCAAAACAGATGCCAGCCCTGTGGCACAGGAGCGCTGTCACGTCATCCCACTCCTTTCCAGCAGCTCTTCCACAGAGCATCCCCCATTCCAAGCTGTGAGGGGTTTTATCAGGAGAACTCTGGTTTGAGTTTATCCATCACTCTGTGATTTGGTCCCAAATCTTGTCGGAGTCTTGAGTTTGGGTGCTGCAGACCTTTTGGGATGTTGAAGGGAGGTGTGGAAAGGGGATTCCTGAGGTGGGCAGCTGGTCGGACTGGGAGAGATGCCTTGAGACAGCGGCGGGCAGGGGTTGTTCGGGTTTGGTTTTCTGCTCATTAAATTTGGTTTGTTGTTTGGTACAAGGAGCAATTCTGAGTCCTTGCGACAGACCTGGCTGAGTTGAGCACAAGGAGCTTGGGTGGGTGGGGCCATGCAAGAACGTCATGGTGGACACATGCATGGTTTCCTCATCACTCTAGAAACACCTTCTCAATTAATAAATTGAAAATAAGTCTCCTGCAAGAGGTCTTTCCTTGTCGTAGTTTCACTCATTGGCGTGTCCAGGCTGCGGTACTTTATATTTTTTTGGTGGTGGGTGTTCAGCAATGCGCCACAAACCCTTCACATGTAACATAAGTTGGAGTATTCCTCTGTCAAACTGGCCGTGCTCTTTATAGCAGAGCTGTGTCTGCATCTGAGCTATGCAGAGCCAAGTGTATTATTAGAGTGGACATCACTGGGACTGTAATTGTACACTGCTCCCCTTAGCAACCGCGGCCAACAGCACATCAAACAGAAGGCTGATACCTTCTTTTAATAAAAAAAGAAAAAAAAGCACACCACGAAACGCGCATCTCGACACAGAGGAGCAGAACTGCTGTTGGAAATGCCTTGGTGCCCGTGGAGAAGAGTGATTTTGTGTTCCACGCCCTATGGCTTACCCACACAGGGGTTTCTTCATCATAATAGTTTTAATCTGTTGATGCCCCAGGAATGGCCTTTCCTTGCTTCCACCCTGCGTTTCAGTCTGGTGGTGGGAGTTGAAGACAAATCCCATAGCATTTGGCAGAGGCTGCACTTGGGTTCTGGTGGACTCAACTGGGTTTGAGACCATCAGTGTGCTCTCTTCTGGAGGGGCTGGACTGCGAAGGTGGCCAAAAACCTGTTGTTGTCAGCCCAGGCAGAGGATAGAAGATGAAAATTTAGGTTGGATCTCTTCTTGCTGTGTAGATGTTGTGGCATTAAAATCACAGAATCACAGAATGGCCTAGGCTGGAAGGGACCTTAGAGATCATCTAACCCAACCTCCCTGTCACGGGCAGGGACGCCTCTCAACTAGATCAGGCTACTCAAGGCTCTGTCCAACCTGGCCTTGAACACCTCCAGGGAGGGGGCAGCCACAACATCTCTGGGCAATTTATTCCAAAGTCTTGCCACCCTCGGACTGAAGAATTTCTTCTTAAGATCTAATCTAAATCTGTTCTCCTTCAACTTAAACCCATTTCCCCTTGTCCTATCAGTGGACGCTCTTGTAAAAAGTCCCTCCCCAGCCTTCCTGTAGGATCCCTTCAGGTACTGAAGGCAGCTGTTACGTCCCCCTGAAGTCTTCTCTTTTCAAGACTGAACAATCCCAGCTCCCACTGCCTGTCCTCGTAGCAGAGCTGCTCCAGCCCCTGGATCATCTTTGTGGCTTCCTCTGAACTCGTTCCAACAGATCTATGTCCTTTTTATGGTGGGGACACCACAAGTGGACACAGTATTAGGTACTGGAGAATCAGTCAGGGCACAAAGGGAAGTGTTCACCATGCTGAGCTCGAGAATTTGGGAGGAATGACCTGAAATCCCTCCTTTCCTGCAGGCTGCTTCTTTATTTGAACACCACTTTCTGCCTCTTAGAAATTCTGAGGATGAAAACACCGAGGATGGTGATGTGGGTGGGTATCACAGGAACTGGGACATGGAAGGAATGCATATGGCAAATGCTGAAAGGCACTTTATTTCCCCCTTAACGTGATTAAGGACTGGGTCTCACGCAGGGAACAGTTTGTGGTTTGACAGAGGTGGAGGCAGGAGGAGCCAAGCATGGCTGGAGAGCATCTGACCACGTTCAGAATTGACTGCAAAACCCAACAGCCCTCACTTTGCGGCTGTTTTTGATTTAATTGGATTGCAGATTGTCCAGGTCGTGCACAGAAAACACAGCGGTACCACTTGTCACGGAAAAGATACTGCCCAGGAGATGTCCGAGGAGTTGCTTCACTGAAAGAAAAGGGGCGATAAAAGGTCTCGATGTCCTTGGAACAAACCCTAAAGTCTTCCAGGTGTGCATCTCCAGTGCTCAGCTCCGTGCAGCAGCACCACATCCATCTCTTCCATCCGTGCATGAGCCCAATGTCGCTTCCTCTTCCAGAAGGATTTGACGAGCTCTTACCAAGGCGGGGTGGTGATGCAGTGGGGGAAGCCTCCTTGGCTTGAGCTGCTCCCCATTGTCTCTTCTGGGAGGATGAGGGACATCTTGTTGGCAAACCTCAGAGCTGGTGTGTGCGTGGGCTCTCCTAGCCCCACAGGCAAAGAAATAGCAAATGATGCTCCCCTTGTGCAAGCACCTTCGTTTGGGGGTTTGCAGAAGCACAGAAACCTTCTTCCTTACATCTGCACCGATGCTGGCAGCGCTGTCCTGGTTTTGTAAACCGTGGTGGAGACTCACCAGCAAAAGCTGCCTGCTAAGTGCAGGCAGATGGAATTTGTTTTCTGTACACCCAGGGAATTCAAAGGCGATTCTAAATTCATGCACGCACACACATACGTAGTATATATATTTTTATATGGGCTTAGAGGAGGGATGGGGTGTTCAGCACAGCGGGTGTCTCCAAGGAACATCTTCCTGCTCTCGAGCACGGAGAAAAGGTGGAGTGGGAAGGAGGTGTGTTCCCTCTTGTTTACCCTCAGTTGTTTCTCTAAAGAGGTTCTGTAATTCTGTAGCATTTATTATTTTAATTTTTAATTTTTATTTACTATTTTGGGGGGGGTTATTTTATTTTTAGTACTTTTACTGCTGTTGTGGTTTTATTATTTTAATGCATTTTTATTATGTTATTGGAATTTTATTATTTTATTATTATTACTGTATTTTATTTTTTTTTATTATTATTATTACTTTATTAGATTTTTAATAGTTTTTTGCATAGGTATCCAGGGCCGAACAAAAACCCGTGCAAGTGTCTGTAGCGGGCAGGAGAGGGAGCCAGGGGAGCGGGCTGGCACCCTGCCCGTGCCTTCAGGTGAAGAAGGGCAGAGCCCAGCATCAATTAAAGAGCTGGCCCCACCGTTACCCCTGAGTCCAGCCAAGCCCATCGCAGTAGGAGTAACGCCCGCTCGGCATTGCCGTGGAGGTGACAGGAGCTGCTGGCAGTCAGGTCCCGTGCGGGTCTGTGAGTTATTGGAGAGCCCCAGATTAAATATTGAGGCTGCGTGCTTTAAACTTGCCGGTTTCCTCAGAATCACAGAATGTTGGGACCTCTAGAGATCATCCAGTCCAACCCCCTGCCAGAGCAGGATCACCTACAGCAGAGCGCACAGGAACGCGTCCAGGCGGGTTTTGAATGTCTCCAGAGAAGCAGACTCCACACCCTCCCTGGGCAGCCTGGGCCAGGGCTCCAGCACCCTCACAGGGAAAAAGTTTTTTCTAGTATTTTTGTGTAACCTCCTGTGTTCCAGCTTGAACCCATTGCCCCTTGTCCTGTCAATGGACACTGCTGCAAAGAGCCTGGCTCCGTCCTCCTGACACTCCCCCTTGACATATTTATTCAGCCCTCAGCCTCCTCTTCTCCAAGCTGCAGAGCCCCAGCTCCTTCAGCCTTTCCTCACCAGGGAGATGTTCCACTCCCTCCATCATCCCTGTGGCTGCGCTGGACTCTCTCCAGCAGTTCCCTGTCTCTCTGGAGCTGAGGGGCCCAGAACTGGACACAATATTCCAGATGTGGCCTCCCCAGGGCAGAGCAGAGGGGCAGGAGGACCTCTCTGACCTACTGGCTACTCCCCTTCTAACACACCCCAGGATGCGCTTGGCCTTCTTGCCCACGAGGGCACACTGCTGGCTCATGGCCATCCTGCTGCCCACCAGCACCCCCAGGTCCCTTTCCCCTGCGCTGCTCTCCAGCAGGGCAGTCCCCAGCCTGTGCTGGCACATGGGGTTGTTCTTTCCCAGCTGCAAAACTCTACACTTGCCCTTGTTAAACTTCATCAGATTTCTCCCCGCCCAGCCCTCCAGCCTGTCCAGGTCTCTCTGAATGGCTGCACAGCCTTCTGGCATGTCAGCCACTCCTCCCAGTTTCGTGTCATCAGCAAACTTGCTGACAACATTCTCTAATCCCTCGTCCAGGTCATTGATGAATATACTGAACAGCACCAACCTCAGCACTGACCCCTGAGGGAGCCCACTAGACACAGGCCTCCAGCCAGACTCTGCCCCATTGACCACAACTCTCTGGCTTCTTCCCTTCAGCCAGTTAGCGACCCACCTCGCTACCTGGTCATCCAGACCACACTGCCTCAGTTTACCTATGAGGATGCTGTGGGAGATGGTGTCAAATGCGTTGCTGATATCCAGACAGACCACGTCCACTGCACGGCCACCATCCATCCACCTGGTTATGTCTTCATAAAAGGCTCTCAGGTTGGTCAAACATGACTTCCCCTTGGCAAAGCCATGCTGACTGCTCCTCATGACCTTCTTATCCTTGATATGCTTAGAGATAGCACCAAGGATGAGATGTTCCATCACTTTCCCAGGGATGGAGGTGAGGCTGACCGGTCTGTAGTTACCCGGGTCACCCTTCCTGCCCTTCTTGAAGACTGGAGTGACATTTGCTTTCCTCCAGTCTTCAGGCAGCTCTCCCGTCCCCCATGACTTACCAAAAATGATGGAGAGTGGCCTGGCAATGACTTCCACCAGCTCCCTCAGCACCCATGGGTGCATCCCATCAGGGCCCATGGATTTACGGATGTTCAGGTGTTCAAATTGATCCCTAACCCAGTCCTCCTCAACCAGGGCAAACTCCCGAGTGGAGCAGTGGCTGTAGGAGCCAGGCTTCCCGTGTCGTGACAGGGTGACAGAGACGTGAAGGGGATGGTTAATGGGGTGCAGAAAGGGAGTTTCATCCAAGATCTGGGGGTTTCATGGAGTGCAAAAAAAAAAAAAAAATAGGAAGTAGAACGAAAAAAGCAACTATTTCTTCACTGCTGGGACAGGAGCAGTGCCTCACAAACACTAGGAGACCTTCGAGGTGGGAATAGCTGAGCCAGACTCCATCAGTGCTCAGCTTGAGCCCAGAGGTGGGTTTTGGGGTTCACAGCCCCTTGCAGAGTTGAGTTGCAGCTGGAGGTGGCCACAGGACCACTGACATACCAAAGGGTGTCACGGGGCCCACCCTATGCAGCCGTGCATATGCCTCTACACAGAGAAGGTGTTGAGCTTTGAGGAGCAGCTGAGAGACTGATGGGAAGCAGGATTAAGTCGAAAAAAAAGAGAGAAAAAGCCTTATAGTTTAAAGAATGGCATATTTGACTTGAATTCAATGTTTTGATAAGATTTTATATTGCAATGCTCAGGTGCTTCATGAGAATATAGCCATCACCTTTACTCTGTAAGTGGTATGTGGTTTCTCCTGGCTCTTTTTCACCCTGGGAGGGCTGAGGCTGTGAGGATCCGGTGGGGACCAACCCCTGCTCCGGTGTGTGGTGTCACCTCAGGCATGGTACTTGGTGTCCCATCATCTCCGCTGGCCAGCAGATGCGCTACATGGGCACCTTCCAGTGGTGGTGGGACTCAGTGGAGGTTCCTCTTGGTTGTAAAGGCTGGTGGCGAGTGAGGAGCATCCCTGTGCTGAGCTGCTGCCTGCTAAAAGCCCAGCCAAGTTCAGACTAAGGGGGTTTGGGTGGTGGGACCTGTGCACACTCTGTGCATGGGCTGCAACGTAGAGGCACCATGGAGCAGAGGCTCCAGCGGGCTCTAGGTGGAGACTGCAGCCTGCCTGCAGCTCTGGGACAGATCCAGGCGGCCGGCTGCGATTGGGGCAGGCTCCTCGCTGCTCCCAGACATTGCTGGTGGGCAGGACCCCCAGGGCCAAGCAGAGTCCCCCTGGGGCTTTGGTGCAAGAGGCAGCAAAATTAAAAGAGCCTAGAAATCCGTTTATCCACTGACTGACAAGTGAGAATCCCCCTTTACCTGCTCTACCCGAGGCAAGAGGGGGCACTTCATCTTTGAGCCTCAGACCGGGCTGGACTGGCATCAGCTCCAGCTCTCTGTTTTCTCCTGAAAAACTCAAATCCAACCCCAGGATGCTGGAGCACATTCCTGCCAGCCCTGGGACTGAGCCGACCTAAGGCACCCTCCTGCTGGACCATCTGCTCCTGCCTACTCCGGCATAAATCCGGCTCAGGCTGCTGCAGCCATCCCGAGGTGGGGATTTCAGGTTGATTCGGGGTTGGAAGATCCGTGCCAGTTCCCTTCACCTCACCTGGGATTTTTGGAGGCTCATTGGAACCCTGCGATGCATCACCCTGCCTGGGACCCGTCTTGCAAACTCTCACTGTCCCCCAGTCACTTTTCTAGGGGATGAAACATCCTTCTGGAGAGGCAGCTGCTGGGGACATCACCTCCTGAGCCAAGGCCAGAGCAGACACAGGTGCCAGCATCAGCCCAGAGCTGAGGTTTGGGAAGAAGACTTCTTTTTCCTCCCTGGGAAGGGGAGAAAATGGGAAAGCTTGTGCTCTGCCCATCCCTGGTATCACTTGGCCACAGGCACTTGGGATACAGGGGATGCTCTTGTGCCCACCAGCAGGAAATCTCTCTTTGGTTTTTTGTGTCAGGTTTTTTTTTTTCCCCCCCCAGGATTCCTAGTGAAGCCACAAAAGTTTTTACCAAATACAGTTTCTAACCAAGTGGGTTTGATTGATGTGCTTAAGCACAGGCTGCCCCGAGGGGATCTTGTTTGGTCTTTACAGCTGGGCTGCTGCGGTGCCACCCCAGAGGGATTGTCCCATGGCACTCGCAAGCATGGGTGTCACAGTGCTGCCACCCCCGGCATCCCCCAGCCAGGCTTAGGCTGCTTTCTTTCACTGCTGGATGTTTCTGCATATTCCTGTCTGTCACAATATGGATTTGGAGAATCCATGCTGCCGTGGAGTCCACATCCCCTTTACCTCCCTCTGTGGGTATCATTTTGTGCATCTGTGGGTATCATTTGTGCATCATTTTGTCTTACCCGGCTGCTGACATCTAAGCAAGGAAACACAAAAGGATGTTGTGAAGTGGCTTTGGTGGGATGAGTCCTGGGAGCAGAGGAGCCAGAGAATACACGGTGGTTGAGGGGTGAGATGCATGACAGTCGCTTCAGGTCCCTGTCCCATGCCTGGCCAGGGCTGATGCCAGTGCAAAACACAGCATCTGAATCCTGAGGACAGGAGCAAACAATGTGTGGCTGGATGGTGCCACCTCTTCATGACATCTCCTCTGGTCACATCAGTGGTGCTGCCACCCACGGGGGACCTCCCATGCACTACCCCCTAGTCGAGCATCAGAAGCTGATGCGTCCTTTTCCCCTCCCGGTGATAAATTCCTTCACTTTTGTTTCTTTTTTATTATTATTACTATTTCTCTACGTATTATTTTTGTGACAAAGCGTGGGTAGGTGGCAGTGCAGGGAACGCAGCAACATCACCTCCAGCCCAGGAGCAACAGGAAGAAAAAGTGAAGATACTGTCTAGGGAAAGACTTTCAGGCTGGGAAAACAAAAACCTTTCTATTTCTGCTTCGTTAGTAAGAGTGTTTCCTTGTGTCTCTTTAATATTCCCGTCCATGACATTTGGTGGTCTTACATGGTGATTCTCACAGTCAGCTGCTCTGACAATATGCTGCAAAATACACTGTGATAACGATTAGCATCCCTTTAGAGCTAGAAAGTTTGGAGACACTGAGAGGTTTTGCAGGTTAATGTTGTTTTTTGCAACTCTGTTCTGTAATATCAGATTTTCCAGCACAGATGGACAACTCTGGAGGGTGTTCTGTACCTGCCTGCTTCAGGGGATGAGCAGAAAAGATTAATGTATCTTTTACATGCATTTAGAAAAAAAAAAAAATAGCCAAATGCAACATTTGCTATAGCAGAAGCTCCCTGTTTTCGTAGGATTTGTAAACATTAGCCCCTGGGGAAGATTATCTGATTATCTAACACTTTTTAGCAGGCTGGCAGTTCCCCTCCAAGTCCTGGCTTTCAGTGGTTACTTGTCCCCCATCCCAGGGAGCCCAGAACTGCGTTTCCAGCAGGGATCTCTGGTGTCAGTACCTGATGCCAGTCATGGGCTTGGCCCCGGCGGTGGGAGAGACCTGGCGAAAAGCAGACGGGGGAGATAAGAGGGTTGTCAGCCCCTTTTGCTTTCCAGTGTGTTTGCTCAGTGATATCAAGCGCTGGGCCAGAGCCACCACATCCCCGCAGACTAAACAGTTGCAATGTTTTCTCCCATGACCGAAAGAATTTAGAAAAGGGTCCCAGTATGAAACTTTACACAAACCCTGAGTGCCACGAGTATCTCAGACTGGTTGTCTGTTAACTCCTGCGGTTCCCTCCTCGCCCATGCAATTTGGTCTCGGGGCAGATGAAGGGAAAACCCATCCCAAGGTGAATCTGGCCAACTGCTCTTGCAGCACCCTCCGTACTCTCCCTCCTGCTTGTTTTTCATGCATACATCTTTTTTTTTTTTGCTTTCTTTTAAAGGAGAAAGACAAGATCTCTGGCCACAGTAGAGCTCTGGAGTCTGCAGCACAGGGAAGACATGGACTTGTTGGAGCAGGTCCAGAGGAGGCCATAAAGATGATCAGAGGGATGGAGCATCTCCCCAGTGAGGACAGGCTGAGAGAGTTGGGGTGGTTCATCCTGGAGAAGAGAAGGCTCCAAGGAGACCTTATAGCAGCTGGCCAGTACTTAAAGATGGTTTGTAAGATCAGGACAGACTTTGTAGTAAGCCCTGCAGTAACAGGACAAGGGGCAATAGTTTTAAACTAAAACAGGGCATATTCAGACTCAATATAAGGAAGAAATGTTTTACAATTGAAGGTGGTGAGGCTCTGGCACAGGTTGCCCAGAGAGGTGGTAGAAGCCCCATCCCTGGAAACGTCCCAGGTCAGGCTGGACGGGGCTCTGAGCAACCTGATCGAGTGGAAGATGTCCCTGCTCACTGCAGGGATGTTGGGCCGGGTGGCCTTTAAATGTCGTGGAGTCAAACACCCTGGCTGCTCTGGCAATAACCCATCAAGGAAATCAGTTTGTGCTTCTTTGTGTTCCCTTGCCTCCCCACCAGTCCCCCTCCACAGGGTTGAGAGGTTGGTTTCTGGCTCTCAGAGGTTAGTTCCCTGTGTCCTGCTCTCTGTCTGTGTCCCTCTGCTCACTGGAAGGTCTGACTGGGGCAGGCAGTGACGTTTTGTGACTGTGTCTGGGTTCATGGGGTAACAGGGGTGATAAACTGCTGTTACCCAGCTGAGCTGACACCCTGGCATGTGTTTGGGAGTCCAGAAAGGTGCTAGGTAGGAAGGACAGCAATAAAAATTAAGTTACAAGGAAGACAGCTCTGTCACCTGGGTGCTGCTGGAGGAGGTGCTGGCAGACATCCTCTGGTGAAGCAGCTGGAGTTCCCAGAGCATTTCCCTTGCTTTTCCAGAGTATTTCTGCTCTGTTCATTATCCTGCTTGAAAAGTGTTTGAAGAAATAACCCTGCGATGATATGGTGTAAGGCTTGGCAACTCCACGGAGGTGCAAACATGTTCTCATGGAAATGAGAAAAAAAAGCTCTGCTGACCTGTGGGACATGGTGTCTTCCCAGGACATGGCCACATCTCAGTTGTGATGTTTTCCCCTCCCCAAGAGAAAAGAAGAAGGAGATACAACAGGAGACCGGGAGATTTCCCGTGAGCTGTCTCTTCTCACTCTGCTTTCTCAACACTCAGAGGGACACTAAAGAAGAGTTTTACACCAGGACAAAATTATATTTGCTGTTCATGGTGTGCAGACCATGCTACTTCACTCTCCTGGTCACCGCAGAGCCTCCACTGAGACAGTCCTCCAAGATCTCTAGCGACTGCTGGGTGAAGAGCAACACTTTTCTCTTTGCACATCCATCATTATGTTCCCACGTGGGTGCTTTAAACCTAAGCTAAATCAATAATTAACTGCTTGCACCTCTGCAGCCCCCAAGGACCTCAGAGACATTGCTGTCTCAAGCTGTGAAACGCCCACGAAGGGTGGATAATTGCTGCTGATCCCAGATTTGGAGCCAGACGGAGAGGTCATGATGAGACCAGGGGGCAGGAGGTTCAAGTGACCACCTGCTGTGTCACCTCAGGGCTTTTGGAGACACAGGAAGTACACGCAGCTCCTGTTGGCTCTGATTATCAACTCCTTGGTTACCCAAACCTGAGGAATTTCAAGTTCGTGGATGTTCCTAATCCTGGGAGCTTGCTTAGCATCTCCTTTAGAAAAAACAGGAGTTTTCTGACCTTGCTTTCCTCTTGTTGCCCAAGTCCTTTGCGAGAAGTAAGCATTATTTGTGTCCATCTGATGGCTGCAGGACCTCTGTTGAGTTGTTCCTGTAGAATTGGCCAGTGGCATTTGATGCAAGTTACGTATCATCTGCTGGTAGGCTGATGGGTGGTAGGTCCCCACAGGGTGGTGGTCACAGTCTTGGTAACCTGGACCTTGACCATGCGATACATTTTGGAGACCTCCAGTAGGATCTGCTGCTCTTCCCAAAGGGGCAAAAATACCTCGAGAAGAAACCAGTGCACGTTGATCTAGTGCAGATCAAGCTTGGAGGAAATAGCATGATGTCAGTCTGTAGGAGTGAGATGCTTCACGGCTGGGTGAAGCCCGGACCTTTGCAAGGCTGGGCACAGGGTGTCATCTGTAATTTAAAAGCTTTATCTGCTTTAAATGTCAATGGCTCCTTTGTTGGAGTAATAATAATTGCTGTGATTTGCATGTCTCAGTCACACGCCCCAAAGCACTTTGCAGAGGGAGATGAGTAAATAGTTCCCACTTGCCAACTGGGAAATCAGGGTACGGAGGTGATGGGAGCCCACACAGAACTGGAAATAAGTCTGTCTTCTGTGCTGCTGTTTCCCTGTCCTGCATGGAAGCCGTTGGCTCAAAGCAGGTTTTCTGTCGTCGTCTTTCTCTGCTTTGTTTCGTTGTCCTTATGGAGTGGTGGGATCTCAGTCCTCGAGGAGTGCCTGCGGGGTGCAGGCAGAGAGGCCGGGAGCGTTGCTGCAGGTGGCTGGAGGAAGAGCAGAGCCCATGGAAAACCTCATGGGCCCACCTCAAGTCCCATCTTCTCCAGTGGTTTAGTACAGCACAGGAGCTCATGTAGTGGAGTGAGACGTTCCCAGAGAATCTGTGGGTGCTGGTTCTGCTTCAGAGGCACTTGGTGAGACCTGAGCCTCTGAGGCAGAGGTGTTCAACCACTCCCTGGTGCTACCACAGGTTTCTGCAGCACCTGAGCTGCTTCTGGACACGGGTGCTATAAACCACTCATCCCACTGCGTTACACTCCCCAGAAAGCAAAGCTACACTCCAGAGCCTCCTCTAAACCAGGACCTAAATACAAGCATTATTTAAATTATAAACAGGGAATAATGCATTATAAGTGTGCAAAAAAATGTCATTTACTGGAGACCTTTCTAGGAGGGTTTGGGAGGGGAGGAGGTGGAGAATGTGCTCCTCCGACCAGGGACGAACGTTGACCTGGTCTCTCGCCACCAGCTCCCCCCTCCAACACGTTTTATTTGTCTCGGGCCCTTTCCAAAGAGCCATTTAAGGCTCCAGCCTTTTGTAGCACATTGCCAGTTAGATCAAGTATTTAGCACAGCCTTTCTCAGCTTTCTATATAGCGCCTACCACTGATATCTAAGCATTATATATTTCTTTTTTCTGCAGTATTTCTGACTCAGTATTTCCTGCCTCCTTGACAATGACTGAGTAAACAGCCAAGCTGCCGGAGGAAGAGCCCTGTGTTTACAGAGCAACAAGCCCAAATGTGTCTTTTTTTTTTTTTTTGTTCCATCAGAAGGTGGCGATGCTTAAATTAACCCTCGTTTTTTATCCCATGCTAAACTTTTGCCCTCTGACTTGCTGCCGACAGAGTCATCCGTGAGTCGGTGGGCCCAGATCTGGGGAAAAGTTATTTGGGACTCGTCTTAAAAAAACACCGTGGCAAACTCCCAAGGGATGAATTTCCAGCCGCAGCTGTCTGGGCTGGAGCGAGGGCTTAGATCTGATGGCAAAATGCTGCTTCTTGTCCTGCTTGGCTCTGCTGCCCACCAGCAGTGGTAGAAGATGGATTTTCCTCCTCTCCCATGGAGTGGTCAGTCCTCTTGGCTCTTCTCGCTTGGTCTGGGTCTTGGAGATGTCTCATGTCTGGGCCAAGGAAGGATAGTGTTGCGTGAGGCACCATACCTGGAGGTGTCGGAAAGCTGTGTAGATCTGGTGCTTAGGGACATGGTTTAGAGGTAGGCGTGGCATTGCTGGGTTTACAGTTGGACTCGATGATCTTAGAGGTCTTTTCCAACCTAGACAATCCTATGATTGTGTGAACTGCATCTACACTAGCATGAAGAGTAGGCTTTCATTTGGGTGCAAGAGTGGAGAGCCCCAAGATAAAAGTATTTTCTATTTCCATGGCTGGCAGGAGCCTCATCCCAGCTTAGAAAGGGTCTAGCAGTGGATGTCAGATGGTGGACTGAGCTGTGACCTGTCATACATAAACATGGGCTGCCCCTGACCTGCCCATCACACGTGGTGAGGTGCAGTCTGATGAACATGTTTAACCTTCAGGTTTGTCCTCAAATTTGTCCTGTATGAGACCTCTTTAGAGCCCCCTTGTCACTCCTGCTCTTGCAGCATGGTTTTGCAATGGACTCTTCTCCAAAACCAGGCGTATAAAGGAGGTCAACCCTACTACCTGGTATAAATACATTTTATTTTAAACTATAGGGGCTGAAGGAAGGTCATCCAGTAAATGCGCCCAGATTATCTACAGGTCAGGGCACCCCCAAATTAGTAATACAATTCATGTTTAAAAATACAGCCAAACTGATGAAAGATAATTTGCTTACTGCCCTGACATCACCACCTAAGCATGGGGCAAGCCAATCCACAGGTTATTTTTATAGAACTCGGTGAGGCATTTCCAGAGCAAATAAAGTTCACTGGGCAGGGCGATGACCCAGCCATCCGGTTGCAGTGCCCTTCAGCCTCCTCAGGGCTTCTTACTGGTAGTGCAGATGTCTGTGGGTCAGGGCACAGCTCCATCTGATGTGCCCTGGGCATGTGGGACGCAGGTTTTATTCTCTGCTGAGCTTCTCTATGCTGCTGACCAGCCCTTCACCTCTCCCACGCTCTTGGTCTGGCTCATCTGTTTTGGTTGCCTACCCTTTGGAGAAGTGATGGGGATGCTCTCCATGTTCTCCATGCCCAGCGTGATGGGTCATGGGTCCTGCTAGGGGCATGGCTGACACGCATCCAGGTGAACGTTAAGCAAATTACCTAAACAACAGCAGTGATCTCCTCAAACATGGTCACCCCAAGGGAGGTGGGACACCTCTGTGCAGGCTGAGTTCGTGTTGGCTTTGCCCATTTGTGCATGCTGTGGTACTGGTCAAACCTGCTGTATGAAGGCCAAATTTAAGGACAGATCTCTCCAGGCCACCTCCCTCATGCGTGCCATGATGCTGGTGTAGCAATGCCCTGCAGGCCCAAAGCAGGTGGGTATCTCAGGGTGCTTCAGGAGAGCCCTGGCACCACAAGTCCAGCTTCTGTGGAGGTTCAACTCCGAGCAAGCCCAGCTCTGGCCTGTAGGCATGCGTGGACCAAAGAAAGTAACTCCTACCTCTGGCAAGGTGCTTTTCCTACTTTGTCAAAGGAATCGGTATCACCCCACCCTTCTGCATAGTTTATGCAAATGGTCTCGTTTTGTGAAATACAGCCCAACCTGAGGCTGCGAATGGAGCAAAATTACTCACACTGCGGCATCACATTCTGGGTGAAAATGTTCATGGTGACCTCTGCATCCATCCCACATTCCATCCTCCACTTCTGACCTCCATGGAAGTCCATCAGGGTCTGCACAAGGCTTTTTGTGGCTTGAGAGGTTGCAGGAGAGCCCCAGTGCCTTATCTTTTGCAAGGCTTTTCTTCAGCATCAGAGTTGGAGGCAGGGTGTTCACTGATGTCTCCACTGGGTGACATCACCCACTGGGTGCTGTACGTTGGAAAAAAGGGGGTGCTGGGTGGTGGCACCCCTTCCTGCCCAGCTCCCATCCCAGGATTGATGAGTTTGGTTTGGTGGTTTGTTCTATGGAATAATTTTGGTTGGTTGGTTGGTTTGATGGGGTTTTTCTTTACAGAAAATATTTTTTTAAGAGAAAAGGTTGAAGAGTCAGTTTTCCCTCTTGCAAGGCTGTGGCACAGGGCGATGTGTTTGAAGGAGGAATGGGAAGGAGGAGAGTTTCCTGCCATGGTTTTTATTCTTTCTCAGCAATCTCAACCTCAGAGCCCACGTGGTTATCCTGAGCTGCTAGGAATTTCTCAGCATGCCCCAGGGATCCTGAAATACGGCCCAGCTCCCCAGCTGCATTATTCTGAACCTTCCCAGGCGGGACAGCGGAGCTGCTGGGGGTCATCAGCTTGGGAGGGGCAAGACGGCTCGGGGGCTGGAACCAGGTGGGATTCTGAGCGAGGTACAGGAGACAGCTCAGTGCCAGGGGATGGAGGGGTCTTGCGGCATTAAGGAAGATCCCCAGGGTTCCAAGGGTGCTGGCTGGAGGGTGACCTTATGGGAGAGCGAGGCTGGAGGTCCCCAATGGTGCAGACAGTGGGCACAGGATGCTCTCACTTGTTTTTTGTTTTAATTTCTCAGCAGTCAGGAGATCATTTCTCGACATTTTTTTATCAAAATTCAAGTGAAAATGCCAGAACCAGTGATTTGGTAACCCTGGAGTGACAACCTGAGCTGGCAAATAACTCATTCCTCTATCACTGCCTGTAGACTGGCTGGATAATGAAAGGACAAACTCCGTAAACTCCCCCAGGGAGTCTGAAAAGACCCAACAGGCTTTGGCTGCACATTGGCTTCAGAGTCCTAGACACAGTTGGGCAATTACCTTATAGAAATGGGTGTAGAGAAGAATTAGTCATCACTGTTTGGTTAATAAGTGCCTTGGTTATTTTACAAGTCTCTTTCCTGCATATGCAAATGCTTTTTTTTTTTTTTTTCCTTTTGTAATGAAACATAAATAGCTCCCATCTTGGATCTTTTATGCATAGGGTTGTATCATGAAAGTAATCATCGCGCTTTTGCCTGGCTTTCTTTAGCAGCTGCTTTACTTACCTTTGTTTCAAAGGAAAGATCTCTCCCATGTGTTGTCCGGGGCATGAGAGCGAACTTTGGTGTGGTGGTTTTTATATCTCCCCGGCTTCGCAGAGTGCAGCTGCAGGTCGGAGCGTTTGCAGCAGCAAAGCCCTTTGTCTCAGGCAGGAGGAATAAACTGAGATGGAAAAGATATAAGATAAATTATTTGGTTGCTGGAGTTCAAATGTTGTGCAACGCACACAGGGAACGTGTGGTGTTGAGAACAAACTTGTCCTCTTCTTTATTTTTTCACCTATTTAGTGTCTACTGCTTTTTAATAATGAGGAAAGGTCACTTATGGAGACAGACAAGCAAAGTCACGCGGGATATCCTGCAAGAAGCTCTGCAGCACCGCTGAGAGCCCTGGGAAACCCTCTTGGCTCTGAGCGCAGCGCACGCTCTTGTGCCGTCCTCCAGAAAGGAGGTTTCTGGTTTTCCCCTTGCGCTTGGCCACACACTCTCAACACACACATCCCTTTTCGTATCCAGCCTTTGGGCAAACCCCTTGTTTCCCTCCAGCTGGAGGGCTGATGGGGAGGCAGGCCTCTCCCTGCACGCTTCCTCCTGGTGTTGCTCCATAAATCGCGTCATTCTGATAATCCTCGGTCATGGCAACCATCAGCTCAGGAGCAGGGTGACCTTTTAATGCCGAGCCCAGTCTGCTCTGATCTTCTTCTTGTTGGGCGGGGAGCCAATCTCTGTCATAATTCTGTGAGACCCCAGGATGCAGCCAGGCCATTAGGATGCCCCGGTGGGACGCTGGGTCTACTGAAGATGCTGGAATGGACAGGTCCACCTGGACCACCAAGCCTGGCAGGGCCACCACCATTCATGCACTTACCCTGCATTTCATTTAACCTCTTTCTTGCTCCTTTTATTCGATTCTGGTTGTGCACATGGAAAAGAGCCTCCACGTCTGTCCGAGGAGGAGGGCAGGGCACAGGGGACGCCGTCTCTAGCGCAAGCCGTGACAGTTATTGCAAGAGTTGGTGATATTTCTACAGTACCTGCTTTCTGGTGGCTTTGCTGTGTCGAAATTCCAACCGCTCCGCGTGCGTTGAGTAATCTCCCCGCTGTTACTAAAGAGTCAGTCTGTCTGTCTGCCTCCCCCCACCCTGAGTTTCAATTTCCTCCTAATTCTCTCTCTAGACAGCCGTTGCCTCTCCCATGGCGATGCGGTTTTGCTGATGCAGCCCTGTTGTCTCTGTCCCTCTTGCAGAAGGATTTCACCATGCGGGAGGAGCTGCAGCAGCGGGACGTGGAGCGCTGGCTGGGATTCATCACCTTTCTCTGCGAAGTCTTCGGCACCATGAGGAGCAGCACCGGAGAGCCCTTCCGAGTCCTCGTCTGCCCCATCTATACCTGCCTCAGGGAGGTAAATGCCTTTGGAGACTGTCCTGCGCCACCAAGCTGTTGTGTTGCAGGGCTGAGCTGCCCACAGTTCGTAGATGTTCGCTTCATGATTCCTAGATGTGCGTTTTGCCAACATCAGTGCTTCTCACCCCAAAAGTACCTACATCTGCAGGCGTGTGTGGCTCTTCCTGCATATTGTGTTTCTGCTCATTAAAAGCGTGTGATCAATATAAGACCCTTTTGTCCAAGGGCTTGAGAAACCCAGCGGTTGGGATTGCAAACCCGGCCTTCGAGTTTGCAAATCCCAGCATCACAAAAATGCCCTCCAAAGGGGCTTCAAAAGCTTTTTAAAAGCAGGTGAAGCCACCTGAATAGATGTGACAGACTGAGGAGAGGAAAAAGGGAAAGAGTCGAGGCCCCATATGTCTTTACTCCCCACCTAGGGCAGCGCAAACCCAGCCCTGCCACCAAGGTTGGGGGCATTTCAGAACCTGAGCTCATGATGAGCCCATTTCAAAACCTGGACTCTCCTTGGTTCAGGGTCGGGGCAGAAACCTCGCTGAGGACAAACAGAAAGAGCAGCTCAAGTGTTAATGTCCAGTAGAGCAGGAGAGGGCTTTCCTCTATCGTATTTTAGAGATAGTTTAGTCTCCTGCTGCTGTCTGTAGAAGATTTCCTCAGAAAAATCTGCCTTGTTGCCCAGGGTTGGAGCTGTGACTCTCAAATTGTCAACAGTGCTTCTGTCGGGGCCATAAATAACTTGCTGTGAAATAAGTTCTGTGCTAGACCGAGGGAGGGGTACGGAAACTGCCAGAGATGACTTTTTTTTTTTGCACGCATGGGAAGTTTTCTCTGAATGCAAACACATCATACATGCTGTGTCCTCGCTGTAATATTGTGGGCAGGGCTCACAGACGGTGACTGCAGCAATGAGGAAGAGTCGAGGCGTCGTGGCGAGACACACATATCCAGAGGAGGAGGTGGGAGAGGGATGCTAAGAATAGCCCAACTTCCCCAAATTCTCGGCCCACGGCAGTATGTGTCACCTTATGGGGAAGATCTTGACGTCTAGCAAAGTCCCTGTTTCCCTCCGCTTCTCATCACAGTTGTGACATTCTGCCAGGATATTTCCCTGCCTGGCCTTGTACTGTCACGGCCCCCGTTGTCACCTTGGCGGTACGTGGAGATGCGGTGGTGACCTGGAGGTGTGTGAAAGGACGTGGATTTCACATATCAGGGATATTTTTTGCTACAGGGCAGCTCCATAAAAAGCCTGCACCAATTATATGAAGACATCATGCATAAATTTGCTTCTTAAAAACACATTTCTCTGTTCCTTAGCGGGACAGCCCTGCCCCTGTGGTGTCATTTGTTAGAGAAGGTTCTTAGCTTAGTCGGCATGGGTAAACCTGAGTCTTCCAGCTGCCCTGATCCAAAATGGTTGATCTGTGAGTACTCATTCCACAGGGTTGTGGCCTGGGCTCGTGCCATTCCTCTTCCATGGCTCTGGGATGGGTTTTCATCTTGCCGCTGTTTTTTGATTTTTGCCATCTGCTAATCCTGTTGCACAGGGCCAGCCCAGGAGAGCAGGACCACTTGTTTATCAGCAGGTGCCAGGCTCTGAAATGGTTGCCAGACACAAAGCCAGGCTGTAGATGCAGCCAAGGAGCAATTCCAGCTGTACCCAGGAGACAACAGGGACATTTGCACAGGCTGGCCTTGCCAGGTGCTCGGTGAGGTGGTGGAAACTCTCTAACGGTTCAGAGGACTCATCACTTGGTGAGTTTCATGAAGCACATGGGCAGGAAGAGGTGTCACTGTGGCCTTGGGACCTCCACTTGCCTCAGAACAGGTTCGCAAGGTGTAGTAGCGCTCGTCATGGGTTTTTCCCTGTCTTGCTGATCAGCACATACATCCTTGTGTACAACCTCAACCCCTTGCCCCGAACTCCTTTGTCCTTGGGCATCCCCAGCAAAGCCCCTCCGTGCCGCCCGCAATCACACTTACCTCCCTCTGCCTCCATCCACCCATCACTTCACAATAAATCATTACCAGAGGTAAGATAACATCTCTCCCTCTGTCTGTCCTTTCAGCTCCTCTTGCTTTTTATTTTGTCTGTGTCTTTTTTTCTTTTTTCCCTTTTCCTATATCTCCTTGGCAGACTCAGCCAAAGGTCAGCAAGGGAGTGAGCAAAAGGAAGGGGAAAGTTGCCTGACGACTGAGTCGAGAATGTCTTTTCCCTTCCCCCTAAAGTTTCCTCTATCCAAATCCTTTCCTTTCCCCCAGTAAAAACTTATTAACACCGTCATTAAATTGTGGAGCTGGGCTGAGCGGGAAGAAGCCAGGAGGGCAGCGAGGACATCAGTGCTGGGTGTCCCAGTGAGGAGAAGCTGGGGGCATGGCTGGAGCATCAGGTGGCAACGCTGAGGTTATTTATTGAGCGGTGTGGATGAGTTGGTTTTGTGGGCTGAGAAAAAAAAAAATAAAAAAGCAAAAAGCAAAGTTCATTTCAGGCTATACTGGAGTGATAAATGCTGGGGTTTGCTGGTTGATCGAACCGGTGCTCATCAGCGTCGGCGGGGAAGCAGGCAGACCGCTGCGTTTTGATGTCAGCCACGGGGACGGGTGTTTAATCACAGCAAAGGAAATTTGGGTCAGAGCTGCTGCCTCGCCTGGGCAGCGTTTCGGGAGCCAAGGGAGTGCCCCTTGGCACGAACGTGGTCCATCCCGGGGGAGAGCTCTGCCGCATCCTCCTCTGTGCCCGTCAGCTGAGCTGCCTGCTGGAAAGCCTTCTCCTCGTGGAGGGGGGAAAGAAAGGGTCTAGAACCATGTCTGATATGGTGAATGCCTCTCCCAGCAGCTGGATCCCGAAAGAATTAAAAGTTTTAATTTCCAGAACCATTCTGAAGGTTTGTGGTGAGATTTGTGCAGTCAGAGGGTGTCTTCACAACAAGGTCAGCGTTGGGATTTTTTAGGCAAAGAGGTGGTTTGCCAAGAGAAGTAAAAGGTGGGTCCAGCACTCTCTAATATGGTTTGATGGAGCACAGAGAGTTTGGGTGTGGTTTAGGTCAAAACATAATTTTCTACCTGGAGTAGCGTGTAGTTTAAGGAAAGGGGATGGCCAAGACCAACCCCAAAGATTGTCATCAAAGACAGTCAGGGTTTAGGAGGGCTTTTTACAGTGAGCCCCTTTGCAGATGAGAACCAGAGGACTATTGCAGCCATCAAATCTGGGAAGCTTGGGAAAAGAATAACAAAGCAGAGGAGTTAAATAGAAATGAAAGAAAGAGCTTTCCTCCTATTCTTCCCTTGGAGCTTCAGGGAATTGAGGGTGAGCTGGAAGAGGGCGTTGTTCCTGGAGAAAGGCTTTCCCCAGGGATGGCTGTGCTGCAGCCAGGGCACTGCAGGCTTGGCCCTTGCCTGCTGCCAGCTCTTGCTGTCCTCACATGGGACCGGTGGTGGCATCTTCCAGGACCACATTCCTCTGTGAGTCTTTTATCTGACTCGATGAAAACACTTTTAGCAGTTTTAGGAAGTTGTCCTGGCTCCCACGTTTGATGGTCGAAGCAAGAGGGATGTCCCCCTGTCTTACCCAGCTCTGCAACTCATGTGTTCTTAACTCTGGCCTGGCTTTATTTCACGAAACCGTGCCAAATTTGTCTCCGTACATCTCCTGCTGCCCCTCCCAAATGGTGTGGAGGACATGTGCTGACATCCTGGCTGCGCCAAAACCTCTGCCCCGTGCCCAAACACCGAGGACCACGTTCAGCCCCACTGCAACAATACTTCACTTTGTGCAAAACCAACCAAAAACAGAATGACCAAGGGACTTTGGTTCTTGCAGCCTGGCTGTATTTCTTCTTTTCTGTGGCCTTCCGCAGAGTCAGCAAAACGTAGAAAACAGCTTAAGATCAGGGGTGAGCAGATGTCAGTTTGGACCATCACTGGAGCAGGAGCACACCAGAGCCCTCTGCCTGATGCAACGTGTGCCCTGTGGCTGCTGAAGATGTAGAGATCATAAGTAATATTATTTGACAGCTATCATTCACTACTTATCCCTACTTTTGCCTTTCCTAGCTCTTTCCTGACTGGAACTGGCTGTTGATCCAGCTCTGTGCTACCCAGTGGGGTTGGCACGGCCCAGCCCAGCTCGCTGCTCTCCCTTCTTCATCCCCTGGTGCTGCTGGGGAGGAGAAGCATCAGGACTGGGTCTTGAGGAACCTGGCCCAGTTCTTGTTGATGGTTGAGGTCTGCAGGGAAGGAAGGATCGTAGCCACGTTGGAGCCACCGTCATGCTCCGCAGAAGCCAGGACAGATGAGCAGTGTCGGGACGTTTGGCTCGTCTGGTGTCTCGATCTCATCCTCAGCGGATGTTGTTGGGACACCAACCCAGGAGGTGCCTCTGGGCCCGGGAGCTGCCACCTTCCTGCCAGCCCTCTGCCAGGAGGAGACACTTCCAGCCAAGGTGGTTGGTGTCGAGTGCTGCTTTGGATGCATTTGTTTATTTTTATGACGCCATTCAGCAGCCAGACCTGACTTTACAGCCAGGTAACCTGAGCAGTTGCCTTCGGCGGCGGAGCGAGGAGGTGGAAAAACTGGCTGGCGGGACCTGAAGCTTGAGAAGATGCCAGGTGGTAATGTCACTGCGTCCCCTCAAGGCACCTTGCTGATTGGGGTCCTACAAGGGCAAGCACCACAGGGTGGGCTCTGCCCCCTCTTGCCCCACTAATAACCTTATTCCACCCCTTTCCTGTGGCCCTGTGCTCTTCTCCTGTGCTGGGCTTGTTTCTAGTTGAATGTCCAAGCTTCCTCTTGACTCCTTCGTCCAGGCCGCTGAGGTGCCTCTGGGTGGCAGCTCCTTGAGCACATTGAATGGCATCATCTACAAACTTCACAAGAGCATACTGCTCATCTCATGCAGGTCATGGATAAGGATGCTGAACAGAGCAGGTTCTGGGATGGACACCTTGGTACTCCTCATCACAAGCCTCCAGTCAGATCTGGGTTGTAACCCAATAGCTACAAACCCCAGAACCCAAGTATCCAGCAAGTTTTTTTAACCATCTGGTTGTCTGCCCATGGTGTCTTGTCTTGGGTACAAGGGGATTGGATTCCAGGGGTGACAAGGAGAAGCCTTACTGTGACCCCATCCCACTCCCAGCACCCGTGGGTGCGTTGGATGGGGCTCTTGGAGCAGCCCGTTCAGAACAAACCCCAGGAAGCAGCTCATCACAGGGAGACCAAACTGCAGAACAACTTCATGCGGGAGGCTGTGGCTGCAGGACCAGCTCATGGAGGTCCCTCCAGCTTGAGGGGGTTACTGGGGCTCAGTGTGTGTCAGGTTGAGCAACCTGATTCAGTGGAAGGTGATCTGCAAAAAATCCCTTCCAACCCAAACCATCCGGTGATCACCACCCGTGAGGGAGAGATGGGCATTGACCTGACCCGAGACCGATGCTTTTATGGTCTTAAAACCAACCCTGGGGACTGAAGAGCACCCGGGAGCCGTGAATCAGCTCGACGGAGGCAGCGGGGAGCAGCCCCAGCAGCCTGGCAGCAGGCAGGACAGTTGCTCCTCTGCAGGAGTCGTCTCCTGCCTCCAGTCTGGTTGGCAGAGACGGTCCCATTTCAGCATCGTTTAAAATCTTGGCAGGCTCCCATGGCCTCTCTGCCTTGGTACACACCGCGAACTGAAAGCCTCAGGGGAGGGGGGTGGAGGGAGGATAAATACTCCCTGTCTAATTGCCTTTCCCCCACGTCTGAGTCTGCGGTGCAGCGTGTAGACGGGTATCCACTCCCCTCCCTTCTCTTAGTGCCTGTTATCTCCTGGGGCCATGCTGTGTAATTTAGCAAAATATTCTAACACGGTAATTAACGTCTAAACTTCAAGAGGGCACTGCCTTTTCGCTGTCTCCTTCAGAGGAAGAGAGAGGAAAACCTTCCCGGCTGCAGTCGGATGAGTGAGGAGGGTGGTGCTGTTTGGAAAAGAAAATTGTATCTTTTAACATGGGGTTCATTTTGGTTTTTTTTTTTCCTTTTTTTTTTAATCACTCTCACTTTTCAAAAAGCATCAACCTTTTGAGTCAGGGTCTTTGACAATATAATGGGATGTGAGGATTTTTAAGCTTATTCTCGTAGTCAGGGAGTGAGAAACAATTTTTCCTTTACCGAATGAACAAAGGCACCAAGGGGGTCAGATCCTGACCCCATGCCACCTTTCCACCCAGGTAGCTCCATGAGGCTGGATCTGAATGGAAAAAAATAAGTCCTCTATGAAAAAGGAGATTTGTTTCCTCATAAAAGTCCTCATTTGGCTCTGCAAAAATCAGTGGTTTGGTCTTCAATCCAGCAGGTCTGGGACAAACTGTGAAGGGGTTTGTCAGAGGTGAGGATGGAGGAGGAATGAGGGATGGGGGCATGGGAGGAAAAGGATGCCAGGGAAGGAGGGAGAAATAGGAGGCTGGGGGTCAGGAATGCAGGGGGGAAAAATGGGTGGGGTGCACTGGTGCATGGGGTGATGTGGACCTTCAGAACCATGGCAGGAGGTGGTGTGAGGGAGCAGGGGGTCTGCAAAGAGGGTGGATGGGCGTCTGTCTGTCAGTAGGACCGTGCCCCATGCCTGCTGTGCAATAAATAAATAAATAACTGTGGAAAAAGTGTCTGCGCACACAGAACCCCCATAGCCATGCTGGCAAAGTCTCTCCTCTGAATGCTGCTTCTATGGGGAAAAAGAAAAATCCCTTTAATTGCATCGTTTCAGTCAGAGTTCAGGTGAAGGAGATCGGGTGTTATTTGGGAGGGGATGAGGGCAGACCAAAACAAAGAGGGCAAATTGATGCCTTTAAGCTCAGCCACTCTGTTGAGCTTTTCATATGCAGGAATATATGTTCTTGGAAAGCTATGGGACTCGTTGAGTCCCAGCATGAAAACCATGACAGCACATTTTAAACAAGGAGGGGGAAATGCCACCCTTGTTTCTCTGGGACCAGTGGAGAAGGCAGAGGAAGCAATTAGGGCAGATAAAGAAATGCAACTAGATACCATCTCACAGGATGGTCCCTCCTCCTCGCGTGGCTTTGTTTCTCTCCTTCGCCCTCCGTACCAGGCATTGTTACTTCCCAAAAACCCTTTCAATGGGATGTAAACACAACTATTTGTGTCTGCCGCCATGCTCTCTCTCCCTCCGTAGAGCCAGGAAAGCGGAGAGCATCCGGCGAGCCAGGGTGGAGCCCGTCGCAATCAAGAGCAATGGTCCCGCCGCTGTTTCTTTCCATGTTTTGTGTTTCCCCGGGACCCTTGGGATGAGATCACATCCTCCTCTCCCAGGGTTATTATGTCTTCGGCCGGGCAGGATGAAGCCGGCCGTCTGGGTGGCTCGGTCTCCCTGTGATCGCAGACTGGGTGGCTCTGTCCGTCTGTCTCACCCACCTTCAGGTCCTGAAGGTCCACCTCCAGCCAGGGCGTGTGTAACCACCAGGCTACTGTTGGGTGGCAGTCTGGGTTGATGAGTGACCAGATTTTCTTCACCATTGTCTCCAGTAATTGCCTGTTAATGGCTTCCATCTTCGCAGGAACCCCTTCTGCTCTTCCAGGTCTGGGGAAAGAGAGTCGTGTTTCATGGTTTCCCTTGTCTACAGTGGAAAGGAGTAGGAGGAGTTTCCCACAACCTGGTACAGGGTTTTGTTCCTCTGGCCTTAATTCAATTTGCTGTTACGTGTTTCGGAGTTCTTCAGGAGCCTGACAAGGAGGATAACCAACATTTTGGTTTATTCGATGCAATAAATGAACTAACCTCTTCTTACTATCCTCCCAGAGACTCCTAGTTGAGTAACTGGAGAACAGAAGTCTCCTCCTCAGCTGAAAACAGCACATCACTGTAAAAGGAGTAGGTTTCACCAGACAAACTCCTTCAAGTTGTCCAAAATATGTTAGAGGAGGAACCTTCTGTGGACAGAACTCTCGATGTGTCTGTGTTGGTGTGAGCAGCTCCAGCCCAGAACTCCTTCCCCGGTGCCACCTCCTCTGGGCAGCTGCTTGTGGGACCAGCAGTGACCTGTGCCTCCTCCTAACAGGGCAGTGCAAGTTGCTGTCAGCATGTTCTCACCCGTGCTGAGACCAGGACACTCAGGTCAGGGAGACCCCTCTGTGCATGGGCTGGTGGCACCTTGTGCATCCTCAGTGGGCTTGAAGACTTCACCGGATCCCCAGAGAAGTAGGAGGAGAAGGTCTTGAAGAGAGAGGCACCAGTGCTAGTGGATGCAGCCTGACACAGCCTGCCTTTCCCGGCTCAGCTGCTTTTTAGTAGCCCAACAAATCACGTTTTGAAGTACAGCAGAGCCTTTACCTCATGCAAAGATCAGCACAGGCAGCTCTATAAAGGAAAAGTCTTCCCCAAAACTTCGTGTTTGGACAAACTCGTTTGGACAAACTCGGCATCAAACAGGTGAACAAAGGTGCCACTTATGCCTGTGAACTTCTAAAGAACTTCTGTTTCCAACTGCTCACTTGTTTCTTCTCTGGGGAAGGGCCTCACCTGAATTCCCTAGCTACCAGGGTATGCCCAGAGAGGGACTTGGTGCCCCTTTAAAGAGGGTGGCACTGGCATAGCTTGTTGGTGGGTGCAAGATCAGCCCAGCTGACCTTCCCCTGCCCTGGGTCAGGGAGCTGATACTTGTAATGGGAACAGACTGTAGAAATCCTGAAACTGCCCTTGCTGGTGGAGTGTTTTGTTATTACTCACCCCACACACCCTCATTTGTACTTTGCATTTTCCCCAGTCTTGGCTCTTTACAGCACCCCGTGCCTTGTGACAGTAAGAAAAGTGGAGTTGTAGCAATCACTGGTAGCTCAGACAAGTGCGTGACTCTCACCATGCAGAGCAGACGAGCAGTCCCATGGATTTTATCTTGAGCATCTTCCTTAAAGACTTGTGACAGCAGGTCGATAAGGGGACGCTGGAAAAGCAAAAAGTTGCTATTGATGTCTTTCTGCGGAGAGCCCGTGGAGCGCAGCAGAACTGGCTTGTGCTCCCAGGAGGATCCATCTAGCAGACCTCAGGGTTTCCAGGAGGTTTTTGGGGCAGGAATTCCCCAGCTGTGGTTCGTTAGACCACCAGGAAAGTCATGTCAGTATGGCAGCACACCCTGCATCTTAACTGTGCTCCTGCTTGTAGGGGATGATCATAGAATCAGAGAATGTGTGGGGATGGAAGGGACCTTCACAGCTCATCTAGCTCAACTCCCTACAGTGAGCAGGGACATCTTTAGATCAGGTTGCTCAGAGCCCCGTCCAACCTGACCTGGAATGTCTCCAGGGATGGAATTTCCCTTATGAGGAGGTCTCCATGATGATCGCAACGGCCAAGCTAGAACAGATCTGACTTGTTGAGGACGAAGTACACCACAGCCCTTCCCGAGGGCTCCTGTGGTTGGAAGCAGGACTGAGAAGCACCATCTCTCCTGCACCGTTTCAAGTACAGTGTGTTCATTCTTTGAGTGGCACAAGTAGCTGTTTTTTCCCTAGAATCATAGAATGGTTAAGTTTGGAAGGGACCTTGAAGATCACCTCTCTAGCACCAGCCCAGGTTGCTCCAAGCCCCATCCAACCTGGCCTTGAACACTTCCGGGAATGGGGATGCCACAACCTCCTTGGGCAACCTGTACCAGTGCTTCACCACTCTCATGGTGAAGAATTTCTTCCTTATATCTAATCTAAATCTACCTTCTTGCAGTTTCAGGCCATTGCCTCTTGTCCTGTCACTACAGACTCTTGTAAAAAGCCCTTCTCTGGCTTTCCTGAGTCCCTTCCATGTATTGGAAGCCAGCTATTAGGTCACCTTAGAGCCTTCTCTTCTCCAAGCTGAATAACCCAGCTCCCTCAGCATCTCCTCACAGCAGAGGTTCTCCATCCCTCTGATCATCTTCGTGGCCCTCCCCTTGACCCGCTCCAATAGACCCATGTCCTTTTTGCACTGTGGGCTCCAGAATTGGACGCAGTACTCCAGGTGGGGCCTCACCTTCTTCCTGGCCAAAATATGTCTCCGTTTTCACTCGTTGCCTCATTTTACACCAGTGAGCTGGTTGCTACACCTGGATGATGCGTTGGCAACGCAGTGCACGCTCCCCGGGGGGAATACCAGCAGGCACCTCCTCGTAACCTACACCTGAGATGAAAAGCATCCTGTGGGCAGGGACCACAGAGCGGTTGCGAGGCCGGAGCTCCACGCCCGAGGCTGTCTGGATGTCTGTGCGTGTTGCCACCTGGATGGATGAACCCGAGATGCCCATCGGGGAGCCGGGGCAAGGAGCACGTGGGCTGCGGTCGGTCCAGCTTTCACTGGATCTCAAAGACATCCCAACCACTCCATGGCTCTGGATGGATATTTTCAAGCTTTCTGCGCTTCCATGCTGGAGTCGTCACCAAAGCATCAGAAAAGGACTGCATGCTGAGGGGTAGTTTGTGGCAAGCATTGCTTATATGTCATTTTGCAAGTGATACCGTACACAATAATTAGTATTGTGCCTCGCAGGAGAAGGATCATTGCAGCTGGAAAGGGTGATGTACGCTTTGGGCTGCTCCCACTCCATCTCCCAGGGACAACTGCTGAAGAACACAATTAAACCTGCGTGGTTTGGTGATAAGGGACGGCAGGGCAGGTTCTTCCATCCTGCTTGTGGCGTGGGCACCCCTGAGAATACCCAGTAATCACTTTAGCTTCTTCTCCACAGCCCAGATGATCCCAGACAGCAGATAATGAACCCAAATTCTTGTGGGTTTGTGTATCCCATCTGGTTTGTTCCTGGTCGTCTGCATGGCGTGCATGTGCTTCCCTTGCTGTTCAGCAGGACCAAGGTGGTTCTCTCCATGATTATAGAATCATAGAATGTTTTGAGCTGGAAGGGACATTTAAAGGTCATCTAGTACAACCCCCCTTGTAGTGAGATGGGACATCTCTAGCTAGAGTTGATGAAGCACAGCTGCAGATTTGAGGCTTTTTGCCCCCTCGGCTGCTGTTGCATTCCCACCCCACGGGCTTATGATGCTCTGCAGAGACGTAGAGAACAGGCTTCGGGGCCGTGGAGGCCAGGGGAGACTGGTCCCAGCAGCGTGCCGTGGAAACCAGTTGTGCTCAAGAGCTGCCCTTCAAGGCACTGCAGCTCTACTCGCCACACACAGCACCTCCAGGAGCAGACCCTACAATTTCTTTTGGGTTGCTTATGAAAATATCTAGCGTTGAGAGCCCACCCAAGGATGCTGGCCTCACAGAGGACTTTGCCCAGTGCTCAGCAGGACACAGGAATTTGGAAGAGGAGGAGCCCAGTGTCTTCCCCCAGTCTGCAAAGCTGCTAGTCCGGCACCAGAAACAAAAGTGAGAAGCCTTTCGCAACCGAGGTTGGGTATTATATGACCGGCCAGGCAGATTCTGGCATGCAGCCTCCTCTCTTAGGAAATCAAGCAGACTCTTTGTCTGCTTTCCAGCAGGAACTGCTGCTTTCATTGCCCGGCTTCGCCCGATACGGGGGAAACCGGCTGGAGAGCAAAGAGAAGTTTTTCTCGCAGAGAGCCCCAGCTTCGGGGAGGAGGGAGGTGATTGCAGGTTAAACCGAGAAGCGTGTGAGTCTCAGCTCACCTGCCCTGATGTCTGCCACACGTTCTGCTTCACAACTCTCTCCTCCACGTTTCACCAGCACGTTGGAACCGTGTGGGAACCTGGTGGAGAGGGATGGAGGGTGGGACGGTGCCCGTGGTGGGATTCAGGCAGATGCACGCAGCAGGAAGGATTGGTTATAAATAGTTAAATAAATAATAATTCCAATGTGGGAGTGCTAATTTAACAGGTATAGCATGTTTACATTAAAGTATTTTAAGTAAACACCAACTAGATTGCAACTGACGAATGCTATTGGTTGAGTTCAGGTTTCTGGTCACACCAGTGCCAGTACTTCAGGGTTGTGATTTGATTTCCATGGAGCCTCAAAGCGTTTTCACCATTTTTTTTTTTTTCTTGCAGTGATGTCAGGGCTGACGCAAGGGTCAAAGAGCTTTGGGAAACACTGTGCTCTTGGAAGAAACCACCCCACTGCTTCAGGGTGCCTGTTGCTTGCATGGGGCAGCCATGGGTGGGGACAAATAATAAATTCTTTGATAAATACATGCAAGACACCATAAGGGGGTGAGGACATTGATGGCAGGACCTTGGGCAGCATGGTCCTTGAAGTGTAACCCTTGCTGCCTGCCTTCAGCAGCAGCTCAGTGCCCATGCCAGGCTACAGAGAGCAAGCTGGGCTCCTTGATCTCCTCCTGTCCCAGTACACAGGGGTCAGCTGGTGCCTACACCCCAGGGAAGCTCCAGATCCCCCTTCTAGCGTGCTAGAAACAGTAGTTATGATGAGAAACATGAAGAGAAGCAGTGACGTCTTTTTGATCCTCCTGGCTTCGGACCGTTGCACTGATGCAGGTGGCTGACAACCATCTGTGGGCATGGACTTGGACTCTGGTTCCCAGAGCACCAGGAGGTCTTCCTGCTGGGCCCTGCTCTGCTGCACAGGGCTGTGCTGGGCTTTGGTGGGCAGGTTGTGGGCCTCCCCAACCCACATGTCACAGGCAAAGGTTGAACCATGCCCCTTGGTGTCTCTTGGTGCCGTGATGGAGCAGTGGAGCACGTGGTGCCTGGATGGATGAGGTGGGGCACGTGGTGCCTGGATGGAGCAGCAGGGCACCGGGTGCCCTGATGGACAAGGTGGAGCGCATGCGTTCTCCCTTTTCAGCCACATCACTCAAGATGAGCTCAAGAAGACCAATGTGAAGGTGCGTGGTGCCTGCCCAAGTGTTTTTGTTGTAGGTAAAGAAGACTATTCCCCGTTAGCCAAATATCTGAGCAGTCTTTGACAGTCTTTGCCATATTCGTCCTCAGAACTACCTTTGGAGGCAAGGAAGGATGTCCCAGCTCTGAGGGTGAAAAGCTGGGGGCAAGGAATGCCCAAGTGAAGTTGCAGCCTTTCCCTGACCATGTATGTCTGGCAGAGAGCAGGACCATTGAGGAGACCACAGCAAAGGAAACGCTGGAACTGGGCCACCATAGGTCCTTCCTGATCAATCCTAACTCCACTCTTCTTGCTTTAGTTTTCACATCATGTTCTTTTAGGCATTCCTGCTCTGGCAGGGGGATTGGACTTGATGATCTTTCGAGGTCCCTTCCAATCCCTGACATTCTGTGATTCTATGATTCTATGATTCTATGATTCTTTACTAAAGAACAGCAAAAATGGGAAAGGTGAATATATATTTAATTTGCAGCCCTGCTTCATGCCATGCTTGTGAGCTAAATACTCCGGGAGTGAATTTCTCTAGCACAGACTGTTTATATTTGTCCCCAATTGATTATTTTTCTTTCCGTGTTGTTGGGTTTAAAATAATCTCGTGTGTTTTTTTGCAAAGAATCCGTGAACTGTTTGTGAGAACTTATCTCAGGGCACGCAGCTTGGGCTTAACTAACATTTTCCAAACAACTCAGCAGGAAGATGAACTGGGATGGGGTGGGAGGGAACTGTTGCGTGTCTTCAAAACCCTGGCTGAACCTCTAGCTAATGGGAGATAAAACCCAATGGACTTGACGTTCATCAAGATGCTGTAAACATGGTGTTCAAAGCGAATAAACCACTGTCGGCTCACAACAGAAGAGAGTGAAGACAAAACTTTGAGAGCAATGACAATTCTTTGAATTAACTCTTTTTCTTCTTCTTCCCCCCCCCCCCCCCCCAGCTATTTTCCAGCAGTTGTGGGGCAGGTAAACACAGAGACATTCATTTGTAAAGGAAAGGAAACATGAAAAAATGAGAGTGGGAAGGAGAGGCGATAGGGCTGGGAATCAGAACTGTGATTTTAACTAAACGATGTGACTTTAGCACATTTAGTTACACTGAATAATTTTTATGTGGGCAGTTTTAATTAATTCAGCCACTCATCCAAAGTTTGCCTTTCCCCTGGTGAATTTTGGATATTAAAGAAACCAGTTTTCTCAGTTTTTCTCCTTTTTCTCAGTGCTTGGTGCATACGCTCAGCTCCCCTGTGCACACAGGGATTAGCTCAGGGCCAGAAGGTCTTGTTCAACCCAAAGTGATGGAATCGAAGTCGCCTCAGCTTTAGGTGTTGCCAGCACTTGTAATTTTATCAGCCACCTCATGGTACAGCATTTTTCATAACGCTCCAGCCCATTCTGTTGGCCAGTTGAGAATCTCAGTATTTTAACTACTTGAAAAACAACTAGAACAACTGTGCTTTCTCTTCCAGTTTGAGCGAAATACCTGAAATGATGTCTTTATGTGCGTGACCAAGTCACGAAGATGAAAAAAAAAGAAAAATGTGTGGTTTTGATCCTGTTTTGAGGATTGTTGCTCGTGATTTCAAGGCCTGCGGGGTGGGATGTGCTGAGCTCCTACGCTTTGCCATCGCCAGGTAGAGCTGTTGACTCTCAGTGCACCCTCTGAGTCTGAACCAAGAGGGACGAGCATCTTCCTTCACCCTCCCAGACCACGCGCAGCAACATTTTGGGTCCTTCTGGAAAGCTGCTCACGCTCACAAGCTCGCATTTCTAACGCAAAGTTCATGGAGAACAGGGTCGGGGTTGGAGTTTTGCTGCAACCCATCGCACCTGTATATAATCAGTCTAGAAGGAGCCGTATTAATTACAGTGTATTGGATGTAACGCTCTCCCATCGGGTAGTTTGGTGGCTCTCAGAAGTATCCCCACGAGGACGGAGAGGTTCGCGGGTGGGTGGCTGCCTCTTGTCCCTTCCCTTCCAAACAGCTGCTCCCGGAGCTGTGCGGATCAAACACGGTCGGCTGCTGGTTGTGTTTAGCCTCTGCGTGTGTGGAACGAGGGCATTTTCTCTTTACCTGCCATGGGATTAAAAAAAAAAATGCAATGTAATGTAAATGAATTTTTTTTTAAAAGCCGTTAGTCTAAATTCTCTACATTCTGCCCCACTCGCTCGCTCTCGGTACTGGATGCGCTGGTGATGCCCTTTACCCAGCATTTTGTCACCGTTTATCTTAATTTTTGTGTCGATAGTGTCCTTCCTCCCTTCCTTCTGATTTTCTGTCCTTTTCTCCTGGAAATGGCAAAAGTCAAGCTGGACAAAGAGATCGAAGGAAGGTCGTAAGGGAGGAGGAGGTCGTGCATTTCTCACCGCCACTCTCTTCTCTCTTTTACAGTTGTTGCAATCTCAGGATGTGAAGGAAGACGCTGTGCTTTGCTGCTCCATGGAGGTAGGGAAGTACTTGCGCAACCCACTCCGGTCCACACTGCTTTGCCCCCCCTGCCCTTGGCTACACACGTGTCAAGAAGCTGTTAGATGTTTCCAAACCCAAACAGCCATGTTCCCTCCTTACGTTATAGAACCACAGAATGGTGTGGGTTGGAAGGCACCTTCAAAGCTCGTCTGGTCCAATCCCTCAGCAGTGAGCAGGGACATATTCCGCTAGATCGGGTTGCTCAGAGCCCCGTTCAGCCTGACCTGGAATGTCTCCAGCGATGGGGCATCCACCACCTCTCTGGGCAACCTGTGCCAGTGTCTCGCTCACCCTCAGCGTAATGAATTTCTTCCTTCTATCTAGTCTGAATCTCTCCTCTTTCAATTTAAAACCATCACCCTTTGTCCTATCACTACAGGCCCTGCTAAAGAGTCCCTCCACAGCTTTCCCGTAGCCTCTTCAGGCACTGGAGGGCCTAGAAGGTCTCCCTGGAGTCTTCTCCAGGATGAACCACCCCAACTCTCCCAACCTGTCCTCACCGGGGAGATGCTCCAGCCTTCTGATCATTTTTGTGGCCTCCTCTAGACCCACTCCAACAGGTCCATGTCTTTCTGTGCTGAGGACCTGCAAAACTGCAGGTTGGGGTCTCACCAGAGCAGAGTAGATAAAAGACACCACTGTGAGATAAGAAATGGCTCTTGAGGATCTTTCACTGGCCTTTTGTTACATGTAAATGGATGCAGGAAGTTTGGTAGCTGTGGTCTCATCACAAAATTACGTTATCCTGGTTCCTTAAATCTCACCTTTCGGTTATTTTTTAAGCACAAAAACACCTGTATTGGAGCAAAAGCTGCCCCATGGCTCACAGGGAGAGGTTTGCTGTGCTCAGCAGCAGCTTTGCAGAGAAATGCTGGTACAAATATAGCAGAGGTTCGTTAGTTTCTCTTTTGGATAGTGATTGGCCCCCGAGGATGTATTCTTCCCTTGCTGAGAGCAGCTGAAATTGCAGCCTGAATGGTTGAAGTTCAGCAAAATGAAGGCAACCGAGGAAGAGAGTTTGAGCTTTTAAGGTTAGGGCTTTGGGGAGCTTTGCATTCAAGCCCCACGAGCCTTCCATGATGGTGGACTCGTTGCTGTCCACTCCAAGCTTGGACCTTCTCCTCTGTGGGACCACCTAGGGCTTATGCTGCTCCATGGAGGCTCTCCAAGGAGTAATTGTTTTAAAAAAAAAAAAAAAAAACCACACCTCACCAACCCTTGGCTGTCATCAGAGGAGCAGCACGACGGGTGAAAATGCAGATCTCGGCAGGGCAGGATTTGTTATGCATACGGGAGGGCTCTGCTTATTCCATTTAATGACTGGGAGTCACTGGCGGCTGTGAATCAGCGAGTAAATGATGGGCCAGGTAGAAGGCAGGAATACCACATCACAGCCTGCGCTTTGTTTTGACAATAGCATGATTTCTAGGTGGATTTTTATTTATTTTTTTTTTAATTCTCAATAGCAACCCAGCGTTGCCGCCTTTGAAGTTCAGTGGGAGCTGCACCATTCGCTCCTCCAGCGGGCCCGGCTTTCGAAAACCTCACCCTTCGTGTTCAGCTCTTGGGAGACTGCTGGCGGGTGGTTTTGGGTTTTCAAAAGCCACGGGCACCTTTAACCTCGCCTGTTTGCCCTGCCGTACCGAGCGGGGGAGAATTGGGAGGAGGGAGGGCGTCTGTAAAAGCTGTCGGGGTGTTTTAATATCACAGGTTAGAATCATTGAGCATCTCAAGTTGGAAGGGACCCGCAGGGATCAATACGCCGTGGCTGACCCCTTCTTCTCCTGACAGCTCCAGAGCACCGGCCGGCTGCTGGAGGAGCAGCTGCCCGAGATGATGACGGAGCTGCTGGCGATAGCCCGCGACAAGATGCTGTGTCCCTCTGAGTCCATGCTGACGCGGTCCCTGCTGCTGGAGGTCATCGAGCTGCACGCCAACAACTGGAACCCCCTGACGCCCACCATCACGCAGTACTACAACAAGACCATCCAAAAACTGACGGCTTGAGGGGACAGGGCAAGGTGGGGTGGGAAGGGACGAGAAGGAAGACGTGACGGGGTCTGGCAAGAGCTTTTCCGACATAAATCCCCCAGCAGACCAAACCCCAGCATGCTCAAGAATACGTTCGTGGGGTGGGGAGGGAGAAGCATGTTTCTTTTTCAGCTGTGTCGCCAAGTGCCACCCCTCTTCCCCGCTGTGGTTTTGTGTTAGGGGATTTCTTTTTCTGAACTCATTGCTCAAGCAGCAGCAGCAACGCATCCCGCCGAGTTATTGTTTGGCTTTCGAAAGAAGACAGAGAATTTAGGGGGGGAAAAAAAAAAAAAGGAGGAAAGAAAAAAAAATCCAACAAACGAACAAAACAAAACAACAAAGTGGGGGCTAGTATTGTTTTCGTGCCATCCTCCTGCCTTGCCCCGGCCAACTGGCAGGAGACAGCAGGCAGCAGATGTCTCGGGAGGACAAAGCCAGACACACAGCACACCAGACGCTCGTAATTGATGGCTTTTGTCGAGCCGGGCTTGCGTTAGAACTTTTTTCCTCCCCCCTCCTCCTCTTGTCTTCGACTTTCTGTGTGTGTCCCCGCTGCTCTCGCCACCCCTTCGGAAGCGGATCGGAGAGCGGGACGACTTCTCTTATTTGCACTGGGTTTTCTTTTTCTCGAGCGTTTGTATTTCCTTCTTATTTTATTGTATATTGTCGAGCGGACAGTTGCGAGCAGCTCGGGAGACAGAGGAAGCAGCGCCTTTCCGTGAGCCGACTAATGCTTTACGTGAAGATGCTGACGTAGGAGTGTTTTAAAGCAGTCCCAAAAGCCACTGCAGAAGCAACGTAGCCACCGTCATCTTGCCAGTGACCTCCTTGATGGATTGAGAAACATGTCCTCTGAGCTGAGAGCTCTAAGAAATAGGGGATTCTGCGGCTCTTGCTGTTCAAGTTGCCGTTATTCTTCAGCCACTATAACCCTTTTTTCCTTTTTTAATAATTCTTTTTGTTTCCATTGAAGGAGTGCTTTATTGTAATTACTGTCATGGTTGTAATTATACATTTAAATGCAGGCCTGTTGTAGTCAGGCCTAATAATGTACAGGGCGAGGGAAAAATGAAGGTTTGACGTTCTCTGGAGACTGGTAAAGAGAATACAAGTAATGTATGGCAAAAAAAGAGAGGGGGGAAAAAAAAAAAAGGAGATAATTGTAGGAAAAGCCAAAAATAGAGGTTTTGAGCCTGGCTTCTAACTAGCTGTATTTGCTATACAGTGTTTCTAGGTACAAGAGCAGCTCTGTCCCGTGGTCAGTGCGAGTGACACTGTGTCCTCAAGGGATGGGTAATTTGTCTGGAGGGGGAGAGCTTCCTTGGGGATCCCTGGGTTGCTCCAGGGGTGATGGTGCGATGCCTCCTGGGCACAGAGATGCCCAGAGGATGAGGAAGCTGGTATGGAGGGACCCGCCACGCAGTTGCATCGCTCCCCGCATCACGAACAAGACTTGTTGGTCTCCTTATTTGCTTGTCAAGCGATGATTTTACCTACTAAATCACTTCTGGTGCTTATTTGAGTGAAGCCTAATGGGGGTATGAGCTGCCCTGCCCTGTCGGCGCGGTGGAAGAGGAGATGAGGAAGGCACGATGCTGGCAGCCCGTCCCGTTTTCTTCCCATTATTCACTTTCCTGTTCCGGTGATAAGACGAGAATTTATTCCACAGAGCCCGGACCAGGCAGGCCGTGTCTGAACTCAGCAGCTGAAACCCATTTTTCCAAGCAAAACGTATTTCTGATGGCTTGTAGAGAAGAGAGATTTCACCCCAACCGCTTTGGATGTGCAGTTTGTTCTTGGGTGCCTTATGAATGTGTTGTTGGTCTGTCCGCGATGGGGAGGAAGATTTTGCTGCAAAATTTAAAGGGCCGAAATTTCCAGCAGCAAATGGCATTGCAGGAGATGAGAGTCCTGATGTTGGCGTTCAATATTACTCGAGTTTTCACCTGGTCATCTGCTGATGCGCTTTCTAATCTGCACACGGGAGCGGGAGGAGCGAGCTGGAAACAGGAGCTTCGGAAAGCGGCGAGATTATTGCTGGATGCACTGCACTCACCTGGAAAAATTAACTTCTGCTTCACGGATTTGAGCCCAGGAGCTTCACGTGGTGATGGCACCTCGCATTGGGTCAGCTTCGTTAGCAGCAGTGGGGTTTGATAGTGTTAATGAACAGCTTGAACTTAATTAGGGCAGCAAAGCCCATCAGTATTACAAGGCCCAGGGTTGCGCCCGTCACACTTGGCTTTTTGCGCTCCCTGATTTCTGGGGGAGTGGAGAAGGGGATTTAACACCCATCAGAGCGTGCCAAGGCACACTTTGTGGGAGAAAATCTGAACACCAGTTTTGTCTTGATTTTTTTTTGTTGTTGGTTTTTTTTTTTTTTTTTTAAAAGAACAGAAAAATCCTATAACGGGGGCACAGCGTGATGGGTCGGGGTGCCAGGGATCCTGCCGGCAGCGATCCAGACCGCTCCGGCCCCTGCAGCTTCTCCCTTCCCCATCTCCCAGAATTTGCTCTCGGGATGTAGTGAAAGAAGTTAAAAAAAAAAAAAATTTAAAAAAAATAAAAAAAAAAAAAGAAAGAAGAAAAAAAAAAAAAAAAAGAAGAAAAACCCAGAGAACTGGAGGTTTTGCTTCAAAAAAAAATGAATTTTCACCCATCAGTACTTTGGGAGGTATTCAGAGGCAAAGTCTAAGCCACGTGGCAGAGTTTCTCTTCAAGCGTTTCTCTGCCAGCCGTGACGGTTTATTCAGTTTTACTGATGGGGTGCAATCCTGCAGCCCTCACCGATCAGGCTTGGCCCGTGACTTTTCGCCTCCAACATGGGGATTTCTCCCACTGAAGAACTTTTATGTGAAATCCGTCGTTTTTTTAATGTCTTGCCATTGACCTCCGCTATTAATGTACGTTCATCCAGCCATTAACTGCTATGGGTACGTCGGTTGCTCCGCTGATACGTGAGAATCAAAAACGCTGACCAAAAATGGTTTTTTTTTTTCCCCAAAATTACGTGCTGCCAGTGGTATCTTTCCGAAGTCCATCCGTGGGAAGCCAGTGGCATCGTTGACCGTGGTACCGCGTTGGGCGAAGAGGTACCACGAGGTCATTTGATGGAGCAGGGTGGGGAGCAGCACTGGGAAGTTTTTCGGATTCCTGGTGAGAGCACCTAGGGATGTCATTGAGTATTTTCTTCTCTTTTTTTTTTTTTTTTTTCTTTTTTTTTTTATATAGTTTGGCTTTCTTTAGGATCAGTCGCCAAAGAGTGTAATTCTACAACGTGCGTTTTTGGAGATGTGAAGCCACCAGCTACGTGTCTCCCCAAATTAAACAGATTCGGGCTTTGCTCCTCGATAAAAGTACCCACGTGGGGGTTTAATGCGTTTTCCCCGTAGGGCTATATCAGCCATGGGGAAAATAACCTTCTTGGGCCAAATATGTGTGGGGCCAAACCTCGGGCTGGTGTAAAAGCAGGTGGGTGAAGCATCTGTGGAGGAG
This sequence comes from Trogon surrucura, assembly GCA_020746105.1. NCBI lineage: Eukaryota > Metazoa > Chordata > Aves > Trogoniformes > Trogonidae > Trogon > Trogon surrucura. The sequence goes on from CM036658.1 coordinate 85,594,583, forward strand.
CAATGCTTGCGCCACCACCGTGTCATCCCTGCCAGACTCCCCAGTGTCTAATTTACCTTATTCCTGGTGAAATTATGTCCAAAAATGAAGATTTTTGTGCTACCCGCCAAGCAATTTGCTCCATTTCCCTATGAGGGATTTCGTCTTTGTTTGGAGAAGTCTCGTGTACATGGAGGCGAAATAAAAACGAGGGGGAAAAGGGGAAAAATAACCGATGTGCTTAGTTCCCTTCTTCCCCCTAAGGAGATTAATTAGTATCTATTCTTGGCATGATTGATGGCTTTGAAGAAAAACTTGTCAGAATAACTTATGATTTATTTTCCTGCTTATTTTTGTAACATCCCTCACTTGGAAGTCTCTCAAAATCTTAAATACGATTTTGGTTTTTTAATTTCCCCGCTGGGTATTTTATGGCTTTACACTAATTTTGCTCTTCTTGGTGTTAGCTATTAGCGAGTCCTGGTGATACTTTCAGTATTTTTTCGGGAGAAAAATGACACTAGGGGTTGCAAAGTCCACTGTCAATAGCCAAGGGAGCTGCGGTGTCCTGCAGAACACGGAGTTAACGCTAGCGATTCGTTTTTGTTTTTTTTTTTAATGTATTTATTTGCGTTTGAAAAAGCAACTTTTTTAATTTAATCATATTTGTTAAACTAAGCGCTTTAAAAAAAAAAAAAAAAAGAAAAAAGGAAAAAAAAAAAGGTTTTGGGGAGAATAAAGACTAGATATTCATACTAGAGAAAACACAAACTCATCGTTTTCAGCATTTCAGAGACTGTTAAAACAAGGGAGGTAATAACTCTTTGTGACAATTCAGTCTTTGTTTCTAGAACATCCAGACCCACTGTATGCTATAAAATGCATCATCTGAGTAATAAATGTTTAAAGCTTGACATTTCCCCATCTCTTTGTGGGTACGCGCTCTCTCTCTCGTGCTGGTCCGGGAGAGACTTTCCTTTTCATTTAGGGTGGAAGAGAAGGAAGAGGAGGGGGAGCGGGGAATTACCCCAACCTTGTCTGTTTGGAAATGTGGCAGAGGAACCAATCCTTCCCCGTTTGGGGCTGCTGCCTCCCTCGCTTCTCGCGGAGGGGTGAGGATGAAGCGCACGGGGTTGGTGCAAAGGGCTTGGAGGTCCGTGGGGAGGTGGATTGGGCCCCTCCACGGCCACCGTCCCAGGGGAGCTGCCCGTCTGTTCCTGTCCTACCTTGGCTGGACGTGGAGGGGTCTGTTGGAGGACCCCAGCCATTCAGCACATCCATTTCACCCAACGCGACAGCGACGAGGGCTCTCGAGCCAGTTCTGCCTTTTTCCGCATTCAACCTCCTTTTTAAAAAAAAAATAAATTAAAAAATTAAAAGTTTCTCTAAGGAGTCTCCTCTGGAAAACCCATCTTCAGGTCAAGTCAGTTAATTTTCGGCAAACTGAAACGCATGTGTGCTGGCCCAGGAAGGCGTGCAGGTCACTGGACGTGAGGGGTTTGTACCCGTGTGCCACTGGGCTCCAGCCAGAAAATCGGAGGTGAAACGGTTCCTGCTTTTGAAGATGGATTTTTGCGAAATGCCCTGCGTGACCGTGTGGAGCTTGCCCCGACATAAATACGGAAAGGGAGGTGGAAGAAGGTGGGGCCATGGCAGAGGGATCCCCGCTGCTAACGGGGGCCAGACTCATTGCTGATGCTGGATATTAACCTTAAAAGTCCACGCAAAGAATTTTACGAACGCGATTCAATTTGATCACTTTCTCTGCTCTTCTGCCTGCGGTCGAGGTCTCGGTCATCGTAAGCAGCATCCAAGGTCAAGTGGTGGAGGGTGACCCATGTCCTTATTGTAACCGAGTTGATCCATGATGCTTGCTTTTCCCTTTTTCATAACCCTTTGTGTTTTGTTTGCCCCAAAAAGCTGGTGCAGCACACCCAGGCTGGGTCCCTTGCCCCGGGGACAGTGGTGTCCCCGCACGTGATCTTTTCGGCACAGAAGGGAGATGACATGACCTACCAGGCAGCGTTACTCATGATTTTAGGGCATCACCTGATCCATCCTTCTGCCCTAGAGCAGGACTAACCACACCAGCAAGCACCCTTTCTGGGTGATTTTATCCATCCCACTCCTAAAACCTCTGGTGGTAGAGGGCAGGTTGTCCATTGCCTGTCCAAAGTGTCTTGTGGTGGACAATGGGGTCATTCCTGGATGTTGGCACAGGTTGCCCCAACCTACAGCTGGATCCTGCAGCTCCAGGGTGTCTTTAGAGCTGGAGTTTGTCTCGTTCCACCAAATCAAGGTTTTGAGGATCTGGACCAGCTTTGGAAAGAGGTCATCAATGCTGGAGTTGGGCTGGGAGCAGCCAAGATGAGAGCAAAGATGGTCCCTGGGCCCACAGAGATATATTACATGAGAAAACAACCTGCAGTAAACTCAAGATTTTGGAGCAGATGGATGGGCACTGCTGCAGATCTGAAGCTTTCAAGATGTTGGAATACTTCTGTGAATTCCTCGCGGCTGCCAAAAGCACGGAGAGCAGCAAGTAAAGAAACCCCACAAATCAGAGCAAGTTTGCCTGGCTTTCCTAAAGCACAGCAAACCTGCAAATAGCCAGGATGTTCTCCTTCTCCAGCAGCTCCACTTCTAGCACTGAATAATAAGCGGAGTTTTTAAATGCTGACGCTGGTGTCAAAATGGAAAACACAGATAAATCCTAAGTGACAAAGCACGGTCACGCTTAATCTCAGAGCATTTGCAAGCAGAACTGTAGCTTAAATGATTATTGCTCAGGGTGCAACAAGAACAATGACATTAATACAGTAATACATGTTACAGGACTATGTGACCTCTTCCTTTTGGATCCTACGTTGTGAACGCTAATTATAAAGCCAGAGAATTACGTGGCTACAAATATGTGACTGAGCCCAGCTTTGTGTCTGTCCCGCTCCTCGGGATTTCTTTGAATTAATTCCTCAGCTGGGATCTCTGAAAAAAATCTGTCCCGTCCTTGGGCTATGATTTAATGATTTAAACATTTCCAGGGATGCAGACGCAGCCCGGAGCTCTTGTCGAGTCTCTCGAGTGTTAAAGGTGAGCGCGGGGTCTCAGGGATGGATGGTCCCAGGGCAGACCACCGAAACGGAGCCTCGTCCCGTGCCACGTCAAAGCTGCTTAACCATTTCCCACCAGTCGTAAGCCATGCCACAGAGTTAACGGGGGAAAAGTGCAAAGCCCCCTCTCTCAGGAGAAATGCCGACATTTCAGAATTCCGTTCTGTCCTAAACGGCCCGAGTTTTTCACCAAACAAAGAATTTTGTTTCAATGTATGTTATGTTGCTGTAGCAATAACATTTGAACAAAACGCTTGGACTTTATTAGCACAGAGCTTTTTCAATAACTCCCCGTAGAATTTTCCCATCGAAAAGTTTCCGCTTTGGGAAAGCGATGCCGGGAGGTGACGAAGGTCTGGTGGGAGCAATCACTTCCACTGTGCGTTGCGTGGTCCTGGGTTTGCTTCAACCTCTTGCACCTCTTCTGCCAGCTCTGCCGAAGGGAAACAAATCATCGTTTAATGTCTGTCCCTGCACGTGTCGTTCTTGGACGTCGAAATACGTGACATGTGCGTGTGGCCTCGCAGCCAAGATGGAGAGGGAGCTGCACAGAGCCTGCTGGTGTCCCCACGGCTGCCATTGATCGTAGAATCATAGAATTGTATCAGCTGGAAGAGACCTTGAAGATCATCGAGTCCAGTCTTTGTCCCAGCTCTATCAACCTACTGAACGATTCCCCCCAACACAACATCCACCCATCTCTTAAACACCTCCAGGGACGGTGACTGAATCCCCTCCCTGGGCAGCCTGTTCCAATGGCTGGCAACTCTTTCCAATTCTTCTTCCCAATATCTAACCTGAACCCTCTTTGGTGCAATTTAAATCCATTTCCCCTCGTCCCATCACTCTCCATGAGGGAGAACAGACCAACCCCCACCTTTTTACAACCTCCCTTCGAGTAGTTGTAGAGAGCGATGAGATCTCCCCTCAATCTCCTCGTTCTCTTCTCTTCTGATGATGGAGCTTTGAGAAGAAAACAGGTCCTAGAGCAGACCAATTCCTTTGCAACTGGTACAGGTGGTGAATACAGCTGGTTGAGGAACTGGACTGCAATGAGTCTCTGCACGTGCATCAGAGGTGGGTAAAGTGGTCCATGAGGTGCCCTGGCATCTAGGACCTGTGCGAAGTCCAAATGAGTGCTTGTGGAAACTTTACACACTTGTGCAAGTAGCACCAAGCCTGGGTTTTACCTGGGAGATGCTTGGAGCTACCGGTGGGGTCCAGGGGTTTCCTGGTCCAAGAGACAAATCCCATCGGCTTTTGCTTCATGCACGCACCAGAGAGGAGATGCCTCTGGCTGTTGTCCTTTGTGTGGAGACAGGGAACAATCATCTCTCTCTTACCTTTAAAAGTAACTACAGTGAGGTCGGCAGGAGCCTGGGCTTTCTGGGCACACATTCCCATGCTCTGGCGTCACATGTGCAACACCCTGTGCAGGACCCAGAGCCAGGGTCGGTTGTGAGCAGCATCGACCTGAGGTACCATGGTGAGACCAGCCAGGCTGGTGGTTCCCTAGGTCCCATGTGACAATTGCAATCAAATTATCCATCACTGGCACTTCTTTGGCTGTGGGATGAAACCCAAAATAAATCCCGATCAGCATTTGCTACTCCTTCCTTGGTAACAACTCCTGAATCCCAGCTGCTGTCCTGCAGGTTGGACATATCTTGCCTGGGGAGAAATCCTCCTGCGTGCTGTCCAGCCACATCCTGGAGCTGCAGATCTCCCTTTCTGCAGGCGAGCGTGTCCCAAACAGGTCCCAACGCTGGTACCAAGGGGAAATCTGTGGTTTAATGCATTGCAGAAGGGTCTGTAGGTCTGTAGGAGGGACAGATCCAGTCTCATGGAGGTTCATCCCCTCCAGCAGCCTTGCAGGACCGTCTTCACCAATCGTCTCCTCTCCAAACCATTTTGGGAAATCAGAGACCATAGCTGGGGCTTAGCCCTTCCAATAACTCCCAGCCCAACCCTTGATCCTGCAGAAACCTCCAGGCATTTGTCCTCATCCATCAGCTCCATGGATAGAGAAGCGACACCAGGTCTCCCAGTACGTAATCCCAACAGCATGCTGGGGGAAGAGAAGAACACCCTTCAAGCTGAGAGGTCAGTTCTGACATTATTTTATTTTTTGGGGTATTTTTAGATGTTGAACATGAGAGCTCAAACTCACCTCTCAAAGCAAGTCTGGAAGAGGCCAGCTTCTGTAAGTCGGCAGCTACGCGGAGCGAAGGTGGGAGGAAAAACTGCGTCAGGAGATGGGTTACCAGAAACCTGTCTGGTTGTAATTATATATGTCATCTGATGAAAAACTGGTTTGAGGGCAAACGCTGTAAAATATTGCTCTGGGGAAAGAAAGACGACAAAGGTTGTGAAATCCAGTTGGTGGATTGTTTTACAGCTGTAAGGTAACTTCTCTCCCCAGGGCTGTGTTTTACAACTTGTGTGAGAAAACAAGCCTCAGTCTGCAAGTCAGCTCTGCTCTGCTTTCGAAGCAGAAAAAAAAAAAAAAAAAAAAAAGTAGCATATCTGATAGAAAACAAGGTTTTGTGTTAATTTCCATAAGAGAAATGCAGTCTTTTTAGTTTTAGGGTAACGAAGCATTTGGGAGAAGGGTTTTGTTGCGTGTGGAGACTGCAAGTGGATTTTACAATGATAGTGTGGACACATCCTCCTGTATATATCCTTTATATAAAACTGCATTTCTCTTGCTCCTGTGAGTACTTAAAAGTGGTACTGCAGGGGCTCACTGCTCTCCCGGGGAGGGAGCTAAGCCCAAATAACCCAGTTCTGCTGCTTGGATTCTGTTTGTCAGCGCGTTTTACCCATCTTTTCCCCCGTTTGCTCTCTGTCCTCTAACATAAATTTCCCTCTGTGCTGGCAGACAGGGGTCCTTCCCCTCGCCAGCTCCGTGCTGCCACATTTGGCCACCTCGGCTCCGTTCCTACTGCCAAGGATGTCTCCTCCTCAGGGACGATGAGTTGTCCTTGTGCCAGTGCCCAACTGCACTCACCTTTTTTGGGGACCGGTGACCGTCCCCGGTCCCTGAAGTTCCCATTTAGATCCCCAGAAACTTGCATAAGGATTTTCTCCCTTTTTATGCTGCAAACACTTTACCTGGGACGTGCCGGGTTTGCAGCCCAAAAATCCCACCAGCAGTCACCACCACCCACTTCCATTGATGCCACCCGTGGAAATGCTGCGAGGAGGTTGCAGGGAGCCTCGTGCCATCTTGCTCCTCCACACACAACCCATCACTTCTCAATCAGTCACCTAATCACCCTCTCTTCTACCAAACCAGAGGACCCCTCAGCAAAGTCCATCAGTAATCATCGAGTGGAGACCTGGCCCAGCCCAGGGTGGCTCTGGCAGGACACAGCAGGGGACAACCAGCCCTAGGGATGGTGATGCACCACGGTCACTTCCAGGAGATGCTCCCATGGGTGTCTGGGGCAAGTGGCCTCGTGTTCAGTGTCCCACCTGGACGTGGCAGCTGGTGGGCAGGAGGGTTTGGGGACACCCAGGGGGGCTGGCAGAGGGGTGAGGGTCAGGGCTGGCTTTACCCCCACAGCGACGTGCTGGAGCCGATTTTCTGGTGGGAACCGTCGGGATAAAATTAGAAGTAGGTTGAACTTTATCTACGACTTGAACTGAGGCTGAACTCAGCCCTGTTTTGTTTTGGTTTTTCCAAGTTCAAAAGAGTTCATGGGGAGGGAGGCAAGAGGAGAGAAAACTGGATTAATTTTTTTTTTTTTTAACTTTCTCTTTTCTGTGATTTTGCTGGAGTTTGATTGCTTTGTCTGCTTAGAAAGGCTCTTCTTGCAGTATTTCTGGATCAAGATCAGAGAATCATAGAATCATAGAATCATAGAATGGCCCAGGCTGGAAGGGACCTTAGAGATCATCTAACCCAACCTCCCTGACACGGGCAGGGACGCCTCTCAACTAGATCAGGCTACTCAAGGCTCTGTCCAACCTGGCCTTGAACACCTCCAGGGAGGGGGCAGCCACAACATCTCTGGGCAATTTATTCCAAAGTCTTGCCACCCTCGTACTGAAGAATTTCTTCCTAAGATCCAATCTAAATCTATTCTCCTTCAACTTAAACCCATTTCCCCTTGTCCTATCAGTGGACACTCTTGTAAAAAGTCCCTCCCCAGCCTTCCTGTAGGATCCCTTCAGGTACTGAAGGCAGCTCTTAGGTCCCCCCAAAGTCTTCTCTTTTCAAGACTGAACAATCCCAGCTCCCGCAGCCTGTCCTCGTAGCAGAGCTGCTCCAGCCCCTGGATCATCTTTGTGGCCTCCTCTGAACGTGCTCCAACAGTTCTATGTCCCTCCTATGGTGGGGACACCATAAGATGGTGACGTGGTGGCTCAAATACTGCCAACACTCTTATTTCATGTCAGGTATTGGGGGTTGGAGCAGTGCAGTGCTGACCACAAAATCACAGAACGTGACAAAGCCTTCCCTGTGACACCCTTAGCTCAGCCCTGGGTCTGTCCCAGCCCAGGATGGGAAGGCAAAGGAGAAAAATGGAATGTTTTTGGTGGGTACCACACTGTGGTGAAGAACCACAGTATGTCCACACTGGGGATGCTTCGAGGGCTTTTTGTCATAGTTTTGTCCCATGTCAACTAGCTGGACCCCTACACAACCTTCCAGCATCACGAGGGGCTCATACAGACCTGGCACTTCTCTAAACCCTCAGTTTTCCTGCGGCCACCCCGTACTGGAGATTAATTTGCTCGCCTGGATGCGTGCCAGGAGGACCCGGGAGCCGGAGCCGTGCTCCACGTCCCTGACCCGTGCCCCACGGGTTGTGCAAGCTGCTGGCATCCACGTGAAGGTGTGTGGGGTGGTGCAGGGAGCACGTACGGGGGCTGCGCAACCTCGCTAGGGGTGTGGGGTGGGGTTGGGGTCCCCTCTGGGCCTTTGGGAGGATGAGGACGTGGTCGTGAAATTTTCACATCAGAAAGGGACAAATTGCTCCTGGGCGAGTTGTGTTTCCCAGCGAACCCCATCATCTCTTCCCAGAACAGATAGGAGACGCTTGGTTGTTTCACCTCCCAAATTACTCAAGAGTTAGTAGAAACTTTACCAGAACGGACCTTCTAATTTTAACAGAGATGCCTCCTAGATCGCTGGCGAATTTAGGGAATGCACAGGGCAGACTCATTTCCTGGAAAAGGATCCACTGGAGAAAAAGTCCCTCCAGGCTGACTCCTAACTATGACACATTTGATAGCCATTCAAGGACTACCGGGAAACGTGTCATTTGTCTCCATGAAGCTTCAGACAGAGTTTCATCACCAAGCCCGACTGCTCCATGAAATAAAACCAGCTACCATCTACTAGCAGCGACGTAACTGCTGGTCTTTACGTAGGATGTGTCACAAGGGTGATTTTATTTTATTTATTTTATTTATTTTCATTTTCCCCAAGGTTTTATACACAGGTGCAAAGTGGCTTTATCAACTCTCTCACCTTTTTTTTCTTTCCTCCTCACTGGGTGCCCTGCGTTGTTCCACAAAGGGTGTCACAGGCTGGGGTGTACCCCAGCCGCCGGGACTGTCAATGAACTTTGGCACCTTAAACCATGGAAAACCCAACGAGGAGGGACGTGCTGGAGGGAGGGATAGGTGCCCGGCGTCCCACAGATCGGATTGCCCCGAGGGATTTGCTGGGAGTCCCATGACAAACCTGGAAGGGAGCCCAGACCTCAGGGCACCGCCGCGCTTTCCACCCAGGGCGCTCAGCCGAGGTCTCCAGAGGACAAACCAGTGGCCTCTGTCCCTTACTGTCACCCTTGTCTGTGCAAACCACAACCCTACATCGGCCCAAGGTGTGTTGCCCTGGTGCAAATCCCTCTTGTGTTTGCATTGCTGGCCACAGGGTATCCTACCCACAGCCTGACCCACATCACCCACCCTGCGGACAGCTACCTCGCTGCCTTCGGGTGTTTTTTAGGACTTGACCTCCAGCCACGACCCACTTTCCTGCGCTCTTTCAGATGCACAGGCTGCCCTCTTCACTCACGGTTCATGGGAACTGCAGCTTTGGCCACCGGCATCACCCATCCTCTCCAGGCTCGCGGGGTCATCCCAGGTCCTCAGGGTCCCCTTCTGTCGCTTGGTTTGCCTCTGGTGTGTCAGATAGGATCTCACGGCCAGTTTTGCAGGCAGATGAGGGATCCATTGCTGCAGAGGGGTTTTTTCTTTCATTTAATCTCCCTGATCTCAGTCTCGCCATCCCTGTGAGCTGTTTCTAGGAGTCCTTGCCCAAGTGCTCCGTCTCCAGGAAACGCTGTTATCAGCCTCCTCCATCGGCTGCTCCATTTCGACCTCCACGCCTCACTCCTGGGGGCCCCGTCCCCAATCCAGTTTCTACTGGAAGCGGGTAAGTCAGAGGAAGGAGATAAGGACCGGTTGCCAGGCTGGTCACCCTGCTGCTGTCTTACCCATCACAACCCACAAGGGACAGATTGGGGGGGGGACACACCCTCGGAGCCGCTTTTCCGGCCCTGCACCCTGAGCTCTGCAGCCCCTTGGGACCAGGACCAAAGCACTTGGAGGAGATTCACCCTTCCTTTTGGCCTCATTCCCCCAAAACCTGGCCATTCAAAACCATATACGGGGAGAGAGTTCAAGTTCAGACTGGACGAGGCAGGGGGTGTTTTGCAGATTTTCCTCCCTTTGCTCTCCAAAAAACTCCAACCTCACACGTCTTTTTCCTAAGTACCCATCTCCTCCCCTTACCTGCAATAGCAAAAACGTCCAGATAAGTGAAAAATAAATCAGTGGAGGTGATGGTTAGGGACCACCCGTCTGGTTTCCCAGCTGGTCAGTGCCATCGGATGGGTGAGCGCCTTCAATTAACACCAAATGGTTAATAGGGAGCCGAGCAAAGGTCTCTCGTTCGGCTCCTGAGGCAGGTGCCAATGGAAATGGTGCCGAGGGCTGAAGCACCCAGTGTCGTAACATCCAGCCTCCACCGTGTCCCTTTGCCAGGCCATGGACGTCACCGTGGAACCTTCCTGCCAAGGGCTGCTGCCCTGGTGTAGATTAACCGAAGCCTCTGAGGTGGGACATTCCCATGGGAATCCCTCCATCCATGGACCCCTTTCCAAAAGGGTCGCTCATCTCCAAACAGCAGTTTTGGTAGGAAGGTTTGGGTTGGGTTTTGTTTTTTTTTTAAGCCAGCGGAAGTCATGTTTTGACAGTTGTCCATTTGTGGGGAAAAAAAAAATTAAATAAAAAAAAAAAAAAAAAGAATTACCCAATACAGAGCAGTTTCCCAAGGTTGAGAGGCAGAAGGATGGAAGTAATAATGAATTGGCAGCAGCTGGTGGGGTCTTCACTCACCTAAAATGACTTGATCTAAAGGTATCTGGAACTTTAAAAGTAAAGATCTCATCCTGGCCAGAGGAGGTGAGAAAGAAGGGAAAAAAAGAGGAGGAAGGTGAAGCAAGGAATGACAAAACTACAAGGACCCCGAAGGGAAATCCATGCCTTCTTCACGGCCCTCTCCTCCCCGTGCTCCTGCTCGGTTTCCCTAATGCCAGACCACCTCCCGCCTCTCAGGTGATGGGCTCACAGGACACAACCAAGCATCTCAGAGGTCCAAACTCCACCAGGAGCCACCCAGTCCCAGATCTGACACGTTTGCTCCAGTGAGCAGGGCTACGGGGGCAATTCTCTGCTCTGCCCATCGTTAGGAGAGATGTCTCGACTCCAGGATGGTGCCTGCTCCATGGACACCTCACCCCCTCCCACTTCTTTATCATGTGCTTAAGTCTTGAATGGCCTGAATTAAAATCTGCAGGACATTAAATGGAGCTCACCAACCAAAACCTCTGCAGAAATCTCCGCCAAAACCAAACCTTCCAAGCAGAAAGCAATTGCACTGGTCCTCTTGTGTTCAAAACATCCTTAGTAGTGCACAAACAACGATTTGCTGCTTCATCACACAGATCCCAGGTCTTCAGCTGGAAAAAAAACCTATTTCCAGCTGCGTACATTTGGGCAGGGCTGGAGGTTTTTATTCTGGGAAGGGGGGGGGGTCTGACATCCTCTGTCTGAAACTGAAACCCTCTGTGCTCTGATGGCTGGTGCTTATCTCACTGGTGATGCTCTTTCTGCAATTCCAGGCTCCTTATCTTCAGTGGAGTCAACTGTATAGTCAGAGTTAATTGCAATAAATAACACAAAATACTTTCTTTTATCAAAGTGCCTTTTTGGAGAACAGGATCATTTGATGTCCCCACTTTCATTTAACACCCAGCCAGGCTGCTGTGCTCCATCCTGCCCAGCACAAATCTGGAACTTCATCCTCATTTTCCAAGGATCCTGCAAGTCAGGACTGGACCAGTTCAGCGGTTTCCCCAAAACCACGCAGACCTCGGAGGAACCACGTATTTCTGGTGCGTGCTTACACCTCTTTGGGTCCAGCGGGGGTCCTCAAGCATGTCTGAGCTATGGTTGGGAAGTCTGGGAACCGCTGAGCTGGTTCTTGTTGAGCACCAATACCCCTCCCCAAGTCCCTTATGATCTTACTGCGATTTGGTGCTGAGAATAACTGCTCAATACACCCATCCCTCACCTCTGCAAAGCCATCAGCGGCTGGCAGATGGCTGGACAACAGCTATTATACTCTGTAATGATGAGGAGAATAAAGATGTGTTAATAAATAGCGTTTACCTGAATAAGCAATGTCTGATGAATGCTGGATCACTATGTAGTAATAAAGGTGGTGAACTAGTAATAGAGGAAATCTGGAGGAGAATGTGTAAAGTGCTATAAAAGCAGAAAATAGCCCAAAAAAGAAACTTGAAGGACCTGGGTTTTTTTAGTTCAGAGGAGAACAAACAGCGAGGAGACAGATCAAATTGTAAAATACAGCTACTGAGACAGAGGAAATAAATTCTTCGTAATCACAGAGGAAATGCTGAGAAGTCATGGGCTGAACCTGCAGGAAGGAAGATGCAGCTTGGGTGATAGAGGAGGGAATAATGAAGGTCTGCAAAAACTGCCCCAAAAAAACCCAGCAGTGTTAAGGTTTTTAGGATGAGGTTGGCACAACACCGATGGCTTAAGGATGGCTGAACTGCCCTTGGGTTTAGGGCTAGATCAGCTGGTTTTCAGTGCTCCCTTCCAGCCTCGCTTTCTGTTATTCAGTTTGTTTTTTCTCCCTTGATCGAGTCGCACTTGGAAATTTCAGGAAATGTCTCATTTCAGCATTTTTTTTCTCTCTCTTGTCTGCAGAGCAGTCTTCCTGCAGGGGAGACATCCCCTCCCCCAGCAAGGCTAACAATGCCCCGAAGGACACACGTCCGACACGCACACGGGGACAACAAACCTAGAGCAGAGATTACGGATGGGGTTTTTAGTAGACATTATTCCAGATATTGTAGGTCCAATGCTGAACAGATGGGAGCTCGTTTCCAAAATATGTCATTTCTCAGAGAGAGATATACCCAGCACCAACCCTGAACGTGGGAGACGAAGCTTCGCTTCCACGAGACGTTACTTATCTGTCGATAGCGCGGTCGGCTCTTGAGCTCGTGGCACAGATAAAGACCAGAGTAAGCACGATAAATCCTTTTGATGTTCCTCGGTCTTAAGCTCCAAGGACAGGCAAAATGATAGGAAGGTGGCGATGAGGAAAAAAGCAGACTGTGCTTTACATCTCGGGGCTTTTTGATGGAGGAGGCATGTGGCATGGAGAAATGCTCCGAATAAAGCTGGGTCTAGAAAGCCTCAGCTTGGGAAGGTCCCAAAAATGAATGAGTTTTTAAGGAGGGGTTGTGAGATGAGGGTGAGCAGGGAGCGGTTAGGAGAAATTTTAATTGACATCAGCATTTGCAGTGTTGTTTAGTAAGTCCCCAAAAGAGCATCTTAGAGCAATGAATGCTGAAAATGGCATTTCTGGAGCAAACAGAGGCTCTTTTCAGCGGCATCCACTGACAGGACAAGGGGCAATGGGTGGAAGTTGGAACACAGGAGGTTCCATAAAAATATGAGGAAAAGCTTTTTTACTGTGAGGGTGACCGATCACTGGCACAGGCTGCCCAGGGAGGTTGTGGAATCTCCTTCTTTGGAGACATTCAAAACCCGCCTGGACGCGTTCCTGTGCGCTCTGCTGTAGGTGATCCTGCTCTGGCAGGGGAGTTGGACTGGATGATCTCTGAGGTCCCTTCTGACCTCTAACATGCTGTGATTCTGTGATTCTGTGAAGTGTGGGGCTGGGGGAGAAGGGTTGGCTTCCCTGAGGGATGAGGGACACCTGAAGAGGTGGAAGCTCCTGGAGAGACAAAAGCTGAGAGACGTGGGTTTGGGGGATTGCTGGGTGAAACCGCCTTGGGTGGAGGAAGGGCTGAGCATCCCCGGGATGGGAGATGCTGCGCACGATGTAGCGGCAGCACCCAAAGTGGCATTAAGGGAGAGAGGAGAGCAGCAGCATCAGAAACTGAGGCTCTCTTGGAACCCAGGCACCCCCCGAGCCGAGGTGCTGGGTGCGTGGAGGGTCTGCTGCCTGGAGTGAGCACCCTGCAGAAGCAGCTGAGCCCCATGTTTGCAAATTCAACACGAAATGGAGGCAGCTGACCTTGGTGAAGGCACGGTGGCCAGAGATTGGTATCACAAGGACGGGGACTACAGCAGCGGTGACCATACACCATGCGTGTCCATCACGAGAAGCTTTGTCCTCCCACGATCCTGTCACTTGTTTTGGCCCAGCCAGAGAGGACACCATGGGCCGTGGTGGGGTTTTCCAGCCCAAAAAACCCTGACGGCAAGCTCGGGAGGGAGAAGGCCAGGCCGGGCCGCGCACAGCGCTCCGCGAGCCAACCTCGACCGTTCAGGCTCTCCCCGTGCCCAGACTTGTCGATGGGGCTGTTCAGCGCGATGACATAATTACAGTTTCAATCGCAGATTAATAAGAAGTGGGTTTTGTTGTGCTTTTCTTTTTTTTTTTTTTTTTTTAGCAAACTCCGAGGCGTGCCTGAACTAGAAGGGCATTTCGCCTCCCCGCTGCCTGCGAGCCCAGGGTGCCACGCACCTTCTTTGATGTCTCCTGGCGTGGAGGTTTTTACACTAATGTGCCTGCTGCAGCTGCCTTTCCCATGGCACGTTCTCCTTCGGGAAGCCACATCTGCGGCACTCAGCTGGGCAACGGGTTTATAAATGAGACGGGCAAGAAGTCATGGCCAGCCTCTAAATAATGTCTACTGGTGGAGGAACAGTCAACCCAGACCCCGTCAGAGGTGCAGGGGATGATAGCTGAGGTGAAGGGGAGACTGAGGCAGAAGCAGCTTGGGCGAGGTCATTCAGAGCATTTCTGTGACAGGTTTAGGGATGTGTCTAAAAGGCTTCAGCAGTGGGAGGAACCAGCAGAGCGAGGCTACCATGGAACATGGACCACGGACCACTGTGTGACCCTCAGGTGAGAGGGAGAGATCACACACATAGGCCAGACACCAAAAGCCAAGCTTAAATTTCGGCTTTTAGGGTTCTGGGGCAGACCCTGAGATACAACGGCTTAACGCAAAACCACAGAAGGGCAGAAATTTGTTGCTTCAGGAGGTGATGGATATGGAAGGATATATATCCCTATCCAGTGTGACTTCTTGTCTGTGCTTTTGAAAAGTCTCCTGCAGTCAGAAGACCGGAGAATTGTGTGTGCTCGCAGCTTTTTTATGCCCACACAACTTGTGGAGCTCTCGGATGCTTGTGAGCCTGTGACACCCGGGAGTCACCAAGCAGAGCTTGCAGGTGGGAACCCTGCATGAAGCCTGAAAAAGCAGTAGAAATGTACGACCAGAATCCGCTGTTCCCTGTGGCCTCCTGCTCTTCATGTCAACCATCACCACGTTCTGGCCCATTTCAGACATTCCTCGAATTCTGCTTTATCATGATCCTGTGCCCCTTACTGCTTCAGACAAGGTTGTTGGAGACTGTCCATCCCCACCTGAAGGAGGTGAATGTATTTGAAACTTCTGAGCTCTGAACACCCTAACCGCTTGGTCTCCTTCTTCCTGGGGTTTCCCAATCCACGAGCAGGTCTGTAGCTGGAGATCGGTTTCCTGTAACAAAGCAGGTCCCTATCTGGAGATCTGTTTTCCTGCAACAAAAATAACCCCCTAGGTAAGAAATTTGCCTCCTGAACTCAGCGTGACCTCCAAGAGCTGAAAGGCTTTAGATTAGGAGCATCGGGGTTGACTGTGATGAAAATCAATCCAACCCCAGAGCCGCGCTGCCAAGAGCGGTGATGCACCCTTTCGAAAGATATCAAAAGTCGCCAAAAGTGGTTGTGGTTTTTCAGGGTTTTTTTGGTAGGATAACCACCAAAACAGCGGTGGTCCAGCCCAACAGCTTCTCTCAGGCCAGAGGTCTCCAGAGAATGATCCCAGTTGTGAGTTGAGGCCTCACTGCCCTTCTCTCCATGGGCAGTAGGTAGAGCTGGCAGAACCTCCAACTGCCACGTGGGCTTCGTGCTCCACCAACTGCAGCCTCGTGTCCCCCGACCCCCAAAAAAACCCAAAAAACCCTAAAAAAGAAGAAAAGAGGGCCTAAAGGGTTAAAGTAACAATGAAATTTTTATGAGCCCAGTCTCCAGATGTTGCAGGCAGGAAGATGAAAGCCATCCAACTCTGCCTGGTGGTGGAGGCACTAAGTCCTTAACAGCCTATCTCATGGAGGCAAAGCCTCCAACCCCACTCCTCCCCATCTCCCCGCTGGAAGCGGTTTGTCCGGGGAGACGGCGGCTGCCGCACGAGGCCCTGCGCCACCCCGCTGCTCACCCTTGATCGATTATTAAAACCAGGAAATTCTCCAACCATGAAATTCATCCCAGCTTCCCCATGGCGTGCTGGGCTGGAAAAATCAAACCGCAGGGTCTGCGCTTCCAGGGGAAGGAATAAAAATCACTTCCAGTGGGATGTTTCGGGGTGCTGGGGCATCTCCTGGGGGTTGGGTTTGCTGGCACCGATGTTGTGCCTTGGGTCCTGCAGACACCTCGACCAAGCACTCTGCCCACCCGCTGCTCTGTGAGTCCCACCACACTCCCAGCTGCCCCGGCTCCTGCCAAGATTGAGAAGGTTGGTTGCCCTTCATCAAGCTCTGCCAAATGCCATGGCCCGTGGTTCCTTCTTCCTTTCACTGGAGCCCTTTCACTACAGCTTGATTTTCTGTTTTCCTCTTCTTGGAAGCTCTCAGGCCCAGCTTGCCTTGCTGATGGGAGACAAAACTTGTTTTCTGACCCGTTTTCCACTGGAGGTTGTCTGTAGACTGGGCTAATGAGCTTCAGCAGGTGTGACACTGGGGGACAGTTATGTCCCTTCTTCACTGGTTGAATTATGGGTCCCTGAGCAGTCCTACTCCTTTCTTTGCAGGATGCCTTGTACGTAACAGATTATCTCTGAGGTTAGAATGCTATTTTTTTTCCTCGTTTTGAGCATACTCAGACTGGCATTCTCATCTGGGCAGCTGGAGGGACCACCCTCAGCCCTCACACGACTCCCCAGAGGTGGCTGGTGGCCCAGCTGCAGCTCTGGCTACGCACGTGCCTCGGAATAACTTACATATTTTCTGCAGGATGGAGGGCATAAATACATCCATGGTAATGCCACTCGTACGTATTGCCACCACAGCAAAATTAATAGTTCCTTACAACATACGAGATTATTTTTTTGCTTTTTTTCCCATGTGTGTCGTAACCCTGGTAACTGGCAGCACCCAATATCGTCGGCTGACTCAACGATGCTTTGTTCCTGTCCGACACAAGGAAAGACTGCGAGAACTTCACCACCACTGAAAGCTAGTGAAATCAGACAGATTTTACCCTCTGAGCTGCTCCAGCACCCAGTGAGCCTCAACCTCCCTTCCTTTAGCCCCAATCCTCCACAGAGCCAAGACTGCAAGTGAGGGAGCCAAGAGCTTTGAGCATCTGCCCGTGACATAGAACTGTCTAGGTTGGAAAAGACATTTAATATCATCGACTCTAACTGCTAACACTACCAGGTCCACCACTGAACAATGTCCCTGAGCACCACACCTACACGTCTTTTAAATAGCTCTGAGGATGGTAACTCACTCCAAGGGGCTCAACCCCTCTTGGCTGAAGGATGTCACAATCCCCACCTTCCAACGGCATCTGTGGGAGGGTGGAGGGTGTAAGGGGACCCTCCTCTTGTTTCACCTCAAAAGGGCATGCATTTACAGGAGAGAGTGCATGGGCTTCTCATCCTTTCAATAAATCTCTCACTGTTGCGTATGGCACCACGGCTGGTACAAGGACACCAGTGTCCCTCTGCGCAGGGTCTATTAACCACTGAGGTTGGGTCCTGCTCAGTCCTGCTTTTCCTTGCTCGCTGACCCAATGAGCATCTCAAAAGCCTGGTCACCAAAGCACCACTAGATTGACCTCACCACAAGGCTCAGGAGTTACCCGGTGTGCAGCTGAGCGCCAGGCAGACATGGGAGCATTGGAGCCTCTTGGTTTTCAGAAACCAAAGAAAGAAAAAAAAAAAAACAAACCAAAAAAAAATAAAACAACAATGGTCAGATTCATCACGAGGGCTAATTTTGCAGTTTGTGATGCTGGTACAGTCAGCATGATGAAGAAGAAATGTCCCAGGCTTTTCCACCAAAGCTGGTGACAAGGACCTTGGCTGGTAAACATGACACAGCGGTGATTTCCGTGTTAACCACAAGAGCTACCCAAGCCTCTCAAGCATTTTGGTTTTTGTTTCATTTCATCTTTAAGCCACCCAAAAATTTCTGCAGTGACTCACTGGAGTGCCCAGGGATGTCCCTCTGTCTCCGCTGTGCTAATGTGCAAAGGCTGGTGATGCAGTGGGGTCATGGTTGAAAGACCTCTCCAACAATTCTCAGGGGGCTTCAGGTCAAGTCTTGGCCTTGCTGTCAGCCCCAGCACAACACCCCTACTCGCCAACTGTCCATAGGCGGCTTGGGACATGGTCTTTCTCTTGAGCCTACCTGGCCCTAAAAGGCTCAAGACCCTGTGTGAATCCATAGTAGTGGAACAGGAGAAGCTCCATCCATCACTTCTTGCTGTGAACATTTCTCCCAATTGGTTGTCCCAGCCAACATTTGTCTCCTCCGTTAAACTACCCAGGATGCATCCTCACCTTGACATCTTGCCCTGTAAACCAGAATGTATTTATAAACACATGCAGACAACACGAAACAAACACTGTTTGCATGTATGAGTGGTTTTTGTCAACTCACCTTAAGCCAGTTCTTCACTTCTTTGAATCCAGAAGCCCTTGCAGACCAGCACACACACACATATATATATATACACATAGACCCAATGGAGCTACCATTTGCAGACTTAATTATCTCCATTCGGTCAACTTTACACCAGTAAACAGTGAGAGCAAAGTACAACCAGCATAAAGCAAACACTTTTCCAAGGACTCATTCCTTAAATTGTCTGGAGTCACCAACCCATAACCACCAGAGCATTCCAAGGTCTGCACGGACAGAAGGTCCATTCATCTCATGGGCTTGCAAGAGCCCACAGATGCTTGAAGAGGATGGGGAACGAGTCAGATCACCTAAGTGGGTCTGGGTGCACCATGATCCCAGTGGAAACCCATTTGCAAATGGTTTTCCCGTGTGGAAAAACGACAATCTCAAGATTGTGGAGTTTCACCTCCTTCCCATGCAGTACCTCAACCATGATAGACCCCATCTTTAATCACCCGTTGACACTTGGAGCATATTTCATGTATGATGCAGCAGCAAAAAAGTTACATCATTTGACCATTCTTTATTGTACTCTTCAGTTAGTGCTCGGCAACGTTGCGAAAAAAAACTGTGTTGCAATATATTGTTAGAAGATTTGGTGCCAACAATGTTGGACCCATGGCCCAAAGCAAGAGTACGGTTAACTAGACCAGACTGATTTCAGACATCTCAAATTTCCTGAGAAATCCTTTTATAAGGAAGAGGCAGATATGTCCTGCCATACAGGGGGAAATCCAGACTTCAGACTGTCTCGACTAGCTAATGTCTGAGCCTCTTAAGTGAATAAGATTTCTGTAAGGTGATTTCCAAGGAGGGAAGAGTGGAAACCGCAGCTAAGCCATACAGAGCACCATGACACATGAGGCCTCAGGGCCACCACTGCTCTGGTGGAAGATACCCATGGATGTTCATGGAACTGGAGGTGCTCATACCTGGGGAGGTGTCTGAATTTAGGCGCTGTGGGCATGGAGCAAGAAAGACATCACACTGCTGGCCAGAAGTCAACTGGAGGCTGGGTATCAGCATTTTCTTTTGTAAAGGAGATGGCTCTGCCCTTGTCCACAGTTCCCCTCTCCAAGGTCAAGGCTTTGCTTCTGCTCCTTAGCCATCCAAATCTGACCAGATCAAGAGCAGCTACATAATGGCATTTCTAACAAATTGCTCAGGGCTTACGTATGCACAAGTGTTTAAGCCTGGCTTTGGGACAGTGGTGGAGGGACTTCACAGAATCACAGAATCACAGAATGTTGGGAGTTGGAAGGGACCTCTAGAGATCACCCAGTCCAACTCCCCTGCCAGAGCAGGATCACCTACAGTAGGTCACACAGGAACGCGTCCAGGTGGGTTCCGAATGGCTCCAGAGAAGGCATTTGTGGAGTCTCCTTCTTTGGAGACATTCAAAACCCACCTGGACACGTTCCTGTGCGCTCTAGTGTAGGTGGTCCTGCTCTGGCAGGGGGGTTGGACTAGATGATCTTTAAGGTCCCTTCCAACCCCTAACATTCTGTGATTCTGTGAATGTTAGGGATTGGAAGGGACCTCGAAAGATCATCAAGTCCAATCCCCCTGCCAGAGCAGGAATGCCTAGATTATGCTACACAGGAACGTGTCCAGGCAGGTCTTGAATGTCTCCAGAGAAGGAGACTCCACAGCCTCTCTGGGCAGCCTGTTCCAGGGCTCCGTCACCCTCACTGAGAAGAAGTTTCTTCTCGAGTTTAAGCGGAACCTCTTATGTTCCAGTTTCAGCCCATTACCCCTTGTCCTGTCATTGGCTGTCACCGAGAAGAGCCTGGCTCCATCCTCGTGACACTCACCCTTTAGATATTTGTAAACATTAATGAGGTCACCCCTCAGTCTCCTCTTCTCCAAACTAAAGAGCCCCAGCTCCCTCAGTCTTGAGTAAAGACGGAGTGGTACAACAAGATGAAGTCTCCAGCTGGAGAGGAACCACCAGCAGCACCACACCAGGTCATGTTTAGACCAGGTCACTCTGCTTCACGTCACTGCAGCTTTTTTCAAGCCCTAAAAACAGATTTACAGCCACAGCAATTCCCAGCCAAAGGCAAATTCTTCCTCCCTATAACCTTCAATCTCTATTTTAACCTTCAGACTACTTCCCACCCTGCATCCACCAGCAAGCTGGCAGTGAATGGGGACAGTATGAGCTGGTGCTCAGCATCCTTTTGTCACGTTGGGCTTTTTTGGGTCTTTTTTGTTTTTCTTGCATTGAATGCGGGCTAAAATTAGCTCAGCGGGAGGTGACAACTGGAACATTCTTGCTAAAGCTGCTGTAGTATTAAAAAGCCATAGTTTTGCTGATTATTTCCCAGCTTTTTTTTTTGTTGCGAACAGCGTCGCTTGGCCTTTTATTTTGACAGATGAACGCAAGTGAAGATCCCATAAAATAAAAGTGCTCCACAAGGTGCTTCAGCTCTTTCTCCAGATGATCGCTGTGTTACCAAGGAAGACAGGGTGGGCGCATCCATCAGGTCCTCAGTCTTCACTGCAAAAGCCCCACGTGACCAGAAGACGTTTTGAAGCTGGTTCAAGGGCTCAGTGAGACGACCCCAACAGACGGCACAGCCCATTCAGAGAGAACCAGAATACTGTGCCTCAAGAATTCCCCCTGGGCTGGGCACATCTCCCTTGAGCAGAAAGGCAGAGTGTCGAGCAAACACAGTCCAGCTGCTCTCAAAGCCATCTACCACGTGAAGGACAGCAGAGGCTGGAAGACACATTCCTGGGGTCCAGGCGCTCCGGCAGGGAGGGATCTTCCAAGCCCATCTGGACCTTCTACTTCTCCAAATCCTCCAGTCTCCAGCAGTCTGGTGGTTTCCACCCACATCTCTCCACAAAAGGCAGGAACCAGCTTCAGGGAGCTTCTCCCCAGCAGAGGACACCTGCAGGTGTGACACAGAGAAGTGAACACCTACAGGGCAGGGTGAGCTGGACCAAGGGGAAAATAACCTTTATTTCCAGAAGCATGGGAGATGAAGGGGGCAGAAAACAGTTGAGGAAAACCCACCGACAACTGGTTTACCCCTTCTTCCTCAAACACCTCTCCTCACCTGGTGGCATGGGCCACCTGTGTCCCATGGCTTGGCCTTTCAGGGATTGGGACAGTGTCGAATCGGAGCTGGGTCGCTATCACAGGGCGGGGGTGGCTTTTTTTTCAAGTTGAAATTACAGGAAAAATAGGAAAAACACCCAAACTAAGCTCAGCAGATTCTGGGGAGCACCACTCACTCCATGCCGCTCAGAGTGGCATCTCCCCACCACCACTGAAAAATCCACTCGGCACAGCCTGGGATCAAGTGTATGTTTTTATTTTTTTTTTTTAATGGAACATAAACTCCTTTAGAAAAAACATTCATCTGGATGATAATACCCATAGAAAAAAAAAAAACACCAATCTCGTGTTCTTTTTTTTTTTTTTAATTTGGCATTTTGTTATTTGCATTTATATTAAAGCAAAGTGCATCTTTCTTATTTTTTTCTCGTTTATACACATTGCACAATACATAAATAATGATGCTTATAAAACGTCTTTATATTTACAAGTAATAATATATTTATATATAACATAAAATACATTTTTTTTCTTTAATAAATCTCAGGTTTTTAAGGAGTCCTTTTTTTTTTTGTGTGTGTGTGTGTGTGTGTGTTTTATTTCCAAAGCACTACAATGCTAAAGTTCCACTGAGAATGCTCTCTTGTTCATTTAAACCTTTATATTTAGAAAAATAGCTTATGTTAAGGTCTAAACATGCTCATTGAGCTAAGAACAGTGTAAAAGTATCATACTCGTGTATGAATTCAAGAAGAAAGGAAAGCACGACTGCATTTCCAGATAGGATGGCATTGGGGTAACCTGAGCTAAGCAGGTTACAACAGACCAACTATCCTGAATACTTTTGTTTTCTCATCCGTTTTTTTCATTTGCTTTGTTGGTTTTGTTTCGTCGCGTTTTATTTTTCAGGCTTAGGCTCCTGTCGCTTCACATCTCAGCTCAAAAATCAGAAAGCACGGGCCATGCATGAGGTTTCTTTGCTGTCAATTCTATCCCCTTGAACCAAATCCATGGCCACGAGAAAAAAAAAATTTTAAAAAAAGAAAAAAAAAAAAAGCAGTGGAAGGATGCACACACAGTGACAAGACGTGAACCCAGCAACAAGGGAAAAATAAAATATTCCAAGGGTGGGGAAAGACCTGGTTGGGAAGGTTTTGCACCATCCTTTGGCGGCAACGTGGGGTTAGCACCGCTGGGGAAGGGGGTCTCGGTGTGACCGTCACCAGGGATGGCTGGCAGCCAGGGAAAGAGGTGGCACGTAAAAAATAAAGGTATCTTGTTGTTTTATCCAAGAGAAGGAGCTGCAACATATAGGAATTGGCTTCCAAATCCATTGATCACATAGGATAATCCTTTCAGGTGCGTCAAGTAATTATCGTATGCAATCCATCCCCCTGCACTCCTCTCTCGGCCTTCTGAGTTATTGGTCATTCACACTTTTAAAAAATAGATATATTTATCAAAATACCCAAGGCAAAACAAAAAAAAACAAAAAAAAAAAAAAAGGAAAAAAACATCTTTCCATAAGCTATTTCTCAAAACGGGGTGGGGAGGAAACAAACAAAACAAAACAAAACAAAAACAAAAAGTTCGCATGAAAAGCAAGCACTCAGAAGGAAATAATAGCAGCAAAGTAGTATAAATGTCATGAGTCCACTCTGTCTCGAGTCATCGGTTATTAAAAATAACCTCCAACCAGCACGGGCAACTGCTGATGAACTGTCTCGTGTAGCACTGGCCCCAGCCTTTCACAAAGCTGATCTGAACGGTAAATCCGGTCCACGGCTGCTGCATGAACTCGTGGTCGTTGGGTCTCTGCAAGCTGTACGCCTTCTCGTAGTCGAAAGCCTTGATGGAAAAACCTGGGAACACTTTGTGAACCAGCAACGTCCTGGAGTCGGGGTTGTCCAGTGTGGCCGACTTGATGAAGATGGGGTAACTGCTGCGGTTGTACACCCACACGCCGTCCACTTCCTTGGTGAGCTGGATGCCGTAGCCGATCTTGCTGCGGACCTTCTGCACCAGTTGGCTTTTGTTGTCCGAGTTGAGCTGTCCGAGGCAGAAACCATTCCCCTGAGGTAGATCATAGAAGATATCCAGGGAGGGCTCTTGGACAGAGTACAGCCGACCCACGCGCGTCTTCTCTTCCCAGTATGCCACCACGCACCAGTGTGACCGATCCCCCGGCTCCTGAAGAACTTGGGAATCTACAGAACAGGAGGGGGAGGGAAAAAAAGAAAACAAAAGGAAAAATTGAGCACCATGGCAGGGGGGGTACGACCCAAAAGCGACGCGGTGCGGGCAGGTCCTTGCCTGTCCACGTCTCTGTGATGCTCTCCATGCCAACGCCCACAGCACACCCACCATTTCTAAAGGCCATGTGTTAAGGTCACTGTTAAAACCATTTAAGTCGACACAGGTTGGGGGGATTCTCGTGACGCTTCAGTGCCCAGCTCCGGCTGGAGTTACGGGTCCTGAATCACCAAGTCCACCACCAGAAGTGGCTTAAGACCTCCCCACAGAGCAGCCATCCTTCACTAAGACCACCTTCAGTGCCAACAGGAGAGGTGAGATGCTCCATCTAGCCTGTTGCACCCAGCAAGACCCAACACCCTAAACCCCTTTTTGGCACCCACCAAAACGATGGATCCACTTCCATAAATTATTCCCTACTGTGCACAGACACCAAAACGAAGATGAGGATGGGGTGCTGCTCAGGAAAGCACATGGAGGGACTGGAGGGGACGCGGTCCCCTGCTCTAGTCCATGGGGCTTCTCCCTGCCCACAGGCAGAGCCCAGTGATGGAGAGGATGGAGATGTTGGATGAAGCCCTGACCTGCAGGAAGCACTGTGAGACGGTGGCAGGTAAGGATCAGAAATCTCATGTTTGTTGACAAAAATGGCCTAGAAAAAGCCCAGAAATTTGTTACCGTAGTCCTTCTTTGAACCCCCTTGCCCGTAGCTACCACACGTGAGCAGTGGGGATATGACGTAGTAAGAAAAAGCAAGATGGGAGGGGCTGAGAAATGTGAAAAAGCCCCTTTCCTGAACGGAGAATCCCTAACAGCTCGGCACTGCTCAGCGGGTAATTCCTTCCAGCCTTGGTAGGCATGTTAAGACCTGGGAACTATTAATCTCTATAATTGTATTAAAACACATATACATTAAAAAAAAAATAAATATCAAGCTGGGAATGCGAGTAAGTGAACACTACCAAAATAACTCCCTACGGGATGGGGATTGTGGGTGACCCAGAACCCCAAAACTCTCCCTGCATCACCTTAGTAGCCCCCCAAGCCCCCCCACCCAGCATGAGCAATGGCAGTGGTATGCTGGCTGCCCTGTTTTTTCTTATTTTTTCCTATTAATAAGCCCATTTCCCTAGCACAGGCTTTTTTTTTTTTTTTTCCTCTCTCCCATCTCCAAGCTGCGCTTCAAGCCTTGCACTATGCTTTTAAGAAAAAAAAAAAATACAAAAAAACCCAGCCACACACTTTTAATTTCCTCATTTCTATGCCAGCGAGGAAAATATTTCTGCAGTTGCTGGAGGCAGCTACTAAAAATGGGCTTGTCTGCCTATGCCTTGAAATAGGGACCCTTGCTCCAGGGTGAAAAAGCAGGGATGGGGGATCTGGCAGCAGTGGGGGGGTGGTCCCTGGGACAGCATTTGCCCATTTGTCCTTCCATCTCCCCTTTTTCCTCCCAACACTCTGTGATGGACAATTTTACATCTTGATCAACGCTGGCGCCGTGAAAGGGACCGAGGTAGGATGGGGTTGGCAGCTTGGGTTCCCCTCAGCCCAAATGTGGGTGCAGCCCACCCAAAAATGTACCTAGAGGGGCAAGAAACATCCCCCTGGGGATGGCATTTCCCCCACCCACAAAGGGAGATGCAGGAACTGGGAGGGGGGAATGCTTGGGATGTGGAAGGATGTGGAGGTGGGATGCTCCTGGATCCAGGGTGGGGTGATGCTCCCAGATCTGGGGGGAGGATAATGCTCCTCGATCCAGGGAATGATGCTCCTGGATCCGTCCCCATCTCGACCACCCATCGCTCCCCCTCCACTGCACCCTCCCTGCCAGCGATGCTCAGAGCTTCTTGGGACTCGGATTTACAGCCCCTGAGGGAGTTTTGGAGCAACAGCCATTGCACCTCGATGAAATTCCGACAGGTTTTTACTTATCTGAACGTAAAAGCTTCCCTTTTCAGGAGATGAGGAGGGCAAAAAGACTTTTTCACCTGACATTTGTTTTTTTGCATGAGTGAAGACCACTTCACAAGTAGCTCATTGCCGCTTACAAAGAGTTATTTAATTGCCAGCTCATTTTTTTAAAAAAAAAAAAAGAAAAAACTGAAGAGAGGAGGGAAAAAAAAAAAAAAGAAAACTGCCTTGGCTATGAATGAACAGACCTTTATGGAGGGCTGGAAGTTCATGAATGAATCCCACTAGGTTTTTTTTTTCAATGACATGGGGTGACCAGACCTCAAGGACAAGTCTTAGGTAATCCGGGATTTTTTTTTTTTTTTTTTTAAGGAGTCAATGCCAGCACACAGTATAAACATGCCAGAGCCTCTTCCGTTTGCGGGCTTCGGCTGTTGACTGGATGTCTAGTCAAAAAGCCATGAGAATATGAGCCTCGAGCTCAGACAAACAGCATCAGCCCTCCCTGCCAGCCGCCACCGGAGCGGGGGGCATCACTGGGGTGGCAGAGGCTGGAGATGAGGAAAAAAAATGACTCAAAGATGCTTCCTATGGGGATGGAGATTTATTGCCACTTCCCCCCTGACACCCCCCCCCCCCAGAAAAAGAGTGAAAAAAGCTTTTTTGGTGGCAATGAGCACAGGGCTGGGTGAAGGGAGCAGAGGTGGATTTTTGCTCTGAAGCGCATCGCCAGGTTCATCTGGATCCAACTCCCATGTCTGCGAGATGCAAAATTCCCACAAAAACCCAGAGGCTGGGAAATCCGCAGCCGCATCACCCGCAACGTATCCTCATGTGTAACAGCGCAGGCATGGATGAGAAAGTTTTTCGGAGTCTTGTTCTGAGCTAAAAGCATCTTTTTTACAAAAAAAAAAGCAAACGCATCGCTTCCTAAATGCCTGGAAAGCTCCCAGCAAACTGGGAGCATTCCCATATTCCAGCAAACAATGATAAAAGTTTAATGCTAGAAACATCCGTGCTATTATTTCGTTATTAAGCATCCCTCCATTCGCTGCTATCACTGGGTTTTTATTATTGTTTTCCATGGTTTGCATTACAGCCTGCCTAGGGGCTCCGTGAGGCTCCCCCCAGAGCATTGTGTAAGATTACTGTGAAAAAAAAAAAAAAATATAATAAATGAAAATAAACCAAGTCTGCCCTCAGGAATTTAGAGTTAGTCATATTGATCACTTATAGTTGGGTCTGCAGAGAAGGGCCTTCTGAAGCAGAGCACATTTCTGCACGAATGGGAGAAATTAAAGCCATAGTTTGATACCCAAAGTCTTGGGGTAACGCTTTTTGGAGGTTTGGTATGGGTAGTGATGAAGATGGCGATGCTCCAGCACAATCACATTATTCAGCATCACATTCCCATTGAAAACCTCTTTTTTTTTCCCCCCTCCTACTTTTCACACCCTTCCAAAGGGCTGCCCTGACTTTTACTGGTGCATCCCTGGGCAAGGAAGGAGTGTCCTCCACAGAAGCATCATCCCAGCTGCTTCCCAACACACCAACCAGCATGACAGGTTTCCCACCACCTGCCTTGACCCTCTCTAACATCGAGTCTTGCCCCAAATTGCTCAATAAAAGGCCACAGCTGTGATTTTTCCCAGCTGGGCTCGAGGCATCATCCTGCTCTGGTGAAGGATGCTGCAGAAAACGGCACATTCGTACAGAAATCCTAGAGGATGCAGCAATAGAACAATAACCCCAAAAAACGTAAAGCTGCTAAAACCAAGGAGGTCCACCATGGGAACACACAAATGCACCAGGAATAGCCCCATGGTTGTTCTGCCAAGCCATGGCAGGAGGACTCGCACCTCACGTCGCTTGGAAGCGGCAGAAAAATCTTCTCCATACACAAAAAGCTTTCAAGATGATGAAACCATGTCATCTGCACTTTTTCCTTCCACGCTCCCGCAGTTTTACTAGGAGCTTGGGAAGAAAAAGTTCTTTTCTTCATTCAGGAAGAACCGAAACATTTCAGTAAAACTGAAAAAAAACCCCAAAAACCAAACACACAAACAACCAACCCAAACCCACCACAAAACAACCAAAGACCAACGCAGTTCCTGGCCGGCTTTCGGAACTCAGCCTTGTCCTGGTGCCAAGCTCATGAATGTAGAGGGGAGGTGGGCTGGGGGATCTTTTGTCTCGCTTTGTTTTGTTTTGACATAGCTAAAGGTCTTCCTGTAATCAACAGATCTCTAAAGAAAACAGCAAGTTTAGCACACACTGAGCTACCTCACCCGCTGGGACTCCTCCTCCTCTCTGACGAAGGCAAGAGCGATCTAACTTGTCACCAATACCTTCCCTAGTAACATCTTGCCACTGAAAATTGGAATATAACCACGCTCCTGATTAACTTTTAAAAATGTCTTTAATTGGATCTTTTCTCAATGACATTAAGATCAGATGCAAATTAAATTATCCAACTGTACAAGTGTTTCGAACTACATACTTCTATTTTATATATATATATATATATATATATTTATAGATTTTAAACCTTTTTTTAAGAGCAGCTTTGACCCAAAGCACCTTCTCAAGCTCTTTATAAACTTCTCACACCATCACACTCGTTCCTCTCCCTCATTCCTCTGTGATCCCTGGGGCTGGATTTCCCACCAAACATCAACTGTGACACAACGCTCACCATGGCATCACCTGCCTCGTACTGCTAGCGAAAAGTCTCCTCATTTTTCACCGAACAGTTTGGGTTGGGAGGGATCTTTAAAGGTCATCCAGCCCAACCCCTCCTCAACGAGCAGGAACATCGTATTAGATCAGGTTGATCAGGTTTCATGGTACCTTCACTTGGGCCGCTTGCAGAGGTGGCACTGCACACACTGATAACCAACACAAATGAGTAAAGGAAATAGATCAATTAATACAGATGTCCATCGTAGCACCAAAAGGAGATGGGTCTTATGGACATCTCCTAGAAGGACCGGGATCCAGACATGAGCTCCTGGCGCAGCAAGGAGACCCCGAGGGGTGGTGAGATCCCTGCCTGGCTCCCCAGGAGGCAGCTCTCTGCTGGAAAATGAGTGATGGAGGACAAGCAGATGAACTTTCCTCCTTTATCTGTCAGCACACGGCAGAGGGCATCTGGGCTTATAAAAAAAATTGGCTGGGCTGGTGTCAGCACAACGTGTCGTCTGGCCGGGGCCAAGGCAGAGACCAAGCTCAGTGTGTCTCGCGCCTGGTAATCTCTCTTGGCTGACCTTAAGTGGCATTTGAGAGCCCGGGGCAGAGCCACGCTCCCCATCTTCTCCTGCTTGTCGAGACGGAAGAGATGGAGACGCAAACCCCGACGCTTTTTTTTTCTGCACACTCTTCTTGAGGGTCCTCAGAGCACTCCACTTGCAGTTTTGCCCCTCGAATTAATGGCAAGTGCTCTTTTTCCGCAGAATCTTGGGGAAAAACATACCCTTGAACTCTTACTCAAGAAGCGAACAGGTGAGCAGAACACCAAGCATAATGTGCAACTACACAGCTCATCAAAGCAAACTAAAACAGGCACCAAAAAGGGAAACTTTACTTCCTTTCTAGTCTCTCAGGTGATTTAAACGCTACCTGGGTGGGGAAACAAACAACAAAAAAAACCCAAGAAAAAGCCTTCAAAGCCAGATTTCCAGGTATGCTTTGCAAAGGGAAAGTTAAAAAACAAAAATAAAATCCAAATTGAAGGATATACCCTGCTGCAGAAAAGGGTCTTTGTGCCTTTAACGGAGTCTGTGGGCAGCCTGGAGACACCACTCACGGGAATGTTTGCCCCAAACCTTTTATATCTCCCTGCACGCAAGGGCTAGACAGCTTCAGCTTCCTCACCACCACCACCCCCCGCCCCGCTTTTGATGGCTGGGATGATTTCTGAAAGGGTAATTTAGAGGATGATCATGTAGTTTGCGGAGAAAAAAACCAGACCCTCATCTACTGCAGGGATGCCACCACCCAAGGTGGCCCGTGGGGACCCTTCACTGCGCCAACACGAGAGCCCCCGAAGAGCTGGGACAGTCGGTCACGTCAACACATACTTATGGAGCCCTTAATCTGTGGATTATTGACATGATAGACCCTAACATCTCTTTAGAAGTCATTACAGCCCATCGTGTCAGTAGGTACTTAGGGAGTCCTTAATCCGCAGATTGACAGGCTAGACCATAAATTTGTGTCTATGCCCGATTAGGCAGCTCTTACTACTCAACGTATACAGTAGCCACGCAGGATAAAGAGCCTTAAGATTATTTATTAACAAGTTGTCCACCCAGTCACTTAGAAGGCTCCCTGCTCCTAGTGAATTAATTCAGCCTTGCACAAAAATAGATGTCCACCCTAATTTTCCCCTCAAAGAACTTCACTTTGCCCAAGTTTTCTAACGGCCCGTATCCACAGGCGGAGACCTTGCCAACAGATTTGAAACCTTGCGAAGGTTTCAAAGTCCGAAGGGAACACAGGATAAAATTTGGTGGAAGCCACCATGAGAAGTAGTCTGGGATTTCCTGATATTTGTAATGAGGACTTTGGTTCAGACTCGTGTTAGGGGTGACCTATGAGCTTGGGCGTGCTCTGCTCGGTCCCCTGGTGACCCAACCAACAACTTTCATCACCTTCACCGTGGCTGGGAAACCCTCTTGGGAAATAAGCACGAAACGGAGGTTGGGTTAGATGGTGGTGGGTAGAGATGTCTGATCCCTGAGGACATCTCCTAAGGCTCCCACACACTTGGTGGGGCCTTAAGCCAACCTCCTCCCAACTTGGAACCAGGCCCTGACCTTTAATTCAGGGATGGGACACAAAAGCAGGAAAACCAACCAAGAAAGAGTCTCTGAAAGCGTGTTGTTGCTGACCTACAAAGCCTGGAGAGCTGGCACCAGTATGGTAAACACCAAGGCTGGCCCAGGAAGGACGTCCAAGCTTGAGGAATACAGGGTGACCAATATATACGTGTGAAGGAAGCCCAGCTCCCCCATGCCCCCTGCATCAAAGGACGGAGAAGAAAGAACCAAAGTGAAACTGCTGAGTTCACGGAGTCCACCACACCAGAAATTTGGTTCATAAACATCCCATTAGTCACTGCTACTGTCTAATTACGGTGATTAATCAATTACCACGGCTAAAAACGACTCCAGACGAGAAGAACCTTCTTTTGTGCCCGTTTTCTTTAAAAGACAAGCGAGGCTGCAGCTACAAGGGGAAAAAAAAAAACCCAGCAGCAAAAAAAAAAAATAAAATAAACCACGCAGGCACACACCAAAAATGCCTGTCTGCCCGTCTGCAGTGGTTAGAGAGGAGCCAGCTGACTCCAGTTTCCTCCGTACCAGGCTTCGGGCCTCATCAGCCATGCAAATTATAGAGTACTGTGCTGTCTGAAGGCCGAATTTCAACTCAGCTCAGAGAAAAGCCTTAGAGGAAGGGTGGGGATGAAGAAGCCAGCCAAATCCATTCATAATATTTACAGTAAATGGGCCTCTTTGCTGTTGTTTAGTATACAGTCACTCTAATTATTTTTGAAGTTTTAATTTCAAGAATCTTCTTTATCTGCCTCTCCTTCTGCACTCCTCAAAGGTGTGGGAAAACTTTTCCCTTGTTTCAAAAAAGCAGTAGGACGGGAATCCCTTCCCCAAACTCCCAACCCCGCCATGGGGTGGGACCAAGGGATGCTTCAGGAGGGGAGCCCCTCCCAGAGGGGTGCTGCCAACATCCATGGGGTTTTTAAGACCCCCGAGCCACCTGGATAAGCACAAGGGCACACAGGTCCAACTGGAAAAAAAAATAAAATATCCTGTATTTTGCTGAGTGTGTCCCCACTGCTGTTCTCCTGTTCTAGTGGGGATGTCCTGGGAGGACTTGCTGGCTCGGGAGGTGTTGCAGGATGTTCTGCAGCCCCGTGCACCCTCAGATCTCCTCCCCTGCCTTGAGAGCAACCTGGAATAATTGCATTTTAGTGAGAATCAGCCAAGATTTTTCCTCTGGAAAAGCCAGGCAGCCCCAGCCAGCCTTCATGCTCTCCAACCACCAAGCAACTTGGGGTTGGTACCAGCTCAGCTCTTGGAGATGAGCAAACACCTTCAACGCTTCAGCCTCAGCAGCTACCCAGACACGCCTCTTCTCCACCCATACCCAACCCAGATCTCAACCAGAAACCTTCTGAGAAGAAACCAGCACACAAAGGGCTCCTGGCTTAGTGATGATGCCAATCAGATCTGAGAGTGAGCTCGCTGAAGTGTCTCTCCTGAAAGTATCTTGGGTTGTGCTGGAGGCTCCCATCCTGCCCATCACCCTTCCAGTGCGGGGATAAGCCACCAACACAGATGCTGAAGCCACCAGAGGCCACCGGGCCACGCCAGCCCCAGGGTCACAGCCCGCCTCAACGCAACCACTGTTTTAGAGGATGAAGACCTTAAAAAGATTTTCCAACCAAAAAGAAAAGCTTGCTGCCGTGGGTTGAGGAGAGGAGGTCGCCTGGTACCCAGCGATGCCCCGGGGAGGGCAGGGACACAGCCCCCAGGAATGCCACAGCTCTCCACTGACACTGCGTAGCTATGTGGGTTACACGTAAAAAACCTTGTAAAGACCTTAATAAAACCTGAAGCAGAGCAGTCTAGGATTTCCAAATGGATACCTAATACACAGATGTGTGTGAGGATTTCCCCCACCACCACCCCGCCCCAGCTGCATTCCACGCGCACACGGCATCGGCATCGCTGCTGCTCTCATTTCCATACCAAAGGAAAAAAAAACTCCAAAAACGAAAAAAAACCCAAGGCTCTCCTCACAGCAGACTTAGAATTCTCCCCCCAAAGAGTGAAAACAGACCTAAATATGCATTCCACCCCTCACCAAAAAAAAAAAAAAAAATTAAAAAAAAAATTAAAAATACCACCTCCCTCGGAGCAGGGGTGTAAAGCCATGGAAAAAGCAGGCTTGGAACAAAAGTCCTTTTCACGCTCGTCGTGTCCCGCTCCGTAACAATTATGAAAACTGTTTAGCTGGGCTGGCATTTGGAGCATTTACTGCATTCCTGCCAATAAATTCCAGCCCCGGATCAGATGGAAAAGGCTCTCCCTCCCCTTCCCCCTCGCCTTTCCCCTCCCCTCCCTTGCCTTCATTCCTCCTGGCTTTCTTTACAACCTAATACCCTGTCGACGCAGGGCCAGGGCCTACTTAGGGGGGAGAAAAAAAAAAAACAAAAAACCACCCAGCGCCAGACTGGAGACAGCATGCAGACTGAAAAAGTTAATCATTACTTCTGTCTGCCTTCATAATCTAATCACGCCTATTCCTAAGAGCAGGCGGCGGAGCACGCTGGCGTACAGGCAGGGTCACCGCCCAGGACGGACGGACGGACAGACAGCATCAGCCCCTACCCCGGGTCAGGGGTAAGGAAGGGATGGATGGACGGAGAGATGGAGTTCACAAGCCGGGTCATGCACACACCCCTCCTCCCCTCTTCACTTTGCTCTGGATTAATAATGCTTAGCAATTATAGAGAATATTACATTCATTAAGTAATTAACCCTCCCGGCGCTCCGGTGGAGTTGGCACCCCCTTTTTGCAGAGGGAGGCTGGCAGAGGTGTGCCCCAGGCTATAAAATGGGGCAGGTCGGCAGCACCCAGGTTAGGAAAAAAAAAACAAAACACCCAACTAAAAAGTTCCTTGTGCTCGTTCCACCCTGCTTTTGGTGGCAGCAGCAGAGCTGTGTCCCAGGCAGAGACCACACCACAGATGAGGTGGCACCACAGAGAGCCAGCAGCATACTCCCTTGGGGACAAAGCCCAAGAGATCTGGGTGTCACCAAGACCCAACACTATCCCCCCTTGAGGACTAAGTCCAGGAGATACAGGTGTCACTAAGACCCAGCAGCATCCCCCCTTGGGGACAAAGCCCAGGAGATCCAGGTGTCACCAAGACCCAGCAGCATCCCCCCTTGGGGACAAAGCCCAGGAGATCCAGGTGTCAGTAAGACCTAGCAGCATCCCCCCTTGGGGACAAAGCCCAGGAGATCCAGGTGTCACCAAGACCCAGCAGCATCCCCCCTTGGGGACAAAGTCCAGGAGATCTGGGTGTCACCAAGACCCAGCAGCATCCCCCCCCCTTGGGGACAAAGCCCAGGAGATCCAGGTGTCACCAAGACCCAGCAGCATCCCCCCTTGGGGACAAAGTCCAGGAGATCTGGGTGTCACCAAGACCCAGCAGCATCCCCCCCCTTGGGGACAAAGCCCAGGAGATCCAGGTGTCACCAAGACCCAGCAGCATCCCCCCTTGGGGACAAAGTCCAGGAGATCTGGGTGTCACCAAGACCCAGCAGCATCCCCCCCTTGGGGACAAAGCCCAAGAGATCTGGGTGTCACCAAGGCCCAGCAGCATCCCCCCATCACCTTGGTGCAACATTTCAGGACTGCAAGGGCTTCATGCTCTTGACACCCAGGACACATCTACCATGCTCAGCTGTGACAAAGAACAGGAAAACTACGGGCCTCCGCATGTGAGGATTTATGAGTTTGTTCCTTATAATGAGCTAAAAAGTCTCAGCCTGGCTTCCAAAGAAAATTAATTCATCAGTTCAAACACAGTGATGTAACTTCAGGATCCCAACCCCTTTCCAAATAAAACTCCTGTTATTTGATTCCTGCTCGAAGGATGATTTTATGGAGTTATTTACTCCGTCCAGGGAGGTGTTGCCAGAGCCCAGCCGTGGGGTCACCAGCAGCCGTCCCGCGTGGGCAAGCAGCACCAACCCATCTCGCCATTTAATTTCTCAACTATTTCGCCCTTCTCCCTGCTTTTCTACTCAAAACCTCACCTGGTACATCAACGTGCAAGCAGACACCAAGCCCTTCCAACATTATTTTGCGTCACCCACCCTGGAGGTTGCTCCCCCTCAGCAGTGATGCCCAGCAAGTCTTAGTATCTATAAAGTCAACCCATCGCTCTCCATCACCAAAAATCACCGTATCTAGAGCCAACTTCACCAGCTGTAAAGGCAAAGGAGGTCTGAACTTTTGCCACCTTCCTAACACCCGAATTTCTACGACGCAAATCCAGCTCTTATTGATGCAGTTTTGGCGGCTCCACAAACAAAATCTATTCAATCTCCCTATATAATACATAATTCTAGAAATAATGTATTTAAAATATACTGAATACACCTATATATGTGACAAATATAAATACTCATTATATATTGACTATATCCTATATATGTTATATATATAATTACATATAAACATGTCAAATATATATATTTAACCTACACGTATATACACACACGGGTTGAACAGGTTTTGTTGAATCTATAACCGTCCACATCCTCACTTATTATACACACACACAGGTACACATTTGCAGCAAAACTTAACAGTCAGAACGGTTCTGAGTTGTTCATTTAATGGTGAAATTTGCTTTTCCACCTGCTCAGGTACTCAGGGAAATGCCCACAGGAGCCAGAATTTCACCCCAGAGATGGTTCACCAAAACCCAGCACCCCACCAGGCATCTTACTTCATCCCTGAGGGAGGAAGAGGAAGGACCACAGAGATGGGAACCC
This sequence comes from Trogon surrucura, assembly GCA_020746105.1. Taxonomy (NCBI): domain Eukaryota; kingdom Metazoa; phylum Chordata; class Aves; order Trogoniformes; family Trogonidae; genus Trogon; species Trogon surrucura. The sequence continues at coordinate 85,629,766 of CM036658.1, forward strand.
GCCATCACACACGGAGGAGCATCACCAAGAGCCGGGGAGCTGAAGCCAGGAGGATTTTATGCAGCGAGGTTAAAAGGGTAGAGAAGGGCTGAGCCAGCTCTTACAGGGTGGTGGGGTTTTTTTTAATTCTTCTTCTTTTTTTTTTTTTTTTCTCTTTCCCCTTGCAAGTTAAAACCAAGATAATGACACTGGGTGGGGACCAATTTGAAGGGCTGAGCAGCCAAACCAAAATTAGTCTCCCAGCCAAGAGCTTCCTAGGCCTCACAGTTTGGGGAAGGAAGCTGAGAAAAGGCATGAAATAAAAAAAAAAGAAAAAAGATTCCTCAGGAAGCTCAAGCGTCGCGCTCAAGCAAAGGTGACCCTGCTAGTCAAATATTTTTCAACATAATAAAAATAAAATCAAGTACTGGAGCAGCCTCCCTCGGAAAAGAGGGGCCCTTGGGATGGGTGTTTTTTCTCCTTTTTTTTTTTCCCTTTTCCTTCTCCTCCTCCCCTGGCACTTTCTTTCCTTTCACTAATAACTATGTTTTCTTGTATTTTTTTTTTTTCTTGGCTCTTTCCTCATAAAAGACTGATGTAATTTCCTGTCTTGTCCCAATGTTTCCTGTTAATTAACAGGGTGAAAGTTATCATCACATATTTAAATGGTTACCCAAAAGAGGGGAAGGGGAAAAAAAAACAAGGGAAAAAGTTAAAAAAAAAAGAAAAAAAGAAAATAAGAACAAGGAGAGAAGGGTTGTCTGTGAGCATACACCACGTCACATCCCCAACAGTAGAAAAAAAAATGGAAAAGCCTTTCTGGACCCAGTGACTCGAGTCCCTTGGCAAAGACCCCCCCATGGTGGCTCTGGTGGTGGGTCCGTGCACAGGGGGTACAAACCCCACCTCTCCCTGAACAGAAAATCCCTGCAATGCTTGCCCAGAAAAGCTCTTTTCTTGTACTAAAGAAGTGAAATAAAAGGTAAAGAAGGAGGGGAAGGAGAAGGAGGAGGAGGAGGAGGAGGAGGAGAAGGAGAAGGAGAAGGAGAAGGAGAAGGAGAAGGAGAAGGAGAAGGAGAAGGAGAAGGAGAAGGAGAAGGAGAAGAAGGAGAAGGAGAAGAAGGAGAAGAAGGAGAAGAAGGAGAAGAAGGAGAAGAAGGAGAGGAAAAAGGAGGAAAAAGGAGGAAACAGGAGGAAAAAGGAGGAAAAAGGGAGAAAAAAAGGAGAAAAAAGGAAAAAAAGGAAAAAAAAGAGAAAAAAGAAGAGACGAAAGAAAGAATAGCGAAGAATAAAATCAAATTTTCTTTAAAAAATATAAAAGTACAAAGAAAGAGGCAGCCGGAAACACCCAAGATGCCGTTTTCTTACGAGAAGTTAAAAAGCAAGAAACCCCCAAACCCGAGGGGCTAATCCAAAGCCAGCAGGCGGACATCCTGCGAGACGCCACCGCTGCGCTCCTTCCCTTCCCCGACCTCAGCCCCACGCAGGATCGGGCCGCTCGTCCCTCCGTGCCCTCCTGTCCCCTCCGCGACGCAGCCGGTGCCCCCGAGCCAAGCCGGCGGCCCCGTCACGATGGCCGTGGGTGAAAACAAAGCGATTTCAGGCAAAAAAAAAAAAAAATAAAGGCGAGGGGGTGGCTAGAACAGAGCCCGTGTGCCTCAGCGGTTAATAATATCTCGGCGCTGAAAATAAAACTGGAAAGGAAGCTCCTTTGTGACAGTGGGCAGGCGGCCAGGCTGCGGCGTGGGTCATTCACGCCGGCCGGGGAGGGCAGTGGGGCTGGCACCCACCCACCCCCCAGCCCGTCACCTTCCTGAAACACCCAGTTTGGGCTTGGCTGAGGGGGTCCACGCACCTTGTTTTACCCCTCTGCACCCTAAAACGAAGCGTACGCCACTTTTAACCCATTAAAATCCAGGCTTACGCCAAAATAGGCATCATCCTCCTCCTCCCTCCTCTCACACCCCCCTCCACCGCCATGCCGGCGGCGGGGAAACGCATGTGGTTAATGTTACTGGTTCCTCCGGCGTAAGCGATACCCGCTGGCAGGAGGGGATGGAAACGATGCAGCCCGCATCCCTGCCAGCCCTGGGATCTGCTCCCCTTACGAGTGTTTTTGTCCCGACGAGTTTTTTAAAATGTCCCCGACGATCAAGTTACTGAGGGGGGGACATCATTCAGGAAGCAGAAGAGCAGCTTGAATCGTCGCCTGATCTCTCCAAAAATTCGCCTTTTTAGCCTTCGTTCCTCCCTCGAAAGGGATAATAAAAACCGAGTGGGGTCCCCACCATGGAGGATTGGCTGGTTGTGCGGGTCATCTTCTGCATTTTGCTGCATGTCGGCTGCTCTCAAGGCACTGTTTGGTTGGGAAAATCCATCAGAAAAAATGGGATTTTAATGGAGCTGTACAGCGATGGATCGCAACACCCAGCGTTTAATGGGGGGAGCACCTCTGCCATCAGGGATTTTTATAAAACCCATCCTAGACGAGTATCTAGGAAAGGATCAAAAGGCTCTAGAGGACTTAACATTAATTATTAAGTGGGTCCTATTTCCTTAGGGGGATTTTAATTAGCCAAGAGCCAGCAGGAGGATGCCCCCAGCATCCCCACCGCAGTGTGGGGGCCCATCCCAGCTGAGTCCCCAAGAGAGGGGGGTCCCCACAGGGTGAGATCCCCCTTTAAAAAAAAAAAACAACCCACAAAAAAAAAATAATCGGAGCTAAAGGAGCCGGAGCGGGTGGCCAAGCCAAGAGTCCCGGGGTGGGTGCCAAGCGCCGGCTCCCTCCTCCCAGTCGGCCGGTCAGATGATGTGCGAGGCGAGCCGGGAGGCTCCTAGTCTGGCAGGCAGCCTGCTCTGCTCCAGAGGCTCCAGTGCTGTCATCGCGGCATTAACCCCTGATAACCTTGTCCTTTTCCAGGACGGGATAGTGGTTTTTTAGGTAAGCAAGAAGACGGGGAGGGGTGGGGTGGTCATGTCTCCAACGAGGCTGGGAAGGAAAGGGTGCCAGCACCCTGCGATGCTCAAAGCAAATAATAATTTGGAAAAAAAACCAAAAACGTAATAATTAAAAGGACGTATGCTCAAAAACAAACCAAGAGTAAGTGACTTTAAAAAAAAAAAAAAAAAAAAAAAATTCCCAAGCGTTTGTTTATCCCTGGGACAAATATACAATCCTAGTTCCACAGGAAGATGTCTCAATTTCAGATTATAATAGGATGCCAATTTGTAAATAAAGGCATTTCACAGGAGGTTATAAACTCTGTGCGAGAGGGAGGTGGGAGGAGGGGGGAATGGGAAAACACAGGCAGGGCTGTGTCGGAGAAATGGCGCGGGATCCTGTTGACACGGTGGAGGGGGGAAAAGCAATGGGGAGCCGCTTCGGGGGACAAATAGCTCCGGATTTGGACAAGGTGCTTCTTCCCCAGCGAGCAGATACCAGCAGGGATCAGAGGCATAGTGCAACATTCCCAGCCTGCTCACGGTTTCGGAATGAAATGTCACTCAGCCAAGTGGTTCCTTAAAACAGACGAAGTCCCACCGCCGGGAGAGATGGAGCTGTGAGCAATGCTGATGCTTCTCCAACCTCTTGGAGCTTGTTCAACCTCCTGATGCTTCTTCAACCTCCGGAGGTCTTTTTTCCATCTTTTTGGTGGAGGGAGAAACTGAGGCTGCGCTTGCTCCTGAAGAGTCTTGTGGGTCTCCCAGCAGCAAGGCTTGAAAGAGGCTTGGTCTAGCACCCACCAAGCATCATCACTCAACGTCCACTGGCTCCAGGAGACCCTGGGGCAGTTCCAGAGTCAGGGCAAGTCAAGAGGATGGGGATGATACCTGGATGAACTCTTGCGCTTGGTATTTTATGAATAACCCCTCTAAATAACAAAGCCGCGGAGGTGGAGAGGACACAAGCCAGCTCATCTCACTTTCCCTCTGCGATGCCCAGCTCTGGGCTTCCTGGAGAGCTTCACTTTGCCAGCACATCCAGCACCATTCATCTGTCCTGCAGGAGAGCCACCTCACCCACCCATGGGCACCACAACCTTCCATCAGCCAAGAGCCACCAGACTCACCCCACTCAGGAGTCAAGAGGGAGATGCCCAGGGCTGGGGGAAGAGCATCTCATGCAGACCCAGCATGAACACCATCAAGCACCATCAGCTCGCTCCTACCACGGGAGCAGAGCTCCTCCATAGCTCGCATGGGCACTCAGCTCCCACCGATCAGACATCACCAGACCACAGGTTGGCGACCTCCATGTTCTCCAAGCATGGTTCTGCTCGTTTGAAAGAACAGTCATAACCAAACACATCTGCTAAAAACAAGTCAGCTCAAAATACAGGAAAAAACACCCTCTGTCTCCTATTTAGGGAGATTATTTCTATCTCCAATGGGATATTTCTGCTCTCACCTTTACCCACGTCAAGGATAGAAATGATACAGACTGCTAATACCTCAGCACAACATTCTCAGTGGGAGACACTGTGAGCGAGGAGTCCTGACCTACCCACTGAGTGACCATCGTTAAAAATAAAGGTACAACAAAATAAATAAAAGCAACAATATGGAAGCAAGAGTCAGTGCCCTCAGGAAGAGTGAGGGGTGTGTCAACTGGGGAAAGCGATGTCTGGTGAAGAGACAGCAGAGGTAGGATGAGAAGAGGACACCAGCACGGCATGAAGGACTACTGAGTATTGCATTCCTGGGCCAGGATGGAGAAGATAGAGAGGAAAACACTCCCCGTTATCCCCCAGCCACATCACTCCCTGCCCCACATCCTCCAGCACCGCTGGTATCCATCAGTGAAACTGCCTTTGGCCTCCAGAAGGAGATTGCAGCCTCAGCAGTTGTTAGAATTGAGGCTCACCATCAGGGGATGCTTATGGAGGCTGCAAGGGTGCTTGCTTCAATCCTCTTTTTAATGCTCATCTTGCCGTCACCCTCTCAACCCCCTTCTGTGCAGTTTCCCTGCCAGAGTGGCTGTGAACCTCAGGTTGGCCCCATTCCCAAATTCTTGGTGCTGAGAATGATCTCCCTCGCTAAATCTTGCCCTTCCAGCTTCCAGACATTAGGGTAGATCTACCGACTTCGAACACCGCTACTACACCAGCATCGCTGCCCATCACCAGTGGCCAAAGCCTACGGTGCTACAAGAAACCACCACCACCAGCCACCCGTGAGGTCTTCCTCAGCCTCGTGCTCCAGTTTCCAAATCTACCAACTTTGGGGTGGTTTTTTTTTGCTTTTTCTTAGGTTGCCCAGAGGCTCTGTGGATGCCCCCTCCCTGGAGGTGCTCAAGACCAGGCTGGACGTGGCTCTAAGCAACCTGGTCTGGTGGGAAATGTCCCTGCCCATAGCAGGGGTGTTGGAACGAGATGGTCTTCGTGATCCCTTCCAACACAGACCAATCTATCATTCTATGATTCTTAAGGCCATCCTTTCATCCAGGAACCACAAATCTGGTGTGGAGGGGACGAGGGATGCTGGATTCTCCACCCAGCATTACCAATCCCCGATCTGCCCACACTCAGATAAAACCAAGTCAAAGCTCTCCCCATGGACCCTGCGAATACCTCATTAAAGCCCTCTTTAAATACACTCCTGCTAATGCAAATATGCAGGGGAGGTGGAGTTAGAAAAGAAGGAGGAGAAAGTGAGCTTTGGAGGATTGCTGCGAAGTGCGTTTATTTTCCTTTCTCGACTGGGTCTCTCCAACTGGGAATTTTCAGGGCTGCACTTCTGCGCACGGAAGGGAGATGCCAGTAAATCAGAGCAAATTCAAAACAAATGCTCTTTCATGTGGAGGCATTCGGCTTTGTTTCAGGGCTTGGGTAGCTAACCGTATCCCTTCATGAGTCAACTCTGCTATCAGCTCCCCATTAAACTAAACGGCTACAATTACATTCGGGGAGGAAAAAAAAAAGAGCGGTTAATGATCATAAAAGGTTCTGTTCCCAAGATTTTGTTGGGGTGGTGGGGGGAACTTTTGATAAGGAAGACCCAAAAAGAAAAGAAATCAAGTCCAACAAAATAATAGGTTACAAAAAGGGAAAGAAAAAAAACATTTCAGAGGGGAAACTTGCTTTCTTTCGGGGAGGAGGCTCCACTAAGGAGCTGGGGCTCCCCTTTCCGCAGCCCTTTGGGAGGCACCAGGAACGAGCCGTGTTATTTCCTGCAGCCCAAGCCCCCACCTCCCGCCTTCCCTTCGGGAGCAGGGCAGCCAAACGAGATGTTATCAATAGCCTGAACCTTACAGAAAGCCCCCTTTTAAAAGCGAGTACTTCCTCTGCTTATTTCATGTGGTATCCTGTGGAACTGAACTCTCTCCTCCCCTCCGCGACGCGACGGGTGTATAGGAGGGGAAAAGAAAAAAAGATCTAACAACATCCTTATTGTGTTGGTTTGCTTCTTGTCTTTTTTTTTCTTCTTTTTACAGTCCCTTTTTTTTTTTTCCCTTCCCTAAAGCTACAGTCTCCAATAGCAAAACAATAAAGAAAACCCAAAAAAACTTCTGCATTTAAAAAAAAACCCCAAAAACAACAAAACCCAACAGCGACAAGTTTCTCTGTTCCCTCTCCCCCGCCTCCTTTGATTAATTCTCATTAGGGCCTTTGAACAAACAATATGCTCCCCTCTCAAATAACAGACAGGGTATATATTACACCCAAAGAAAAACAAACAAGGCTCACTTAAAGATATCCACACCAAACGCAATTCCTGGAGAGAGGCAGGGGCAGATGCACGCGCGCGTGCGGCTGCCGCCAAACTATTGCTGAAATTCCAGTTTCAGGGTGATGAATAAATCATAAATCAGGGAGACATCCCCACAAAGCGAAGCACCTTCAAACACCAGCGCGTACACACAGGCACAAGGTTTTTCAGACACTTTAATCCTGCTAGAGACAGAGACCAACCACAGTCGCCAGTTCCAGGGTGGGAGATGAGGTGCTGGAGACACCACACCTTGGAAAAGGCATTGGGAGCTGGACTAGATGACCTTTAAAGGTCCCTTCCAACCAAAAACATTCTAGGAGTCTACGAAAAGCTCAAGAGGGATGGGGAAACCATGCTCCAATCCCCCTACCCCATAACAACACCTGGAGGCTCAACAAGATGATGAACGGGAAAATGAGGGAAATCATAAAATATCTCAGGTTGGAAGGCACCCGTAAGGATCATCAGCTCCAGCTTGCTCCCCAATGCCTTCTGCAAAAAAGGTCTCCTTTCCTCCCTGGGCACCACGAGCATCGCACGTGAGACGTGGGGCGCTGGCTATCCTACCAGGAGTAAAGCTTAAACATGGTTCTCCCCCTAAAGACAAGAGATGCCACCACCAAGTCACGGAGAGCTTGACGCCAAATCCTTCCGGAAGGTACGACCACACCTGCCCTTCTAATCCAGCACCTGAATGAACCACTGGCCAACACGGCTCAGCCTTCCCCAACATTCCTCTCCTCCTGCCTCGCTCTGAAAATTAATGGAGCGTAAGGCCGGAATTCAAAGAAAATATGGGCTTTCAGGGATGGAGAACCTCATCTAGGATTCCCACACATTCTCTGCAGGAGAGGTACGTGGCTGCTACCGAAACGAAACCTAATTCCCCCTTCAAGCTTGCCCTTCTCAACGACGTGCATCCCCAGAACTCCCCGGCACCGCTTCGCCTTCCACCAGGACTCTCGGTCGACGCAACGCGCAACCCAGATCAAGGGCAACAAGAGATGTCTTACCTGAAAGCCCCCCAGGGGCTAGACAATTAGTTCCCCCTGTTTCAGTGGAGGAAGGCACAGAGTCTGGACAATCTGCTGGAGCAGAGAAAAAAAAAAAATTAAAAAAAAGATTAGTATATAGGCGGTTCTTCAGAGGCTCCTCTCGGCATTGCCACAAGCAGAACACACATTCCAAAGGGTTTAGCAGGAAGAGATTACTAATTGTCCTCGCAGAGACGGTAGTTCATCAAGAAGCAGCCACCCTAACTCGTCAAGGCTGCGCTTCATCACCAGCCAACGCTGATTATAGACTGGCAGAAATTACAGCCTGGCTGCCACCTCTCCGGCCAAGTCACCGGGTAACGAGATCGAGGTTGTCGCCATTCTGATGTAAGCAGGTGCCCGAAATTGTGGCTTTATGCACCCAATTTAGTCAACACCTGTAACTCACTGAAATGGGAACTGAAAGGGAAGTGTCTCATCACCGCCCTTTTGCGGCAAACAGTCCACGTTCGTGTTGGCCCCGCTCGATTTTTCTCACCAACCAGCTGCTGGCAGATCTTAAACCCCACTGTCACCTCCCGGGGCAGGCGGGCAACTGGATCTACTCCTCCATGCACCATCACGGGGCAACGGCAGGAGAAGACGGGCTGCCCCGTTAGAGGTTACTCCTGACGCATGGAGATGTTCGAGCTCAAGTTTTGGACTCCTCCATCCCAATCCTGCTCCTCCAGGTGACGACAGCCAGAAGCCAACACCAACCCCCTGGTCCTACCGGCCAACTCCAGCCTTTCAGTCACCACCATGGGGGAGACAAGCTGAAGGACAAGATCCATGAAGTTCACATAACCCTTCTGGTCCTCAGCAGGTTCTCAGGGACTTCGGGTTACATCAAATTTGGGCTTCCTAATGGCATCATTTTGCTCACAGCTGTTTCTCAAAGCAAGGGCTGACACCAGGAGAGCCCAGGCAGTTTTCCCCCTACTGATAAAGTCCGTTTTCTAGATTACATCTCTGAAATCCCAGTGAAAAAGAAATTCCTGTCTGCATAATCTCATTTTATCAGAGTAAAGTAGAAGCCCTAACAGGAATATACAGTTTAACAGGATACACTTAATCAAACCGAAAACAATAGAGGAGACAGGAAATGGACTTACTTGTGAAATACTGTATATGATACACTCTCTAAATGCTTTGTCGTGCTTTCTGTGCTTTAAAGAAATAAGGCTTTTTCTCTCTTTTTTTTTTTTAACCCTTTTTAATCCAGATGATTCTCCATGCCCTTTCTCTGAGAAAGCTTCACCTGCCTGGGTTGCTGATGCTTTCTGAACACAGGCGGGATGCCCCTGTCCCACACTGATCTTCATCTGCCCCCAGTTACACCTCCCTGAGGAGACCCCCCATGGGGTAAAGGACACCATTTGCCCTTTCCATGTTCGTCTTGCCCTAGCGATCATACGTCCTCTGTTACCACGCCAGACAGGACAGCAGGAGAAAATCCAATCCTGACTTAAAATGCATAACCCACGCCTTCTTCATGGCTGTCAGCTTCCTTCCTGTGTCCCACCATCCAACACTCAGTTCCCTTCACCAGTTAATTACCCTCTGAAGACTCTTTAGGGGACACAGAGCTGATGTACCTCAACTCTAGACAAAGCATGGTGGTCAAGCATGGCATAAACCCAAAATCAGGGCCCTCCTGAGCTCCCTGCCTCACACGTGTCTGTTTTCATCCCTGCACTCTTCCCTTCACTCACAGATTGGCCAAGGGCTCTTGCTAGTAGGGGGTACTCAGGTTTGTTTTATCTCCAACACCAGAGAGGCTGTAGGACCACAAGTAGGATCAAGCCAACTGCACATGAATCTCCTCCCAGAACTGCCTTCCAACAACACAGAGCCATTGTGAATACACATATTTACTCCCGGTTGCCACCAGCCCAACCCTGACAGGCATCAAATAGTTCCTGGAAAATGCCAAACCTCCAACTCCCTTGAAAATCGATGCCACAGGTGGTCATTCACCTCTGCAGTGACATCTCAGGAGGCTTCCTCCAATCTCATTCATACTCCAACACCACAACGATCAGCCACCCGGGACCACGACGGACACAGCCACTTGCAGTCCCTCGTCCCACTTAATGATGGGTTAAAACACCTGCTTGAATTAAACAGGGGTATCACTACCCATCTCACTACAACACGGCCCCAAGTGGCAGCTCCTGCAGGGATGTCACGGGTGCCAAGCACGCACACACCCTCACGATTGCAGGGTGCCACCAACCATCTCGTGTCAGGAAGAGGGCAAGTCCTCCCCATGATGAATAAGCAAGCCAGCCCAGACCTACAGCCCTCTCCAGCTGTCAAGGGCAGATCTTTCCACTCCACGGCAAGGGCACAAACACCAGATCTGTCCCACCAGCACACAGACTGACGGGACGTTTCGCTGCCCACAGCAGCTCCTTGCCCAGCCCTGCTTTCCTCCAACCAGTGACACAACCTGTCCCAACCCCCATCACCTCCAAAAATAATGTAATACTCATCATAATGGTTTTAAACTAAAAGAGGGGAGATTCAGACTGGATAGAAGGAAGAAATTGTTTATGATGAGGGTGGTGAGACCCTGGCACAGGTTGCCCAAGAGGTGGTGGAGGCCCCATCCCAGGAGACATTCCAGGTCAGGCTGGACGGGGCTCTGAGCAACCTGATCTAGTGGAAGATGTCCCTGCTCACTGCAGGCAAGTTAAACTAGGTGACCTCTAAAGGGCCCTTCCAAGCCAAACCATTCCATGATTCTACAATCATGGGCACTGGCAACCTCTGCCAGAGCCCACATTGGTCCAGGTACTCCTGTCTGTCTGCCCATATGAAGCAATTCTAAGACATAGCTCTAAACACTTAAATATTTTCAAGATCCCTACCATGTCTGATGGAAAAGCAGAAGTTTCCAGTTGGATGCACACTCTCAGCTCTGTTGGCAGACGCAGCTGCCCAGGTCTAAACAGAGGGACCGTTCCCATGGAAAAGACACCTCCTGTGCATCAGCCAGGTAAAAAGCTTCACCTTCCCATCATCATCTACTGTCCCTATCCCTTCCAGCCTGCCCCTGGCAAGCAACCCTCAACATCCATCTGGGAAGTGCCCCAAGGGATGGCATCGATGATGGGACGGGAAATCCTCGGTCCCTCTGAAAGGGAAAATGCCGAGAAGCCCTGAGCTTGCAAAACCCACCTGCAACAACAGACTTCCAGGCTCCGCTTGTGCCTGTCGCGGCCCCGTTAGTCAAGAGTTCAGCTGCCAAACGGATTTTTTTTTCTTTTCAAAAGGAAAAAAAAAAAAAAAAAAAAAGAAAGGAGGGCTTTTTGGTGAGTAACCCAGTTGTTTCTGCGTTTCCGATGGGCAGCGTTAATCACTTCCTATTGGCCGATAGGAATAACTTTTCCTTTCGAAATGGCACATTCATGTTCTGCGGCTTTTCTGTTTACACACATTTTGCTACCTTATGTCAACACTTGCTAATGAATAAATATATCACTCGGCTAACTGAAAATGAGGTCCTGGCAGAGGCAGATTGGATGTTTAAACCCTGCTAATAGATTTATCCCAACATCTTCACAAGAAACCGAAGGAAAGCTTTAACCCTTCTTTCCTGCAGCTCCGAGCCCCTGTGCATCCCACACCAGGGGAGAGAAAGGCAAGAAAGGCAGGAGTAGAAACTTTTTGGGGGCAGCGTTCCCCAGCAGCGACGCAGTTGAAATGATGCCAGCCTCACCGAAACCCACAAAACCTCAAGACACAACAGACCCTCAGAGCCTGTTATGGAGCAACCAGCATGTGTTTGGGATGCTGAGTCTGCTCCTGATATCCCTCTTTCATTCATGACCCTTTATCTCTAGTTCCTTTCATGCTGAGACAAAATACTTAATGCTTTGCAACCCGACTGCTTGTTAAACAGCTTTGCTTATTTCAACACGGCACAAAAGGGCTTCTTAGAAAAAAACAACAGCCCAGGCTGTGAGGGAGGACAGGACCCCACAACGGTACCCAAAGCAACTTCAAATTTGAGGTTTCTTTTAGTCCAGAGAAAACGAAAAGCAGTAATTTTACAGAAACTGCTCTTTCGGACACACACACACAAAAAAACCTCTGAAAAAACAAACCAAAGACCTAGTATTGCTCTTCAGAAACACATCTCTCTCTGCCTCCCTGCACCACCACGTCCCTCCTGTCGCCTGCGACCGAAAGACACAACCATGGAGACCACCACGGTCCAGATCCACTAATCCTCGGGGAGCCAGGAGCTGCTCCTCCACGAGCAACCCCCCTCCCCGCCCGGTTTCCGATCCTCCCCACCTCTCCTCCTCCTCCTCCTTCCAGCCCCGATTTATCTCACACCCGGCGAGTTCGCCGCCAACCAAGAGTTTATGCAGACAACCGCAAAGAGCTGGTGCCAGCTTCAAATGGGCTTCTCCCCTGGCACCCTGACATTCAATTACAAGCAACAGGCATGCAGAGCGGCGCTTAAAGGAAAAAAAAAAAAAAAAGAATAAAAAAATAACTTTTCAGCCCTCTTTCCTACTTCTTTCAACCCGACAAGGCTCCTTTAAAGCACAGACAGATTTCTACCTAAACTCCACCGGTCAAGGCTCGCTGGGATTCCCAGCCACCGCTGAGATGCTGTGCTGAATCCCTGCCTAATTCCCTGCAAATTCTCCCAGGGGTGCAGCAGCACAGCCACTGAGCCGGCGTTTTTCCTGGCTTTCCATCAAGGGACTCAGGCCCCCGTGCTGCGCTGCAACCCCTCCTGAAGTTTCCTGATGAGAGTTTTAAAATCCTGTTTGGTGGGGAGGGTGCCTTAGATAAATTCTGGCGTTAAGCTTCTCCCCCCAGAAGCAGGCGAGCAGCTCAAAAGTAAAACGCATCGCAGCATGACAAAGGCAGGAGATGTTTCCCCCACCCCAACCGAGGAAGGGGCTGTTTCCCCCTTTTCTCTTTTTTTTTAAAATCGGTAGTTAAAAAAAAAAAAAAATCAAAAAAAAAAAAAATATACCACTTACCAGTTGGTTTGAGAAAATCCATTGGATATCTGGAGTAGGGTGGAGGGGGAGACTCTGGAATTAGAAAAGTAGAGAGAAAATAAAGGCAGAGCCATGAGAAAAGGGAAAAAAAAAAAAAAAAAGAGAAAAAAGATAGGAACTTATGATAACAGTGGCATTCTTTTAGCAAAACTGTTTGTCTTAGCTCTGGGGGTTGGAGGCAGGGCAGCGAGGCGGTGATTGCCTTGATATTTAGCTGTCAGATAAACAAAAGGGGCCGTCTGGCGCCAGTCTCCCTGCTATCTGCCGCTCGGGCTGTCTGATCGGGGCCTCCTTGGCTCGGCGGAGCCGCGGCAGCGCCGGGGACGACCGGCCGCGACAGGCGGGCCCCTAATCCCCCCGGCACGGAGCCCCCCGCCTCCCGCCCGCCGAGGGGATGGGGGGTGGAAGGGCGGGGGCGTGGGGGGGGGGTGGGCTAACTCCCCCTGCCCGTCCTCAAAATACTAAATAAAAAAAAAAATGCGCGGCGATGGGCAGTGTGGATTAAAAAAAAAAAAAAAAAAAAAGAAAAAGTTCAGCGGGAGGCGAGCAGGGCTGCATCGCCCCCCCATCGTCCTCTGCACCGCTCGTCGCCCCCCGCATCCTTACTGCCTCCGATATCCCTCGTCGCCCCTACAGACCCCGTCGCCCCCCATCACCTCGTACAGCCCCTGCAGAAACCCGCACACTCCCACCGAACGCTGCGCCCCGCCATCGTCCCCTGTGCCCCCCATCGCCTCCTACAGCCCCCACCAAACCCTGCAGCCCCCCATCCCCTCCTATAGCCCCCATGGAATCCTGCACCCCCCTATCACCCCCTATGCCCCCATCGCCTCCTATACCCCCCACCGAACCCTGCACCCCCTCCACCGCCTCCTACAGCCGCCAACAAACCCTGCATCCCTCTATCGCCCCCAGTGCCCCCCATTACCCCTACAACCCCCATCGAACCCTGCACACCCCCATCGCCTCCTACAGCCCCCACCAAACCCTGCACCCCCCCACCGTCTCCTACAGCCCTCATCGAACCCTGTATCCCTCTATCGCCCCCAGTGCCCCCCCATTACCCCTACAACCCCCATCGAACCCTGCACACCCCCATCGCCCCCTACTGCCCTTATCACCCCCTATGCCCTCCATCACCACCTACATCACCCACCACCCTCTACACCCGCCCATTGCCCCCTACAGCCCTCATCACCCGCTATACCCCCATCATTCCGTGTACCCCCATGGCCCCCTTCACCCCCATCGCCCCCTGCACTCCCCCATCGCCCCCTAAAACCTCACCGCTTCCTACACCACCGCCTACACCACTCACACACCCCCATCGCCCCCTACAGCCCTCATCACCCCCTGTACCCCCGTCATCCCGTGTACCCCCATGGCCCCCTGCACCACCCCATCACCCTCTAAAACCCCACCGCTCCCTACATCACCCCCTATACCTCCTACCGCCCCCTGCACTGTCCAACGGCCCCGCACCCCCACCTCCCCCGCATCCCGCATCCCCCACCGCCGACGCCCCCCGGCCCCGCCGCGTCCCTGGTTCTGCCCCCGCGGCTCACCGAGCTCGCAGAGCCGGCTGAGGTGGTGCGGGTTGCAGCAGACGAGCTCGGGGTGAGCCTTGCCGTAGGATTCACAGCAACATAACCGCTTCACTTCGGAGCAGTGGCGCAGGTCGGGCCAGCGGAACACCTTGCAGAGCAGCACCGGCAGCGGGTACCAGTGCTGGCCCAGCCGCGAGTCGGCCTTGGCGGGCAGCAGCAGGCAGGGGGTCCGCGCCCCGCCGCGGGACTCCACGGCGTGCAGCAAGCCCTCCAGCTGCCGCTCCTTCAGCCGCTTCAGCACGGCGTGGGTCAGCGCCTTCAGTTCCGCCTCCGCGCCCGCCGCCGGCCGCCCGCCGCGGCCCGCCTTGCCCGGGCAGCACCCGCGCCCCCCGCCGCCCGCAGCCCGGGCCTCGGCCGCCGCCGCCGCGCCGGCTTCGCCTCCCGCCGCCGCCTCCTCCTCCTCCTCGCCGCCGGGCGCACGGCTCCTCCACAGCCGCCGGACGAGCACCGAGCGTTTGGTCCTGAACATGCGGGACGAGAGGAGGGGCCCCCGGCTACAAAACGGGCATGTCGTCCGCCGCGCATGAAGGGGCCGGGAGCCGGGACGCGGCGGCGGGCAGCGGCGGGCGGCGGCGGCGGCGGCGGGCGGCGGCGGCGGGGGGAAGGCGGCGGCGGCGGCGGCGGCGGCGGCGGCGGGGCCGAGTCGGGCTGTGGCATGCGCCAGTCTCCGCGCTGGGGCCGCGGGTCCCGCCGCCTCCCGCGGGGGGCTGCGCCGGCCCGCGCCTCTGCCCGCTGCGAGAAACGACAACAACACAAAAATTAAAAAAAAAAAAAAAAAAATTCAAGGGGAGGGAATTAAAAAAAAAAAAGGGGGGGGGGAAGGATGGGGGAGGTGGGGATGGGGGGAGCCGCGGTGGCTTTGCCCAAAAAAGAAAAAGAAGGGGAGGGTGGGTGTGTGGGGGGGGGAGTAAAAAAAAAAAAAAAAAAATTAAAAAAAATAAAAATTAAAATCCGAGTCTGCGGAGCATCGCGCCGGGGGAGGCGGGCGGAGGCTGGTGGCGGCGCCGCGGGGGATCCTCGGCCTCCCGGGGGCCGCAGCTCCCATCAACCCGGCAGCGGTGGGGGGAGAAGCGGGGAGGGGGGGGGGGGTTGTGGGGGGGATGAGGGGGGAGAAGGAGGTGGTGGTGGAGGCGAGGAGGGGGGGGGAAGTCGGGATTGATGCGAGGCAGGGCAGAATCAAAAGATAAAAATAAAAAAGGAAGCCGAGACGATGCCTATTAAAAAAAAAAAAACAAAAAAATATTTTTAAAAAGGCACCAACCCTAAGGTTTGGACGTCGGAATCGGTTTAAGCATCTGTCACAAAAGACGTGAACAAGCGCATCCAGAGTGGTGTTGTATCCCTTTTTAAAGCCCAGGTCGTCCTGATGCGGGGTTTGGGGTTGTTTTGTCGAATTATTTTTTTTTTTTTTTCTTCTCCCTCCTTCTTCCCAAAGGTTTTAATCCACGCACACACGGAGTCTTGATCCGGCTGCTACGAAAAGAAAGAAAAAAAAAAAAAACACACCACCAGAAAGTGGGGCTGTGTCCCCTCCTTCCCCAGCAGCTCGCCGCCGGCTGCGGGGGGGACAGCCGGGCCGCCCGCCCCCCGGCTCCGCCGCTGTCACCGCCGGTGCTTACATGGGTGCGGGGGCCGCCCGCCGCCGACCCTCTCCGTGCTGCCGGCGCGTCTGCCTTCGTGCCTTTTTTTTTTTTCTTTTCCCTTTTTTTTTTTTTTCTCTCCTCCTTCCTTCCCCTCCTCCTCCTCCTCCTCCTCCTTTCTTGGGTTGGTTGGCTGTTGGGTGGTGGTTTTGGGGTTTTTTTTTTCCCCCCTCCCCCCTTTTTTTTTTTCCCCCCCAAACGAGCCGCCCTCTTTTTTTTTCCCCTCGATGCCGGGAGGGGGGAGACCCGACGCGGCGCTGGGACCGGAGCCGGGTACCCCCGCGGTGTTTGCGCCCTCGGCCGCGCCCGCTCCCGCCTCCCCCCCCTTCCTCCTCCTCCTCCTCCTCCTCCTCCTCCCCGGTTCTTCCCCCCCCCGCCTCTCTCCGCCCCCGGCGGATCGCAGTGCGCAGCGGCCCGGCCCCATCACGTGGGCGTCTAGACACCGTGTCGCTCCGGGAAAAAAAAAAAATAAAAAAAAATATATATATATTACATTTATCTCAAACCGCCTTGCGCAAGCGGCGGCTCGGGTTGCTGAAAGGTTGTGGGTGTCGCCGGTGTTTCCCTCCCTCCCCCTTCCCCGAATTGCTGGGAGAGGGGAGGGTGTGTGTCTTCGGGGCGGGGGGCAAGGTTGCGCGGGTGCGGAGGGGATGCTTGTCCCCCGCAGCACCCCCCTGCGGGAAAAGCGTGGTTGGCGAAGAAGGGCAGGGTGGGAAAGAGCATCTCGAAAGGGTTGTACCCGCTTGTAAATACTGGAAGTATTGAATCTGATCCAGCCACAAAAAAAATGCAAGATAGATAAATAAATAATAAATCTGTATATACGGTTCTGGGCATCGGAGGAAGGCATGGCACAAAAAAAAAAAAAGGAAAAAAAAGTAATGATTTAATTATAATTAAATTTTTAAAAGTGTAAAGTAATAATAATTTGGGCTTTCGCAGCACCTGCCACCGAAACGAAGGGAAGTGTTTCACGGTGGGTAAAACATATTCCCGATTCTCGCAAAAAACCGAGGGGCACGTAAGCACCATGGCCATCCCTTTTGGGGGTGCTACTGGTGGGAAGCATTTCTGGCACGCCAGGTGGGGGTACTCCGCAGATTCCCTCCCTCCCCTCCTTGGAATTTTACCAACGGAGACTCTGCAAATCATGAGGGGATGCCGAGACAGTCTGCCAAGCCCACCTGCACTGCCCCAAGACCAAGCTTTGCTGGGCTGGAGATGTCCCCAAGGGTCTCCAGCTCGCCTGCGCTCCCACAAGTGAGTAGCTCTTTCCTTTTTTTTTTTTTTCCCCAAGGGTAAGTTCCTTAAGGTCACACTATAAGTCAGTTATGGCTTTGGAAGGAGAAGCCAAGGCTCTTAAATCATGGCTGCTAGAAGCAAATCCAATCCTGACACAATTGCGCCCAACTAAACACGATGCAAGCCATAAAACATGGGGACACACACACACAAATTAAAAAAATAAAAACCAAACGTGGGACAGGAGGTATTCCTGGGGTTGTCTCTCCTGGATATCCCTGTCCAGGGATCATTTTAGAGCCTAGCTTGCAAATCTTCACAAGAGCAGGCCAGGGAGACTCCAAACAGGTCCAGAACCACTCGAGGTATTTGCAGGATCTGGATATAAATGGGTTAGGGGGGCTGGATTTTGAGGCAGCCTTATTAAATATTAATGAGACTGTACCCGCCCAGGCCCCAAATCTGCTTCATGATGAATAGTGTGAGAACAATTCAGGCAGGGAAGAACATTATTTGCTGGCGTCTAAACAAAACTGAAAACAATTGAGGCAGGTTTGTTATTAAGCTGGAGTTGGTGGAAGGGGATGGACTCCTTCCTTCACCTGCCCTGGGGTGCCGGAGCAGAAGAGCATCAGCAGCTGAGTCTGCTGTGCTCACAAGAAAATCACGTTGCTTTTAGGATGGTCACTTCTGAAAAATGCAAATCTGAGAACATTTTTAGTTTAATGGCTTGTTCACCAGCCTCCGGAGTGACCTTACCTACACCGATGCTGATTTCCTCGTTTCCTTAAAGAACCTCAATCCCTTTTTCCACTGTGATGCATATGGTAAATTGATAGGGAAAATAATTAAAAAAAAAAAAAAAGCTTCTTCTCATTCCCGATTCTTCTGATGAAAGAGACACTGGATATGCTCATTAATACATGCATTGTACTTTGCAAAATTTAAAAAACTTTCCAGGTTGATATAAATGAGATTGATGTTGTTTCTTTTTCCCCCGATTACACCTGCGATTACTTTATTGTCATGAATGCAGTTACAAAATGCATTAACATAGTGTATAGAGAACAGGAATGGGCTGTGGGAGTTAATTTTTTTTTTTATTTTGGCCCTGCCGTAGGTCCCTTTCACCGTGAATAGGGACCTGTGCTTTAGCACCTCTGGTTGCCCATCCACACAGCTGGGCTTGCCTGCCTTTGTGATCCCTGACAGTGAAAATTAGTCCAGAAGCGCTTGATATTAAATAACTGGTGAAGAACTGCTTTCTAATTAACCCTGCAAACTTGTTTAAACAGACCATATGTATGTGCCCATATGGAAAATACAGAAATAAGCATCATGGAGCTGATAAAAACGGGTACAGTACCTGGCTCAGGGAGATGCTCTGAATTCGGAGGTGACGCTCACAGCCTGTGCCACTGTGGGGGTCATCTCCCTTGGGCAGGTGAATGTCAGCCTGGACCAGAAACCTGTCCCAAAAATGTAGCAGGGTTGATGCTAGCCCAAGAGAAGGAGTAAAACCTATTTGAATCATAGAATCATCAAATGGTTTGGGATGGAAGGGACCATTAGAGGTCATCTAGTCCAACCCCCCTGCAGTGAGCAGGGACATCTTTAGATCGGGTTGCTCAGAGCCCCATCCAGCCTGACCTGGCATGTCTCCAGGGATGGGGCAACCTGTGTCAGTGTCTCACCGCCTTCATTATAAAGAAATTATCTTTTAAATCTAGTGTGAACCTCCCCTCTTTTAGTTTAAAACCACTACCCCTTGTCCTGTGGCAACGGGTCCTGCTAAAAACTGTCCCCATCTTGCTTATAAGCCCCCTTTAAGCGTTGACAGGATTTGTACAACGTGCTGAATTTGTGTGGTGTGTTTGTACAATGTATTGATTGCATCCCTGACGAGGGATCCTGTACCTAAAATCCCACCGAGCCCACACTCCCCATCCCTAGACCTCAGTTCTCGTGGACGTTCCTGGGGACTTTTCCCGAACCCGGCAGCTGTCTTTGAAGAGCTGAAGCCGAGTTCATTTGCATTGCAATTCAGCCTTTGACAGACAGTTGGAGCCAAGGCACTGTTAACCTAATTGTTTTGCTAACAGCACCAGGGTGTGAGACTCACCAAAGGCACTTCCAACAAAGGGGATAAAACCAGGCTTGGGGAAAAAGAAGAGGAAAAAAAAACCCAAAATAAAACAACAAAAACCCCTTTTTCTCCTGACATCATTACCGGGTACAAACAAACAGAGCTGATCCCTCTTCATAGACTTTCGAGGCGAGGGTCAGTAACAAACACGCTTTGCTCATTTGGGGGTATGTCTCCCTTCTTTTCACCAGCAGTGAAAAGCCACTCAGGGGAGGTAGGAGAGAGCAGGGCCGGCTGAAGGCAGGGCAGAGGCAGGCTCCTGGCACTCTCCCATCCTTTTGTGCACATTACGAATAGCTAAGCTTGTGTCCCTGCTTCTATTTTTACGCGTTATTTTCAGGGCAGAGCTCCCAAGCGACGTTCAAAGTCTGGGTTACGATGTCGTTTTGGCTGTAGCCAAGGTCTCCTTCCCTCCCAGCAGATCCAAGCTGCGAGACCTCAGGTCTGCAGAGAAAGCTCTTCTCCAGAAAACCTTGCCCTGCAGGTCACAGGGAGGGACACGGACCTCGCGTGCCCTTGCTCTCCTCGCCCATCACAGCGAGCTGAAACCATCATTTCCGTGCTGGTGCTGTTTGCTGCTACCAAGGTTGCATCCTGTGGGAAAGAAATTCTCTGCAAATGGGTAGAACAAATGAGTAAAAAGGTGTAGTGGGATGGATCCTTACCTGTGTTTGTCAGGCGTCGGGAAAAAACCCAAACATTTCTCCACTCAGATCAAGTGGTCCATCACTAGCTGTGGTAGGTACCAGTGCTGGCTCCAGGGGAACTCATCAGTCATGGAAAACATTCGGCTTTCCGCATAAAGGAGAGCCTGAAGATCCCTTTTGTTACATATTAGGCTGAGGAAAATATATATCACGCTGAGGAAAAGACCATCTTCTTCCTCCAGCAGTCCAGACATACTCTGTGGAACTCAATATAAAATATACAACCGTAACACACCACCTTATGTGTAACCTTTCATGTATATTGCACTTGTACTTCCGTGTTTCGGACGTCTAAAATAATAAATGTATGTTTTCAGACTTGTTTTGGTGCATAAGCTCTCAAAAAGGGATTTTTTTTTTTTTTTCCCCTATAGGGAAACAGAAAGCAAAGTGACTTCACTGGAGCATTTTAAAGGTAAGCATGTGTGGACAGTGTAGCTGGTGTCTCAGGTTCAGCATTTTAGCTTCAGTGGGGCAAATCAAAATCCTCTTTATTTCAGTTTAGTTCCTTTGCCAGGTGCATAAACTGCAATGTTTTATTTGTAGTGACCTATGGCAAGCTCTGGACCTGGTAATAGGGGATATATATGTAAGGAGCTGGGGGCTGACATGGGAAATAGGGGTATCTACCCTGTGATTCCTTCTCCTGAAACCTCTGCAGTCCAGAGCAGAGATGGAGGCAGCTACTTTTGGGTTTCAGTGATCCTGGCTTGCCCATAGACCTCGGCACATCCCACATGTGTAGATCCACTGTCCCCCTAGTGCTGAATAAATGGAATATAGGACATTGCAACATCTATTCCCCAGGGTGGGGTGGGGTGTCCATCACTTAAAAAAGCAGCATTTGGTCCTAACTTATCAAGCTAATCAAGTTACCAGGCTAATCCCTGACTTTCTGACAGGAGGGATAGAGGTGTTTTGCGGGGGGATTGTGGGTTGGGGTTGTCAGATCTTGAAAGCTGGGCTGCTCAGAGGGCAGCCACAATGCAGGGACGTGCTCCTCTTCTTGCACCTCGCTGGGCAGGTAGGTTCACCAGCGGGAGGAACCCACCATTCTCTCATTAAAACCTAGCAAAACCACCAAAGCATTGAGGTATCTCTCTGTATTTATTGCGGTGGCCTGTCCAGATGCTGATGGGAATTTTGTCCTGCCAGAGGCTGGGATCGGCCTGTTGTAAAATGGAGATTCTCATTTTTGTGATGGGTTGTTTGGGATCAGTGTCCCTCTTACTGACCTACAGCTTGACATAGAAAAGATAATTTAGTGATCAGACATCTGTGATATAAGCACTTCATAAAACACTGACATTTTAGGCCTAGAGGATTGCAGTTGTGTTGATCAACAGTCGGCTTTAAAGACTCCATTTTAGATTTCTTGTCCTCAGATTCAGTATAAATTTTCATTTAAAATAACGAAGTCCTGGACTCTTCTTTATATTCCATCTCTATGGGAGCATTATATCTCTATATGACAACATTTTGGGCTCTGCCATATGCTTAAGAGGGAACTGGGAAGATGCGTGCAAATAATTAACAGATGCTCCAAAATCACGACAATTGCAGGCAACTCATGTCTTTTATCTAGAAGTCACAAAATACCTGCTTGGGGGAAATCAAAAAGTCTTTATAATAGTCTCTTGAGTCTCTCAAAGGTGCAGGATTAGCCAAAAGCTGGGATGTTCTGCCGGGAGAATACAAATGAGAAACGAAGCATCGTTTTTCGCCAGTAACGATCCAGGTAGAGTAATTAACCACTGGTTGTGGTGGATGCTCTGTCAATAATAATTTCGAAGTGAGGTTTTGGTGGAATTCAGAAGATGAGCTCCAGCTGGTTTAAACCTGTACGGGA
Organism: Trogon surrucura; assembly: GCA_020746105.1. NCBI lineage: Eukaryota > Metazoa > Chordata > Aves > Trogoniformes > Trogonidae > Trogon > Trogon surrucura. The sequence goes on from CM036658.1 coordinate 85,651,714, forward strand.
GGGGGGCAGGGAAGCTTTCTGCCCCAAGTTACTCTCAGGTGGGTTGTCTAGACAGTAGGAATAGCCCTTCGTACCCGATAATTTATGAATTAGTAGAGCCAGTGTATTAAAACAGGTAATTGAAAAGTCCTCATTTGTCTAAATGTAGGGTTGGGACTTCTTAATAGCTTTTAACAAACATTAAACCCAACAGAAATGCTTTCATGACAGTCTTCCACATGGCTCAGTTCCAGGGAAAATAACCTGCTCAAAATTGATTTTTTAAATTTTTTTTTTTTTCCCTAAAATATTCAAGTGATGTAAATCACTTGAGAACTGGAGAGTGGCACTGAAATTAAATTGGGGTCGGGTGTGTGATAGTTGCTACCTCCAGGATAAGAAATTTCTTTTGAACCTGAAATAAAGGAGTTTCAGGTAAACAAGAAATATAGGATGGTACAGGAACTGACTACCCTGATTTCACAATCCAAATTGCATAAACTGAGGGGGGAAAAAAAAAAAAGTATTAATAGTAAAGTGTAATTTAAAGATTGGCTTTTCAAAAGCATGTTACCCAAACTTGTACATTCATTTCATCTGGAGGGAACAAGGCATGCCATCTGATAGCAGTGATTAATCCAAAGGAGGCCCAGACTTGTTCTCTTCATTTATGAGGAAAAATTACGTATTTTGCGAGAAGGTAACAGCAGCCGTACTGGCTGAGATATGTGTGGGCTGCTGGATGGGTCTTCTAGGGACTGCAGAACATGGCTCACCATTTCTCAACTGTATTAATATTTGATTTTTTTTTTCAAAGACAGAACAGTAACTTATCCAAAGGATATTACAGGAGGCTTTGGTGGGGTTTTTTTTTTATTATTATTTTTGCAGGCAGGGCAGTGCTCAAATAATTTGACGACACAAAGTTGAGCCGCCGACCAGCTTATGGAATGGAGAAAAAAAACTGATTTGAAGCAAAGAGGGAAATTTCGTGCACTGTAGTGGATCCTGTGCTAGCTGTGCCTTCACTTTCAAAGGCAGACACAACTTTTAGATTAAAGCGCATCAACTACAATGAGCAAAACCCATTTATTATTTTTTTTTTTCTTCCATTTGATAGCCCAAGCGACCGTATTTAACTGTGGACCCACCACACGGCCTTCCAACACTCACCTCACCCCCCAAATCATAGAGACAGGGAAGGGCCTTTACAAAGACTTAAAGGAGGAGTTTATAGCTATTGTTTAAAAACGTAATTAACACCGTGTTTAAAGCAAAAGTGAGACAATTACCACCTCCTAAAGGTCTTAAGAACTCCGAGCTGCAGACTTCCCGCCAGACTGACTGATATCACCGGCACCATAAACACAGCTTTGCAGGAACCATCCCATTCACAGCCCCAGCAGCTATTGTCCTTACGTGCTAAGTATTATTATTACTATTACTCTCTTTGTTTATGGTGATGTGCTCAGAAGTCTGCAGTTCAGGTTTCTCAAGACCATGCTGACTCCTACCAGGAGCAGCCCCGCTTCCAAAGGGTGTCAATGGAAGTTGAGAGCTCTTGAGGCTTCCCCACCAGCGCTTGGCCCCTTGCGAGGTTAAGCTTGGGTAGGTAGTTATGTTAGATTGCAGAATTAATTCCAGCATGTGCTTAATGGATAGCGCATGTTGCATCAGCCTTACTAAAGGTTTGACCCATATGTATATAATATGCCAATACAGCTGGCCATTCATGCTTGGAAACTCCAGCTTTTCATAGAACGGTTTGAGTTGGAAGAGACCTTGATGATCATCTAGTTCCAAGCCCCCTGCCTTGGGCAGTGATGGCTCCCACCAGACCATGTGACTCTAAATCTCATCCAACCTGGCCTTGAACACGTCCAGGGTTGAGGCATCCACAGCTTCTCTGGACAACCTGTGCCAGTGTCTCACCACCCTAATAGTAAAAAACTTCTTCCTCATGTCTAATCTGAATCTACTCTGTTTAAAACCATTGCCCCTCATCCTGCCACTATGGTCCCTGATAAAGGGTCCCTCCCCAGCTTCCCTGTAGCCCTTTCAGGCACTGGCCAGTGCTATAAGGTCTCCCCAGAGCCTTCTCTTCTCCAGGATGAACAGCCCCAACTCTCTCAGCCTGTCCTCGTAGAGACGGTGCTCCAGCCCCCCGATCATCTTTGTGGCCTCCTCTGGACCTGCTCCAACAGATCCACATCCTTCTCGTGTTGAGGGCTCCAGAGCTGGATGTTGGAGTGGAACTGTTTTCATGTTCTGCTCCATAAATTCAAGGCAAAATTTGAATGGAAAGAGAAAGAAGGGACAGCGTGGTTTCCAGCTGAAAGAGGGTAGATTTAGATCAGATATTAGAAAGAAATTATTTTCCATGAGAGTGGTGAGACCCTGACACAAGTTGCCCAGAGAAGCAGTGTCAGCCCCATCCCTGGAAGTGTCCAAGGCCAGGTTGGACGGGACTTGGAGTAACCTGGTCTGGTGGGAGGTGTCCCTGCCCATGGCAGAGGGGTTGGAACAAGATGGTCTTTAAGGTCCCTTCCAACCCACACTGTTCTATGATTCTGTCTATGATCTCAGCTTCTCAGTTCAAGCTAGAAACATCACGCCATGATGCCCTGATACCTCTGGTGAGTCTTTAGGCGAGTCCCAGTGCATCATCTTCCTCTGTTTCAGACTGGCCAGCATGTCCATTTGCAGAACAGCAGGTAAGGTAAATTGGCACTGATTTGAAGGTTCATTTAGTTTGGACTAGTTGCAACATATTCATTACAGAAAAATGTGGTAAATTAGATTAAGTAAAGCCAGAAAGCCCTCTTAATTGCTTTGACTTGCCATGAAGACAAGACTCCTCAGAGTCTCAGAAGCAAGGATGTGTTTTCTATACATCTGAAATATTTTAAGTGCTACCTCCTCAGCCCCACGCTAGAACCTTATCAGTCTTGGTGCAGATTCAACCAGCTGCCTGTCCACGGGGTCTTCTCCTGAGTGAGGAGACCCAGGGAGAGCTGCCCACCAGCACCACTCTGCCTTGTCACCTCCCAGAGCTGCCGTGACTCTCCTCTGCCTCAGTTGCCAGGGTGGAACTTTGCTTACTATCAGGTTCCTCACTGAGTTATTACTCCAAGGCTGTTGAGCTACTTGCCGTTCAGAGATGCACAGTTATTTCTTCAGGATTCTCAAAAAGGCAGGTATTGCTAAGCAGAACGTATTTTTTATTTCAAGTTAGTGTCTACTCTGTGGCGTGCATATATCTGAAGACTAAAATGAGAAATAGCTTAGAGGGAGGAAATCATATAAGAAAGCTAATTTCTCTCTCCCTCCTTCCAAACAAAGAGAAGAAAGTGTGTGATTAGATGACACGGTTTTAAAGGAATGTTGTAACGTACAGAAATCCCATGCCATTATATGCACCCCTGAGGGCAGTGTATATTTCTGTTTCCAGCACCTTCCAAGGCACTTCATCTCTATTCTCTAGACTGGATAGGAAAAATTCAATTAACTCATAGATTGTTTGACACTGACTGAAATAATTAATCTCACTGACTGAGCAATTTATAAGATGGTGATCACCTTACCTAAATTCAACCAGAAGAAGGTTACATGTCTGGTCTAATGTCATCTAGGATCTTTTCAGGGTCTCTGAGAGAAAATAGATCCCTTCAGAGGGTGATTCCTCCCTCTTCTCCTCAACACCCATCACAGTATGCGTGAGGCACCTTGCTGGGACCCCAGGAGATGTCCAGGGAGATGCAGGGTCCAAGTGAGACACCAAGGTAAGGCACATGCAAGCGATGAGCTGCAGCTTAATGAGGTTTGATTCAGGAACCGTTGCTTTGCACCCCAACAAACACTTGAATCCTGGGAGATGCCAGTGCAGCAGCGTGAGAGAAGAAGGTGCCACTGCCCAGATGGGAGCAGCTGTTTCATAGAATCGTGAATGGTTTGGGGTTGGAAGGAATTTTTAAAGATCATCTAGTCCAGCCCCTCTGCAGTGAGCAGGGACATCTTTAGATCAGGTTGCTCAGAGCCTCGTCCAACCTGACCTGGAATGTCTCCAGGGATGGAGCTTCCACTACCTCTCTGGGCAACCTGTGCCAGTGTTCCATCACCTTCATTGTAAAGAAATTCTTCCTTCTGTCTAGTCTGAAACTCCCCTCTTTCAGTTTAAAGCCATTACTCCTTGTCCCTCCCCAGCTTTCCTGTAGCCCCTTCAGGCACTGGCCGGTGCTATAAGGTCTCCCTGGAGCCTTCTCTTCTCCAGGCTGAACAGCCCTAACTCTCTCAGCCTGTCCTCCAGGTCCTCCACCCCTTTGATCATTTTTGTGGCTTCCTCTGTACCACTTCCCACTTCCTTCAGTTAACTGAGTTTTCCCTCACTAAGACCCGAGCTTCTCAAACCAACCCATCCTTAATATTCAAGTTACTGCGTTACAGGTAGCAGACAGCTCCACGCGGCACTGAGAAACATCCACCTCTGGACCCACAGCCCAGCTGATGTTGCAGGAGCAGAGATGGGGTCAAATACTGTGTCCCAGTGACGTCGAGAGAGCAAAAATAAGTCTCATCAGCCGGAACACCCAGTGCTTTGGGCACAGTGCTACAGGGTCATTGATAAACATGCGTACACATGCATTTGAGAGTGGCTACTGTATTATTATAATGTATATGTGCATTCTATCTATATGTTATAGAAGGATTATACAACCCTCCATCGTACTGCATGAACTAGTAATATATTATATGAAATAGTCGACCAAGATTTCTCGCCTTCGTCAACAGATAGTGTTGCAAATTCGAATGAAAACACTCAATGAAAAGGTCGTTCTTATGAATGAAGCTTTAGAAACCGAAAAGTACTTTTCCATCTTGAGCACGGTGCATTGAAGAAAGCATGCATGTGACTACAAAAAACAAAATAAACTCCTTTGCTATGTACTTGATAGCAGCATAGAGTCACATTTACACTTGTACGTGTATATACACTGCCACGTATATATGTGAGGTGCCCCTTCTTTGTAGTTCCCCAACACCTCTTCTTCAGCCAGCTTTTGTAAAATGATATTTCTATATTTACTTAAGCATCTATTTAAAGAGGAATCCCTCATAATTAGTCACCACACAGATAGATGACACTGTTTGGCTGTGTTTATTTAGTTTCTATTAGTGATTGGCAAAAAGTCCACCGTGGCTTTGAAGCAGATATAGATGAATGACCCGCTGATCATAAAATAAAGTATGATGATCTTTTCTAGACCTTGTGGGAAATGGCATGTAGAGAGGACACGTATCACTATCTCCTCCTGTCACTTTGTGATATAATATTAAATCCAGTCATTCTGGTAGAGATGGCTCAAGAGAAGATGCCTATAAAGCAACAGCGTGCTGTATGGTATAGAGTAAGGCAAAGGAAGCTGTTGGCTTCAAAGTCATAGGGTCATAGACTGGTTTGGGTTGGAAAGAACCTTAAACACCGTCTAGTTCCATCTCCTCTGCCATGGACAGGGACACCTCCCACCAGACCAGGTTGCTCCAAGCCCCGTCCAACCTGGCCTTGGACACTTCCAGGGATGGGGCTGCCACAGCTTCTCTGGGCAACCTCTGCCAGTGCTTCACCACCCTCATGGAAAAGAATTTCTTCCTAATGTCTAATCTAAATCTATCCTCTTTCAGCTTAAAACCATTACACCTTGTCCTATCGCTACACTCCTGTCTCCAAGTCTCCCATCAGCTGTGATGGACAGAGTATTAGTCTCCAGAGTATTAATCTTTAATGGCTGGCTTCCTCTCACCTGCTGGCACATAGCTTATCCTCTGTGAACCCAAGAGAGTGCTATCATTTCTTCCTCCAGAGCTTGTTCATGGAGTGATGCGGATGGCACGGAGAGGAGGACATCTGGGCTGGGAACCAAAGAACACATGAGAACGTGCTGGTTGTCAGCACGTCTTTCATCGCCCTCAGAACCTCTTCTGGTGGAGTATATGCCCAGCACCTCCTCCCCTGGTTCCTCTTCCTGCCTTTTTTTGGCTTGGTCGTGGGTGCAAACACCAGATTTTATCAGCGGATTTAGCCCTCCAGCTGAGGATCAGTAGAGCAGGAACTCTTGTGTGTGTTCACAAGAGTTAGCAGCAGAATTGTACTGTTGCAACCAGATACCCCTTGCTCAGGAAATACATCTCATGCTGACTTCGAAACTCTTCGTCTTATAGAATCATAGAACAGTTCAGGTTGGAAAAGACCCTTGGGATCATCAAGTCCAACCATTAACTCTACACTACAACCATTAACCCTACACTACAACTATTAACCCTACACTCCAAGTTCACCCCTAAACCATCTCACCCAACACGACATCTCAATGACACTTAAACACATCCAGGGGTGGCGACTCTTGTGTAGCTTAAACTCATCTCCCAAATGGCAAGGGTTAGAAGAGCAGGAAGACCTGCCTGCCTGTTTGATAATCAAAGTTTGCACTACTGTCAGGATAGATATTTTTGCTGATACACGGCAGTCCTGTCAGAAACCCTCGATGTCTTATCAACAGGCTTTTTTTTTTTTTTTTTTGGAGTTCCATGGTGTTGGTCCATGGCTTACCCAGTCATTTGGGTGCTGAGCCATTCATGGAGCAGGAACTACAAAGAAATCCTTCAAGATTGTGAGGGTGCTAGTAATGGCAGATAATAAATTACACCAATTATGGTTTCCTTGTGGATTTTCTCAAAATATGGTGGGTGAGAGGAAGATAACACAGAAGCGGAGGACTGAGTTACTTGGTTCTCTGTGCTCTGTGGAATGGACAAAACTAGTAGGCACGGACAAAGCTAGAGCCCAGTGGGATTATTTCAAATAAGATGCAAAAATAACCTAAAGTACTTTTAATATGGCTGGAAAGAAAGCTTGTTCCCGTGGGAGGCAGAGCATCTGCAATTACTACTAATATCAGGGAGAGCTTAGAAGTATTTACAAATGTAGCTGGAGGGACAACGCCTTTAAAGACAGAGCTGACCCTGCCTGGAAAATTTGGTTTGATTTGTGCTACACCGTGATGGCATGGACCTCCCTTTCCTCATGTTGACCTTACTGGCAGATGGGTCAGCCATAAATGAAGGGAGCAACGAAGGTGGTGGGTCCTAGGAAGATGGTGGGGACAAAGATGTTTCTGGACAAAGTGGCTGCAGGAGCTTCCTGGCTCCAAACTCTCAGTCTAGACTGTAGGATTCTTTTTTCTTCTTCTTTTTTTTTTTTTAATAAAATTGTGAAATAGGTTTCTGTAGCATGCTGGCACCTTGGTTAATTTTACCCCAGACCTGTGGTTTCATTCCTCTGATATATTTCGTGCTATTCCCAGACTTACACATATACGGAGACACATATATAGTTATATATATGTACTGGTGCTCTCAGTCATAATACCTGCTATTCTTTCACTGTACTCATTAGCAAAACACCTTGTAGACCTTGGCTTTGCTGAAGTTCATCTCCAGTTTGAACTTACTGACTTTAAACAGTTAGATGGATGGATTTCATCATTTATCCTCGCCTTTTGATAATACTGAAGGTTATCAGTTGCAGTGATTTCATAATCCTTTTTTTGGGTCTCTTTCATATCTACAAAAGGCAGGAAATAGGATTTTTTTTCCCTGTTCAAGAGCCACTCATCTGCAGGTAAAGAATTTAACAGCTTGTGGGAGTGCTACTTACTGCCGGCAGCATTGTGACTGGTCTTTTTTGGTGCTGAAAAAAGGTTCTTAGAAGTCACATTGTGAAAGGCAAAAATGGAGATATTTTCTTTCACACTTGCAACCAGGAACACTTAATACAGGAAAACAAATACCTCGCATTGAAAGGGGGCCTGTATGCATTGATTTCTCTGGCAGAATTTAATTGTTCAGGGGTTTGGGGGCTTTTTTTTTTTTTTAAAGATTTGGAATAGAGAAGGAACAGCTTGCTAGAGGATTTTTGAATTTAGATGTTTGTGGTGGGAAAAAAAAATGTTTAAAGTTAACTCGATTTTCTTTCTTTAGGATGTGAGGATTTCAGAGCAAAACCCAAATTGCATAGATTGTTGTATGACATACATATCCAGATGGTTATGCTGGCTTATCTTTATTCTGGGATTTTTAAGTACTGAGCCCCAGTACATGATTTTGGCATGTTATCTCCCTATTTTTTTGCATTCAGATTTACCTGACAAACTCTTCCTTGTGGAAGCACTGATGGTTAATTTCTCCGGGGCTCCAGGAGCTGTCTCCTTTTACCCAGGGCCACGGTCCTGCCTCATGTCCCATCCCAGGCACGCAAAAATAGGCATAGGCACGGGGTCAGAAGTAGTTTAAGAGAACTGGTAGCTGCATTTGGTCTGATTTACCTAGAATAACAGGTTGCTGTTCCTGGGTGTGGTCCAAAAGAATGAACACAGCAACATATGGGGCTCTGTGGTGATTGTGTCTTTGGGCAACCATGACCAAGTGTTCATTGGAGCACTTCAGTGATGTTTCCAAGGTGTTTTGGATCATCTTGCTTCAACCTAGGATTACGATAATGGCTAAACTCAGCCCATCCTGGGGAAAAAAGAATAAAATAAGACCATTGGTATGCGGGGTAACTTTAGTAGCATTGTTATTTCACACACGCTTGCAGAATATTCAGATGAAACCATAGCCATAGCCTTTACTGAGCAGAAACATTACAGAAGAGCACTTGAATAGGTTTCTCCTCCGGCTTTCGGTCTCCCCTTGCAGAAGTTTTTGGAGTTTATTTTGCCTGGCAAACGGCTGGTAAATGTCCCATCTTCCCAAAAAAATACCCCAGAAAAACAAATGCCTCCTGTAGGCCAGCAATCTTTTTTTTTATGGCTAAGGATGTCTACTCACCAGGCATGGAATATGAGCTTTTTCTCAGGAGGAGCTACATAGAGGTAGGAGAACTCTGGGATGGGGGCTTTTATACCAGGGCTGCCTTATGCAAGGCTTCCCAGCACACTTTTCATGGAGAAAAGGGCTCCTGGAGCCCCGTTTGCTGTAGATAATCTTCTGGAGCTGTGGACAGATTAGCTGACTTCACAAGCTTCATTTTTCATTTAGTTTCCCAGGAGAAACAGAAACTCCTGTTATTTCCATCCCATGCTCTCACCAGCATCAATATTACAATGTGAAAAAATTTACTAATAATTTTCTTCTAATTAAAACCAATTTAAAAAATAAATTACATCTCTCTTTTTGTTTGTTTGTTTGCTTGTTTTGGGACACACCCCCCCTGGATTTGCTTCCCCTTGCCAGTGCGTCCCAACTCCTGTCAACAGTTGGGACGTGACACCAGAAAAGAGCCTGTAACAGGAAAAATTGCAGCAACATGCTCAGTGCCACAGCTTTTTCTAACACTTATCCTGCACTGCTTCATTTGTACATTGAAGCGTGGGGATTATCTATGCATATAAATGTTTATTTTAGCCAGTATAGCTGGTGATATTTTTAGTATTAGTAGTAGTTAGTAGTAATTTCATGAGAAAGTCTGTAGTTCGTCAGCCTTTGCTGCCATGTGTCTTATCTAGGAAATGTAAGTGTCTGCCAGGGAGTATTGTGTACAGTGCTGCCTTCATTGCACGGCACTTAATCTGCAAGGGTTTTATTTATTTTAGCAAATAGAGGAAGCAAATAGCCTCTGCTCATCTCACTGCGAGTAACTGCACTAGTGCTGTTACAGCATCACTGTTCAGGATGCTTGCATCCTTCTTTAAAAAACAAAACAACAAATAAAAACACCCAGAAAAACTCAGAAAAGCAAAAATCTGCAGCCCCAGGCGATGCAATAACTGAGGGTATCTGCCCTGGTTTATCCAGGTACTAGGCATGGTGGAGGGTGGTAGAAAATCTCTTCAGCAAGCAACAAAAATGCCAAAGTCCTTGCTAAAACGTCTTCTTCCTAACCACCACCACCACTGTTTGCTTTATACAGTGAAGCTGGGGAGATGTTCCACACTTCAGTGTTTATTTTTGCTGGTATAATTAGCTGATTTTTTTTTTCCTAGTAATAGTGCTTAGTAATGGTTTCCTTTAAAAAACTGTTATAAGCTGTGCAGATCTTCTTGGCTTTGCGTGCGTACAGTGCCTTGAACTGGTAGGACCCCAATGTTCTAAGGCAGTGCTGCTAATTAATTCTTGGCTGCAGAGGCCCTGATAAGAGTAAACAAAGAGCGAAATTAGTTCAGGAGAAGACACAGGAATTCACAGGCAAACCCACATCCTTCCATGATATCATAGGGAATCCACCCATACTCCACCCATGCAGTCGACTGAGCCCTGGCTGAAGGCAAGAAAAGCTGAGTTTTTGGAAGGGTGAGCTGTAGATCCTAGAGACTCAGCATTATTTACAGCCTGTAAGGATTTTATTCCCATCCTCTTAGCTGGAATAGCAAGGTAATTTATGTTTACTCTCACGTGCAGAAGCCAAGAGCCTGAGCCACCACGCCCACACCATCCATCCTCCCAAAAGCCCCTCAAAGCCCCTGATCGTGTGAGATGGCTGCAAAGACAAAACGTTGCCCTTCCCTCCGCTCTTGTGGACCTTGCTCTAGCGAAAAGCTCCGTAAATGCTTGGGGGAGGATTTTAAGAGCAGGCAGGGAGGTGCTGCCTGCTGACAGTGAGCCTGGGCTGGGCAGGAGGAGAGGCAACTGCCTGAAGGATGCTTGAAATGGGGCTCTCAGGAGAAGCTCCCCAAACCCCAGCAGCTCTGGTAGCACGGGTGATGCTTCCCCAGGAGCGCTGCTCACAGGTAACCTCGGTGCTAAACTGCTGCTGAGAATACAGTTTTGGTTTTGTTGTTGGGTTTTTTTTTTTGTTGTTCTTGGTTTTTTTCCCTCTCCCTTCCCGAGGGAGGACTGCAGTGAAGAGATGGTGAGATCCTCACCGTGCTGGCACGTGTTGCCATGACATTGAAGTAATTGCTGTTACCTTTCTCTCAGTCTTCCAGAATTAAGCGACCAATTTTGCCAGCACGCATCTGCAGGAGGAAAGCAATTTTCTGTAATTCAGTAAATAGATACGTTATACCAACGCTTTCACAACAGCAGAGAGGCAAGGATTTTTACCGTTCCTACTGTTTGCTAACACCTTGCACTTTGCGTTAGCAAATCGTGGAACTGCTGGTGGAAAACGACGACATACAGCCTGAGAGCTTTCCCCAAAGGACTATAAGAAGAGAGCATGAGAACATCAAGGTGCAAAGTGGTAAAATTACATCTAGACTGGCTACCTTGCAAACAAAATTCAGTTCCCTCCGGATGGCTGCCTTCGTGCTGCAGCTCCTTGACTTCGCAGACTCCGTGAATGTTCAGATTTCAGCAATTTTTTGCAACGTTCTTGACCACCGTCTTGACAGTCACCTAAAATACCACATGGCAGGAGCCAGGCTCCATCTACCACGCTTGCTACCTCAGCATGGGTTATTACATAAAAAAGCCTGTTTTAAATAATCCAAGGTAAAAAGCAATTTACTAAAAAACCAGGCCAGATCAGTAACAACTATAAACTAATAGAGACTGTGTGAGCCCTGGCTTAGCAGGAGTGGGGAAACCCGACCTGTTTTGATGAGCGTGGTGATGCCTGGCCATCCCCTGCCCCTGCAAGGCGTTGGGTGTGACCCATCGGGTTTGGCCTGACTCCCATCTGCCTTCATGCCCAGCTCTTCTTCCTCTCTCCACTCTCTCACGAGGTGGGGCAGAGCTTACCAGGAGGGCTCGCCGCAGCCCACGTCTCTCCTCCCTCCTGCAAATCTCCTGTGCCCCATCCACTGTGTCTCGTGGAACATCTCAGCAGCCAAGCTGGAGTCGCGACGGCCTTTGGATTTCCGTGTGCTCTCCTCTTCATCGCGGGAATCAAGTCTTGGCATTCCCGTGGGAAACACTGCCAGATCCAAGGGGGTAGAAGTGTTTTGAGGCGGTTCCTGCCAGGCACTTTTCTAAGCAGCAAAGCCGATTATCAGTCTGTGGATGGAAGGTTTCTGCCCAACTCCTCCAGTTTGGAAGGGGTCCCGTTCAAGATTTGGGAGTTTTCGTCCATCTCCTTCCTTAGGGAGCAGCTGACATATCTCCTCTCTTGAATCCCTTCTATCTTAAAAAAAAATCTGTGATAACAAAGGGGAAGAGGACTCTTCTTCCAGGAACTTTGGTTTTTGCCATGTAACAAATACCAGCAGCACCTCAGAATTCCTATACCACTTTCGAACTTCTTTAATTTTTTTTTTCCGAAGTTCAGCATTCATGAAACGGGAGAGGGGAACACATACTTCTCCTCCCCATGTTGCAGATAGAGAAACTGAGGTTAAAGAGATTTAACTCGCAGCAAGACCACCCAGCCAGCCTGTGGGTGAGCTGGCAGATGAACAAAGCCTTCTTGATTTATTAGCAAGCATCCATCCTAGAAGATGTTGCTCTCTCCTCCAGCGAAGTGGATGGACCTTTAATAGCACAGTTAATTAGTGCTTTGTTGAATTTTTCTTTTAATCAGCTCATATTGCACCCCAAAGACTTTTCATATTTTTTCCTTCTAGCCCCAGTTAGAGGATATTGGAAAATCTCGTTGGCCTTTGGCCGCTCCAGACGCCGGATGGACTCAGTGTTGCTCTGCCTCCGGCACCTCCCGCTGCCGACCCACCGTGCAGCCTTCCCTTGTGAAACAGCAAGTCACTTCACTGAGATATCTCATTTTTTTTTTTAAAAAAAGGGGTTGGATGTGACTGAGCGAGCATCCCGAATGTTTCCTTGAAAATCCTTTCACCTCCGAGGCATCAGAATGACTTTGGAAAGCAACCAGAGCAAACAATTCCCATTCTCTCAGAGAAATGGCAATCCTGGCTCCCTGCTGGGTGGCATCAGCCCGTCGTGCCTCCACCCTGTTCCCGGACATAAACCATTGTCAGCTTGCCAAATCCAGAACTGGGTCGTTGTTTCCATTTCTGCACCTCCAGGGTTCACTCATTTTTTTTCTTGAAACATCCTAGGTGTGCAAGATTCTTGGATGCCTTCTGCAGATGGCAGCTGGGAGTTGCACCTTGATGAGAAAATCCCAACAATACATCAGCAACTGTTACCTGTGGCGTATGGACCCTTGCCCAAGATCATAGAATCATGGAATTGTCAGGGTTGGAAGGAACCTTAAAGTCTTTCTAGTTCCAACCCCACTGCCATGGGCAGGGACATCCCCCACTAGATCAGGCTGCCCAGAGCCCCATCCAGCCTGGCCTTAAAAACTCTCAGGGATGGGGCTGCCACCCCCTCTCTGGGCAACCTGTGCCAGTATCGCCACCCCTTTCCAGAGGGAAAAGTTGGGTTGCTTTTCAGCATCTCAGGAAACCCCAATGTGAGTAGGGTCTCCTTTGCTGGACCACAGAGGAAAAAATGGGGAGTGGTGGGTAAGGACATCTCAGCTGTTCAGGGTGACTTGACCAGTACATCTGCCTGCTTTACCAGGTGACACAATATAAAGGCATTTTTTCAACACACATTATAATATAAGGGTCAGTGCACAAGAACAGCAGACAGAGTACTGAACCACAGAATGATCGGGGTTGGAAGGGACCTCTAGAAATCATCTAGTCCAACCCTCTTACCAGAGCAGGATCATCCAGGGCAGGTCACACAGGAAGGCGTCCAGGTGGGTTTTGAATGTCTCCAGAGAAGGAGACTCCACAACCTCTCTGGGCAGCCTGGACGCCATAACACCAAAATATTGTATACAACTTGTTCTTTCCTAAGAACATCTGACAAATAAGATCAGATGCCTATTGCTAAAACCTGCACGGCCTTTTCCACGGCCAACAGTTGTGACTTCAGAGCAAGAGTATGGCTCTTGATATTCAGTTCATACCAGATAACCCAAAAGATGATGGGTTACTGTTGTCAGCAGTGATTTGCACTAAATACTCCATGAATTAACTTCTGGGTCGGCTCAGCATGCAAAGCAGCAGAAATACTTCTCCCTTGACCATACAGAACTGGAGAAACAACCCTGTGTTAAAAATACCGAGTCCAGCTCCTCGGCATAACATTTTGGATACCCACAAACACCAACCTGATACCCCCCAGTCTGGCGTTGGCCCCTTACCTTGGGGACAGAGAGGACTCCAGCCCGGTGTGATGCTGGGGATCCCTGTCGTTCGCTGTTGAAGGGCAAAAACTTTTGCAGATCGAGGCACTTGTGGTCTCTTCAGAGCTCAAACAGCTGTGAAATCTCACTGCCCACTCTCTCAGCCCACAAGGACCTGGTGCCTAACAACGCGTCACAGGTGTCCGGGTAGCTCTGCATGAGCTGTGAAGCACGCAAGGAAGGCTGGCATCACTCCTGCTTGCTCTGAAAACTTTTCTATGAAACAGTGACTGTTGCTGCGGCCAAGATAGACCAAGATGCAACATGGAAGTCCTCCTTTTCCTGATACAAAGCGTATTTTGAAGAATAAGTGCAGCCTCTCCATCAGTATATGATTATGAGGAAATACACATGTATGTAAATAAGATGCACTTATGCAATACAGTTAGACCAGAAACGAGCCCAGGAAAGGTGAATATACAATTCTCTCCTTTCTGTTCTGTTCTGCTAATTGGTCTTGCAGACAGTGTTTTCCATCGCTTTAGCACCAGCCTTCTCTTTAATGGCTTTCTGAAATGTTTTTGATCTCCTTGGCGTGTGTTTCGAGTTAATCACTGATGCTCGCGGAGCCCCAGCCCTCGTTTGATGCAAGTGGCCTTCACTTGGGCGAGCAGCGGCTCAGGAAGCCCTCGCCTGGGCCAAGGCTCGCAGCACACAGCCATCGTGCTGCAGTTCATACACTACTATGTTTCTGTGAGTGTGAAAAAGGCGAACATCAAAATCTAATTCATTCTCTGGGGAAAAAAAATCTCCACCTATCCTATGCCGTGCATCTAATCTAAACAGCAACAGTTTACAGCAACACCCAGTCCATTACTTCCACTGCTGAGAGACGGGGGGCTGCTGGAATCCTTTTATTGAAAAGGTTTTAAGGGAAAGTGTAGGGTCCTACATTTGGGCAGGAACAACCCCAGGTTCCAGTATAGGTTGGGGAATGACCTGTTAGAGAGCAGGGTAGAGGAAAGGGACCCGGGGGTCCTGATGGGCAGCAGGATGACCATGAGCCAGCACTGTGCCCTCATGGCCAGGAAGGTCAATGGCATCCTGGGGTGTATTAGAAGAGGGGTGGTTAGTAGGTCGAGAGAGGTTCTCCTTCCCCTCTACTCTGCCCTGGTGAGACCCCATCTGGAATATTGTGTCCAGTTCTGGGCCCCTCAGTTCAAGAAAGACAGGGAACTGCTGGAGAGAGTCCAGCACAGGGCAACTAGGATGATGAAGGGAGTGGAGCATCTCCCTTATTAGGAAAGGCTGAAGGAGTTGGGTCTCTTCAGCTTGGAGAAGAGGAGGCTGAGGGGTGACCTTATTAGTGTTTATAAATATGTCAAGGGGGAGTGTCACGAGGACGGAGCCAGGCTCTTCTTGGTGGCAAACAATGATAGGACAAGGGGTAATGGAATCAAGCTGGAACACAAGAGGTTCCACTTAAATTTGAGAAGAAACTTCTTCCCTGTGAGGGTGACAGAGCCCTGGAACAGGCTGCCCAGGGAGGTTGTGGAGTCTCCTTCTCTGGAGACATTCAAGATCCTCCTGGACACGTTCCTGTGTAACATCATCTAAGTGTTCCTGCTCTGGCAGGGGGATTGTACTAGATGATCTTCGGAGGTCCCTTCCAATCCCGAGCATACTGTGATACTGTGATAACGTGATAATAGAGCAGTACTGTTAAGGCTGATACCTGTGGCTGTTCGTGAAATAAAAAATCCCCTAAACTTCCCTAACATCATAGAATTTGCTGTCCAAGTTCAAAAAAGAAATGGGAAATACTTTTCAAATGGAATGCCAGGGCAAAAGGCACAGGAAGCCTTGTTTTTCAGGGGAAGCTGACTGGCACTGGAAGGGACTTGATCATCTCTCCCACAAAGAAAGACTGAGACAACTGCGGCAATTTAGTCTTGAAAAGAGACGTCTGAGAGGGGACCTTATTAATGTATACAAATATCTGAGGGGTGGGTGTCAAGAGTAAGGGGACAACCTCTTCTCAGTTGTGTCCAACAACAGAACAAGGAATAATGGGTTTAAGTTAGAACATAGGAAGTTCCACCTCAACATGAGGAGAAACTTCTTCCCTGTGCGGGTGCCGGAGCCCTGGCCCAGGCTGCCCAGGGAGGGTGTGGAGTCTCCTGCTCTGGAGACTTTCAAAACCCACCTGGATGTGTTCCTGTGTGACCTGCTGTAGGTGATCCTGCTCTGGCAGGGGGTTGGACTGGATGATCTCTAGAGGTCCCTTCCAACCCCCAACATTCTGTGATTCTGTAAATCTATGGCACAGCCTGTATAGGAATTCTTCTTACTATGTCATAACTCGTCCACCTAGCACCCTCTTCCAGCATGTGAGTGATTTTTATTGTCCTTCCAAAGAAGACAAGAACATCCCTGTTGTCCACGTGCGGCTGGTTGTGGTTAAGCAATGAAGACACAGACCTCTTAACCCATGAAAAGTCAAACCACTGACTCCAGCACACGTACAACATAGGTCACTTGGCTTTCAGAAGTGTCAATACACATCTCTGATGCTGGCTTGTATCATTTCAACATATAGGAAAACCCATTTTTAAAGAGCCTGTCAGTATGTTATTGTTTTTAACTCAACTAGTAGGATTTGCAATTTAACTCTGATTAACCCGTAAGTGGAACAGCAAACTCTTCCTCCTGGTTGCCTGCAGAACCCACCTTTCACCTTCTCTTCCCTCACCAGTCTCCACCAAATTAATGTTTCATACCTCAGAAAGCCCAGGTTATACCAGAGCTTAGACCTAACAGAACTTACAGATGTGCAAACCACAGCAAATACCTTTGTAAATCTGGCCCACGCCTGTACCGAGGTGCTGTATTTCAGGCATGTAGGTTGAACTCACCTTCCCATGCAGACCAACGCTAAAATTAGATAAACAGGGTCAGGCAATATTTGGATTTTTATTGGAGCACTTGGCTGTGATAGCTGCCACTTTCTTTTCCCATCTGCTCTGCTTTGTTTCAGCTGGTAGCAATGAATAGTCGTTGTTGTCCTCTGCTTGGCCCATTTCTCACCAGCATCTGGGAAAACTCAGAGCTCACCCTTGGTGGTGGTGAACTTGCAAGAAGTGGTGGGCTGACAGTGCTCAGCTGCAAGAAACATTGCTCCAGGAGAGTCCTCGTGCAAACCTCTTGTCAGTGGTGGTTTAAATGGTCTGTGGGAAGGTTGATGAGGGTGAGGGACACAGCTGTAATGGCAGGTTTGGGGAACTGCCTTACCGATGGCCAGAAGTGCCAGGGTTGGGGTCAAGCTTGCGAGAAGGAGCTGTATGAAGCCCAACACAGCCATCAAGTGACCAGAGATGGTGGTTTACCATGGGGCTTGGCATAGGGTGGTTGACAAAGACAAGCTGAATCTGGGCTCCTGGACATCGCACTGGGATGTGTGCGCTTCTCCTTTGCCTCAGGGCACCATCTCCTGGCATGAACTTCTAATGAGCCATAATGCTAGTTCCACCTGATGGCACATACACATTGGGAGCAGCGGTGCTCTTGTAGACCACCTCTGAGCCACAGAGCAGAAATCGAGTATATTTAGTTAGCACTTGCTCATCGATGTCTCAGGTGCCCCTTTGGCTGTGGGCAGCAAGACCCGCAGCACTTCACGAAGAGCCTGGTTGCCCTTAGATCTTTGTACAGTCACTTGACCAAGGCAACACGAGCAGGCACAGCAGGCAGCATCCTGGGGACCTGGCATGGATCTGTGTGCTGGAAATGAGCAGATCCACCCTGCGAGGAGAGCGGCGATGGAAGGATGCTGACGACGCAGCCTGCTCAGTTCCCCAGAGAAGTATAAACACCCTGTCACCTGGTAATGCCCTCCCGCAGAGGAACAGCTCCTCTGGCCATCGCACTTGCAGACCTTTCGAACGCAGGATCATCCAGCAGTTGTCCCTGGTTTTGCACCAGAGTGCACGGCCAGGCGAGCGGGGCCAGACGAGTCCCTTCCCTCGGCTTCGGGTTTGAAGGCAACGCGAGTGCAGCAGCTCCATTCCCCGACCGCCTGCTTTGAATAAGTTACGGGCTAAAAACCTGGAACATTTGTTCTTCTGCATATTAACAGGCGATCCCTGGGTGCTGATGTTTATCTCACCAGGCCATTTAAATAATGGGAAGGCATATGCACGAGTTCAAAGCCACCGGCTCAGCTGCCTCGCCTCCTTCTGCCTTAGTGTGTCAAGCGAGGCAACATCCACCAGCTCTCCAGCCTGGTGGTTTGTGTTTGGGCAGCTTCGAAGACCTCTGCAAATGGACACAAGGTGCTGCGCTCGCAAACACCCACAGAAACGAGTGGGAAGGAACTGCACGAAGCTGGTCTCTTCACCTTACTCTTTTTTTTTTTTTTTAAAGAAAAAAAAAAACAGAATGGGCTTTCCCTTAGCAAGCACTGGTGGGCCACATGCAAACCCTGCTTTCCCTTTTCACCTCCTGCAATGGCACTGTAATTCAAACATTTTGCACTTCAGGCAAGTCCCTGATGGCAAAACAAAAATATTTTAATTGAAGTAGTTCAGACGGAGTCTCCCTCTCTTGCTCCTTAGATGCCTGGTTTACAAAGGACATTTGTTTATAAGGCTCAGCTGGATTTTTCTTAAGAAGTTCCCTAAGCATTTCAGTTGCCATCTGTGCACCTTTGTTGTTTGAGTGCATTAGCAGAACTTCCCCGGTTCAATCTCAACTGATAACTTTATCCAGTCTCCACTTAATATCACCGTAGAGCAGCTGCTTGTGGAGTTGTTTAATCTCCATTAGGGTTAAAATCCAAGCTTGCATCCATATGAAAGCGTGACCCAAGCAAGACACGGGGCTCTCCAGGGCAGGGCTGCCTGAGGCCATTCGGAGCTGGAGGTTTTAATATTTTCCTGCAAACCCTGCTGGCTGAGGGTCTCCCCAGAGGGAGCCTGAAGAAGGTGATCCTCGTTCCTTGGTGCGTTTTGCACCCCCAGTTCATTTTGCTTTTTTTTCCCCATCTGAAAATCATTTTGTGAGGTGCCGAAGCCGGGCCGGGGAGCTGGTGTTTATTCAAGGAAATAGGCTCTGTGAAAGCCTTTCTCTTAATCAGCTCAAGCGCTTCTGAAGGGATATATGTTACACCTTGTTTTGTCTGCAGGCAATGAAATGTGGATGGTTAGGCTCAATTTAAATTATGTCTGATAGAGAAATGGAATCTAGATTATTTTTAAATCTCCTTATTTTTTTTTCTACATCTTCCCGTACATCCACCTCGGCTGACATCCAGGGTGAAATGCCTGTCGGAGAAGTTCCTCCCCAAGAGTTATTACAGGGAAGAGAAATTATTTCCTGGGATAACACTCATGAATTATAGGAAAGAAGAACTACTTCTCCCCTTCGTTCCTCGACCATTTTTCATCAAACAAATAAAACTGACACGAAATATCAGGCTTCCTCATTATTGGTGTCCAGGTCCTCTCTCTGAGTGTAATACTGCTGGGATCACAGCCAGAAATCACCCTTTCGTGTGACCCACTGCTTTAGGAGAAGAATTGCTCACTCTAACACAGCTGGGTTCTGCCTCATGCTCTGGCCTGACTGAAGACAATAGTTTTGTCACTGATCTCTAAGGGTTCAGGTTCCAGCTCCTGTGTTTCCTTCCACAGCTGCTCCTAACAGACCTTCAATTTAAAAAAAAAATATTAAAAATTACGTGAGTTCAGCCACCAACTACTATTGTCCCACTTTGAGAAAGTCCATCCTTAACGATGGCCATGTGTCCAGTCAGGAAAGGACATGAAAGCAGCTCATGGCTGCAGGATGCTGTCACATAGACAAAGCAGTGCGTAACCCAAATCTGCCGTGTTCCTGTCCACCAGGAATGGTGATGGTGAGGAACTATCACGGACCAGCCTCTCTTCTCAGGTCAGCATGGTGGGATGCAATGTATAAATAAAAAATATAAATATAAATAATGTATAAATAATGAATAATAAATAGTATATGGTATGATACATGACATATATGACATACAATATATGAAATATATAATATAATATATAATATATTATAAACATGAGATGTGAGATATAATATAATCCCATAGGACCAGAAATCGCACATTTTGGCTGGGATTAATCTCTCCTTATTTTATCTGTCTAAAAAATTAAATGCCCAGACAGGAGTGATTGCCCAAACTTTAATTATACCTGGGAGAAGGTGCAGCCTTGGACACCTGGACTCAGGACCAGGACCTCCACTGGCAAGGGAAGAACCATGCAGCATCCCCAGGTGGTGGGAGCCAGGCTGGGTGCAGAGCCCAGAGACGTCCCAGCACGCGCTGCCAGAGGTAGCACCGGAGCAGATGTGACTGTGCCTTCCTCCACCTCATCTGCAGTGACCAGGAGATACCAAAACACAGGAACAGGCAAAATAGATTAAATCAGAATAGTTTGTTCTGGGCTGTAGAACGTCAGCACCCCTCCTGTTCCCTGCCTTGGCATCAGCATGTTTGTCCTCGTTTTGCTGAGCAGCTCCTCTGTACGCCCAACACCTTCTACCCTTGTGGAGGCACTCAATGTCTGACACCACTGGGTTCATCCACGTTAGTCATAGAATCACGGAATGGTTTGGGTTGGAAGGGACCTTTAAAGGTCATCTGGTCCAACACCCCTTCAGGGAAGTCTTTAGATCAGGTTGCTCAGAGCCCCGTCCAACCTGACCTGGAATGTCTCCAGGGATGGGGCCTCCACCACCTCTCTGGGCAACCTGTGCCAGGGTTTCACAACCCTCATTGTAAAGAATTTCTTCCTAACAGAAATCTGTCTAGTCTGAACCTCCTCACTTTTAGTTTAAAACCATTACCTCTTGTCCTATCACA
Source organism: Trogon surrucura (assembly GCA_020746105.1). Lineage (NCBI taxonomy): Eukaryota > Metazoa > Chordata > Aves > Trogoniformes > Trogonidae > Trogon > Trogon surrucura. Next base: position 85,672,689 of record CM036658.1, read on the forward strand.
ACAAGCCTTACTAAAATGCCTCTTTCTTACAGGTCCCTTTTAAGTACTGGAAGGCCACCATGAGGTTTCCCTGGAGCCTTCTCTTCAGGCTGAACAACCTCAACTCTCTCAACCCGTCCTCATAGCAGAGGTGCTCCAGCCCTCTGATCATTTTTGTGGCCTCCTCTGGACCTGCTCCAACAAGCCCATGTCTTTCCTGTGCTGAGTTATCGCTCACATCAACTCCAGGACTTGCCATACTTAATTGAGACCCAAAGCTGTTGAGAGTCCATCACCACTCTAACCCTCAACCAGTACAGCAACCTTATGCAAATGACCTTCTCCCATCCACCTTCTTTAAGGTTTTGCCAATTTCCTTTTCCACAACTGATTTCCTGAGCACATTACCTGCTCCAATCAATTCAGGCCCCAGCTCCCTAAAATGCTGTGAGTTGGGGCTGTTGGGGGATACAAGCATGGACATAGGTGTGGGATCAGTTGGTCTGGTCCAAGGGACTCTAGCACAAAAAAATTCAATGAACATGGAGTGGGGTGTCTTCTGAGTGTAGTAAATCATAGAAATCATAGAAATCATAAAATCCTAAAATCATAGAATGGTTAAGGTTGGAAGGGACCTTGAAGACCATCTCGTTCCAACCCCCCTGCCATGGCCAGGGACACCTCTCTCCCACCAGCCCAGGTTGCTCCAAGCCCCACCCAATCTATCCTTGAATATTTCCAGGGATGGGGCATCTGACTTTCTTGGGCAACCTGTTCCAGTGCTTCACCACTCCCATGGTGAAGAATTTCTTCCTAATATCTAATCTAAATCTACCTTCTTGCAGTTTCAGGCCATTGCCCCTTGACCTGTCACTACAGGCTCTTGTAAAAAGCCCTTCTCCAGCTTTCCTGTATCCCCTTTCATGTATTGGAAGGCAGCTATTAGGTCACTCTGGAGCCTGTAATGGAAAAAATACGTTTAAAAATATTTGTTGTCTCAGTGATGGCTTTTCAATGAGGATTTAGAGCAACACTGGTCAACTCACTTCACGGAGGGTGAAACATGGTGGCTTATCTCAGGTCCCACCACAAGATGTGGATGAAGGACCCCATCCATTTTCTTTCTGCTGCGATGCTGAAGGCAGGACCGAGCACGGTAGCAGCTCCTGCAGGCAGCGATGGAGCAACGGGCAGCAATTTTGAACTCTGCAATGAGAAATTCTGGAGTGACTCAAAATTGGGGCTGCCCAGCAAAAAAATAATGTCCCCAGCTAGCCAGGCAACAACGTGATGGGCTTTCTGTACACCACAGCATGAGATTTGATTGTTCACAGGTAATGAGAGGACATGCACTTCGCCTGCAGTGAGCACTTGTCATGCTTAAGGGCATTGCTCAAGGGGACTGCTGACAGAAAAAATAAGTTTATTCAGCATTTTTGTGGGATTTTACATTTTCAAGATGCCTTTCAGACACTAACCAGAAAAATAAAAATGAGCTAATCTTTTGTTGTAGGTGCTCTGAAGCCGTTACGTGGAATTAGGACTCAAATTGGGTAGATAGTGGGAAAAAAAAAAAGAAAAAAAAAGAATCAACTAAAAATATCCAAATGTTTATAAAAGTGCCCATGTGTTATGAACAATTACGAGCACTCACACACTTTCCAACGGGTGTGTAGGACTATTGTGGGCAATGCTGAGTCAATACAAAACTAGTTAAAGTGGTGGCAAAACCAGGAATTTGTAGAGCTCAATGACCAAACCCAAATGCCTGCACCTCACCTGAGCAGCACATTGCCCTACAGGGACTTTGGGACCTTTTTTTGATGAAGGATAGACTTTTTAGCACTGCTGTCACCCAGCGCTGTGTCCCAGCAGAGGGGAGAATGTTCCAGCAACTTGGTGGAGTTGGGTGACCTTCCTAGATGGTCTGGGACAAACCTCTAAAATCTTGATTCAACGTCTACAAAGTGTGGATGCAAGCACTTCCACAACACACAGGGATGCTGGGAAAATGCTCAGATTCAGCAATAAGCATTATATACAGACCGTAGCTAAGGAGTCATGAGATAAATTGCCACTGTTTTGGTTGAAGTTTGTTTCTTGGTGTCCTTAGTGTGTTCTTGTGAAAATGGCATTAGGCAGCCAGAGGGGAGGACTGCAGGATGGCCACTCCACAGGGTAGATTTCCCATGAGATGGGTTTTGTTCATGAGAATTGTTCAGTTCCACCATCTCCCTGGACCACGTGCCAGCCCGGATGCGCCCCAAGCATCTCTGGCGGGGAGGCGGATGTTGTTCCCTCCTGGCAGCCCTGGGAAGGTTCTCAGCAGCTTTTGGAAGCCACCGATTCCTTCGCTGACTAATGGGTCAAGGAACCTCACTTTTGGGTTCAGTGTTTTCAAAACAGATGAAGTTGAAGACCATTAGTAACTTCCCCAAGCCGGAGCACGACTCTGCGTTGCCACATAACTGACCACAGAAAAGCTTTATAAGGCAGGAGCCGGCTTCGTCCCGGGTGAAGCAACTTGCCCGGCGCGACACGGGATGTTGGTGGCGATGCTGGGAGCTGACTCAGGAGATCTGGGTACTGAGTCTGGTCCCTTAACCACAGTCTTCTTCCTCTGTCTCTTCCCACAGTGCAGCTACAAGGGGTTCTCCGCACAGATTTCCTGCGAAGCAGAATAGCGCCAAGCTACTTCTGGTGACCTTGACCACAGAAACGATGGCCGGCGCTGACCCCAGAGAGAGAACATGGGATGGGGCTGCTCAGCATCACGGGGCTGCTCAACGTCCTCAGATCCACAGCAGACCTTGCTCAGGGGTTAGGGCATCCCTTCCAAGTGGGTTACATCGAGTAGCACGGTCCTCTCCATGTGCAGTTACGTGCACCCCAGCACACACGGCGTGGCTGGAAGATCCTGGTCCCTCGGTGCTGGTGACGAAGCAGATGGAGGGAGCGGGGGAGCTGCGTACTCGATAATTCCCAGCCAGAAGATTGCCAAGAGGAAATGCACTTCCCGTAAAGCGGGCGCTCTTACTGCCTTGTTTGCTGGAATTGCTTGAGTGGTAATTACGCTCCCTTAATATTGACATATTTAAATAGTTTCCAAGCATAATAAGAGTCCTGCCTGGCTCCCCACACCCCCCCATCCAAATTTCTGCGGTGAGCTTTCACTTTGAGCGGGGGATTATCTGGAGGGGCGTGACTTGCCCCTGTCTTGTTTATTGTGCTGCACGTCCAGAGGTTTTACTCTCGTGAGTGCTGCGTTTGGATGGGCTGAGCATTTGACAGTGTGACAGGACTCTGTCACGCAGAAAATAAAATAAAATAAAATAAAATAAAATAAAATAAAATAAATATATATATATATCTCCAGTGTGCTGCTTCATGGGCAGGTCTGCTGGCCATGACCCCCAGCTCACACTGTGATGCCGATAGGGTAACACACGGCAGCCTCAGCATCGATGCCACCACATTTGTGTTTCATTCATTATTTGTCAGAATTCCTGAGACGCTCTGCCCTGGGCATGGTGGCCAAAAAAAAGGACAATTCCCTGCTTATGCCGTTTCCTGTGTGGGCCACTCTCATGAAATACTACAAAACAAGGGTTTTTTTCTGCTATTTTTTTTTTTGGGGGTGGAGGGTTTCCCCCAGAAAAAAAAAAAGATAAACACATGGTAGGCATCTGGGTTACCTAATGCCCTGAGCAGCCCCCCAGTTTCCTCTGTCTGCGGGACATCCCACGCGTGAATTCAGCCTGGTGGATGCAGACCCACAAATTCTATACCTTTACCCCAACAGAATAAATTCCTTTTTCTCCTACACTGCACCCTGCAGCTGTTGGTCCCTGTATCCCTCTGAGCATCCACTCAGAGAACTGTCCAGCCATGGCTTACATAGAGTCCTGTTCCTCCCCATCCTCAGCAGCCTTTGGGAGGACTGGTCTTTGAAAACATCTCCTTGGGTTTTCCTCTTCACCCCAAGATGGGTTTTTTTCTATTACAACTACTGCCTGACCCTAGAGGTAACCCCTCTTTGACCTCTTCTGCTCCATGCCTGGGGTCATGGTAACCATGCAGCATAGGCTGCCCATGGGGTAGCTCTCCAAGGGACAGTGGAGGTGGTGAGGGACCCATGACCCTTCCCACCATGCAGAACAGAGACAGGCACTTTGCAGAGCATCTCCACTTCCCCGAGAGGCTGCACAACTGCATCAGTCCTCACCTCGATCCGAGGGCACATTTTGCTGAGCCTGAGCATCATGTTGGCCAATTTGTTACGTTGCCTCAGGGCTAAAGAAGAGATTCTCACCCTTGTTTGGTGAAAGCCAAACCAGGAAAGACTTCCAAACCACTGGGGCATAGCTGAGCTGGGAAACAAGCGATTTCCCTGGGAATTACTGCAAAGGATGGAGGAGAGCCTGCTCTTCCTCCCAGGGTGCTGGTTGGGTTGCATTTGCTTGCACGAAAGGGTGTGTGTGTTTTTTTAATCTACGTCAGAGGGACGAGAAAACCAAGAGAGCACCAGCAAAGTGCTGGAGAGGTACCAGAAAGGGAGCTGGGTAAACTCCAGGGAGCAGGGAGGCTCACAGGAGGGGCTGCAGGCAGGCTTGGGCTTGGAGTCGAGGCTTTTGCAGCCTACTTGGTCCCACAGGGTTCGGGAAAGCAGGACTTTGCGTACTTTCCCCGATTGATACACAGAGTTGCATCAAGGAAATACCTGGCTGTCATCATCAGCGTATCCTCCCAGCGCAAACGATCTTGGCAAGGCCTCGAGCGGTCCCAGCATCTCAGGTCAGGAGCCAACAGTACGTTCGGTACAAGTTTCTTCACCTCCCCGTCTTTCATCATCTCCCACACTCGCCCCGCCAGCTTGCCATCCCAAAGGTTACTGTCGAGGTAGGAGAAAGCTAGTAAGCAACGACAGTCCTACAACTTGGAAGGGCAGCGCTGCAAAGGCATCATTAAAAATCCTAACCCCTATTCAACTGTCCTAAGCCTAACTCCTCTCTGTCTGGACTTCTCCCGGGAGTGCAAGGTGTCAAATCCGCTTCTGAGTCTCTTGAATCAAGAGGATTCACTGGTCAACTTCTAGTCCTTATGGTCCATGATGGTGGATGGGGGCACTGCTAGGATTGCCTGGCCACGTTTCCCAACTTCATGAATCCCAGATCCAAGCCCGAGCCTGTGGAGACCTGAAGTAAAAGCCTTGAGGCCACCAGCCACTGCCACCAGGTGTCTGCAGAGCGTGATTTGGGACATTTCAGAGATGCTCTCCATTCTACTCTACTTTTTTTGGGGGGGGCATGAGGTAGCGTGAGGGTCTGCAGTGGCACAAATGGCTCCTGTCTTTGCTGATAGCTGCTGCTGATGCACAACAGAGAGGTGAAAATAGAATCATGGAATCATTTAGGTTGGAAAAGACCTTTAAGATCATTGAGTCAGTTAACTGAGCAGTGCCACATCCACCACTAAACCTTGTCACTAAGCATAAACCATGTCACTAAGCAAATAAGGGCTTCCCAGGACCTTCCTGTTCTACCACCTGAAGATGACTGTCAGCCCTCAAAGCTTACCAGAGCCAGTCACGGTGCTGAAGTACATCTGTGCAAGCAAGCTCTTTGCTCTATGTTGGCAGCAGACGAGGCAAGATGTGGAATTTCAGGTTTAGGTTGCAGGAAGGCTTTGGGATCCGATGTCGAGGGCTGGGGGATAACCTTCCCTGCCAGCTTCAGTGCGAGGAGTGGGCAAGGAGAGGATTTCTTCCTTGCTCTTAATTTCAGCGGGAGCAGAGGGTTATACAACAGCGAGGCAGATGGAAATGTCACAACAGCGAGCTTGGCAGCTGCACAAACACAACTAATCTGCCCTCGTTTAATGCTCGTAGCCACAACATAAACATACGCGCCGCACAAGGTAATAGATGAGGTAAATCCGTCATCGGCAGCCTCATTACACGGGGCATGCCTGCGGCTCCCACGCCCCAGCACCCTCATGCCGCCCTCCCGAAGTCCCAGCCCAGCAGAAGCCTAGCACCCCCTACACATCCTGCCCCAAATGCAGCCAAGATGCTACCTGTAGTCACTACTCCCCTGACACCTCTTTGTCTGTGTAGTGCACCCACCCCAAACCAAGCAGTGTCGTGCCCCCACTCATGGCCCTTCAGTGGGTAGAAGGTACCATGAAAGGGAGTAATTTTATAGATGATGATAAAATAATGAATAATAATGATGTGCCATTGGACATATATATGTATGTACTATCTACATTTACATCTAACCCACGACAATCTTATATCTACATCTACAACTACACATACACCTACCTCTACATCTACATCTACATCTACACCTGTATCTGCACCTACATCTACATCATCTACATCCAAGCTGCCTGTTCAGGCTCAGTCACTTCCCAACCAGTGGATTTTCTTCCTAATTATTAGCTCTTTGGGTCAGGACTGTGTTTTCCAGTTTATTCTCTAGCTCTGCTCCTCCGAGAACTCCCTGGACTTTTCGTTTGGCTGCAGTCAGTGACAAGCAGGAAGGTATTGCCTGAAAATGATCGAGTCGTTGCTGAATACTCCGGAAGGGCCTCTGCTATCTGTCTCCAGTACGTACCAGCAGGCAAGCTGGTATCCTCAAATGTGGCATCAACCAATTTGTCCCCGTGCTCCAGCCTCCTACATTTGTCCTGACGGCGAGGAACCACGGGCCAAACCCTGCACCCTTCTTCCCTGGTAGAGGGTCACTTTTCGCGAGAAGCATCATCACAATCCTCTCACGGCCACCCTTGGGCCTGCTGGCCACGGTGACCTGTACATGGGTCCCTTGGTCTTGTTGCTGGTGTGTGCTGTTGTGGCTTTGGTGTGGTTGTACATCCCGTGTCTCACACCTAATTGATCAGAGAAACACAACAATGTGATGAGTGGAAGAAGTGCTGTTGGCAAACATCTTCTGGGCTTGCGTTACGGTTGGACGTGCTGCAAAACCCCCTCCCAGCCAGACTAGCTGCTCTACCAGAAATGGTTTCCAGTACAAAACCATCCAGACTCAAACAGTTGGGAGAACATTCCTTAAACTCAATTTCTTGGTCACTTCTGCGAGACATGCAAGTGGCGTCTGAAACTGCTGACATGTCCTCCAGGCAACCAAAGTAAGAAAGAGAGAAAACAAAAGAGGCAACTCTGCCCTGTGTGGTGCTGGTGATGCTTGTGATCCTCAGAGACTGCTGGGGACACGGGATTTTAGGACCTTTCTCCACACCACCTTCATCAGGAGCTGCCACTTTTCCAGCCTGGATGTGCTCTGTAAGGAAGGAGGAGAAGCCAATTGAGGAGATAAAGGCAGCTTGAAGTTCATGGCTATTGTTTCGGTCAATAATGTATTGATTACGTGTTTAATGGGCTAAAAGGTTGACCTTTTAAAGGGCAATTGGCGCCTGGGAGATTTGATTTAGGAGAAAGAAAAGAATTTAAATTTAATTTTCACTTTGTATTTCAGTCGGGAGAAACTTCCAAGATCGCAGACGCCAAAACTGCTTTTTCCTGAGGGGGAGGTTGAGTTTTTTTTTCCTGGAGCCATCATCAAGTGCTTTGTTTGAGGGTGAAAAATCGCTCTGCTGGTTCTCTCTGTTCCACTGCTCAGCACTGCAGTACAAGACACTGAGCGATAATCAGAATATTTAATGTGAAGCTCAGCCAAGTAAATACACTGGATACTGACTATCCCATATCAAGAAATGGAGGTGGATTGTCGCCTCTGTGAGAACAGGCGGAGCAACAAAACAACACACAAGGCTGTATTTGGAAAAAAATCACATTTTTAGCCAATCTTCAGTGACCAAGTCTCTGCCCACCATTTATTCCCCATCTCCCCAGTGAGGTGCCTTTGCCACCCCAGCACTCAGGGCCACCACCCCAGGTGTGGCCCCTCTTTCCACACTGTTTTTGCTGACCCAGACCCCATCTGAAGAGATATGGAAGAGGTCTTGAATTTCCAGACCCGGTTTTCAATCATAAAGTCCTAGAATACCAGCTCGGAAAGGACCTCAAAGAACATCTTGTCCAACCTTTCTTGGGAAAAGCATGGTCCAGATAAAATGGCCCAGCACCCTGTCCAGCTGTTTTGTCCCTGGATGGTTTATTCCCACTATTTTCTGGTTAATACAGTCCTTAAATACAGACAGTCAGCTCTGGTGGGGCTGAGCCCTCTGGTGGGGCAGGATTCGTGGGCTGGGACGTGCGAGCTGCGCTGGGAGAGGGGATGGACCCTGACAATATGTCTTCAGGGATGAAAGTAGAAGCAGCAGGGCCAGGACAGCTGTTCCTCGTTTAAATCACCAGTTTTTAATAAGCTGTTTTGCTCTTTGAAAAGCCATTTGTATTCATCGCTTCATAAATAGGAGGAGGGGACAGGACAGCATCATTGAAGACGTCACTGATTTTGTCACCGCTTTGTAGCTCCTCTCTGGATACTTAGAAACCTCCAATTTTCTCCCGGTGTCATGGGATTTAGGGTTTTCAGCATCACAATGTGACTATAAGGAAGACTGAAATCTGCCATTTAGTTTGCCAAGACAGCTGGCAAAAACTTCATGTACAGCTGAACTTTTCATCACGTCTGCCAAGACATACTCATTTTGGATTAATTTTAAGACAAGTTTTTGATGTGATGATGAAGGATTATGCCGTGCGCTTCAGCAGCACTAAAAATAAAAATAAAAATAAATTAAAAATATTATCTGTCTTCTTTAAATCTCTCATTCAAATTGCCCCAGTTTGGCAGCTCAGCGGTGTATTTGATTTGTGATTCGGAGGGATTCACCGATAGCGACATTTTTTTCATTCATCTGACTACACGTAAGTGCTGGCACAATCTGTGGGTGGTAGCAGCGCCTTCAGTATTAAACATCACTACTTTGGAGTAATTAATTTGCAAGGAGGAAGCACAGCCCTAACATACGAAAAGCATCCATCCAGCAGCAACCCAGCATCTATGATTAAATGCTCACAAGCTTTTCGTGCTGTAATCTCAGCTGGAGCCTTGCAGTTCAGGGTTAACTACTCTCAGAGAGCGAAGTGTTCACAACACTGTTACTCCAGAGTGATCCCGGGTCTTCCCGGTGCAGGGATGCCAGAACCTCTCTCAGGAAGGTGCAAAGGAGGGATGTAGCTCACGTGTTGGTGCGTTTGAGACCCCAGCCCACGCAACCATGCAGCCGTTTCCATGATTACCTTAAATTATCCCCTCCACGGCCCATATCGCCTCCTGATGAGTCACAGCAGGAAGCAGATTTCAGCCCCCTTGGTCAACCTGGGTTGTTAAGAGTTGCCCTTTTGTTTTTGAAAATATCATTATCTTCCGATAACAGGACTGTTATCAGCGTAATGACCCTGGTGAAGTGGGCTGATGCCTCACGCAGATCGCCCTAGGGCAGCGTCTGGGTGATCCCGCCGCAGCCTGGGGATGTCCTGCCAAGAGACTCCTGAAAGGGAAAAAAATGAGGAAACTCCCTGTTTTCTCGGTCCTTTTCCTGAGCCTGCCCGCTGGCTGCTGCCTCCAGAGCACTGCTGCTGAAGCCGAAGGTCATGGGCGACCTCTGCAAAGCCACCACGAATGAACAGTTCCTAAGAGCTAAAAGCCAGCCCAGAACCACTGCCAGCCCCATCCAGCACTACCCAGGCAACCAACCTGGTGACATCCAGGACAACCTTCCCCACAGAATTTAGTTTCAAGGGACATCTGCATCATACTGAGAACTCAGGGCAACCATGGCTTCTGCTAGAAAATGTCCAGGAGCTGATGCTTCATCATCCAGGTGCTCAGGATACCTTAAGCAAATTTGCTGCAAAGAGCCCTTTGGCAGTAAACACAGCTGGCTGTCTCCAAATTAACAGCAGAGATGGAGAAATCTGGAGGTTTAGATTGGGTATCAAGAAAAATTTCTTCATTGAAAGGGTTGTCAAGCACGGGGACAGGCTGCCCGGGGAAGTGATGGAGTCCCCATCCCTGGAGGGATTTAAAAGCCGTGGAGATGCGGTGCTCAGGGACATGGGTTAGTGGTGGATCTGGCAGTGCTGGGTCAATGGTTGGACTCAATGATCTTAAGGGTTTTTTTCCAACCTACACGGTTCTACGATTCTCTTTTATGATTCTACGATCCATAGATGGATCTAGAGGCCATCCCTGGTGGAATTGAGAACATCACTCCTGTCTAACCAGCTGACCAATGCTTGCCAAGGGAGTGGATAGATATTTTCCTTCCCTTAAATGACAAGTGACATTTGACTGGCAGAAATGTTAAGAATGATTGGGTCTGTGCCATGCTGCTGAAGACAATTTTATGGATCATCCACTGTGTCATTGAAGGGGAAGGAGCCCTCCTGAAGCCTTCTGGGTGCGGGTTATGCGCTTGATGCGGAATTTGACTCAATAAAGTTGGCTGGAGAAACCTCAACAGTAAAAACCCCCATGGAACTTTCAGTACAAGCCAAGAGCTCCCCAAAGGGAACAGCTGTGCCCTGATCCGGATTTTAGCACCCCGATCCGGGCTTGGGGAGGTGGAGGAGAGAACACAGCTATGAACAGGAACGTACCAAGTAAACATTTTCTTCCTCTGGACCTGATAATTCCATTGAGGCCGTTGTGTGTTGTTGTCAGACGTGTAGCTGTTAAACCCTGTGAGATGTGAGTTAGAGTCTTGTAATAATAATTATAATAAGAATCCTGCCCTACTCCAAACAACAAACCAAACACAAAAGCAGCTGGGACCCTGAGTTTTACAGTATTAGGAGCACCAATGGTAAAATTTTTAGGCTAGCTAGTGAGGTGGCTAAGACCCTACTGATGGGTGAAGGCAGGAAAGGATTTATGGTGGTTGGGCAATTATAGAAGCACAATCATATAGAAAGTTCCTGGTCTCCAAGCACAGAAGGCAGACCGAGCCCAATCAATCACGAGAGAGCCTTGGATTGACTAAATATAAAATGGCATTTGACCTTTAGTTGGATGAGTTAGAGAACACAAGCAAGAATAAAACTGAGCCACCCAGCAGAAAAGGTTGTGCAAAAAGCTTTAAATTAGTTTCCAAAGAAGTGAGGGGGGTTGTTTGCTTCTTCCTTTCCTGTTTAACTGGTAGATCAACAATCCGGCAGGCACAGAGAAAACAGTTTGGGTTTTTTTTCCTGTAACTTGCCTAACGTTCTTTGGTTGTAGGTTAGAAGGGTCAAGAAATGCCATGAAATCTGGAAGGTTTTCAGACTGCTTTTGCCAATGTGAATGATCCCCGAGTCATCTGTAGCTTCCGACCCACCACCTTGTCTTCATTGCCAGATCAGAGTTTCTCCCAACTAACTGAGGAAAGATCATTTCTCCCTCATCAGGGACGTGTGCATCAGGCTTCACAACCTCCACATCACTAACAACTTACACAGCAACTTGGTTTCTTGCCCTTTCTTCCGAAATCTTCAAACCCAGAGAAAACCCACTGAAGGGATGATCCTCTCAGTGAGGACAGAGGAGACCTCCCTTCTCCTCCCCAACCCCGACGCAATGGATTTCCCTCTCTAACGCTACTCTAGTAGCCTAAGCAGATGGTGTCACCAGTGATCAGCACTTGGAGCAAAAATATGGACGTATCAAGCCTAAGACCTTGGTACAACACCCCAAAAACAGAGAGACACCATCCTCCTACATGGTGTGGCCAGAACAACAGGAAAGAGCAACTGAGGGTGCAGAAACACATCACGCCTGGTCCGGAAGGGAAGAATCCTGTCCCTCCTCTGCTCCACCCTGTGATGGCACGTTCCCAGTGTCTCCTCTGGGCTCTACTTATTGTGACAATGAAAGTTGAGTTGGCAAGAGCCCTGTGACGCACAGCACGACACGCCTCTTCTTTCCCCCAGCACAGATTTAAACAACCATCTAGCTAACACAATAAATAAAATAATGTTCTTTTTACTGCACATCATGAGGAATGTTCTAAAACCTCACGCACGGTAGGTGTGATGACCACACCAAGACCTACCGGTCAAATGTCACCACGCGGCAGCTATCACATACAACAAATACAACTACACCCTGTATTTACTGTTTTAAATTTTTTTTTTATTATTACGCATAATAAATCTTTCACACAAAGTAATGAAAAGGATCCCCAAGGTGATACTTTACAGATCTGAAGGAAAACACAGTATTTGTGACCGTGCCAGACTGCAGACATCAGGACACTGCCAGACCCACGTAATGCTCAAACTCCTGGAAGAGCCAGTGGGGCTAGCATGGATTCCAGCATAAATCTTGGTCTGGCTCTGATATTTTGGCTTTGTATTGTAACTCCAGCTGTTCCAAACCAGCTGGGCCCTGGGAGCATTATATATTAATTAAACGCACGAGGAAATTACGCGATCGGAACAAACCTGTTCCTTCTGCACTCCAATTCAACGTCAACACAACAAGAGGGCAGCAAGAAATAACCTACCGCGCGGCTTCTACATTGATTGAGCAGCTGGTTTGACCTATGAGGTTGCTGCTTTACGTACCCTTCTCTTTATAAAAAGCCCTTTCAAAGCAAAATCATGTTCTCTCCAGTCTGACAACAAGCCAGTGAGCATCTGCCCTGGCTGAGACCTCTGTCGTGAAGTTCTCCAAGTGGAGGGTGCTCATCTCGGGTGGTTCAAGTGCTCGCGGGCGGTTAAGACAGATGAAAACGGAGCCATCCCGGTAGCCTCAGAATCCAGTTTAAAAGTGCATCTTCAGACTGACCTTTCCAAAAGGCTGGGCAGCCCTGCTGACTCACAGACGCTCTCAGTATTTGAATAAAGACAAAATCACAAATCACTACAATAACCAAGAAGAGTAAATCCCCTTTTGACGTTTGCTGAAAGACATAAAAAAAAAAATCCAAACAAACCATAAATCCAAAACACAGCATAAACTTATGTGCAGTGCTCAGTCATGGTTCACTCATTTCTCATATTCTTCTACGAAAAACTGCATCTCCAGTCTTATATTGCCTTTTCTCAGAAGCTTCTGACATTTTAAAGTCTTAAATGCCCCTGGGCTGCTTATGTCACTTTGTAGCTGTATTAAAATAAAATTGGAAAGCTTTTTTTTTTCTTTTTTCTTTTTTTTTTTTTAAAGCCAGCGTTTCCATTTGCGTGGGACTCAAATGGACTTCCACTTCTAAACAAGCAGATAAAAGGAAAGTACAATCCTAGCGCATCCTCTAGGGAAAACAAAGGGTGCAAGAAATTCTATTTAAAGCCACTCGAAGGACTGTCTGAAAGCAAACGCAACGATTCTTCAGGTCAGTAACCGGAACATGCTGGAGCAGGCAGTGAATACAAGGGGTTGCCATGTACATTTAGGAATTAATTCCTTGATATTTATGGTTTGGCATGCGACGCACTGGTGACAGTCCTCCACGTGTCAGCATGGGGGATTAGTGCATGCATGTGCACGGGCACCATCAGGAGCCTCCCCAGAGAAGAAACGATCCCCATTTTTGAAAAATAAGATGTTCTTTCAAAATCAGGTCAAGCCACTTCTTTTGTTCGTCCAACTGCAGAAACAGGTATATCAGGAAAGGACACTTCAAACCGACAGAAAAAAAAAAAAAGGAAGATGCATCCTACATTCAGATCAATTTATACATCTGCCATAAAACCTTCAATAGCAAACAGGGCATTTTCAACACGGAACTTTGCCCAAGGATCCCCATTACACACTGTCACCATCACACACAGTTTTACAGGACATTGGTTTATTTTACAATCTTGTAACTATTTTCTTTGGAGATTGCCCGCCCCGCTCCTCATTCAACTTCCAGGAAGAACTTTTGTACAGAAGCACAGCAGAACAAGTCTGTAAGGGACCTGACTCTGAAAGCTGGTGTTTCTAGCCCTCTATTGATTATTTCCCAGTCAAAAAACAACAAAAAAAAAGACTTGCTATTGAAAATCCTCCCACAAATAGTGTGACATCTAAGTCAAGTGGTTTGCATCTGCCTAGGAGCTAATCTGATTAATATGCTGCTTGCTTAGTTCGCTTGGGTGACAGTATAGACATCGATTTATCAGCTGCAGCCTTGCCAGTGCCACCGAATTAAAGGGCTGTGAGTGAAAGCACGGGATTAGGGAACGAGCAACCCACCGTGGATTCCAACCGACCACAGAAAGCTTGGCCCAACAAAGCTGCCTCGCTTGAGACAAACAAAAACGCAAACGCTCCTTTCAAATCAAAGCCCGCCACCCCTTTCCTCATTTACCCCGTTAAGTTAAAAGAACAATAAGGTTTGTGGTTGGCAGTAACATCATACCCCATGTGTAAGGCCTCATTTTCACCAAACGAGCTCTAAGGTTACAGGACTACGAATACAAGGCTGCCTGCGAGTCGCCAGTTCCTCACACCACAGCCGGCTGCCAGCGTGTCGGCGGCAAAATCTGCTTCTTCCAGAACATCAACGTTGGGCTGTACACGAGCGACGAGCTTCTTTCTCCGTAAGCTTTGGGGTCAGAGGGTGCACGCTGGAAGGGGTCACGTATTAAACACGCGGTGTGGAGTTTTGTTTTCGGTGAGAAGACGGAGCTGAGGTGGCCTGGCTGGGGCATCTCCTTCAGCCGGAGTCCATAGTGAAGAGCTGGATGTCCTGTGGGTTCCAGTATAGGGCCACGGCGGAGTTGTAGACCAAGGACCAAACGTAGGGGATGAAGAACTCCTCAGGCTGCTCCTCCTCCACGTACTTGAACTTCAGCTCGGGGAACTTCTGCAACAAGAAAGCACAGTCCGCTGAGGGAACGACTGCACGTCTGTTTGCCCCCACATAAACACTGAAGAAAGAGGTTTGCTGCAAAAAAAAAACACCTGGAAGGAACTGAACCATTAGACCCAAAGGAAAATAATTATGGGATAAAGAATTTCTCCTTTGAACTGAATGCTACACTGGTACATTGTATTCAACAATTTTACCATTGGTTACACTCAATGTGCCTGTTAAAAAAAGACAAAACAAGTGAATCCTTTACGGAACACAAAGGTGTTCAGGAAAATTGTCATTTTTAGCAACGCCACAAAAGCCTTACTTGCTCACGTACAGACCTGTTTATTGCAGCTTTCCCTAAAAAAAAAACTTTGCTATTGGTTGTACTCAGTTCCTTTGCAGGACAATCCTTCAGAAAGGAAGTAAGAATGAACAGTCTGTGATATGTTTTCAGGAATCCACTGTCAGGGAAAACTGATTTTTTTTCTAATTCTCAAAGACTTTGTGCATGTAGAAGTTTCCAGGAGAAACGTTCTTCCTTCAGGAAGCAGATGGGAAGTTCCATGGCTGGGATCCTGGGGTCCAGGAGGCCACCTCCAGTTTTGCTACACGTTCTCCGGTACTTTTGGGCAGAGCCCTGGCTCTCCCGTTGCTGAGGAGCGTGCTAAAGGCATCACCCTGGCAATTACAAGAGTACAAACCCACGGAAGCTCCTCAGCTGCAACATGTCACACACTTTCAGCCTTTAAGGCTGTAACCCCAAAACCTGTGCACACAGACCTTGCCACCCACCCATGCAAATACCTCTCCCTCCTGGAAATTACAGCCTAGACAATATCATTTCCACAAAAGCCCTGTTTTTCAGTACCAGCTTTAAGCAAAGCATTTCCACAATTAACACAAACCAGATGTGCTGGCCCGGCCCATCCCAACTGGGTAGACAAGCTGGATCCTCGATTTTCCCATTTTCTCTCATTGCCTCCCTCCCAAAGCAGCACAGGCACTGCAGACCCACCGTGGTCACTCCCGGTAAGCATGTGTTTTGGGCAAGGGCTGAGCCTACTTCTGCTCCGTGCTCTTCAATCATTTTATCTACTTCCAAATGTTGCCTGTGTCAAGAGCTTGGCAGAGTCTCAGATAAAAGCCGCATTACAGTGATCACTGGGGTAAGATAAAACATGACCCATTTTATTATTTATAAGGCTGTGGCTAAGACTAAGAATAAACTCTCTGGTGTGACATGATCAGAACAAGCACAGCGATGGCTAAGGATCCTCCTTGCCCATTAATAATGAAGGGATATCCTATCAGCTTTCTTGAGCTCTTGGTGTCCCGTTTCCTTGCGTTAGGCTATAGGACCCTTCTGCCTGCAACAGTCACCTTTGAAGGGGCACTTCTTGGCCACTTGTCTTTCAGGGTTATATATTTAACTTTCACACACCCACATTATTTGTATTCTTGGAGTCAGAAAACACGGAAACTATTCTACTCCTTCCTCACGTTGCTGCTGTTACTAGAGCAGTCTGGGGCAAAGACTGAGCCTACAATCACTCCAAGCCACAAAGGTGTCACCTCCATTATTGCTTTATGAGGAAGAAGTCTCCATGGACAGCTTCATTCAACCACAGGTGACCATGTGCCATGTCTTGCACGTCTTCAGGGACACCTTTTTCAGCTTCACTTAAGCACAGCACTAGGTGACAACCTCCTCTGTTGATGGAAGAGGACTTCAGTGTCATCTCCCAATATGCTCCAATGTTCTGGAGCTGCCATGGTTTGGCTTATGTTGGGGTCAGGTCTGCTGCTACAGCTCTACTCAGCTAGACGCCGATATTTAGCCTGGGAGGAACCACTCTGGCCACTGGTGTGGTTGTCATTACTGTACTTGATGACCTTGGAACGTGTGGGGAGCTCGTCCTCACAGCAATCAGGGAGGGAAGGGGGACAGTGTTGTCTCCAGCACTAGCATGTCTGTTCAAGGATCTAAGGCAGCTAAAAGATAAGGCTGTTAAAAGGCACTTCTGCATCTAACTCCTGTTGAGCTCAAAGCCCAGAACCTCAGAGGTACATCAGCAAGTTTCATTTCCTGTGTCAGACACAGAGTTTGAGGTAGAGAAGCTCTCCCGTAGCCCTTTTGTGCACCTAAACCACCTTCTACCGCCTCTCTCCCCAAATCTGTTTTGTTCAGCACGTTAATTCTTCCACATCACTTCATTTCCTCACTCGCAGGTATCTCACACCCATACTCACCCCCATCTCTAATTTTCTGTCTCCTAGCCTGCTCCCATCCCCAGCTCCCTTCCACTGCATCTTTATGATAGTCTTGCTTCAGCGTATTCTTTCTATTTTGTACCTGCCCCGCTCTTCTTGTTTCTCATCAGCTTGGTGACACCACAATTCTTTCAGTAGGTTCCAATCCGGCCGCCATGTAGATTTTAATTATTTTTTTTTAAGAAAACAAAACAAAACTGATACTCTACTCTGCTTATCCTCAGTGTAATCTTCCCCACTGCCCTCCTAAACATTTCCTGACCTGCGGTCAGTGTAGACAGGAGCACATTCCGCTCAGCATGGCATCAGCAGAACGAATGGTTAAACCTCATGATTAAACCACTGCGACATCTCCTAGCAGAGAAAAGCCCTTACACAGCTGTCATTCTTCACCCTGAGGGTGGCTGCATGCCAGTACTGCAGCCTGTAGTAGTCCTTCTGGGTGGGAAGGGGAAAAAAGTGATTAAAGATGCTCATTTGAGTTCAGTTAAACACAGGTAACTTTTTTTTTCCCCCACCCTCGGGGTCACAGATTACAGCTACTGGTTTTGCAGATGCTCATGGAAGTAGTCTGGGACCTTTCTGGACTCTCAGGCAGCTTAACAAATACCATTAGTAGGTAAAGTTGTATTAGAAATTCCATAGCTCCATCTGAGATGCTCAGCTCTTACTATCACATGATCTCTCCGCTGGAAGGACAGCCTAAAATAAATCAGATAGCATTCACATTTTCAGGCCACAACAGACATTGATTTTATTATTAAGCCTTCCTTCAGACTGATCAATTTTGCCATCTACTGTGATTGTACCATAGCAATTTAATAATCAATTTCAGATTAAAGACTATAACTCACTGCAAGCAGCCTGGACTCTCTCAGGCTCAACATATGCCTTGAATTTGACTTCAGGTCAGTAATTCAAACCCATCTTCTCCAGAACACTGCAGTGGTCCATGGCTGTGCGGTGGCCATGTTTTCTCATTCATTAAAAATGAGGCATCCCAGAGGCCTGGGATGGAGAGAACTTCCACACCAGGCTCTGTCTTGCAAGATTTTCCACTGTTAAAATAAAAAGCTACCCATACTGTTTCACTACGAGGGTATTCACTGAAAACAGTATTTTTTAACATTTCAAATCACCAGATTTAACCTCGGAAGATCTCTGCTTTATGAGACTGATTTTAAAACAATTTATGACGCAAGGGGTTAAACACCACATAAAAAAGCTTGACCAGTGCCACAGAGCTTTGTGATTTCTGATGGTTGATAGTTCAAGAAACTGTTAAACTCCTCTCTGTGCCGCTTCTCTCCTGCGTGCTCTGCTTCCAAACGAGTGATCGGGAGCCTTCGCCCCACGCTGCAGACAGACAGGAGGTGACACCAAATGAATATTTCAGGAGAGCTGTAAAACAACCAGGTCACAGGAGCCTCGGGGCGCTCCTGGCCAGCACCGCCGAGGGTTTTACCACCGTTAACAGAATTCCCAAAGTGTGTACGTCAAAGCAGCAACGGAGAAAACCATTTTCTTCCGCTTTGCTGTTGTTGTGTCTAACTTAATCCTGGTGTCCGCAGCTCCCCAGCTGCGGACACCCAAAGGAACCTGCCTTTTAGCACCTTCCGAAAAGAGGACCCACTATAAGGCACCTCGAACGGCAGTTTCAATATCGGAGGAAAAGCCTTGGCATGGGGTAAATCATCCCTTCAGAGCCCTGTTCGTTCAGTCGGGTGGTGCTGAAAGACGTGCAAATACTTCGTTAGCTGTTCGCTTTGCCACTTAAGTTTTTTAATTCATTGCTCTGACATAAATGGCTCCAGCGGAGCCACTATTTGCATTTCTCTCCAGTCGCTACCAAAGCAGAGACAACCTCAGCTCATGTAAAACAAACCGAGACCCTGCTTGAAAAGTCGAGAGTCGGAGGTAACACGAGGATTTGAACGGCACAGTTTAAATACAGACACCACTTATCAGCTCTGGTGAATCAACGTACCACAGCACCCTATCTTGTTTTCTTCTGCCAGACAAAGCAGAAGTCAGATTTAGTGGTTGGGACGAGGGTATAAACTAGACAGACCAAGAACTTTGCAGACTGTCTGCGCTGTCAATCATATGATTCGATGAAAAACCACAGGAAGTCCGATGAACAGATGCAGAACTGAGCTGCAATAACTCCCCTACCGCAAAAGTTCAACAACATCGGGGCTGGGTGGCTTTTTCTTTTTTTAAAAATTTTTTTCAGTTAACGATTAGGAAGATAGCATCACAGCCAGCCAACAGCACCCGGCACAGCTCCAGGCAACTGCGTGGCATTTGAGCTACAAGACTGGAGCTGTACATGAAAAAAAAAAATAATAAAAAAATCCCCTTCCCTACACAAATGACCCATGAGAGCTGCAGTGTCACGCCAGTGGATGATCTCCACTCACAGAGCATAAGCAAGGTCAGATGGAGCTGCTTTAAGAGTGATGGAGCAGTGCCATGCCTCTGTTTGTTCACTGATGTAGATGTTTCAGTGGATGAAAGGCAGCCCTCATCAGAGAAATGGGGCAGTTGCTGTGGAAAAATATCAAAGAACTGGATTAACACAAAACTGGAGAATCCTCTTTTCCTCCAGTCCTCTGCTGGAAACACTGGTGTCTGAAGCAGCCACCCAATGTGAGTACTTTCCAAAGAGTGTGACTGGCTTAGGAGAAAAGGACCACTTCCAAGAGAGCCTCAACACATTTGAGAGTCAAATTCACATTCACTTTACATCAAACCAAAGCTTCAAAAGTCTTTCTCAAAGCGGGACCTGTGTGCAGCTGAAAAGTTTACCATGAGTCTTGTTTGGTACCCTAATGGCATGCTGGCAAACTACGTATTTCATATTGCTTCAGTTAAATATAGTCATATTTTGCCTGGGGAGCATCTGCAGGCTTGGACTTTATTAAACTTGGCAAAAAAACCCCACACCCAAAGGGCTCAGAGTCAGCACCGTACCAAGTCTTCATTGTAATGAAGAAATATCTACAGAATATTTACAAGATATAGTCCCACAACATGCCTTCCTCCCAATCCACCAAACTGTGAGGGGTTTGGGCTGAGGAAGAACATTTATATACTGCAAAATCCACGACGTCACTTTGAAATCTCATCTCCAAAATCCCAACCTGGGTCAAACCAATGGCCAACGATTCAGAAAACAACTCAACCGCCGTGCCTGGCACTCTGTTCACGGTACAGGTACACACATGTAAACCTACGTGTATTTGATTTTTTGTATCAATATAAGCACTCAAGTGCTTTGACAGAACACAATTCTTAAAATTACTCAGTATTTGTTCTAACATACTGATAGATTGATTTTTTTTTTTGCAATTATCTAACTCTTCAGGGGATATAACACCATTTCGTCTTTCTCTGGTTCTCCTTGTATTTACAGCGTCTCTCTTTGACTGAAGGACAGAAAATCTATGTGGCTTCGGTGAAATATCTGTACGGGTTACACCACACCTGCCCGATACCATCTTTGTCTCCTTCTCAGGCTTGAAGCCCAGCCAGCCCAGCCGATGATGATGGTGGGGAGATGAAGGAAGGAAACAGGAAATCTGCTAGACTAAGCACGAGCTGCACATCTTGTTCAAAGGTCTGTGTAAGGAATAGGGCGCAAATTTAAAGACAGAGAAGTGGCTCCGAGCACGTCAGGAGGTTTTGAAAAAGAAATAGAAATCTCAGAATGATAAGAAGAGGTTCAAAACCATCTGTGCATGGGCTAAGTATCCCCAGTTTAAGCAATCACATGAGTTGCAGTAGAAAACACCGTTTTTCCCAGGGAGTAAAATTCAACAAATAACCCACACTCATCCGACGAGATACAATCCTCCTGGTCCAGAAAGGCAGGGGATTTTATCTATCGGGACAACTGTTTTAGCAGGTCAGGATCACCGATAACGCGATTTCCATTTTCAGATCACTCAGATCTGAGTAAAGGCTTGCACAACCACGGCTGCAGGAAAACAAACGCTCAGCGAGCGAGCAGTGACTCTGCGCTGTAAGATGCGAACTACCCCCAGAGAAGCCTCTTGGAAAAGCTCAGCAATTATAGTCGGGTTTTAATAAAGTACTGCGAAGTCAGGCCAGTTTTGGAAAAAGCAGCCAAATGGCTGTGTCTAGATGTTTACTGGTAAAGACACGACGATTTAAAGAAATTAAATATTTGCAGTAACCCTGCCATGGCGTAAAGCTTTGTGTAATGCCACATTGCTAAAAAGACCAGGATTGCTCTTCCTTCTAAGCTGGCAAACGTCGACAGTCTTAAAATCCTTCTAGACAGGTGGGGATGCACACACATACACGCTTCTTTCTTTTCCTTGCACCTAGGAAATACTGCTGATAAATGTCCATAGCTCCAGACTGTGCCACAGAAATTATTTTTGTCTGCATGCAAATTCTGCAACAGGAACGCTACAGGGAGGTTTGCAACGCTGCAGAAAATACAGTAAGTGGCGGTTTTGTCAAAAAAATAAGACAAAAAGGACTACAGACTGATACATGTAATTATACTTCAAGTGCGAAGGCAGGACGTGTAAATAAGGTACCGCCAACAAAACAGCAGAACTTCCCCAATTCAGGGCTTACCCTGAAACAACATTAATTCTTTGAAAACACAGAGACCTTTTAGAATAAAGAATCTGTATCTGAGCGAAAAACGAACCACCTCAGAATGATCACAGGCAAAAAAGAGGGATGTGTTTAAAACTGAAATAAAACTAAGCCAGGAAAACCACGCAGAACGAAGAAAGCGACTGGCCCGACCCACGAGAATGGCTTTAGTGCCTGACCTCACCCGAGCATTCGCAATCCTGTTATGTGCACACTGACCACTCAGATAAATACGCAAAATCCTTTGCGGGCTTTTGAATTTAGGGAATTAAAATCTGAAACCCAGAATAATCCCTGGATCCACTTCTCAGTAGCATCTAAGGGCACAAATGGGGACGGACCTATCAAGCCATAAAACTGTTATCGATATGAAGCGGACGTTTAACTTTTCCTACCACGGCACTTGCAGAAAATGCACATTTCATAACAGCAGACCCTATTTTTACCAGTGCTGAGGAAGGTGTAAATGAGATTAAGCCCTGGTTTCCTGCATTTCATTTTGCAACCCAACCTTCTTCAGAATTATGTGCAAATCCTTACAAAGCAGGGAAAACCAGCACGTTTGCAGCAAATGCTTCTGTTACAACCAGAATGCATTTAGAAATCACCGATTCCCTGCCAAATTTACACAGAAGGTTTCTGTAGCTGCTAAGAAAAGGTTACGAGATGAGGAGTAGATTTTGGGCACTTTGCTGTAACTCACAATTAAGTCAATGATGCTTTAGTAATATCCTCAAAGAAGGGCTTGGACATGCAGGAATTTCGTAAATCTTAGAATTAAACCCCAAACCACTCTCCTTCACAAACAAAGCAGATTCAAAGCTGTTTTTTCTCCCCTTCCAGAATTTTATGAATGAGACAATTGAAAATCTGCCACTTTTCAAGTGTGCAAAACGTAAACTTTAAACAAAGAAATTGACTTTAATAACTCAGTTGGCAGCCTCCCTTGCTTTTACACATTGCGTAAATCAAGAGGGGGTGGAAATCAACTCTTTGAAGGTCTCAAATTGGGCAAAAGCTTAAGCTGTCCTAAATACATACACGCTCTGTTTAGATCACTCTGCCAAAGACAGAAGAAAATAGATATTAATTTTAGCAAGCAAGTGAAGGCAGGGGAAGATGAGTTACGCATTCAGCCAGCAGATCTGCGAGAAGCTGAGATGCTTGGTCCCTCCAGAGAAAGCTCACGGTGCCCTCAGAGTCTCAGCATCACCCGGTCGGTGGGGAAACCCTTACATAAAACTGAACGGGCTTTTTACGGTTCAGGACTTGCCGAAGATCAAAAGAATCTGATTATATGCAACAACACGCAGGGACTCAAAGGCGGGTAAAGTAAGAGTGGAAAAAGCAAAGCCTTCTCTTGGAGATACGTCAGATGACAAGAGTGGCCTCCTGGGTAAAGAGAGCAGAGCAGAATCAACTTGTGTGTCTGGGCTACAAAGTCTGCTCCGATTTCGGGATAGAAGTTACAGATCTGTGTCCCTTTTATCCACCTTCTTTTTAAAAGCAGAAACAACACTGGAAATGACAACCAATATTCCAGTTGTCATGTCAGACACAACTACCTGCCAACAATTTTCTGGAAAAAAAAAAAAAAAGTTGCACGTTTTTAGTCTAACTGATATAATCTCTTTAAACTTTAACACCAAAGAAAATCTCACCTGAAAAGTTCTCAAAGGGCCTGTGAAACGTATGGAGAGTGGAAGGTTTGGAGAAAATAAGCTTGCTGAATAATGAAGATATGCTACTCTGTGCAGCTACACACTCAAACCTACACAAATCTTAGCACCAGCTATATATTTTAAATTTCTAGCAGCAAGTGCTGCCATTCAAGCCACAGCAGCTGTTTTGACTTTGATAGCAGACTAGTCTAAAACACGAGGAATGTTTGTTTTATCGTGGAAGTGCTTTGCGCTCCGGATAACATCACTGATGATTGCTCCACCTCAGCTGAGGCACCGTCCCAGAGACCCAGATAAACCTCACGCTGCTGCCCGACCTCTCCTACTCCCACCAAAAACCTAGCAGTTGTGCAGATAGAGCTCTTGTCATGCAGTCAGAAACGTGAAATGAGCACGGGGTGTTTTCTACAAGTGTGGCAATGAAGGAAACCATTAAACTTCAAGAACACAACCCACGTTTTTGCGTTTCTGTAAGGAGCCAGCGCTCTGAGTCGCTGCAAGGGGGACTTGCCTCAGGGACAACATACAAATTCTGACCCAGTAATACATAAATACGACACTTCTCTCACTTTTTCACAGGAATTGTCACGCCCAGGGCTAGATTTTTCTTCCCCCACCCTGCAAAAGCACTCTGGGGAGACCTTATTGGGGCCTTCCAGTATCTCCAGGGGGCTACAAGAAAGCTGGGGAGGGGCTTGTTAGGATGTCGGGCAGTGACAGGACTAGAGGGAATGGATTGAAGCCAGAGATGGGTTGGTTCAGACTGGACGTGAGGAAGAAGTTCTTCCCCATGAGGGTGGGGAGACCCTGGCACAGGTTGCCCAGAGAGGGGGTGGCAGCCCCATCCCTGGGAGTTTTTAAGGCCAGGCTGGATGGGGCTCTGGGCAGCCTGATCTAGTGGGGGATGTCCCTGCCCACGGCAGAGGGGCTGGAACTAGATGAGCTTTAAGGTCCCTTCCAACCCTGACAATTCTATGATTCTATGATTTCACTGTTTGTCTTTCCAGATTATGTCCCACCTTGCGCTTGGTGCTGGAGAGCTGGTGACCACCTATGAAGTCTCTAGTGCTGATATTCATCTCCTTGTTCTTCAGGCTCTGAGACGGGAAGGGACTGAAGTATGCTGACAGCACAAACAACACTAATTGCACAGTTAAAGGAGTTTTTCCTCTTGGAAACTAACTATATGATCATTGTCTGCTGCCCTAATACAGTCTTGGGATTATCCAGGTGAAGTACGGACACAGAGGGCCGAGAGGTCAAAACACTGTTTTCACCCGCCCGCTTCTTCCACCCAAAATCAAGAGTTACTACGTTGTCGCAGTTGTTTGTTTTCTCACGTTGCTGCATAGAACATATTCCCCCAACACAAAAGGAGGCAGGAGAAGAGCTGAGTGATTCAGTTCGCGTGTTTTTCCGGTGATGAGGTCCCAGACATGCTTTCATGGGAAACTGGTGCAATGCTTCAGCAGCATCCAAAACATCCCACCAAGCCAAAAAGAACATTCCTCTGGACAACCGGGACCAAGCTCCTCCTCTCTGTTATCACCGGACAAGGGGTCCAAAACATCGCCCAGGCTTTGGCTTTGTGCACCCACCGGGGGGAACGAGACCCCTCTCCCTGCTGGGTTTAACACCTTCGATCCGCCTCGCGCCGGCTGACCTCGCGCAGAAGCCTCCCGGCAGGCTCGTTTTACGAGGTTTGACTTTTTACATAACAGCATCCACAAAGCCGAGGCTCGAGCCGACATCCTCCCCCAGTCCCTCCCACCCAGCACGGCGGCAGGGCGCCGCGCCAAGCCCAAACATCCTTCTCTCCCCCCCTCCTTCCCCGAACGCCCGCGGAGGAAGACCTCCTTTTGATTCTGTACTTTTTAATCTGAGAGAGCCAGGCCTGTAAATATTACCAAAAAATGATAACAATGACTTAAGAACAGAGACAGACTCGCTGTCACCAACCGTTAACTCTCAGATCAGGGCAGCCTAGGAAGCGGACCCTTATCTGCCCGAGGTTCAGGACATGCTGACTAACACCCCTATTGAGCCTGCAGACCTTTGGCTCCCTTAATCTCCCCAAACTGGAAAAAATGTACACCCTGACGGACATACTCCCTTCTCAAGTATTTCAGGCCTCAGCAAACAGACAAATCATGCCGTGAGATGAGCGGCGCTGCCCCGCTACATGCAGGAAATCCAATTTACTTGTCTTGAGGAGTGAAACGTGAAATGACAGTAAAACCTCTCCAGCTCTAGCAGGCGGTGCCAGACTGCAGCCTTATCTCTGCTGGGACCGCAATCTGAGGAATCGGGTGCCAAATGTGGACATTTACACTCTTTATTTTGCAGATGTGGACTTTAAGGACTTTTTTTTATTTCATTCACCCTGATGTTGAGAGTTCTGTGAAGACACACACAAGCCACACAGGTTTAAGCTGACCTCAATGTATGACCAAGGTGCCTTTTCTTAAATGGATTTTTAGGTAGTTCATCTTATTCTACATCCTGTTCATGAAGGACATGAAGTTTGTGATAGCATGTTCAAATTAGCTACTTTATTAATGGTACAGGCAAACAGTATGCAGGAGGGAGAAAGAGATAGCTTCTAACGAGTAGGACAAGGATTCCTCAAAGGTGGAGGACATATTTATGAGTCCTGAAGCTGGGCAACTGCATCTCCTTGACTGGCTAGGCATGGGGAGCCAGGAGTTCACTGCATCCACAGCGTGATCTACATGCTTGGCATCCTCCTGAAGGCACCAGTATAAAAACGAGCACTTTTCTCCTATAGCGAAACTGCTTTTTTTTCTAACGCAAACAACCACCTCAAACTGAAAAAGAGAATCAGGTGAGCTGCTCTTTCAAAAATGCATGAAAATTACCCATGTTTTCTGTTGCACTATGCTCTAGATGCAGCGTTTCCAGATTTATTTGCCTTCGCTAACGTTAACTGAATTAAGACCTCCTATTCTGCTAAAGACTGTCTTCACGACATGAATCAGACCGTTCCAGAGAACTCCCCACCTCAGGCTGGGGAATTAAAAAAGTCTCCGATTCATAAATGCTGTCGTGTCCCTTTATTATCCAAGGTATCTGCTCCCTTCCTCCCTGTGCATTCAGGTCAAGATTTTTCGCCCTGGTGACAACAATCGGCCCTTGCTGGTCTTCACACAGGAGGACGGAGCTTGGCAAAACCTGATGGGACAGATAAGGATGAGGAATTTAAATAAAGTTTTGTTGCTTGACTTTGAGCTACAGGCACTGCTCGAATCTCACAGGTCTCACGTTAAGGACAACACGTAAATTTAAGGGCTGTGCTCTTCTCCCACCGCACAGACACCAAATTCCCTGGTCTGTTTTGGAGCTGCCAGTTGCTCACACCGTCTAGCAAATCTTCCCTCAATTGAGCTCTCTCATACAAACCTCTGGTTTCCTACCTGTAAAAAACCAATCTTTGCTGGGTTTTTTGATACCCAACATGGCAAAAGAAGAGAAATCCTCCTCCTGGAGATTCTGGATGCTGTTGCAGCATTATCAAACTCGGAAATTCTCACCCCATCAGAATACTGGCTCCCCTAGCTGAACTCAGCTCATGAGCCACAGGTTGATTGCTCTCCCCATAGTTTAAATATATTTTGTGATAAAGGAACTAGTATAAGGACAGTAAGGAGTAAATGCAATGTAGGTCTTGCAGAACTCCTTGTCTTTGTTCACCATCTCCTGTGCTCTAAGAGCCCACCGTGGCTGGAAACACTCAGCACCCACCTGGAGTGTTGGTATGGTCATGAAGTTCAAGGAGAAGAAGTGGTTAGAACACGGTATAGCAGGGTTGTTATGGTAAGCTGTCAATGCGAGAATACGGTAAAGAAAAATCCCTCCTTGTCTGCAAGCTCAACAGGGTCGAGCGTGACAGCTGTAGGAACCCTAAACCCAGCCTAAATCCACGTGGATTCACAATTCAGTGCCATCACCTGACACTACCTCGCAAACACAGCTACAGGAAAGGGACGGTGACCCAAGCCAGCTGCCCTCTGAGTCCGAACAGCAGAGTCCCCATCAGCCGTGCCCACAGACGTGAGAAATGCCCTGCTCGGCCAGCGAAAGCCACCTACATCACTAACCATCCCCAGCAGGAACAAACAGCCTGTAAATCAGCTGGAGAAGAGCACTGCAACTTGCACCAAGGGTTGTGACAAAATTAAACCCGGTATGGGAATGCACTCGAGGCAGCCCTCGGCTGACAAAGTACGTTTCTTCCTCGTTCTCGCTTCTCGGTGCAGTTGCTGTAAACATTCAAGACGCTGCTTTGATTTATGCATTTAATTAAAAGATATCTATAACATTCGCGCTGTTTACACTTAACCCAGCGCTGCAATGAAAGCTGCAATTTCGTCTGGGACTTATATTCTGTGCTCAAATTTATTTTGACTCCTTGATTTAAACATACACACAGAAGTGAAAATGTGTCAAATCATGAAAATGGAAAAGATTATACTCCATTATCTAGCTCATCTGTCAACCAGGGCAGAAATCTTCTCAGGACTGTTTTTCTCAATCTGCCACATGTTATGGAAACTTAATTTAAAAGACTAATTCAGAAAAGACAGTTAAACCTTAAAAGTAGAAGAGCAATTGGACTAGTATAATTGGAGATTGGTTACATGATTTTTTTTTTCCTCCTTCTGTCTTGTAGTTCAGCAGTTCAGAACTCATCAAATATTGCAGCTTTTGGGATAAAATTTTTGGCCTCTGCCACGTTATTTGATATTTTTTAAAAAAAGAGGTTAATCCTTTTTAAAAAAAAATGGAACAAGAAAAAAAATGTGTTTTTTTTTTAAATCAAATGAAATAAATTAATTTTAAATGCAACTTTTTTTTTTTTCCTTTTGAGCTCCCCTGCCTATATCAAAGGTTCTCAGTAGAAACGAACACATGGCTTGGAAATAGCTCTCAGCCGAGGGGGGGAAAAAAAAATAGTCCGAGCGTTTCAGTGTAATTTTACTTTGCTTTGACCAAAGTTGCAAGATATTTGGAAACAACACGTCATGCACATGCAGCGCATTTGGCACTGGACTTTTCATTGGACCCGCAACATACGCAACTAAGTAAGGGGAGGCTGCGCAACACATGCGAAGCAGATTTAAGTCACAGTGAAAAATGTTAATAAAGGGGATAGGGTGGCTTTCGAGGGTATGGAGGAGGGAAACTTGGGAAATGTTATTTATCTTGAGCTGATGTATAGCTCCTAAGTTAACAGGGGAAGGGCTCTGGCCTGGAGCCCTCCCGTAAGATGCGCTGGGCAGGGAGTTACGGGCTGCTCACGAGGCCCCGAGCTGCTGCGAAGCCAGCAAAGCTCTGGGCAGGGAAGCTCCTCTGTGCTCCTTTTTTTTTTTTAAAAAAAAAAGGGATTATCCTCGAAGGTTAACAGAGTTCAACTTCTGCGTCAGCCGAGCGGCTGGCAGAATGGAAGTAGCTTTGAGAAGCGTACACATGGAAAATGCTGTTTACCCGTGTCAGAGATCTGTTACTATGGGGAGCGACTTGGAAAGTCTCACGCTGCTTTCCCATCCTCTCACTTCTCCAGTGCTTGCTTTCTGCCTTGTATTTTATATGTCTGTCTTGTAGTAGCTTCCTTAAACCAAGGAAATCAACCAATTTAATGTGGCTGGAGACAAACAGCCAGGTACACAAAGACGGACTGGTTCATCTGTGTAGAGCTTAAATTTTTCCACGCAAAGACTCTCCATGCGCCCTCCCTTCCTATAAAGAGAATGACCCTACCTGTCCACATGCCACTGAAAAATTAAATTTAGGGAATATATCTTCACTTTTAAATTGCACAGCTAAATCAAAGTAGATGCATAGACAGGCAACGCGGCTTCTCAAGAGCTCACATAGAAAAATCAGATTGTGTTGCTACGCTCGCTTCCAGTCTCTTGAGTATCTCAAAGCGCAATGAAAGGCCAAGACCAGACCTGAGTTGTGCATAATGAACTATTTGATTGATCTCTTATGGCAATGCATGCTCCATTCAGTGACCTGAGTTTGCATGTCAACTTCTGACCCTTCCCCTCCACAACGTTTGCAGAGCACCTAACACCAGGCTCCCCATTTATCACCTTGCATGATTCCTCGTGTGAGGATGCTCTGCCATCTGGAGAGCAGCAGCAGGAAGGAAAAAAATCCCTCATCCTGGGTGACAGTAGGAAAATGCCACCACTCATCACTTTTTTCTCCTCCAAAACAATATTCCTAACAGCACTGCTTCCTGCTCATCACCGCAAAACAGTCACCTTCTGCATAAGAAATGACTGGGGCATCTTTCACAGGACAAAAAATGAAGATGCTGAAGGATCATCATGCTGACTGTGACACCAGGAGAGCACAACCAGATTCTTCTGATCTAAGGAAGGAGAAGTCCATTATTGCAATGGACTTCCCTCGTGTCCAGTACAGAAATATTGTTCTGCTCCCTACAGGATGCATAAAGAATTACATACTTATTTCTTAAGAATCATATTTAGATATTAAGATATTAGCTATTAAGACATTAGATAGTAAGAATCATATTTAGATACAAGAATTTTTATATAACACCAGTTTTGCATCTGTTGCTCTGTTTCAGGAGAAAAGGCAAATGTTAACCATTAGGTATGAGGTAACCAGCCTCCACGAGGTACCACTGCTGCTTCTTCGTTATCATTAGTTATGCTTTTCTTCATACTCCCTTCCTAGCTTCTACCACCTGGAATGTAAGGATGCCAGCTAAACCCTCAGCAAATGCTCAACAGCCCGTTCTATGTTCCTATCAGTGCTGCACTTTCCCAGGCTGCTTTTTTGGTTATGAACTCTAATCACAAAAACAAATGAACAACTTTCTTATTCCCTGGCAACAACGATGCATTTGAAAGTTCTGATAACCAACCCTCCCACCTTCTCCTGCTCTGCCCAGACCCCAGCTCCGCTCCTGCTCAGGTTCAAAGGAATTCTTAGCTTTACAACATCGATAGTTTCCTGATCGCCTAATCCTGGATCAGAAAGAAAAAAAAAACACACACAACAAAGCTTTTAATAACAGTTGTTACAGGACACTATTCTATTTTCTAAAGCTTCTGCATGTAACTGCATGAATTCTCATCTGTTGCCTTAATGGGAAGCAGCTAATTGCAATCTGCAAGCTGCCACAGGTAAGGCTGAGACATTAATCGTCTCGGCTGCAGTCACAGCCCGGCACAGCAGCGAGGGGACTGAACCCTGGTGAGGGTAAACTGAGGAGAACCACAGGGCAACAGCAGAACTCCTGCACGGCCGATCACCCTGCTCCCAGAAGGGTTTATTTTCTTTTTCACATATTTCTTGGTTTGAAGAATTAGTCTCAGAATCACTAACAACGTTTATTACCGCATTAATAGAATGTTATTGTATTTACATTTACACAGTTAACGCTGTTATTATTACGTATTACATTTCTCCTGGCTGGGTAGAGAGGACCTTGTCATCTGAGCATGTCAGTTAATTCTCAAAACTGGTTTTGGATAACCAAAACGCTGTCCAGACTTATGTGAAAGGCTGACCTGCATAACGATATTATTGAATAGCTTTTCTGAAGCAGCCAGAATAAGGGTATTTCATTTCGGTGTAATCGTTCAGCTTTGTGAAGAAAGCAATTGGAGCTGAATGAAGCGACTGAATCCAGAAAGCAGCTTCCAGAAGGTAACTGGAAGCATTTTCAGGGGTGGAGGGGACAGACATTAAGCCTCCGTGTAAATATTAGTCTCCATGTAGACAGCAGCTTGGGAATAGGAGTATCCTGTGCTAGCCCACCCTTCATCCTCATCTTGGCCAATGCACCTCATTCCTGAAGTGCAGAATCACTGTTACTCAAGTCACTCACACCATCCTCCCAAGCTACCTTGTCTTGTTGTGCAACACCCAGCTCTTGCTGCATTCCTTCATCTCTGGGTGAAATTTGCTTCTCTGGATTCCAGTAAGATAAACAAAGCTCCGTGTATAAGAACAGGATGCATCTTTCATAGAGAACCGTGATCAAACTACAAGTAGGATATAAAGGAGCCAATCAAAAGACATAAAATATTGGTTTAAAAAGAAAGTAACTGCCACAATAATCCCAAAGCCAATGAAAGCCTCACCAGCGCTTCTGTGAACCCTACAAGTAAGGGTTTCCTACATTACATTTTCATTTATACAATTCACTACTTATTACTACCTATTACTCCAAATTAGTCTAGTTTCACCCAGTCGTCTGTTCTTGTAGGTGTTAATGAAAATGAAGACCTTATGCAAGCGCTGAAGAAAGAAACTGGATTAAACACTACTTGGAGCTTCCCCTGATAACAGCAATGGTCTTTTTGGGACAATGACAGGTTCAACAAATAAAGCAAGTGTAGATGTGTTAGTGCATCTCTGCCCTTGGCCATCATTAACCTCTCACTGACAGGCAAGAGGATCTCCAAGGGCGCGCTGCCCTTGGCAATCTTCTTATTCCCCTGATCCAGAACGGAAAGGACCAATGTTCTCAAGTTCTCAGTAGTGTATATGGCATGCTATTTTAAAATGTCTGTTTGGTTTTAAGAAAAATTGTATTCATACTAGTAAAAATAACATTTTTTTTTTACAAGCAAGGAATGTGAAATTTGTAATATTTCTAAGTTAGCTTCAGCTGTAGACACTTACAGGGTGCTTTCATGGGTTGCAGACAAGCTGTTTTCAGCAACTTTCTGTTTACACGCAAAGGATCCAAAATCGTAACAAAGCTACACGAGCTAAGGGAGCTCTAAATACTTTCACAGTGATCCGGTCTTAATAAGAGGGAAAAAGAGCACTGACATAACAAAGTGCAAAAAATTCTGTTTACAGGATCTTCATATAAGAAGCAATGAAATTAAGTAAGGCGGTATCGCTTGCTACTACTGCTCTCAATTAATGCAAGCAACCACTTCCAGACGTAACAATTACCATCTGTGCACTGTGCTTTACCTCTGGGCTTATTAATTTCATACGCAGGAGGTTACAACTATCGATCGCGTTAAAACGTACCGATATCTCACAACAGAAATGCTCCCACTGCGACACGTCACTGCACAAACTGAGATGACTCAAGGGACAGAGTCACCTGCACCCACCAGCAGACCACCTGTTAATGGCCATTTCTCCATCCCCTCTTCAACATAGAGTACTGCAACAGGAGAATGACAGCAATTAGCTCTGCGGCTTAGGGACAACAATTACAGAGTCTTAAGGGAGCTGCTTGAGAGAGTCCAGCGCAGAGCCACAAAGATGGTGAAGGGAGTGGAGCATCTCCCTGGTGAGGAAAGGCTGAAGGAGCTGGATCTCTTTAGCTTGGAGAAGAGGAGGCTGAGGGGTGACCTCATCAATGTTTATAAATATGTCAAGGGGGAATGTCAGGAGGATGGAGCCAGGCTCTTTTCAGCGGCGTCCACTGACAGGACAAGGGGCAATGGGTGGAAGCTGGAACACAGGAGGTTCCATAAAAATATGAGGAAAAACTTTTTTACTGTGAGTGTGACCAATCACTGGCACAGGCTGCCCAGGGAGGGTGTGGAATCTCCTTCTCTTGAGACATTCAAAACCCGCCTGGACGCGTTCCTGTGCGCTCTAGTGTAGGTGATCCTGCTCTGGCAGGGGGTTGGACTAGATGATCTTTAAGGTCCCTTCCAACCTCTAACATTCTGTGATTCTGTTAAGGGGCAGGTGTTGGCCGCTGGATAAACGCAGAGATCCCCAGGAGTACCTAGCAATATAAATAAATCACTAAAATTGCACTGGCTACTACCCTACGAACTTCAGAGCAGCCTGAAGTTCAGAGAGTCTCTGAGAAAGGACGTATTTGGATTTTTGAAAGCGCGTTTGATTTGAGAAGTTTGGTGAAAACTTGATACATAATGAAAGATAATGGCATCCAAGAAAGTGGTGGCTGTGTCGCTGTAGGACAACTGGGTTTCTAACCAAAACACAGCAATATGCTCAGAAAGAACTGCACCCTGCCTGCCCTTTGTTGTTGTTGTTGTCATTCTACCTGCATAATTATATTTCTACTCAATTCTGGTTAAGCTTCTATAAATTATATAACCTGCCTGAAAGCCTCCTTGTAGGCAACAAAGCACTGTTCGTATCTGTAATCTCTGTCTTCCCTCTTCTAATTTCACACTATGTATTTCAAGAAAGATTACAACTCAATTCAGTAAGCAAACCTCACATCAAAGCAATTGAGCTGTCCCAAAAAAACTGAACTGTCCTAAAATAATATTTATAAAGACATCAGCAACCGTGATGCAAAGGAACAAATCTTAACAGGCAAAAATATCGAGTTTGCTCGCTTGCTCGTACGCTTATTTAGTGTGAAAGCGTGTCAGCAACTTCCAGAAACCTTGAGGAGTTAGGGGGAACCTGGCTTTGCTTTTCTTTTCTTTTCCCAGCAAAAGCAATAAACCCACATGCAAAGAGTTAACGCGCTCTTCCTACTTCTCAAGGCAGGAACGAACCCGGTTTCGTCAGTGAGGTTTGGCAACGCGCGCGATCCTGTAACCAATTTCATTTCCTGATAAATGAACGGTCCGCGGGGGAAAGTCAGCCAGAGGCTTTGGGAACTGTCGAGAGCTCAGACATGACCGAGAGGCTCCTGGAAGGAGCCAGACTGTCTCTTTGCTTATCGCCGCCCAGCCCAACGGCACCAGCCGAACGCCGGCGCTGCCAGCATCCCGCATCCCGCTTACCGCCGGGGCCGCGGCGCAACGCGACAGAGATTCCTCAACGGGCGGGAACCCCCCCAAAAATAATCTGGTTCCTGCACACATCTTGTAGCAGGTTTTAAGCAACAGGGCTGAAAACACATGGTTGGGTCAAAAAAGGCGTTGGGATGTAACTTGTAATGATCTGCGTTGTTTGTGTGTTTTAAAGGCGAGTGTTAGGAGTGTGAGCCCGTGTTCTGGAGATTAGCACCTCCTCACTCCCCCCCCGCTTCCAGCAAGAAAAAGCAAAATACAGAAGGATAAATAATTCATTATCGGACACACCTTGGCATCAGCAAGGCTGCAAAGAAGGTGTTTTCTGTAGGAACTATAGGCTGTGTTGTGTGGAAAGCTGAACGTCAGTCTCAGTTCTAAACCATTCTCAGTTTTAAACTATCCTCAGTTTTAAACTGTAAATTGGTATTTTGAAAACTGTAAACTGGTATTTTGAAAAGTCATCCTCATAAACGTGACCAACAGCCTTACTGAATGCTAACAGTGAATACTAAACCTAACTGCAAAATGACAAGCGTGCCTCAGTGCAAGCTCAGCAGTGAGTTTCTGATCTATCCAAATGTCACCTTTTCACACAGAGTTAACCTGAATGTTTGTTCGCTTTTGTCGTAATACAAATTGATTCACAACTTCAACATTTTTAAAGGAAATTCAAGTAGCTCAACACACAGAGATTTGAACTTTTAAAAGTCTAAAGCCTGAGCTTGTAAAAAAAAATAAAAATATCGCCAGTCTGATGACCCCTGAAGGGAAGATAAAAGGAAAAAAAAAAAAAGCTCAAATAATAACTTCAGGCCCCTCATTACCAAAATCCTGGGTAACTTTTCAAGTGGCTTGCAGCCTTATTATAGCAATGGTGTCTGCAATTGATTAACTCCCCCAGCACAACCAGATGTCACAGAGACGGGGAGAAAGTCTTGTTGGTTCTAGAGTTTACTGGGACACAGAACATCACGTCACTGTAAAAAAAAAAACCTAGAAAGGAAGCTGAAGAAATATTATGCTTGCTCTATACCAAAGCATCTGAATTGAGTTTTAATGCTTCTTGCAGTTCTCTGGAAAGACTGGGATAAATTTTGTCTTGCTCCCAAGGAAAAGGCTGTTCACTTGACTCAGTTGGCCCGTTGTCACACCATCGCTACTCAGTGCTGTGCTGGGATCTGGGACACGTTCTGCTCAGGACTGTGACAAACACAAGCTGATAATATCAAAAAAGACAGTTCTATATAGTAACTATCTACGCAGGTTTGCACACAAAGTACGTGGCCTTGGAGGAATGCCAGAGCGCGACTCCAGACGTACCAAGGTCTATGCTCAGAGCAACCAACCACCAGCAGCCCCAACCCCATTGGTTCTCCCATGACTTTGCTCATGTTATTTAATGTGTGTTTGAGACCCTAAATGGGAGAAGCAATGAGAATACCCAAAAGGGCCATGCAGAAGATGAGCTCTACTTTCAGAGCATTTTCATATTAACAGTACTGCTACCTTTGAAAGTACTCCAGATGGCATAGCTGCTGCTGTGCTTTTACCAAATATCGCGGTAATTCCACACACATCACTGCAGAAGGGGCGAGAAACGCCGTGGTAGGGAAATGAGTAGTCCACTTTTTTCTTTCTTCAGGCTGTGGCATTAAAAGAGAATACTGCAGGGTAAGATGTACCACAGACTGGCTGACGTAAGCAGAATGTGGCACTGTAATATTAGTATTCATACACTACTCCTAAGATGAGCAGTCAAAGCACACAGAAGGGATTTAGCCATCGGTGTCTTATTTCAATTATAACCTGTATAAGAAAAATTACTTGTTGAACAGTTCACGTTTTACCATCCATTTCAACACGGCAGCTTGCAAGAGCTGACTGGGTTTGGTGTGGGCAAGGAGATGACTGTTCACCAGTTAAAAGGGCTCAACCTCCACCTCTTCTGCTCCTCCAGCTGCTTCTCTCAACCCACCTCATCCAAGACGGCCGAAGCCCAGAAGCTCACAGATTCATTTTTGCTTCTCTGCTTGCACACAGCACAGGAAGAAAGGCAAAGATCTCAGGTTGTGAGATCTCCACCAGACTGCTGATCACCATGGGCACGACTGCCCAGCAGAGGCACGGACAGCTCTGGTAGCCCTTTGAACCACTCCAGACACAGGTGATGGGGCCAGTCTCCTTACACCTACAATGATGCAACACAAAAAAACCCAGTCCTACCCTCTCCTTCAAAGCAATGCAGAAGAGACAAACCCACAACACATCTCAATTTTCCCAGCCACTGCTCAGTCAGTGTGACTCCCACAGAAGAGCAGCCAGGGAAATGAGGGAGAGGACAGAGACAAGTGAAGTAAAATCCCTCTTTCCTCCCAATTAACACCAGCCACTACGAGCCACATAACCCCCACCACAGGATATGCAAAGTCCAAGGTACCTGCACAGTGTCCTGCTCATGTCATGCCCAGTAGCATCTCCTAACCATGAAGATGCAGCTTGAAAACCTTAAGATTGTTGAAGCCAACAGCAAAACTCTCCATCGAGAGCAGGATTTTCCCCATGGATTTCCGAAACTTTAGGATGCAGCAGTGAACATTTCAATGACTAAGAAGAAGACAAGGTTGAAGCTCTCTGCTCTCGATCTGCGAAGAAAAGCTTCGCACAGTGCTCTTTCCAAGTTGAAAGCATAATTACTGTTTTCTGTTCAAAGAAATTTTGGCTCCTTTACAGTAAGAAACTGATATTACATGAGAAACAGTTTAAAGATCGGAGGTTCAAGAGCTTGCTAATGCACATTTTCCTATGCTGATGCTCCAATGATGTTTATATTACTCTCCAACACGGAGGTGTCAGAAAAGCATTAATATGTTTTTAACTGTGTGCTAGGCAGACAAGCAAAATAAAATAGCTTTTTTCTCCCCCCCTCCCCTTGTTCTAGTCAACAACACCAAAAGTTATAGTTTATTTTTCTCCACCCTCATGGAAGAATTTTTAACCACTGTAGTAAACTAAAGTTAAAAAGCAGTTTTTAATTCCAAAACTGACTGACAGCTGCTACGTAAAAGCAAACCTAAGTTGTTTGGGTTCTCAGGAGCATTCGTATCTGAAAAATTAAGTTTCCTGGAGCCATTTGAGGGGTGGGGTTTT
The DNA here is from genome assembly GCA_020746105.1 of Trogon surrucura. Taxonomy (NCBI): domain Eukaryota; kingdom Metazoa; phylum Chordata; class Aves; order Trogoniformes; family Trogonidae; genus Trogon; species Trogon surrucura. Next base: position 85,709,929 of record CM036658.1, read on the forward strand.
TTTTGGTCCTTTCCCCATAATGTTAAAAAAAAATAAATAAAAGAACGTGCTACTGTATAATTTTCACATTCAGAAGACAGCCAGGGAGAGGTGTAGAGCACATCCCCTTTTCAAATGGCTTTGCAAGTCACGTGTGAATATGGTGCCGGTTACAGTGTCAGCTAACTCTCTTTGGGTGCACCGAAATGAGGTTGAGAACGCTACAGTACACACCACTGCTGTCAGACCTGGCAATATTCAAACAGATAACCTACTCAGCTTTAACTAAGACCTTATGTGCAAAAAGACTTGTCTTACATCACACCAAAGAAAACCAAATCTTGACATGTGTGACACAAAAATCCATGCAAACACTTAAAGAAATGGTGACTGTAGGAAGAGCTCCAGTTGTTGGGTTTTAGTTGGTTTTTTTTTCATCTAAAAATACTATAGCAAACCTTGAAAAATAAGTAAATATGCTTTGTGATTAGCTGACACTACCAGACTATGCCAACATCACAAACTTCTTGAGTCCAGCAATACAAAGCTTCATGGCTGGCCGCGCATCGCGAGTTTCAAGTCAAACTACATTTCAGAAGATAATTTATTTCACTTTCCCTAAAGCTTCTAAATTCACTGACTTTTTCTATCTTACGTGACGGGTGCTTCTGAAAACGAAGTGTTGTTAGTATTCAACCCAACTCATCAACTGCATTTGCACTATACCTAGGTACCAACAAGTCTCTCTGAAGACTGCAGAAATCCACTTTTAAACGTGGAACAAAAGGAGTCACTGAATTTCAAAGACTTTGAATCCCCAAATGCTAATTTACTTTGGTCCTTGGCTTCCTCAATGTTAAAAAAAATTAAATATCAATCCAAACAGGCACGTAAGAAAAATGATTGAATGAGCATAAGGGTCACAATTTCGTTTAAAAATGCATGTGACCTTCACTACAAAATTTGTTACCATGCTATACTTTCTAACTAGCTAAGCACACCTCTTGCTAGAGATGCACGTCTGCAGATTTATCAAATTAATGTTTAAAAGTGACTGAATCATGGCCCTGAAGCTTGGGTCCCTTTCTGGGATGGTGGAGTTAAGAGCCCGGCCTGTGACTTTCTTCCTGCAGAGTTCCCATATGATGCAGTATGTCAGCAAGGATCTAACTTTAAGTACTGTAATAGTCGCCGTTTCTCCGTAATATTTTTCACATACTTCAGATCTTGCCTACACACAAGTTTTCACCATTTAATTAAACAGATTTAAATGATATAAGCTCCTGCTTGGACACAGCTATTATAAAGCAGTGTCACTCAGTTCAGTTTCAACTCATTCTCAACCTTTTAAGTAGCAGGGCTTATATTAACAGAAGAGCACCTGCGTAAGGGTTTGCCCTGGTCCAGACAGACAGACAGGTTTATAATCCCACTTTAAGATTAGCCAGAGTCAGCTGAGTGCAGACATGTCTTTGACTGCCTGCTCACGGCTTCATGACGATAAGTTATTTTCCGACCACAAAGCCCGTCAAAACTTTTAAGACCGTTTCTCCTGGAATTTTGATTACCCAAAATCATATTTCTCAAAGGATGGGGAGTATATTCTCCTCTACTCAAGGCCTCTGAGAATGCGACCTCTAAAACGAATGCCTTCAAAAGAAACGTGAATTATTGTTCATCACTTACAGGTCAGCTCACGGAAGCAGGGAAGTCTGACACCTTAATTGAGGGTATAAGTTGTCAGGAGGAAACACACAATCCATTAATATTGTTATTCTTAGCATATGTTTGGTGTTTTGAAGAAGGCCAAAAAGCACTCTGTTTGAAAGTTTCTTACACTTTTCTTACTAATCTGATCTTCTTCAGGTTAAGGGTTAACAGCACTTGAGGGTCAGCAAAGGGAAGCCTGCGTTAGAGCTGCCTGCCTAGTGTCAGACCCAAGGATGTATCAGGCACCATCGGCTTCCAATATCATGAGACCTTTGACCCTTCAGCCAGAAAAACATAAATACATCCGGAAGAATTTGATGAATTTATTTTTTAAGGAAGTTTTCTGTCTCGCTTGCTTAGTGCTCTGTAAAGGAGCCGCTGGTCTCCATGTCTCTGGCCCCACTTCTTTAACGCATCACACAGAGTTTGTGCCGTCTTCTACCTAAAGCCCGTGGTACTGACGTACAGTTACAGCAGTAAAACAATTCCAAGAACATTGTATGTAGCTTAAGAATTCCAGATCTGCCCCAAGGTTTAATTCAGGCTGTTAAAGACCGTTGGTCTGGATTCTGAAGCCAGCATCTTGCTATGGCCAAATGCCAACTATTGAGGACCAAGGACATCAGGACTCCGGGAAGGAAAAAAAAAATCATTAGGAGCAACTGTAATGGAAGAGGGAGCAACGAATTGTCTGTTGGGATCAACATCACACTTGGCAGGGTGCACACCTGTAAAATGTCACCAGCTTGCCTCGCAACAGGGGGCACCGAGCGCTGCCCAGGTCCTGCCCCTCGGCACGCAGAGCAGCCTTTCCAGAGAGCTCCGTAGCTCAACCAAGAGACTGCTTAGACTGACTCAGTTCTCAGGGACTTCACGTGCTTTTTTTCTCTTTTTTATGTCTGTACTTTCCAGAGTTGAAAGTACCTGCACTTGACATCCCCCATCAAACTCATTGCCACCTCAGTCAACAACTGTGTTACTTTAATGACATTTTCAGGAGCTGAACTTAACGGTGTTGGCGTGGCCTCCCCAGGAGCTGGGAGATGTGCTGGGGACACAAAGCTGTTCTGTCCCAGCTACCATCACTCCAGTGACAATTTACTCTTCCCCCCTGCGCTCTGGTGCCTTGATGACTTGGGGCTTTTTCCAACGTAACAAATAGAAGTTGAAGAAGTTGGAAGCACGTCGTTAATACAAGGGGAAACTTAAGAGAAATGCTTTTAACACCTAAAGCAAAGCTTGTTCTGTCAAGAGACTGAAGGCTTTTACCTCTGCTCCTTTTACGTATTCTGTGAAATTTTAATGCCCATCGAACTAGAACGCGCTTTAATAAATACTGAACTTTACACCGTGACAAAAAGGTGCGAGAGTTGATGGCGTAATGGCACGTCCGCATAACACACGAAGAACACAGGACAGAATGCACACTGATGACAAAATGCTCATTGACACAGGGAGAAAAGGAAAGGCAGAAAAATAAAAGGAGCTCAGAAAATGTTCGTGAAAATGAAATCCCTGCCTTAAGGGGCTTAGCTAATGGGAACTTTTCTTTTCTAAAGCATTAAATGCGGCCTCCCAAGCGTGATCAGTCCATGAACCCAAATGTCAGCTCCCAGTCACTAGCTGGCATTCAAAACAAGTTTTCCCACTTTTTGTAAAAGAGTGGTTATCTGCCCCTTGAAGTCCTGAGATAACTCGCAGGCTCCAGACACAGCCCCACTTCTCTCACGCTCCTCACGCTCAAAGCACAGATACTTCACCAAAGGGAAGAAAGGCAGCCTGGGAACTTCAGAAAACCATAAAAATAAAGAACGAACGAGGCCAATTTTCACCTATCACTGTGATCTCTAAATTGCCTTTAATAAGCTTCTGCAATAAAACGGGGAGCCTGGATTGCGGGCTGCTCGTCTGCGAAGGAGACAGCTCTATCTCCGTGCCGTGGCTTCTGCCTCCATCCCGGGCATATTAACTTCACTTATCTCCTCCCACAGACTGAAGGAGAAATAACCAGCTCTCGATTTCAGCACCTGTCCTTTATCTGTCTGTTTATGCCTTCTAAAAGGTTAATTACTCAGCTCGGACTTTCCCTGCCTTCCACAGTACATGGCTAAAAGTATACACTTAAAATAATGTTAATTATATTGTTTGTCTCCAGTCGGGACTGGAAGGAAAATATGAGTTAGATCTCCCATTTCCCAATAGTTATTTGCTAGGAAAATGCAGGATGTCTTTCCTCACACATAAACACACACACACACACACATATATCTCTATATGAGCTACTGCTAAGACGCACGCTCGCTTTTCATCCCATGTTGCTTCCCGCAGCGAAAGGGAGCCGGAGCACCAGGGTGTGCTACAAAACTGATAAGCACCATTATGCAGATCAGGATCATGGCTCTAAGTGCTGTTATTTTTAGTTGTTGTCTGTTCACGTTTGAACTATGGCCTAAGCCACAGTCAAGATCTGAATACGTGTGACGCCTCTTGCGCGCTCACTTCCTCGGCAAAGGCCAAGATAAGCAACTTGAAAACATTCACTGTATTAATCTGTGCATACATCAGGTACTTGTGCATAAGAAGAAAACACACCATTGTCTGAGCTGTAGGGAGGAGGATAGAAGTGCTGCTTCCATCCTCCTTTTTTCCAAATCAAAACCTCTCTGTGCTTCCACCACCTCCCTCGGAGAGCTTCAGCTGAAGGTGGTAATTTCTAGGAAGCAGAAGCAATATCTCTGCAGGGTCTCCTGTACTTCAGAGCACTTGAGTATCTTATGGCAACAGGCAAGGATGGCTTGAAAATCAATCAGCAATTAATTGCAAAGCTGATCTATAAATTCTTAAACTCCATGGCTTTGCATGCTGTAATTATGTGTAGGTGACATCACCCCAGACACAACAGACCCGTAATTCCTCCACAGGTTGTCCAGGCTGGCCAGGCAGACGCCAACTCCCATCCAGGAGCCACTTCTCTGAACTGGCCGTGCCCAAACCAGCACGTGTTAGAAAACTGTCCTTTCAGTAGGATATGTAGGTTGGTCTACGCATCTAAGACAGCTCCCAGCTCACAGTTGTGAGCTGAGAGACACTGACAGTACTGTGTGGGCAAAGTGACTGTGGGTAGGGCTGCTCCCACCCATCCAGACATGCCCAGAGAGTGTCGTTAAAGACGTGGATTAAAGCTTTCTTCTTTATTTAGCTGCTGAAACTCCCCAGAGTTGCCCAGGGTTGTTGTGTAACTGTGTCTTTAGCCTGATCTTAACATGATTTTGTTGAGCTTTAGCATGGCTTCCCCTGAAAACCTCAGAGATGGGAGTAGGAAGGTCTGAGGGACCACGAGACTCCTAGGAGGGGGGTACAAGGACAGTGGGCATGAAGACTCACAAGGTCACTTCTACAAGAGGGAATCACGTGCTGCTCATCATTACGGTTACATGATGATGTTGTGTGCATTTATAAATTAATGCACAACATTACAGATGCCAAGGTCAGGCTCACCAACTTATCTCCATGCAGGAGTAAGCTGCTCTAGACAGACTTCTGCTCATCAAAAGGGTTTTTGAAATTTAAAAAAATGACAAAACACAGTAGGCAGGAGTGGGCCGTGTAGAAGGATTATGTGCCAGACTGCCTGTGTTCACTTGGTAACTACCCCCAAACTCGAGCCCTTCGGAGGAAAGGTAGAGCTCAAAGTCACCCTACAAGCATCCTCAGAACTGGAAGTACTCGGCTCCTTGGTGAGGACTCACGGAGCTCTGCACCCGTCAAAGAATTCTGATCTCCTGATTTAAGTGCAATATAAACACGTAATGTTGAATGCTGTATATTGTTAACGCAGAAAATTTAAACTTGCTGGGATTTCACTCCAGAAACCACACTTGTTTGAACTGTGTCTCAACACACAGTTCAACTGGTACACTGACGAACTGGTAAAACCTTCATTTCTTTGTACGCAGCGTATTTGTTTAGCGATGGCTCTGTGTCAGGAATTAATTGCTGTAGCCTCTTAACGTAAGAGCTTTCAACTACCCACACGTAAGAATACACGCATTGTCAGAAAAAAGTAAAGGTCCAGCACTTCTCTGCACTCACAGCATCGAAGTGCAGCAAGGACACAACCTGTAGTTGGATCCAACAACCCCCGGGTGTTACTTAGGCTATTCCTGTACTGCAGCTCAGGACTCAAGACTCTAACCCAATCTCTCCCAAAGTAATTCAGTCCGAGTCACAAAATACACACCGTCTCAGGGACACGGGGAACTGCAGGAAAGACACTGGTATATGCAGCCAGCTAGATGATCCCCACTGGGTGTTATCAGGGTATAAATAAATTACCAGCCGTCGGCAATGGCCGTGCGTACTCAGTGTGCCTTATCAGACGATATTTTCCTAACGTTACCACAACAGAAATGGGTCTTGAGAAGACACTCTCGCTCTCTCATCATGGAGTAGGAACAAAAATGGCTCTGCAGAAAGCAGACAGTATTTAAAACACACTTGGCATATTGGCGAAGCAAAACTCGTCATGTGTTTAAAAAACACACACGGCTCCCGTTTAGTTACTTACCTACTTACGCAGATTTCATTATTGAAGTATTTAAATGTCACACAGCCATTAGTGGATTTTAGCCTCACAAAACCTGTCAAGTCGGTAAATCCCTCATGAGATTTGAGAGATTCTCAGAAGGGAATGGAGGGGTCTGCTCAGGATTACACAAAAAGCTTGTCATCTTGTTGACCAGACTTACAGGTCCCGAACTGATTTGCACTAGGTTGGTTAATTTTCAAGTAAAGCCTCAGAAATTTCTCTTTGTAGCATTTTACACGGATCCAGACAGAGGTGCAGAACATTAGAGAATGAAGAGTAAGTTAATAAAAAAAAAAAAAAAAATAAAATCAAAGTTTGGTTACAGTTTAACTAAATAACTGACGGAGAACCGAGACTGCATCTTTGAGATTGAAGAAAACCTTAGCCTTGGCAAATCACAATTCATCTGCACACTTCGATTTAAAATCTAACCAAGAAAACTCACCCAAACATTTAGCACAAATCAGGAATTTAAATTAAAACATACACATATGGCTATCCATAATGTAATCCCTTATCAGCCGCTATCGACGGGAGAAAAGATGTTTGGACGTTCCAGATATAAAGGGTATGGATGTAATTGATTGGAACAGTACACTTTAACTGATGAGGTCTCGAGCACTTACTCTGAGCCTGTCTTTGGGCAAAGCAACAGCTCCTTGCTTGATGATTTCCAGAACTCGCTCCACTGACAGCTCGGCTCCAGCTTGCTCTAATCGGGAGCTGAAAAAGCTGATCACCTGGAATGAAAAATCAGAGCACATAAATAAACACGAGAGATCTTTGCATCATTTTACACACAATGCTGCTGTCTTCTTTTCCTGGATAAATGTATCTGTACTTCTTAAAGAATAATCATGTTACTGCTTGTGTTGCAGCCAGGGAGACTCTGTTAATGTCAAATTAGTACAATTATCAGCGTCCTCCTGCAGTCAATTTTAACAGATAGATTATTTTACAATTTAACACAGACAGCTGAATTAATAAATTTACATTTTCAAGTACTGTGCACTGACATAGGATTATATTTCTATCTGTCAGTACTTCTGCATATCAGGATTTTTGAGGCCTTCCAGCCTGCTTTTTACAGGTTGGGCTAGAACTAGACGTCCATTTTCATGCATTTAGGTAAAATTCTTAAGAGTTTCAAAGAATTCTGGACAGAAGGCTTTAGGACAACTACTAGGTATCTCAAAACAACTACTTCATGGGGGGGTTTGTAGCACTCAAAACAACAGCAATAGGAGGGGCAGAAGGAAAGCCCAGAAAGCTCCTCTTCTCCCCAAATTAACCACCCGACGTGCCCCACGTATCTTCCCCACGAGAGTCCAGGCCCAAGGACCTGCACGTTCCCCCTCAATGCTCTCCTCCACGCACCTCCCTGGTGAGGCCAAACTGATTTTCACCATATTTTCCTCCCCGCTCCTTTTTCTGTGACCCAGCTGGTGCTTGTTAGCTAGAAGACAGTTAGGTCAGGCTTTAACTTTTATCCCTCTCCAAGCTCAGTAGGTCGCCCCAGAAGCAGACATCCCACGGGCAGTTCCCCATGTGGGACATCAGAAAACCTCCACTTCTGTAGCTCCTTTCATCCAGAAAAGAGCACACTTCGCAAACCCCATCCCTGATCCCAGAGGAACTCATCAGTCACGCAAGGGAATCCGAAACTCGTAACAAGGCAAAAAGGGTACGGGGCAAGATTTCAACACCTACTTAGAGCCCTTTGAAAGTACCACAAGATGGTCAGAGCCATTTGGTAGAGCCCTTACAGCACAGCTTTCGCTCGCTGCACGTGGTGCTGGTAGGTTCCTCAACACCTCCTGAGCTTTGGACACGCTCTTCTCCGAAAAGTCCTCGTCGTCCACTTGTATCTGAATCACAGCCTCCAGCGCACCGAGTAATCTTTGTTAATTCTCCCAAGGAGAAGGGGGGAAAAGTGTATTATAGTACAAAATCTCTGCTGAGCTCTCTTTGTTCTGCAGTGAGACACAGCTGGAGCCAGAAACCATTACCCTAATTATGCCTCCCAGCTCAGCGGCTGTTCATAAAACAAAGGCAGCTGATGGCTCGATTACTGTGAGATTCAAATTTGTTGTTCCTCTCTGGTGATCCCCGAAACCCTAGGCCTCCTTTTGAGCAGGTAGATTTGCGGGATCGCGGAATAAGTTTCTCTAGAAACTGAAGCACCAAGTGAGTGAGATCGTGACTAATGACACTGGCTGGAAGTTGAGTTTTTCAGGGATTTGGTTTTGTTTCTGTTCTGTTTTAAGCATCAGAAGTGTGGAAGTCAGTCAAAAAAAAAAAATAAATCAGGTTTAACCTTCTGTACTGTCCTTACGAATATCTCCATACTTAAATAGAGGGGAGAATTTCACTGCCTCTGGCAGATGCTGTAAGTTTTACATTCTTGGAGATAAGGGCCCGCTGTGATCTCTGATCCTCGAAAAAAGCAAGGGTAGGAAGATGTGCTGAGTTCAAAAGCAAAAGAACGAGAAATTACAGTGGAAAACAGCACAAAACAGCTTGAGCAGAGAGTGTGAGGACCTTGGAGCGAGGCTGACATGGTTTTGGCATAGAGTCTGGGACAAATTGCTGGTAGAGGATGCACAGCTCACAGAGGAACAAGAAAGTTGCCCACAAACTTTGGAAAAAAAAAATAAAAAAAAATGTTTCTGCATTTCAGCAGTCCTCTGATGTCAGTAATTGCTGGTGAAACCTATCCTCGCCCAGGGCAGGCTCACACAGGGAACCCACCCCACCAGCGCTGCCGTGTTAGCTCAAGTTCTGCTAAACCACAACAAAAGCAAAATTTAACATTCGGCTTTTAATCAAAAGGATAAAATGCTATCATAACGCATACACATAAAAAAAAATGAATGAAGCTCACAGATACTACCCGAATTCTGGCGTTTCCTATTTTGGAAAGCCAAAGCCTCCAATCTCCAACATGTTTTTAAAAGACTTTTATGTTTTTGTGGTAAAGGTACTAATCTTGGTGGAGTTGTGTTTCGCAGAGAACAAAAGCGAGATAGGTTTCCAGTATTTTCAGCCGATGTCAGCATTTCACAGAGGTTTTGACTGGCTATTTCTGGCATGCAGTCGACGACTGAAATTAAAAATATCTACTTTAACAATAATACTTATCTTTAAGTGTTATTTGCCTTACTACTTCAGAAAACATAGAATTGGAATAATTCTCTTTGTAACCCTGATAGCACAGTACCCCAGGGAGATACCCAGGTATCCAACGAATATCACAATGAAATAAAAAAAGAAGTTATATAGAGGAGAACCAGCAATGCTTATTACCATTAGATGAGTAATAAAAACAAAAAGCATCCAGCATTATAACCCTTCTGCCCAAGCTACCACCTTTTCTGTAGCAGAAGCTCTAACACATTACCTAGTGATCTGCCTAAATGTAAGAAAAATCAAAGCTTAATGTAATATTTATATATATTATGTATAAATAATATAAACATGTATCTTCCTTCAATACAGTTTTAATTATATTCCACACATAAATTACAGAGCTCTATTTAAAATAATAATGAAGATTAACAGATACTAACTACTTGTCCACTTAAAAAAAAAATGGGACCAGAAAAAGCAAATTGGCTGGGTAATATTGAATGAGATTCAAGATTTAGCACACGTCTTAAAACCCAGTGCTGAGCATAATACTGTAATGTAGAGAAAAAAGCAGATCTCAGGACAAATGAAGTAGGCAGAGAGGTGGTGTCCATCTTCTGATATTGCGAGAATTAATTTTCTCATTCATTATCTGCTCAACTAGCCTAAGAAAACAGAAAACAACTGCAAAGAAAAACGAAAAACCTAACGAGTTGCTGTGAGTTACTTGTTCCCAAGCGCAAGTCACGCGGTGTGCTAAAGGCCCTCTCCATGCGAGCAACATAACCCATTTTAAAAAGCTCGCCCTCCAATCTGGTTTCCATATTAACAGAGATTAAAAGGCACGTCTAATCCCGGATTAGACAACATCTCATCAGGAATATCTTATCAGTGACCAGATAAAATGATGTATCTACAGTGACTCGCCCCGTGCAAAGAGCCGAATTCTGGTTGTACAAGATACCCAAGTGTGTGGCGGGATGGGCATGTAGTGACATGGCTTGGCTGTCTTCAGCTCAGAGATTTCCAGGTGTTTTTTTTTTTTTAAAATATACCATTAATATAATCAAGAACTTGAAACAAAAACTGTTTTCTATAGTGATTTCAAAAATAGATTTTCATAAAGCTACTTCATTTAAGAGATCAATTTTCCCTGAAAGACTAATCTTTTCTTTTCTAAACAATAAATTTACAAATTATTTCCAGAGATTAAAAGTGATACAAGAAAGCTATGATAATTTAAAAGAGACATTTTACTCTTTGGAGATTTTTTTTTTAAAGATTACAATAGAATCACAGAACTGTCTGGGTTTGAAGGGACTTTTAAAGGTCGTCTAGTCCAACCCCCTGCAGTGAGCAGGGACACCTTCCACTGGATCAGGTTGCTCAGAGCCCCTTCCAGCCTGACCTGGAATGTCTCCAGGGATGGGGCATCCACCACCTCTTGGGCAACCCGTGCCAGGGTCTCACCACCCTCACAGTGAAGAACTTCTTCCTAACATCTAATCTCAATCTTCCCTGCTCTAGTTTAAAACCACTGCCCCTCATCCTGTCACTACAGACCCTTGTGAACAGTCCCTCCCCAGCTTTCCTGCAGCCCCTTCAGGCACTCGATCAGGTGCTATAAGGTCTCCCCGGAGCCTTCTCCTCTCCAGGCTGAGCAGCCCCAACTCTCTCAGCCTGTCCTCACAGCAGAGGTGCTCCAGCCCCCGATCATCTTTGTGGACCCGCTCCAGCAGGTGCACGACCTCCTTGTGCTGGGGGCTCCCGAGCTGGACACAGCCCTGCAGGTGGGGTCTCAGCAGAGCAGAGCAGAGGGGCAGAGCCACCTCTCGACCTGCTGGCCCCGCTGCTTCTGGGGCAGCCCAGCGTGGGATTGGCCTCCTGGGCTGCGAGCGCATCGTTGCCTCGTGTCCAGCTCTTCACCCACCCCCAGGTCCCTCTCTGTGGGGCTGCTCTCCAGCACATCATCCCCAGCCTGTGCTGGTAAGGAGGACGGCCCCGAGCCAGGTGCGGAATCTTGCACTTGGCCTTGCTGAACTCCGTGAGGTGCACAAGGGCTCACTTCTCCAGCTTGTCCAGGGCCCTCTGGGGGACATCCTGTCCCCCTGGCGTATCGACCGCACCGCTCAGCTGGGTGTCATCTGCAGACTTGGTGAGGCTGCCCTCGATCCCACTGTCTATGTCACTGATGAAGATGTCAGATGGCACTGGTCCCAGCAGGGACCCCTGAGGGACACCACTTGTCACCCGTCTCCGTCTGGACATGGAGCCATTGACCACCACCCTCTGGGTCCAGCCAATTCCATATCCACCGAGCAGCCCCCGCCCCAAACCCGTATGTCTGCAGCTCAGAGAGAAGGATGTTGTGGGGGATGTGACAAAGGCCTTGCAGAAGCCCACACAGATGACACCCGTTGCTCTTGCCTTGCCCACTGATGTAGTCACACCGTTGTAGAAAGCCGCAAGGTTGGTCAGGTGGGACCTGCCCTGGGTGAAGCCGTGCTGGCTGTGTTTAATCACCTCCCTGCCCTCCCTGTGCCTTAGCAGAGCCTCTGGGAGGATCTGTTCCATGATCTTCCCAGGCACAGAGGTGACGCTGACCGGTCGGTAGCTCCCAGGGTCTTCCTTTCTACCCTTTTCAAAGATGGGTATGATGTCTCCCTTCCTCCAGTCCCCAGGGACCCCATCTGACTGCCATGACTTTTCAAATATCATGGAGAGGGGCTTGATAGCTCCCTCAGCCAATCCCCTCAGGACTCAGGGACGCATCTCATCAGGTCCCATAGACCCACGTACATTTAGGTTCCTCAGGTGGTCACAAACCTTGTCGCTACCTACAGTGGGAGCGATTTCACTCCCCAGGTCCCCATCCTGCTGTCCTTCAAAATAACCACAATGTCTATTGTTTTCAACAGAGATTTCTATTTACTACAGCACACACCATGCAGCAGAGCTGTCAAGGACAAGATGTTTTCTCCACTTGGATTCTTTCAGTGGATGCTGAAGTGCTGTGATGTCCCAGCCCGTGCCCTAACTAACACTACAGCTCCTCACCCTCTCCCTCCAGCTAAAAATAACAGTACGAGCTGCTGCTGCCTCCTCTGCCTGCAACTGCCAAGGTTAACTTAGCAAAAGAGAAAAGAAAAAAACAAACAAACAAAAACTTGGCACCAAATGAAAAAGTTCTGATTCCTTTTTTTATCTTTATGTTGTGTTTGTTTTTTTTTTTTCTTCGGAAAGGGATAAGACACACATTTTGACATTGGCTATTTTACATTTCCATCCGCGTTCACCACCGATAGGAGTACGACGCTGTGCTGATGGCACAATGAAAGGGGAACGAAAGGAGAACACACACCTCTTGTCACAAAGTACCGTAGGATTAGCATCTCAGCTAAGAAGCTTCTTTGAGAGAACTGAAATCAGTGATGTTCAGTAGCCCATAGCCACACCCTCTGTCCTGGAGCACAGCGAGGCAAAGCTAACCCTCAGTGAATTAAGAAGGGATGAAACAGTGATCCAACAGCAGAAGAATGCAAAAGGTTTATCAAAGTTAAGTGCTGAAGTTTTTCAGCTTCACCTCGAAAGCAGGAGCATACTCAAAGAACTGTGAACTTTTCAAGGTTTTCTGTTCTTCTCATCTCCCCACTCCTAGCAAAGACAGTAGGTAGGAGTGGGGAGTAAAAAAGAAGAAAAGGGTAAAAAAAAAAAAAATCACTTCAAGTATTTAGCCAAGCTCTAGTAATCAGGGGGATCAAGGTTCTTCTATGGGCATTTTAAGGAAAACCAGGAAAAGTTAGTTCTCATGTCCACTGCAAGTCCTGCATGTCTTGAAATAGGAATTGCTACACCAAAATTGCTGAATCAATTTTAAAATCTTGCAAGGAAATGTCATTGGAGAATTAAATTCCCAATAGGAAATAGCATCAATCGAATCCTTTGCATCACTAAACCATTGCTCCTGACCTCCTGATTTCTATCAGGCTCTTTTGCAAACACGACTCCAGCAGCTCCTAGTTAAGCCTGTTCGACCACACCGTAGGAAATACGATGGTAATGAAAGGCAACGAGTTCTCATGATGGCCATGAACCAAACTCATCTTTAGCAATTACTAGAGAAGAGTCTCCAACAAATTCCTGGCACATCTGAGGTTGCTGACCAGATTACAGACCACCTCTGAAATGAAGGCATATAGATAGCTCACAGCTGAAACATTTTTGCAGGAGGGCAGAACAGGAAACACAGCGTTCCTCTTTGTTCACCATCCAGAGGAAGAATATCCCATTTAGCCAAACAAGATGCACAATATCCTATTAAGATGACTTTCTAAAATGAAAAGTAAATTAATAGGAAACAGAAGGTATTTTGATTTCAGTTTCATCTGTACAGCATTAACTGTTCCCATATGTTCCCAATCAGCTGGCAATGGTGATTTTTAGCTTATTTACGAAAAAAAGAGACAAATAAATAGTTTTCAACAAAAAAGTGTTCTATACACTGATAACCCTTAAACATTCAACCATTTCTGCCTCAACGACGAAGCACACAGATGTCACGTGTTATCTCCAGAGAAACATGAACAGTCCAAATCTTGAAGCAAAGTCCACAGTCACTGTGACCAAGTCCGTACCACAGTTAACCCAGGCAACCTACGTCCTGGTCTGGGCAGCTGGTGGAGCTCCAGAGCCATCCCCATGTTCGGGTGTGCCTACAGACCTGTCCTCTGTCCCAGCACCATCCTGTCAGGTATCTGCTATCCAGAGGTCTCCAACACTGAAGTCCCTGGAAACCTACCACAGGGCTTCGCTGTTGTTCACATCAGAAAGCCTTTCCTTACGTCGTGTGAATCCGCAGGTATGTGAAAAAAGGTCATCCCTTCACAGTAATGTTCTGTATGAAAAAGATCACACTGCCTTTAGCCTTCCTTTGCCTAATGGGCACCCGTTATATCTGTTCTTAGAGGTCCTGTCTTCTGCAGCTTTTGTTTCTCCCTAGAATTTCCTCCATGGTACCCGCTGAACACGAGCCAGCAGTGTGCCCAGGTGGCCAGGAAGGCCAAGGGCCCGCTGGCCTGGATCAGCAGTGGTGTGTCCAGCAGGAGCTGGGCAGCGACTGTGCCCCTGTGCTCGGTGCTGGTGAGGCCACAGCTTGAGCCCCGTGCTCAGCTCTGGGCCCATCGTGACAAGAAGGACATCGAGGTGCTGGAGCGGGTCCAGAGAAGGGCAGATGCCTCTCTCTATTTGCACTGTCAGCTCCTCATTACTACCTTCTCAGTACATTTTCCAACTAATTTTGCATCCAAATTTTAGCATTTTCACCTCTTCCGTGCTTCCTACTTGGTTTATGAGAACATTATGTGCAAAGAACAATAAGTATTAAAGTTAAGATATGTCATATCTATTTTATACATTCCTGACAAAGCAATGTGGCAACTGTTCTGGTGTCCAACACTCATTACAGATTGTACATATTCTCTATTTTGGTCAGATTTTTTCAATACAGAACCATGCTGTCTGTTAGTATTTTTGTATGAAATGCAAATCAGGACTACAGCTGAGGATCACAGAATTTTATACCGGAGGTAAGGAGGATTTCGCTGAAGAACAGAGAGATGTCAGAGTGACCAGAGCATAGCACACACTTCTGGCGGCACCCGATGATGGAAATTACTCTCATGCTTCTACTGTAGCGTTGGTGGAGACAATCCAAATGTACTTTGCTGTGTAATGACCAGAAAAAGTACCAACGGAGGGAGTCAGGACGTAGCAGACATGGTTTGGGGGTGTTCAGAAAGGTAGCTTCTCTCTGTCAACCCTCCATTACCAAAGTTGCAATGTCCACCACTTGCACCCGTGATTTATACACTCTGGGCCACCAAATTACACTGACCACAGCAGCCTGAAACCCAGTACAGTTCCCCAATAAATAGGAAATTGGTGGATTCTTCTCCCTCTGCATAATCAGCCTTGGCCACACGGAAAGTCTGGGCAGCTCACTATTCTGTCCCTGACAGCAGGCTGGGATAGATGCCTAAATAATATAAGAGCACGCTGAAAACAGGGAGATCGTCCCCATGAACACACCCTCCCAGCAACATACAGTTTAGGAATTTATTGAGTCAAAATCTTTAGAGACTCTTTTTTTCTTCACTGTTTTCTGACTTCTTTTGGAGCACACCTACACCCCAGACACTCACATCACCCTGTGTGACCGTGAGGATGGAGGTCCCACCTCCATCACTGCAGAGAAAAGCCTGAGCAACATCTGGGAGCCAGGAGCTCGTTTTGCTTCTTCTCAGGTACTGCCCACATGGTCTCAGACAAGCTCCCCTCAGGTCTGTAGTAAAACTAACATGATTTGCCACTTTTTCAAGGAAGACCAGCTAAAACGTTTTAGCTGCAGCACAGAAGACAGAGCCCGGTTCTGTCCAGGATGCTGCCAATACCGTGTATGAAATGGAGGACCTGACAGGGTAGGAAAGGAGTCAGCTGAATCTAATCTTTTATTCAGATCTGCAAGTCTGACAGCTCTCACCACTTGCCAGCTGGTGACAGGTACATTTAAAAAAAAAAATAAAAAAAAATAAATCTTTTTTTTTGACATCCTCGCTTCTCTAACAAAGGAGCTATTTAAAAATTCAACATGCTCCCTTGGAAAGCTTTAAATAGTTCCTGAATGTAACTGGCATTATGCTATAACCCAGCATTAAATAGTTTTGGGGAGGAATTGTTTAAATCACTAAGGAAAACCTACATTTAAGTGTTACAATGGAAAGGACACGCTGCTATCTGTGGGAGGAACAGGAATGTTGTGCAGAAGGATCTGGCCACCAGTAGTTTTCCTGGGTCTGGACAAGTAACCAGAGAAGTCCCTATCTCAGCCAGGAATGAAGAAGGCTCTTATCTTCACTGCACCATATCCTCTCTTTACACAACTTCAAGACATCTTGTCCTAATCATCCAGGCAGTATCAAGCTGGCAGTAGTCTGCAGCTGCCAAAAGTTTGGAGAGTTTTGAGCTCCAAATCCTCTAGTCTCCAAGCTCTTGCACGACCAGAAAATATGAAGTGAGACCAGAAGAAGAGATAGGTAAAGAGCAGGATTTCAGTTGAATGTTTAAAATTACTTGCCTTCATGGACGATCAGAAATACGTCAACTTGCTGTAATATTTTAAAATAAAACAGATCGAAACGGAACCTCAGCAGATTTTTATTCACACTGAATAAATGTGTTATTCACTAGAGTAAGAAATTCAGCACCCTGCGCAGCTTCCCGTTCCAGGATTTTGCATCCAGTGCCCATAGCGTGACGTCAAACACTGCTCAGGTGTGCAAATACTGAGTGGAGGGCAGAGAATAGTTCTTGAACTTAAAATCCACTATTTTCTAGCAGGAATCATTAGTCAGGTTCTCAACATGAACATGAAAGCCACTATCAGACGCAGTAGTAATTAATTAGCAACTGTTTTCCAAAGTCATGGAGAGCCACACCAGTAATGGCTTCTGATCCACAGCTATTTCCTCTTCTTTTCTCCTAACATGTTTACTTACCCAAAGGGATTGCTGTGGAGAGAAATCAACACACAGACACAGTTCAGGGAGTAAAGCAGCTGAGTGCCTGCTCTTAGCTATTTTAAAAAACAGTCCCTGTAATCACAGGCTAGTGATGGGAGTAAAAGAAGACTGGTTAATGATGAAAATTTGCTTTTTCTCCCTCGAAAGGCAGGTTTCTAACAAGAGGCGGTTAAGAGAAGCTGATGTGGTCCTGCCTTAGGGGACTGAAGATGTGTCACAGCTTGGGAACTTGATACCAGAGGCATCCCAAATCCCCCTGGCTCTGCCAAGGTAAAGAAGTTGCCCAGAATAAATCACAGGGTAGGCTCAGAAAATAGGGGAGAGAAACTCAGCATTTTAATATTTTTCAGAAGAAACTGTTAGACATTATGAGTATTTTCCGCCTCTCAAAAGGATAAAGAGCTCAAATAACAACACGTAATCATCCTTTAAATAACGTATCACTCACCAGATCTATATTTTGCATTATGTCCTGGAAGGAAGGGTGAGTTCGAAACTGCTCAAACAGATCCCTCTTGTAGAGCAGCGCGTACACCAAGTTCGGGTTGTGATGAAGAGAATTGGTCAGGCAGGAGTTGATGATCTCCAGCATCATTCGGATCACTTCCTCGATCACATTCAGGTCTTGTGCCTTTAAGAAAGGAAGAAAAAGTTAGTGTGCCCTTCCCCACTGTAAAATCTATTAGGTAAGAAAGACAGAGCACAGGTAATTATTACTAATGGAGCTATTAGCTGGTTAACATCGCAAGGGTGAGCAGATCCGGCATGCCTGGATCTGGAAAGAGATCTGTTTTCTGCCGTAATAACTCAAATTTTAACCGAAAAGCAGTGCACTCCAGTACTCTGCCTCATAGCTTGACTCTCTCAGCAGGAGCCATCCCCCTCATGCCAAAAAGCATTAACACATTGTTATCAGCGAAATTCACCAAGGGTTAAGTGGATGCAGTCTTTTCAATCCTTCCCATGCTAAGTAAAAGCACTTCAGTATACATTTAATTTAATTTAATACATTTTCTGTTGTGCCCCTTCTTCAGGAGGAGGGGTAAGGAGAAGAAGATGCAAAGAAAATCAGAAAAATAAAAAGTAGGTGGTGAAGAGAAAAGCGAAGACAGAAAGAAAACTGCCTGGATCAAACCCATTGCGCCTTGCTTGTCTGCCACCCTTCTCCAGACTTTGTCTCTGGCCTTTCTTTCTTACCTTTTTTTTTTTTTTTTGTACTTTTTGGCATTGAAGAATACTTGTAATAAATGAAAAAAAAGAAATCTCCTTTTGTAGTGCACTAAGCCTTTGCACTCAAGACAAACTTGTAGAGCTTTTCATCTTGTCAACGCCTTTGACAAACCATTCCTGATGATTTTGAAACTCAAGCTTTCTAAGATGAACCAGCTGGCACGTGAAGCCCTGCTAGCCTTCCCGATTTCTCTCCCTGGGGTGCACATTATCACAGAATCACAGGACCACAGAATCATTCAGGTTGGAAAAGACCCTTGGGATCACTGAGACCAACCATTAACCCTGAATCGGTCGGTCCAACCAGAGAGCTGTCTGTCCTCCCTTGGGGCAGAAGGAAAAAGCCAAGTCTACCTTGTTGACATTGTTTGGTCTCTCCACCACATCAAAGGTTGGACACTGAGACTCTACAGGTCTGGCAGGAATGTGAAACGCAGCAAACTGGCTTGAGATTTTGAGGTTGCATGAGCACTGAAACCACTGGCATCTCCTTTCGTCGACTGCCCACAAAAGCCGTCGTTTTCCGAGTTATCAAAAGGCACGTAAATCCTTCATAATGAGGCTGTGCTTGCAACAACATTTTGTTGGACTGTCGGTCAATCTGTACACAGCTGAGTTAATTCCTACTAAGGTGGTGTTGTAGGAATTGTCACTTGTCAGACACGCTCTTACCAAAGCAGCAGAGAACACCGCAACTTATCGTGACCCTGGTTAGACTCATAGAGAGAGTAAAATTCTTTGCTACCACTTTGCTCTGGCTGCTGTCAATGGAAAGCAAAGAGAGGTCTCCTCCTGCAAGCGTCGATACTGCCCTGCAGAAAGCAGCATCATTCCCCAAACCCACTCCTCCATCCCTTCAACAGCGCTGAGGACCCTGGAGAAGAAAGGACCACGACACGCAGCAGCAGTTATCCACAGCGCTCGTCTTCTGCGTGCACAAAGAAGCCTTAAGCCACAAAATCACAGAATCACAGAATCACAGAATGTTAAAGGTTGGAAGGGACCTTAAAGATCCTCTAGTCCAACCCCCCTGCCAGAGCAGGATCACCTACACTAGAGCGCACAGGAACATGTCCAGGCGGGTTTTGAATGTCTCCAGAGAAGGAGACTCCACAACCTCCTTCCGAAATTCTTGTCTGAAGAATAGTATTTGGTTAAATTAAATTTCTTCCTTTAGCAAGGATGTCTGACTGATTGTGGACATTACAAAATTTTTCCCCCCCCCGAACGTGAGGATCTCCTCCTCTTTTTTTAATAGCTTTGCCTGAGCCACCTAAATTGCCATTGTAGTGCAGCTAACAATGCTGGCAGAAACCCTCAGAAAGCTGATCACCGCAGCTACTGAGTCTGTCAGTAGGATTGCATTCTTCTATGACAGAAGCAACGCCTGCCTTCAAAGCACAGATGGTTTCTCCACCTGCAGTTTCCCAGTTAACGTGCTATGAAAGAGCAGGCCAGTTAGATGCTGCAAAATGTGTTATCATAGAATCATAGAATGTTAGGGATTGGAAGGGACCTCGAAAGATCATCAAGTCCAATCCCCCTGCCAGAGCAGGAATGCCTAGACTATGCCACACAGGAACGTGTCCAGGCAGGTCTTGAATGTCTCCAGAGAAGGAGACTCCACAACCTCCCTGGGCAGCCTGTTCCAGGGCTCCGTCACCCTCACTGAGAAGAAGTTTCTTCTCGAGTTTAAGCGGAACCTCTTATGTTCCAGTTTCAGCCCATTACCCCTTGTCCTATCAGTGGTTGTCACCGAGAAGAGCCTGGCTCCATCCTCGTGACACTCACCCTTGATATATTTGTAAACATTAATGAGGTCACCCCTCAGCCTCCTCTTCTCCAAACTAAAGAGCCCCAGCTCCTTCAGCCTTTTCTCATAAGGGAGATGCTCCACTCCCTTCATCATCCCAGTTGCCCTGTGCTGGACTCTCTCCAGCAGTTCCCTGTCTTTCTTGAACTGAGGGGCCCAGAACTGGACACAGTATTCCAGATGGGGTCTCACCAGGGCAGAGCAGAGGGGAAGGAGAACCTCTCTCGACGTACTAACCACCCCCCCTTCTAATACACCCCAGGATGCCATTGGCCTGTTATAAGGCAAAATACTAGACAAAACCTGAAATAATTCCTTCAGCCAGAATCTGAAGAAAAATCCGGACCTGGCTAACTCCTCTGTGGAGCGTTATGTGCCTACCAATTTGGATTTAATTCAGAATAAGGTATATTATGGCGGCTTTATAAAAAGTTTGAGCACTAGTATAATTCTCTCCGCAAAGCAACACCATGACCTAGTGACTGAGAAACTATCCTAAACTACAGAATGCATTACTTTTGCAGAAAGATTATGATTCAGGATCAAGTGAGATCCATCCACTTAGCAGAAACGTAATAGGCCACACAACTGCTTTTCAAAAACTAAACGCTTTTTAATAAAATATGTTTACCTTAAAACCTGGGTGTACAGCTAGTTTAAACAAAACATTGCTAACCATCTCCAAAAATGTGATTTCTAGAAAAGGTCAGATTCAAACAACTAAAAGTTACCAGAGGTTATTGCTTGGTAGTTACATTTAAAGATTTTTAAAGCTGATGGACAGAACCAGCCATCTGTTTTTCAGCTACAGTGTTCCAGGTGAAGAACCTAAGACCCAAATGAAGAACCCCAGGAGCTACAGTGAAGATTCTTATTCATACCTGACTATATATAGATTAAAAAAAAATAAATAGAAGAAGAATGAGCTCCATAAAAGACAGAGAAACGGGACTGAATCCCAGCATTGCATATATGTTATCTGGAGAGCTGTAGGCTCCTGTAATTAGCAATTAAAGCACTTGTAAAGGCTTAAAAGTTTTCAAAACAGGAAAAAACAAGCAGAAAGCCAAGGACAGCATTTGGATGAGACAATGGAGAAATGCTGTTAGAGCTGATAAAATGCTGCGTGCTTTTGTCGCTCTGTATCACCAGTATCAAGCTACGGCCCCTCTGCATCTAGACATGCCGTCAGGACAGATATAAATAAGGTTACAAAAATATTTTGCAATTGAAGACAAGAAAGTTTGTTCACTCCACACACTAACTTTAGGACCAGCTGGAAACAGCCAAAATGCTAAACACGTACAGCTAAGACAAGGACTCCCACATCAGCCACAGCAATCCTTTTTTTTTTTTTTTTCTTCCCCCTTTTTTCCTCCTTTCCTCTTTTTTGTTCGACAAAAAAAAGAGCCAGATATTGATTAGGGAGGGATGACAGGTAGGCAAGTTTCAATCTATTAAACACTATAGTTAAATGAGAAAGGAGTTAAAAGTAACAGCATCTTCAAATTGCTTGTAATGGACAAATTCAATGTGGTATTCACATTTTAAATTATTACAGTATTCCTCTGCAAAGCAGGGCTCAGTTGCCTTTGTTGACATCGATGAGTGTTAGCCCTTCCCCTCTCTTTTTTTTGTTTGTTGTATATTGCAAAGATTTTAATTTTTAAGGCAAAAAGCCAGAAGCTTGGTCATGTTCCAGCCAAACTAGGCAGGAAGAGCTACAGGAGATCTACGTACAGTTGTGGGTTAAAAGAAAAAGGAACAAACAAGCGATAATGTCAGAGAAAAGAGAATGGAAACAAGCTGAGAGGATGCAGAGGAAAATACAACGAGCACAGGAACGAGAACATTATCTGGAGAAAAATAAATTTGATAAATACCAACAAGGAACACAGAAATGTGCAAAGCCAAGGCAAAATACAGGCACTGCTCGAGGTTCTTGTCTCTGTCTTGGAATGCTGTTGTTTCCTTACTGCAACATAACTAATAATTAGCACGACATTCTCCTGGGCAAAGACTTGCAAAGAATTCAGTACTTGCTGCTGGAAAAACACCAAAGTGTAAAAACAGTCGAAAAAGTGTATGGCTTATAAAATATCAGAGAAGTCAAGCAGCCTAAACACTGAACTTCAGACAGGTGATCACAAACCGGTTCCTTACAGGCATATTTACCCCTCAAAACAAAAAGCAGCTGAATCACTGTCAGTGGAGGATGCATGATCTCAGTGTCACCAAAGACCCGCTTAATTTGTGGTACCCATCTTCTGGTTTCTACATAAAAACACTCTGAGTGCTCATCTTTTTAATTTAATTTGACATTAAATTAATTTTAATTTTTACACTAATAAATAACTGGCTAAAAAAGTTCTGTTGTGAATGAATGCAAAACCCTGGTCTCTAAATGTTAATAAGAAATGTATTCCGTATATTCTCAGTCACTAGGTCATCCTACTGCACTGGGGAGAGAATGATGCCAACGCTCAGAGCTTTTTAAAAGCCACCATAATACACCATATTCTGAGCAAAGATCTGCTGGACACTCGGCTACAGCATCTGTCCCATGAGGTCATGCTGCCCGACCTGGATTAACCAGCAACGGCAGCCACCAGGCCACAGCAGTGAGAGCACAGCTGAATCCGAGGAATTACTGAAGTCTTGATTTCGGGGTGAGGAATGAAAAAAATTACAGTTTTTTCTCAAGTTAAAAACTCAGGCGTTCAATACCTGAAAAGGGGGCTTAGAAGAAAGATGGGACAGGCTGTTTAGCAGGGCCTGGTACGACAGGACAAGGGGGATGGTCTTTAACTCAAAGAGGAGAGATTCACCCTGGATATATATGGAAGAAGTTCTTTACAGTGAGGGTGGTGAGACCCTGGCACAGGTTGCCCAGAGACGTGGTGGATGCCCCATCCCTGGAGACATTCCAGGTCAGGCTGGACGGGGCTCTGAGCAACCTGTTCTAAAGCTGTCCCTGCTCACTGCAGGGGGTTGGACCAGATGACCTCTAAAGGTCCCTTCCCACCCAAACCATTCGATGATTCTATTCCACGATTCTAAAACGCATTTGTGCACAAACGCGAGTTTCATGATGCATCCATACGATGGGTTGTAATAGTATATATTTATCTACTGTGAGCTAGAATTCACTTAAATAGATTTATTTTTTTTTCTTGGATGTATCGTAGAATCCTAGAATGGCCTGGGTTGGAAGGGACCTTAGAGAACATTTAACCCAACCTCCCTGTCACGGGCAGGGACGCCTCTCAGCTAGGTCAGGCTACTCAAGGCTCTGTCCAACCTGGCCTTGAACACCTCCAGGGAGGGGGCAGCCACAACCTCTCTGGGCAATTTGTTCCAAAGTCTTGCCACCCTCGGACTGAAGAATTTCTTCCTAAGATCTAATCTAAATCTATTCTCCTTCAACTTAAACCCATTTCCCCTTGTCCTATCAGTGGACACTCTTGTACAAAGTCCCTCCCCAGCCTTCCTGTAGGATCCCTTCAGGTACTGAAGGCAGCTACTAGGTCCCGCCGAAGTCTTCTCTTTTCAATACTGAACAATCCCAGCTCCCGCTGCCTGTCCTCGTAGCAGAGCTGCTCCAGCCCCTGGATCATCTTTGTGGCCTCCTCTGAACGTGCTCCAACAGTTCTATGTCCCTCTTACAGTGGGGACACCAGAACTGGACGCAGTACAGTAATCCACAATCCAATGCAACAAATAATTGTGAGTTTAACCAGGTCTGCTTTGCAACTTTTTTAAGAATCAGACTTTTAAATTTGTGGTGAGATCCACACAAACAATGCTATACAGTATATGACAATATTTGCAGACCTCCAGTACAGTACTGCTTACTACAAAAGCACTCACATCGCAGCATTTTTTTTCCAGCCGACTGATACTTTCAGCCAAAAAACCGCTAGAGGTTTCTGCCTGTTGAAATGGCATGACGACGACTGCTATCAAAAAGGCAGTTATACAGTTAGGGCAATCTGAGCAGGAAGCAGCTTATCTGCCTAAAAAAACAAAACCCAAGCAAGGATGGGTAATGCAATACGCTACAACCGCACAATGTAAATAGGGTAAAAAAACCCAAAACATCCAAACAAAAAAAAAAAACAAACCCACCCCATACTAGGAAATCCACACTGCAATGGAGTCTTAATGCAAAGAACCCTATGAAGTAAAGTGGAAATGTCACCTCTAATAGCAAAAGAAACACATGATGGAAATGCAGGCTGACAAAAAAACCATGTCCGAGCACAGTTCTGCACTTACTGCTTATGGTACTGAATGGCTTTTAGCGAGTGGTGTTTTGCTGCCAGCAACAGGATGCCTTGACATTTGAATTTTCAGAAGTGACACTTCCTTTATGTCGAAGCTCGGTGGCTGCAGTTCCGCCCCTCTCTGGTGGAACGGGGAGCACACGCAGTATTGCTAAAGCTGTAAAGAATCTACTTAAAGGACCTTTAGATGGAGAAGCTTTACCGGTTTCCTACCTAGCAACTCCACAATTCAAAGCAGCAAAAGCATCTCTGACTTCCCACGTTCCCAGTTATCTCTGGCTTCCCCTTGAAGGTCACCTGCTCCTTATGCTTCTCTCTGCATGTCCAGTCCTCCTCTCCCAGCCAGGCAGCATAGAGGAAGAGTCAGAGGAAGGTTCAGCAAGCACTGGGTATGGCTGTATCCAGGCAGTGACCACCCATGGGGACCACCCATCCTCGGATCTGAGGCTGAAGGCTACCATATGGGTGAGGTAATACAGAGGCAAGGTGAGGGTGAAGGTTGTGCAGGCAGCATTAATTACGGCTTTTCTTCATTTTGAGCCCTGATCTGTGATGCCTCGCTACAATTCTTCACGTGTGATATTTTGAGTGAGGTTTCCCCCCCAAAAAACCCCACAATTTGTGAATATAAAACATAAAAACTTGTAAACAACTGCTTCCTCGGTGACGCAGATATGACTTTAAAAGCAATTCTGTCAACAACGGGAAACAAAAGGAGGGAAACAAAAGGATACGCGTACCACATACTTAACACTTATCAAAAAGGCTAAGAATGCCAAATTAACCCCAAACAGACAGCTCCTGCCATTCTGCTTTTTACCAGGGAGAAACAAGGAGGGAAAACTGGGTAGACTGTTCCAGGCTCATTAGCTGCATCCACAAAGTCTAGATGAACAGACAGCTTCCGTTCATTTTCCACTACATTTTTTTTATCAGCTAGATTTATCCACGCTAAGCAGTGCTTCAGATGAAGATGGTTTTGGACATTCAGCAGTTATCTCTTTGATGCCTGCCTGTAACACAGCTACTATAAACTCCAGGGTGATGTACTCTTTTCTGTGCAACAGACAAGTTGGCAGCTCCGGGGAACTTCACCTTGATAACACAATTTAACAGCACCCACCATTATAATGATGTAAACTTCCCTTTCCTCTTTAGAGGGGGATTTCTACAGTTAAAACAGTTTCAAATAATTTACTTTATTTTTAGTTACTTTAAGAGAAGCATATGCATCTTGTTTGTATTAGCTTTGGGGAGCTTCCAAGAGAGCTGTCTGAATTTCCTGCATTTTCAGCAGAAAATAAAACCTTCAGCAAAATAAACTCACTCTGCCAAAGGAGTGGAAGAGAGGAGGGGAAAGAAGGAAGCGCATGAGAAAGCTGCTCTTACATTCAATGCGCAAATGAACTTCAAAGCCAAGCCTTCGGTGACAGAAATCTTATCTTCATCTATTTTACTGGCATACGCTCTCTGGCTGCGGTATGTCAAACCCAGATAACTTCTGGCCATGCTGAATTGTGGGAAAGCAGGTATTAAGTGAAAAATTGCAGGGCTTATGGCGAGTATAACCTCAAAAACTAAACCCAGCATCGCTGCTTAGCAGTGAAAGTAGGGCATCACATCGACAGCAAAGTTTAGTAAATAAAAATGCCATTCTGACACTCACTATTGCTGCCTTCCTGAACAACCAAGCTGAAAGCAGATTTTCAGCACTGTCTCACCGTTTGGTCAAGCCAGTCCAAGTAATCCCAAGGCAAACACAACCCTCTTGGCCCCCACCCCGACACAAACCTCCAGGATGGCCTGGGACAAGGCTACACCCAAGAAAATGCCGTGGTGGTGTGTCCTGTCCCGGAGAAAACAGACTGGGAAAAGTTTGCTCTTGCAGGAAAACGCATCAAATGATGCCTGCCAAGGTACCAAACCCAACTGCTTCCATCTTCCAAAAACCTATTTCCCACAGGGCTTGATTTCAGTAGCCACTCTCCAAAAAAAAAAAAGTAAATCTGTTCCTAAGGACATCTATAAATCTGAGTGAAGGTGCAGATGCATTATTGGTACTTCTCATGTCACTTCACCATGTTTATTACTCAGCCAACCTGCAGCTAATCCACAACTCATCTCCTGGTCACACCTTTGCCTTCATCTCTTGTGCCACCCATCTCCTTGCTAACTCTGAAATTCCAACCCTAAAACACTTCACATTGAGAAACTTCAACTCAGCCCCACTCTCCTACAAAGTCAGGTTCCCAAATCAATTAAAAAAATTCTAGACATTGGTGTAAATTCCCTCAGTGCTTTACTGATTCTTGGTGATGCTTCATTCTTGTAGCCCTGTGTCCATTTTACCTGTTTTGGTTTACTCAGTTCTTGTACTGCACGTACCCCCTAAGCTGTTCTGCAAGTAGCACTCCTCTGCTTTAACAGGGAAAAAAAGAGCAGCCACCTGGACCCAAAAGGATGGAGAAAACTCAAGTGCAGGAGAGATGCAGACTTTGCCATTTTTGTGAGGCTGGGATTCAGCATCATGACAGCAGAGGGTGTCCAGTTCCAGAGAACAGGACTTTATAGCCCTTCTCTTTGCCATTTCATCCCAGCATCCTGGCTTTTCCAAACTCCGTTCTTGGGAAGCTCCCACCTAATTCAAGTGCTGAATCCCACCTCGGAACACAAAGGGCTGACAAGTCTCCTTTCCCAGAAATTTCCTAAAATGGTAAAATGACAAACCTAATGAAATAAAATCAGTTTCACCCTAACTAGCTAAAAAAGAGTAAATTACGATGGAAGGCGTCTACTCAGGGTCAAGCTTCAGAGGATGGTCTAAGCTGACTGAGTAGCTCCAGCGTAAGAGGATCCACCACAGGGCCCAAAATACCTGAGGGTCACCAGCCAAGGGCTCCAACACTTTCCACACAAGAACACAGTATTTCCAAGATAGTCCACGCAAAAGTATTGTATTTCCAAACCACATGTAACCATGACAAGAAAATGCATTGAATATTCAGTAAAACTAAACCAAATAGTTTTCTAAGGTCTCACAAAACCTGGGAAGCAACTGCTGCTAGGAAAATTACAACGTTCAAAGAAAATGAAAGTTAAAACTGCAAATCTGTTTTTTTTTCTCTAATTATACCTGAAAAAATAATGAAATTTTTCTACTGTTGAAAGGAAACGGAGAATTCTCCTTGAAACTAGGCAGTATTCCCTAGAGGTATGGGAAGGTTTTGTTTGGTTTGACTGGTAGAACAGGAAAGGACCAGTTCCATATGCAACCACAACGCCACCATATAGAGGTAAATAAATCATCATGGTACAAGCTTTAATTAACAGAATCAGTCTACCCTGAGTAGAGTTCAAGGACATTAAAGACGTTACTCAAATCAAAAAGTTTCCGATTCCAGCACTACATGAGCAGCCTGGCTGCAAAATGTCACCAGCAAAACTGCTCAGAGGTGTTGCGCAGTAATTACTGCCGCGTGAGCTGAAACTTTGACACTTTGAAGGTCTTACATAACACTCACATCAAGTTTCGGATTTTTCCACGCAATATTTAAGTGCTACTTAATGAAATCTCTAGACCCAAAAGTGTATTCCTTAACCACGACTTCTGATGAAACCCTTCTCACTTTTTGCAGGAGGGTACAGTTGCTGACAGACGCACTGGTGTTTGTGTTTCTAAGATTCCTCATCGTACCTTTAATGCTTGTTTGGCGTAGGTTCTTATCCTTTTCACCCTTTGTGATGTTTTAACTGAAGTAGAGAAGCCCTTACTTCTATCATGAAGAAGAATAAAATGCAAAAACATTACATTTTGCAGAGAGAAAAAAAGACCGATGAGCAATTCAAACCCAGTAGTTTTATTTACGTTTTCCCTTCACACCTCCCAAACTTTCTTCCACATAGTACGCCACAGTTACAGCAACGTAATTTATCCGCCAGTTCCTTCTAGTCCCAGCATCCTCGCTATCAACTATTTTCTTCACCTTTGGTATTAAGTTCAGCAGTAACAACTATGACACTCCTTGCAAAACACACACACATCTAAGAGAGTATTTCCAACAAACCAGCTGCTGCCATTCAAGAAAATCATTCTGTTCTATAGATTTTGCAGATAAAAGCAATTTTAATTGAGAAAACATCAAAACTAACTGAATGATTGCCAATCCCTCACCGAAGCCGAGTTCACAAGTTCCCCACTGGTTTCTCACTAATTCCATCCTGCGGTTCAGCATCTTTGCCTTGACATTTCAAAACCATCATTGCCCTGGAACTATGACAGTCGTCTTCCACTGAAAGTACCCCTCTGAATAATTCAGACCCTACTGAAGAGAAGAAACATCACCAGCAAGACTGTGGAATCCAAGTCCTCAATAATAAGAATGGATTGCATCAAGTTTCCATCATTTCCACACCCAAGCAGATCTTCTGTTCCTGATGACACAGAGGACGTTGGTGGGAAAAGTCAGTGCTGCTCTACGCATGCCCAGCAGCCAAGAGATTGTATTCTTGCCCTTAGGAGGAAAACTGCTACTGAAATTTCCATGGGAGGCGTAAGAAAGTCAGAAGGAGTTTGCAGAGCAGACCCCTCCATCATTGCAATCTGGGGAATGTCAAGGAGGCAAGCGAAGCGGCGTTACTGCCGAGGCCGCCCAGCATTCCTCTCGTGCCTTGGCAGCAAAAGGATCCGGCTTTGCTCACACAAGAAAGGTGAACCAAGTTGGGCAAGAAATTAACAGAAACTCAGCACAGATTAGGAAGAAAAAAAAAACAAAACCAAAAAATAGACTGCCTCCTGACGGTATTAGCCACGTTTAAAAATTATAATAAAGGTTGATTTAATCTGTTGCTGTTGATACAAAAGGTGACTGTGCACAGAGAAAATATGTGATGATGGTGTAGAATCCTCTGAATGTTGTAGGTCCCTAAATACGAGCAGTACATGATAAAAAAGTCAGGTCCCAGGTAACAGACACTTGATAAGGGATTACAGTACAAGATTCCCAAACTCTTGTGAACAGCGATTTGTTGCTGATTTTACCTGAGAGCTGAAGATAAATCATGGAGAATCCTTTTACTTCTTTTACTGATACAGCAGCATTGTTAGAAAAGTATTTCAGAAATAAAACTCCTTATAAGACCACTTGGCATACAGACTATAAAAATTCTTTCAATGGAGTTAAACTAATTTTAAATTTAATTAAAAGATGTGAGAAATCTATCATATTAAAAGGAAAAACTGCATTATTGATCTTTGAAGTGGTTTGCCGTCTAAAGGATCTATACCTATATTATAAATAATATAGGTAAGCCCTCTATTATTAAAATATAATAAAGTACAGTTAAGGGGTTTTATTCGTTTTCCTCTTATTTTACCAGCTCTACCAAACTAGTCACTGCCAGCAGTATCATTTATTCTACTAAGAGCAGCCTGAAAAACCTCCATAACCAAATTTCAAGAGCTGCTCTCTCTGGTTGAATAAAACACAAATAGGAAGGAGATGAGAAACAGCCTTTTGAGAGCTGATAGCAAGCAAGCCAAGTAAGCAGAGTAACTTTTAGATTAAATGTTGGTTTTACTACATTCCGTCTTATTTTTTCAAGTGCATTCCCCCGGACACCGCACGAGTTCTGATAAACAGAGAAGCTGATGACCAGCACTCCACTTCCTAATGACTGGTCTGGAAGCACACAGCAGCCGTAGCCTGAACGTCAAAAAAATGAACCTGTAACTGAGGTCTGGAAAACCCAAAGCTCTCAGAAAATAATTCTAGAAGTCTACGCACACAGGTACTTGTTCCAAAATGAACTATAAGCAATAGACAACATTTTCTCAGATGTTCAAGCAAACACTTTTTCATGTAAATATGTAAAAACTGCATCATCCAACTAAATAAAATTTCCTGAAATATTTATGAAGTCTCATCTATTTTGGGACAAAACTTAACTTTGTGTAGTCTGGTTCATAAAGTGCAGCAGTGCCAGACATGGACAAGATAAGAGATCACCGTGTTTGAAAGGCAGAGAATCACTTGGGCAAGCGGCACATGCACCCTGGAGTGAGTCAACTGCTTCCCACCAAAATCCTATAGGTAATTATGAATGTTTGCCTATAAATTCAGCTAAGTCATCCATGATTAACAGTTCACCACAAGGTAAGATGGTTAATTAATTGTAGAAAAACAATTTCATACTTCATAGTGATCTAGTGAAGCTTTTTCTTATGGGAATATGACGTTTTTCTACCGCTTTGATATCTCAAAATCTAGAAGACAAGCATTATTATTTGTTCAGATAATAATTTTTTTCCCCTCTGCACTGAGCAAGCATCTGACTTCTCTGCAAGCGCCATGAGCAAGTTGCTGGTGAGTAGCTTAAAGATCTGCCTTTAGGAACTGCAACATCTGTTTTCTTTTTTTGATTTATCCAGAGGGAAGAGATACGCTCAGGATTTTGATTCCTATTGCAACGAAAGAATTTATCTAACCTGTAATGTTACAACCCACCTTCTTTTCTCTGGAATAGGAAGGCTGGCTTTTGCTATGAGTAAACAGTATCTTTAAGGTCAAGAGTTTGGGTTAGCACACATCCAAAGGCTGGAGCGGAACAGCCTCTGTACGCGCCGTACCGGCTTGGTAACAAGAAAAATGCAGCAGAACACAGTGTCTTTGAAGAACATGTCATAGTCTTCAGCAGCAGGCCACAGCTCACTCAGTTTGGGCTCAAGCCTAAATATGTGCAAGAGCAGTTCTGGAAAACCTCCACCACATTCCAGTAACGTATCTGAAGGGCAATAAAAAAATAAATAAAATAGTAATAATAAAAAAAAAAATCTTCCTCGTCTCAACTCGGTCTCAGAGCAGCAATCACAAACATCCCCCAACGGTGCTGGGGATAAGAATACAGCGAGATTAAATAGCGGTAATATATTAAAGCCTTTTCTTGTTATAAATGTTTTAAAAGATACTTCCTTGAAATGGCTTTATGTTTGGCATTTCACTGGCAGAAAACAGATGTAGAATATGACTATCAGCCTTTCGGTTTTCTGAATTTCTTTCCCACTTTGAAAAACATTCGGAAATTTTATGTTGGTCTAAATAAATAATAGAAAAAAGAGAGCATTTGTTTATGTGTTAATCCAAAACCTCTCCTGCTGTTGCCTTAAAATTAAAGCTGCAGGGTCAAACCCTCAAAAACCAGACATCAGGCTGAAAGCACACGCTTCCCCTTGTGCCAATGCTTATGCATTAAGACATAATTTAATTAAAAGCTCAGGTAACTATCATCAGTCCTTCAACCATCACATTTCTATCTAACTCAGAGCATGTTAAGAATTGATGCTTTTTGTCCAATTTCTAGGTTATTGTTTCTGTAATCCCAATTCCGTGGAAGAATTCCTATTTACAAAAACTGATTTAGCATATGAAATGTGCAAGGTGTTCCTCCATCTCACTTAGTTCCTAACTACAAAGAAACAAGAAATTTAAGAGAAATCACTGGTCACATGAAAGGAGAATAAACGTTTATCCTTCCGGTTACACCTGTGAAAAGCATTAGGGTGACTTTAAAGAATTGAACGAGCAGGGGAAAAAAAGAGATTTTTCTCAGTTTTTTATTTCTGAATACACTCTTCATGTCTTTTGACAGGTTTCCGACTGAGTTCTCTCACAGAGAACACGAATCCACTGCTGTCAATAAGGACAAAACAAATTAAAATTCTCTATTCTGCATTTCTTCAATGATTCTTTTCAGGCCAAGGAGGAAATCAGTTTTCAGTTAGGGGCTTATTTCGCTGCATGTGATGCTGCTTCTGCGCAGCCGGAGAAGAACCAGCCCTGTCAGGGGGCTTTGGGTTTTGAGTTTCTGCCTGTATCAATAATTTGCCTTCTCCAAACCCTTCTTCTCTTTCACGTCACGACTGTCTTTCAACCCTAACTGACTCATTCTCTTTAAAATATTCTCCTTTCCTTCGTCCCATCACAACCATCTCTGGCCACCCACGCTGCCAATTCACCTGCATCACGACATTCTGGGTAACACCAGCAGCAGCCTCCAGCGGGAGAGTTGCCCTCTGTGGGACAGGGGGGTAACATCTCTGCAGGAAGACAGATTTTCAGTCGATGAGACTGTGCATCCGTAACTCGGACACAACTGGACTAAGTGTGACTGTACAGGTCGAAAAAGGTCCCGTTTCAACTTCCTCACGTTTCGGTTCAGACAGATTCGAGCAGCAATTTGACAGGTGAAGAATTTCATGTGTGGTTTTATCCACGGACTGAAGCACGCTATCTGCCTCTTATTTTATTTCCAAATCACAAAGTCTTGATTTACCTTCATTTCTCGTATCACCTCCACCTATCTTTCCATTTCCAAATCACAGATATCTATCAGGAAGGAATCCAAAGATCCCTGTTGTTCTATTTTTTTGTTAACTATTGACTACCCTTTCATATCAATGAATTGATTTTTTTTTTTTTTTTTAAAACAACTAAGAAGAATTCCAAAGCTTCACTGGTCAGTCCCCGTAAAATACAAAGAGAAGCTGGAAATAGATGGTGCAACATTAAAAGTTCTCATGTTTTGCCAATATCTCATGTAGAAGAAATAGTGTAAAAGATTCCAAGTCCAATTAAGTATTTAGCACCAAACATCCTAAAAGGGCCTGAGCAGACTTCCTTCTGCATACGCTTCCTTTACTTTATATGGCTGCGTGTTTAAAAAAAATTACTGAGATGTTTATAACATACGGTAACATACTTCTAGTTTTTAAGCACTACATTTTTGAGTCAAAACCTTGCTTTAAGAACACTAAAAGTTTGTTTTACCACATTGTTGAAACATACAGCAGTCACAAAAATAAATCCTGCTCTGTGGGGAGCTACTGCACAGGGTTTTTCTGTTTGTCTGTGGATGTCCAGAGCCATCAACTTCTCCTGGATAGCGCTGAACAGCAGGCAGAAGGAAAAGCTTCCAAATCAGCAAAGAAAGATCACAGAATCATAGAATGGCCCAGGCTGGAAGGGACCTTAGAGATCATCTAACCCAACCTCCCTGTCCTGGGCAGGGACGCCTCTCAACTAGATCAGGCTACTCAAGGCTCTGTCCAACCTGGCCTTCAACACCTCCAGGGAGGGGGCAGTCACAACATCTCTGGGCAATTTATTCCAAAGTCTTGCCACCCTCGTACTGAAGAATTTCTTCCTCAGATCTAATCTAAACCTATTCTCCTTCAACTTAAACCCATTTCCCCTTGTCCTATTGGTGGATACTCCTGTAAAAAGTCCCTCCCCAGCCTCCCTGTAGGATCCCTTCAGGTATTGAAGGCAGCTACTAGGTCTCCCAGAGTCTTCTCTTTTCAAGACTGAACAATCCCAGCTCCCTCAGCCTGTCCTCGTAGCAGAGCTGCTCCAGCCCCTGGATCATCTTTGTGGCCTCCTCTGAACTCGTTCCAACAGTTCTATGTCCCTCTTATGGTGGGGACACCACAACTGGATGCAGGATTTGAGGTGGGGTCTCACCAGAGCAGAGTAAAGGGGGAGAATCCCCTCTCTTGCCCTGCTGGCCACACTCTTGATACATGCCAGGACAAGGTTGGCCTTCTGGGCTGCAGGAGCGCCCTGCCGGCTCATGCTGAGCTTCTCATCTATCAACACCCCCAAATCCTTCTCTTCAGGGCTACTCTCAACCTAAAGATGCTTTAGAGTATCAATACTGTTACTTTTTTCATCCAAGCACTTCAAAATTTGTCATTAGTCTGAACTGAGCAAATGTTGCCTTACAAGGCAGAAATAAATGGTATTTACAGAGGGCCTTGTGAAGGCCTTCTCTCAATAATATACCCCATAGCCTCTCTGCAGCTTATGTCCCATCCCTCCCCAGGCTCTTCCGTATTCCTGGTATCGCAGCAACTAGATGCACAGTGAAAAAAATCAGCTTTCAAAACTCCACTGCTTACGCTGGGCAGGTGTGAAGGGATCCCGAGACAGTGCTCATTCATTTCTGCAACACAGTCTGATATTTTAGCTTAATCATCTCCTTTTCTAACGACCTACTGTGACCTGCTCTGGGTGATCCTGCTCTGGCAGGGGGGTTGGACTAGATGATCTTTTGAGGTCCCTTCCAACCCCTGGCATTCTGTGATTCTGTGACACTCGTTTAAGTGGTCTTATCAAAAACACGTATTTTGAGCACAAAAATGAAAAGAAATGCCACCATTTATATCCTTTACTGCAAAAGAACAACAATGCTCTAAACCTGTGTAACTATTAACGGAGGAAAATAAGTAAAAACCCATGATGTTCATGTTTGGCTTTCTCCAAATATGTGTAACGACCAAAATAACCGTCTTTTTAAAAGGCTTCGGCGGGTGTTTGTATTGCTCATGTCAGAAGCTCTTCCCACTTCTTCAGATTTGTTCTCATGTTTCATAAACCTGAAGAACGACTTTCAATCAGATGACCATAAAATGCTGCTGCCACGCTAAATATTCTTTAAAAAAAACCAAAAAACCCCACCAAAAGACCGTATTTTTTGCCCTTATTTTCCCAAATATTTAGAATTCCTAAGTGAAAGAAGGCGTAATGTCATCAATGCGAAATGAATACAAGACACCAAGGAGACCTCTCTGGAACACCTGAACAATGAAAGAACAAAATATTTTTGACATTATTCAATATATTTGCCCTCAAATCCTTCAGCCACACCACTAAAGACACAATAATGCAAAGAACAACTAGTCTGTCATACTAATATATGAAAGCTTAAATAGACTAAACTTCACCAAAATGATTTTAGGATAGCTTTCTTTCTGTTTCTTTCTGTTTAAGGTAAAATCTGTTTAAGGAAAGTTTTGAATTCAAGGAAAGAACTGATTAAGAATTCAAGACAGAACCGCAGAATTCAGCTATTACTCAATACAAAAGCTTGTTTCAGATTTGGGTTAAGTTGGTTGTTTCAGTCTATTCTGAAATTGCTATTTTTTGACGATATAAAAATAGGGGATTAGGTAGGAGTAATATTCTTTTAAAATATAATTCATCTGAAGGAGGGTATGACTAATATCTAGAAAATGTATTTATAGGCCTTTGGCTCGATAGTGGAGTGGAGACACGCCATGGCCAAGAATAATCCGATATTGAAAACGTTACTTCTGGTCATGAGCCATCAACCCAGAGTAATCAAAACGACAGTAATTTAGGAGAATTGCCTTGTTTTGCACTATTAAATGCAACTTACATTGCTAGGACCCACACACCATTAAAAAAACATTCAAGTACTACGTTGATTTACCATATACTACCTTCAGTAAAGAATATCCTAAGAAAAAAATTTCTTATATAATCATAGTTTATCGCAGTAGACAACCAAAGGATCTAAAAACTCACATGCAAAAACGAAGTTTTTTAGCCCATTAACAATGCACGGTCAATGCAGTCAAGAATCTTGTATATGAAAAAAATCTTAGTATATGAAAATAAAGACAAAAAGAGTACTGAGGAGACCTAGGCAGTGTTTTTGGTGAAAAGCTGGTGGCTTCCAAGTTTGAAGAAACATCATGACAAAATAAACTCTCTCAGTATTTGTCAGTATTTGTCAAATATGGACGTATCTCAGTTAGGAGCCTTGATTTGATTCGGTAAAAATTCCCCATTCTGCCACCAGCGTATTCGATTCAACAGCCACACAAGCCACGCGCATTTCGTACGTTCGGCGCAGTTACCACCAGGCAGTATTTTTACAGACTGCCAGCGGAGCGACGTTAACTGCATCACGCTAACTCCATTAGGGCTGACCAGTTTATTTGGAAGTGGGCTTAATTTCATTTCTGCATCATTACTAAAGTCATCGGATGATCGTGGGGAAGGCTTCCTGTTTCTCCGCGATCGCACGCACTTACAGGAAAACACTTCTGTCTGGTGGCGGAGAGTTCTGCATTCAGCCAGTTCTTTTCGATAATCCAAAAAAATAAAAATCAGAGCTGCAGCAGATCTAACGTAATATTAGATACGTAAGCACGGAACATATTGCAGGACCCCAAAAAACCCTTGGCCTTTATTTAGAGTTCGAATATTGTTCACACTGAGAGTAAATGAAATAAATACTTGTTTTCTATGTGCCAGATAGGCTAAAATCATTAATTTATCCTTTGTAAAAATATGTTTTTAGCACAAGATTCCATAACCTCAACTGAAATTCCAAACTATTACATGAAAAATCTCTGGTTAGTGCCACAAAAGGGACAAAAAAGGGTTTATATGACAACATAGTGGTAGACAAATTCCATGGATGAAAGATGTTGGTCTACAACTGTTAACATCACACCTTTATAGGGCATTAATTTTGTTTTAGTTGTTTAGCAAGGCCATGGGTGAACTGCAGACACCAAAAATAAAGCTGACTTCAGCCCTTTGAATCTATGGTACCTTCCAACCCCTGAATCCAGAAAACTTATAGATCCTACTTTTGTTTAGTTATGTCTAAAAGAGCCAACACTGCAGTTCATAGACCCTGCTTTACCTACTCTTTAGCCATTCCAAATCTCTAACATAAATATGGAGCACTTATAAAAGAGAATTTCTTTCTAAGGAGTAAAGGAAACAGGGGAACCTTTTAACATCTACCCATGTATCGGAGGGAGATTAGGTTGGTTCTCTGTTGGAGAAACTAAAATTAAGGACTATTTATGAAGTCCTTGCAGCTTGGAATATAATCAACTGTAACAACAAGATACAAGTTACGAAAAAAAAATAATTCTTTCTGTTGAAACCACTTTGGTAATACTGCTTTTTAACAACCCTCATAATGGCCGAATTAGGAGGACCCCAACTGAAGTCATTCATCCCACATTAAACAAACATTGCTTTTTCTTCTTAGCTTTATTTTACAAGCTACATTATTTCCAGATGACGCCTGAGGGGCCTGGGAGTTTCAAGAATTAGATGCTTAAATAGACAGCTGCTTTCTATTTACCATATAAATCAAGGACAAATCAAAGAGGAACCTAAATATTGGACTTCGTTGAGCCCATTTTGCAGCACAAACTGAGAGGGAGAAGAAAAAACAAATACAGCGATCTCATCGCCCAAGTGCAAAGTTTAATTCCTGTTGTTAAGACGAGAGAAAAACTCATTGATATTCGCAGAATTCCAAGGCTCCGTGTAGCAGCAGCTCCGCGCTGCAGGTAGGTCTAACTGGGTTGGTAAGGAGCCAGGGAAAGAGTCAGCTCTGATCGACAACCCTCCCAGTACCACCAGGATTTGCTACTGCACTTTATTTTTATATATACATACACACACACACATATATACACACACAAATATATGTACATACACACACACACATAGCTCACCGCATTAATTTTCTTTGTTTTTCCCTCTGCATTGCTGACGTGCATTCATTTCTATACCTTGACTACCACAGGAACAGCAGATTTTGGACAAGGGTTTAAAGGACAGCTCTTCCTATATTCACAGGGCGTATGAAACTCTGCACCTACGACAAGTCTTATACTACACTACACTTTTTCTAACACTGACAAAATTCCTCCACTGTTGAAGTGCTGGTTAAGTGACAGTCCTGTATATGAAATAAATGAAGATATCAGCGCTAAGTGGGATTATTTTTAGAATTTTTCCAAACACATGTAAGCCTCACCTGGATAGAACAATGCACTTTTTTTACAGCCAAAATTTAGAAGGTAGGGAAAAAAAAATGTTAAACTGAAGTGAGTTTTAGAATTTTTCCTGAGTGGCTAATAATGATCTTACCTACACCATTTTCTGTGTATATTATTTCATTAAAGCAACCGAAGGCTGTCAGTGAAGTCCCCATGGATGCTGGAGAGAAGAACCCCCAGCAGACACCAGCACGGGGTGCTCAGAACTGTGACCCCTGCCCCGGGTGTTGAGTGATCCTCAAAACACGCTCCAAGGTGTTTTCATTTAGCTACTCAGCCTTCACACCCACCACCAGCAAACATGAGTTTGGGCTCCTGCTGACAAATCCCTTGGTTCCTGTGTTGCATTAGATGATGTTGAAACAAATTTAGAAACCCATCCAACAGCTACGTATCCAAATATGGACCCAAGCGATGGTGCGTGCCAAACTACTGGAATCTAAAACTATTCTTACATTTGATTTTTATTTTCCTCAATTTTTGCATCAGGCAATTTTTTTTTTCTTTTTCTTACATCAGCAAGAGAATTCTGAATCTGTGACATAAACTTGTCAAAACACAAAATCTACTCTCCTCTTCTCCATCTCCTCCCTTTCCAGAAAAAGTTAGAGAGTATCTCGTTATCAGCTGTAGCACAACGAGCACTAAAGTGATCAAAAAATCATACATAATGCTACGATATCCTTAAAAATCAGCTGTCTGGGTAGATCGTAGCTCCAACAACAGGTCTGATGTGCTACTTTCCAAGGGATGCTAACATGCCTCCAGTTACACTGGTGTCTATGATTTAACAAATTAAATTAGATGGTAATAAAATTACAAAGAAAATCATTGATATGTTTACTTAAGTAATCTGTCTTGATTTGAAGTGAAAGAAGTGAAATTCTCAATTATTTTATTACCAGGTTTCTTGTTTGTTAAAGATTTTGGAACACAATGTTTTCACCAAATTCAGGAAAGCAATGAAAAAGCCTAACTGGATTTTTCTCATTTCTTCAAGCCTGGAGATACTCATGAACAAGGACAACTTGACCAAAGCGTGGTATTTCAATATGGGCTATTGCTACCATGAAAATAATGCTTAATAATAAAGTTTATTAAACAATTTCCGAACAAACTAGCGTGAGAATTGGTTTAACCAAGGATGCTGTCTCCAAGGCAGTGGTTTGATGACAGGGGGTTCTTCTACAGGGGGTTCTCCTTCCTACAGGGGGTTCTCCATCTCCTGAATCCCATCCCATTAACTACAGCTTCTCAGGAAAGGACCAGGAAACTGCTCCAGCCTTAATAAACAGAACAACTTGCTCTTTGCTTTTCTAAAGCCCAGCATACCTCAGCCTGATTTGAGCAAACGCCTCGACAAGAACAATATAAAAGCCAACTGGGTCAGTCCCTTGTTCTAGTTCACACCAGGATACCTGCAGCTTTGCTGGTAGGTCGGCAAGTATTCTTCAGCAGATACCAGAAGAACACAAGAAACACAGTGAAGAAGAATCCCAGCATATTCTCAGCACCATCAGTAAACAGCAGCTCAGGGACTGTGTGTTAGGTCAAAACCTTTTTTTACAGTGATGAAAACAAAGCACAGCAGAAACACCACCACTGCATGGGCAATCAGAGATTTAAGAGATGCTCATCTCATCATCCCATCTCCATTTGCTGCTACAGCGCACAGTGCCACAGCACCTTTCCAGCTGATGATGCTCACAATGGGCAGGGCTCAATGCAAGAACTTGCAGTGTTCTTCCTTTCATATCCCCCCTGTCCCTAGGAATGAACACGCAGTATTTGCCATAATTTGGTTTTTTTGAGGTCTGGTACGCAAAACTGAGTAAAAAGGCTCATGACAAGAATATAAGCAACACTGAGAATAATTCTATGTCGTATTTAACCCTCGTGACCCAGGTATGATAAAAATTTAATTTTGGATTACATTTTGGATTACATAACAGTGTAAGAAAAAAACCATAATGTATGAATTGAATTAATTAAATATTTTTTTTTAAAAAGGGAATTAAAAATGAGAAATACATTTTAGAATACGACTGACTGACCTGAACGAAACTTAGGAGAATAGCCTGCTAAGCAGTCATCCTCCTCTTTAGACATAAACCCGGGCAGAGCAAGCAACCTTGGTGCAATCCCTTTCTTTAGTTCCATGCTTTGGATATAGTGGTCACTTAAGTCATCTCAGTTCCCAGATTCTTCGCTATTCTTAGACCACACAAACCTGGGCTTTCAGAGGCAGAATATGCTGAAGTAAATGAAATCTGGCCTCAACTGTCAGTGAACTGATGATGCCTCAGATTGAGCTGGAACACGAGCAATTTGGAGGAAAAAAAAAAAAAAAAAGCCAGGCATAAAAGCATACATTCCTCTTTCAAAATACAGGCCATGAACTTGAGTGACTTTACTCTCCCCTACAGCAATCTTTCCAGCTGCTCTCTCCTCCTCCCTCCCTATGTCACACCAACAATACGAAGGCAGAAATTCAGTGAAGCGTCTACGTCTCTGGGCTGCGCTCCAGAGCATTTCCCCAGCTCTGCTCCATCAGCTCGGCTGTCTCCGCCTGCGAGGGGGTAACTGTGCACAGCGAGCACCTCGTGCCTTCCCTCAGCTGCAGGGTACGGCTCGCATCCAGTAAGTGAAAAAGAAGCCTAAAATCCGGAAAATAGATTTCAGGCATCAAATTCAGATGCATGCTGACACACATAAATATATATACATACCCTCATAAATACACGCTGGCACGTGTGTGCACGTATTTATTTATTTGTCTGTGCCCTTCTTCAAACACATTGTGTGTATCGTGCTGTTTTGTTTCCTCTGAACAGTGGGGATGATAAGTCTTTTGTCTTGGGGAAGAAAATACTGGAGTACCTCTTCATAAATCACGGAATGGTGCGGGCTGGAAGGGACCTCTAGAGGTCATCTAGTCCAACCACCTCCTGCAACGAGCACGGACATCTTCAACTAAATATCATATCCTCCTTCCGAGAACCGGCATTAAGACATACAAACTAGCGTTACAAATTTCAGCTTTGCTCCCCAAGCATCTGAAGATGTCTGAGTTTCTTAAGCCAAGAATCCACAACGTCTCAGAGTTTAGGTTCAAAATGCACAGTTTTTAGCAGCAATGCCAGCTTATGGATCCCCCGCACGCATAAACCCTGTCACAAGCACTCACTCTAACCCTTTTGGGCCGTGACACTTTATGTTACGTGGAACGGTGACATGGTGTGACGTATCTCACGTATGAAAAGCCATCACCTCCACCCAAGCAGCCCCTCTTTGCCCTGGAAGCCAACTGAGGCACTGCAGCACTCCATGACAGCTCAATAAAGATCTTCGAGACCACCGGAGGAATTTGAACACCCACCTGTGTAATTGCTTAAGCTCGAACCTGGCATGACACTGGTGGGGTTAGTCACCTCTGAGAGACAGCAGCCAAAGAGCATCATCAAACACAACACTCCGAAACGATCAATTACAGAATCACAGAATGTCAGGGATTGGAAGGGACCTCGAAAGATCATCAAGTCCAATCCCCCTGCCAGAGCAGGAATGCCTAGATTATGCCACACAGGAACGTGTCCAGGCAGGTCTTGAATGTCTCCAGAGAAGGAGACTCCACAACCTCTCTGGGCAGCCTGTTCCAGGGCTCCGTCACCCTCACTGAGAAGAAGTTTCTTCTCGAGTTTAAGCGGAACCTCTTATGTTCCAGTTTCAGCCCATTACCCCTTGTCCTATCAGTGGTTGTCCCCGAGAAGAGCCTGGCTCCATCCTCGTGACACTCACCCTTGATATATTTGTAAACATTAATGAGGTCACCCCTCAGCCTCCTCTTCTCCAAACTAAAGAGCTCCAGCTCCCTCAGGCTTTCCTCATCAGGGAGATGCTCCACTCCCTTCATCATCCTAGTTGCCCTGTGCTGGACTCTCTCCAGCAGTTCCCTGTCTTTCTTGAACTGAGGGGCCCAGAACTGGACACAGTATTCCAGATGGGGTCTCACCAGGGCAGAGTAGAGGGGAAGGAGAACCTCTCTCGACCTACTAACCACCCCCCTTCTAACACACCCCAGGATGCCATTGGCCTTCCTGGCCACAAGGGCACAGTGCTGGCTCATGGTCATCCTGCTGCCCACCAAGACTCCCAGGTCCCTTTCCCCTACACTGCTCTCTAATAAGTCATTCCCCAACTTATACTGGAACCTGGGGTTGTTCCTACCCAGATGCAAGACTCTACACTTACCCTTGTTATATTTCATTAAATTTTCTCCCGCCCAGCCCTCCAGCCTGTCCAGGTCTCGCTGGATGGCAGCACAGCCTGCTGACATTCATCCAAAATACTGTGTCCTCACAACCACGGTAGCGCCTCCACCATGAAAAGTGAGCCCACGGGAAAGGGCCAACAAATCCTCTCCAAGGCGTCTGAAGTCTTCGGGGGTTTCACTTGTTCATGCCCACACACAGGAAAGAGACGTGCCCAGCTCGTGTACCACCGTACCACGCACACAGAACTAGCACTGCCTGCTCTTCAACAGCAAAACTAACTCGAGGGGCTTCTCGCCAAAATGTTCCAAGTTCCAAAAATTTAAGGTCAGATAGCAGCTTCTGGGGGAGGAATCAGAAGCCCTAAAACCACAGGTGCTGCAAGGAGCTTCACATGAACTAGGGCATGGGAAGACAGCAGGAACACACAGGAAAATCCTGCAAGTGATTAATTTGCTCTGTAAAGCCACATGTCTCCAAATAGCGAAGTGCCTCTGGTTCGTATGGTACGTGTCAGCAATAATAACTAAAAGACGCAGGTTAAGAAACCTGGTTAGTTGAATTAGATTTAAGTCATTATACTATTATATCAAATTATCTATTTAGGTCTTCTTATAATTAATGCTTGAGTAATATGATATGTAAAGTCTCAGGCAGCCATGTTCTGGAACACGTATTAACACTGAAAATAAAACAGTTGCTACGTTTTCACCCTCAAAAATCCAGAGAAACTGAAAAATTGACTTCTTTTTTTTTTTTTTAACACAGTTATTGCAGCGAGAGCTCAAGGGAGTGCAAAGCAAAGACACTTCAATAGTTTAAAGATATTATTCAAGTCCTTGGAAGACGTCTCCTTCTTGTAGTGAAACTAGAGATTTTCCAACAAGCCATGCAATTAAATTACAAAATTGTTGCCTATTTGTGGGTATTGGCGCAGCAAACTGAGGAGGACTTTTTGTACCCCTGTGTTCAGAACATACCAGTCTGCCCCGGGACGGCAGCACTTCCCCAAAGGCTCCCTGTGAACTGTTCCGGGCACTCACAAGCATTTTAACGTACTGTGGATGCCAAAGACCCGTTCTTAAAAATAAAGTTTTTAACTGTATGATATCAATATTTTGAAATACAAACGGCTGGCAAACTGCAAGTTGACAGGGTACAGTAAGTCCCTTAGCTACGAATAGTTGCGGTTTTGTTTTGCCACTTGTAATTTTTTTTTTTTTTAAAGATGTTTCAGACATGACATCATTCATACAGGTTCCTGTATGTTGGTGTTGGTGGCTGCTTAGCTGTCACGTATTTTGATAAATCTCTGCACATTTAGGGATGTACCACTTCTGTTTTGAAGAATCCACTAAAACACTAAGTTCAATACTCACATAATCAGGAAGCGGAGAGTCATTTGAGCCGAGGGAACCTCTTAAGGACTGCGTGGCTTGCTCCAGCACTTTGTTGTGCTTTTTGGACAGCAAAGAAAATAAACTAGAGGGGAAAAAAAGGAAAAAAAAACTTAAAAGAAGTTCACAGTACTGTTCTGAAATAGTTATTGACTAGGCAGTCAGAAGAGATGTTTTATTACACACCCAAACTTGAATAGAGAAATTTAAAATC
This sequence comes from Trogon surrucura, assembly GCA_020746105.1. Taxonomy (NCBI): domain Eukaryota; kingdom Metazoa; phylum Chordata; class Aves; order Trogoniformes; family Trogonidae; genus Trogon; species Trogon surrucura. The sequence goes on from CM036658.1 coordinate 85,753,795, forward strand.
CAATGCACCAGAATTACAGATTTTTTTTTTAATATTCAGGCTAAACAACGGCAAAACTTGAATTAGAAATATCCTATAAGCTAAGTGATATGAAGAATATCATACATTCATGTTTTAAATTCTTTAAAAGTCAAACTATAACAGAAGGAATGGTATACATGCAATTTTAGTTCATAACCAATACATACTTGCTAAAATGCATTTTTTAGGTGCAGTACCTCATGCAATATATTACAATATTTACTTAAGCATCTTGTGTACTAATTTCGATAACCTAACTGCTTAGTGCAGGAAGAATCCAACTACACGACAGAAGCTTTGGTTATTTGGAGGCTGAGTTTTTGCATTTTACTAGCACACGTTCTTTCCATATTTATTTTAGCTTAAGTCACAGAATAAAGCATTACCTTAGCTTTACGAACAACCTATGAGTTCAGAAGTCCGTACACACAGAGAGAAATAAAACACTTTTTTTCACGCAACTTGAAGAAAATCATGGCAATGGCAGTCAGAGACTGCTATAATCTGATATATAAGGAGAATGGAACTTGACTGTATTGGTAGAAGGAGAGAGAAGAAGTAGAAGCAGTGGACAAAGGCCACCAGCCAGTGACCAGCAGCTTCAACGAGTCAGATACTTCTGTAAAGCTGCTGGATACCTCAAACGTGGTTTTCAATTCACTTTCCCCCCTCCCCATATTAGTCCAAGTCACATGTTCTATTTGGAAATATTATTCTGGCATCTCTTTGGTGCATTACGGGACTCCTGTTAGGCTTTCCTAGGACGACTGCGTTGGTCGTTAACGGGGAAAAAGGATGCTTTGACAAAATAAGCACTGACTAAACTCACTGCTGCCTCAGCATGCTGCGCTGGGAGTCTGTGACACTTGAGGCAAGAACCAGCAGCACACTCCTCGTTCCCCCGAGCAGTTACACAATATTAAAGCCAGTTTAGTAATTAAAAAATTAGGTTGTAAGATACTGCCTTCTGTACTCTAGAAAGCCTCTATTTCTTGGAGCTAGAGGACAGCTTCAATGCCCAGGGGTGTGTGCTTGGAAAGCTTTTCTGCCTCAAGAAATGATGCTCAGCATTTGAAGAAATCCTCTTTATTTTTTTTTTACCAAAAATATATCACTGGTATTTTATCCTTCATACACAGGAGTAGAAGATTCCTTGGAGTGTATCAGTGCTTGTCTCTTCTTTGCTAGTCAAGAGCCTCAGAAAAATTCTTCTCACCAGCACTCTAAAGCCTAAATCTTACTTCTCATGAGCCAACTCAACAAATCCCACCATTTCCCAACACCTCTTCAGTCAGGTATTTCTTAGAACAGATTAAGAGCTTTCTTTTAAGGATGATCTTGGCCACACTAAGGCATCTAATTGACCCGTGTGAGAGCCCCAGGGTAGGTGATACCATGTTCAAGGCTCAGTCAGAGCCACCAGCATGAGCAACAGGATCCAGGGACAGAACAAACCCAGGATTTGTACCGGGGCTGCTGAACTCCCGGCGCCAGCAGGACCCTATCGCTGGGGCAGTGATAACTGCGACTGGACTGACACGGCAAGAACGTGGGGTGAGATTACAAGACCTCCGTGTTGGTTACAAGGGTTGGGAACATCTGGTGTTTTCCAGATAACACAATATATTTGACGTCACAAACACTGCAATCTTATTTTTTCGTTCATGCTATCCAACAGAGCCTCGACGAGACGTGTCATTCCTGGGACCAAACGCCACTAATTCACAGCTTTTAGTCAAAACCACTAGAACATTCCCTGATAAAAAGAAGCAACACCGAAATAAGATATTCCAGTAGGGATTTTATCTTTCTCCCCTCCATAATCGGTCTGTTTTTACAGACTGAAATCTTTGTTCAGATCGAAATTTGGATTTGCAAAACCAGGTCCTTGGTCTGAAACAGCAGCACTACGCTGCGAATCGCTGATATTTTTGAAGGCTCACGTTTCAGAGATACTGTCATCAGCACCATCTAGTGCTGCGGAGACAGAATAATCGGTTAAAACCAACCTGGTGATGCTTATGGGGGAAGCGGCAGCAAGAACAGGTTGGATCTGGTGTCTGTCTTGCTTCAGAATATACAGATAATTTCACAAAGAGGAAGAATTCAGAAGAAGGATTTCCAGCCAGTAGATTCTTCTCCAAAATACATAGAACATTTTTTGACTATAAGGGAAATTTAAACATAAACAAAGAATTGGGATCGGGATTTTAGGAAGTGTGAGATTCCAAAAGTGCATTTATTCAATACCCGTGAAGAGAAAAATGTACATACATTGGTATTCCGCATGAAGTTGGAATAGCAAAGAATCAATTTGTTTGACAGAAACGTAGATAACTGGGAAAAAGTAAGAGAAAAGGATGGAAGACTATTTCTTTATAGCTTATTTTTGTTTCCTCACTTTTTTTTTTTTTTAAAATTAACTGTAATATAACTGGAGTGCTTTTTTAATGGCATAAGCAAGCCCTTGGTGGCCAGTTTCTATTTCTAAAGTGACACCAAGAGGGTTCACTCCATTACACACTGTCTTTGGCACCAGGGCTCCTCCTTGCAAAGTTTTGCTTTCCTGCCACATCTCATCACCTTCGACCTTGTGCCCGGACACTTCTCTGTGACATCGCTGCCTGGAGCACCAATATTCAGCTTAAAAAACCCACAATTCTCTTCTTCGTAGAATTGGTTATCCTTCTCAAAGAACCATGTCTTAGAAGAGCGTGAGGGCGGGGACACATAGGCAAGAATTTTTCAGACTAAGAATAAAAATGTGGTGAACTGCACCCAGACCAAACTCTAAGAGCTCCACAGAAACCTTCTGCAATGAAAGAGATAAAATTATGGCCAGATACTACAACCAAGTAACGCATTTGGAGCTCCAAAGGAAGTGGCATTGCCTCCTGGTATCGTGTAGAACTTCACCATCAATTCACTCCTTATTATGCCTCCACCTCTGAAAACAACCTTGATAAACATCAACCTCAGTTTTAAAGTATCAGACCCGATCTGGTCACAATCCTCAAAAGGCATTTGCATGCAATTTAGCTCATAAATATCTTTTATTATCGACAAATGGTGCTTTCTAAAGGAAAGGCTTGATTTTGCTGCAGTCACATCTTCAGTGTCTCTAAGGTTTTGGGCTGTATTTTGATTTTTAGGGCATGAGTAATGCAATTTTCAAAAAGGCAACAATATGTTACAAGGTTGTTCTCCTCCACAACAAGGTACAAGAGGTAAATGGCAATTCATGCATAGGTGGGAATTAAGACCATCTTCCAAATTTCCCTCCTGTGTCTTAGTCACATTTCCACCTTTGCTCCGTTAAAAATCAAGCTGAGATTAAATGGTAAAATACATACGCTGTGTGGTCACAGAGGGCAGCCCGACAAGAACACAAATTTTTCTATCAGAATATTATTCCTGTTTCTTCCATTCTTCTCAGACTCATTATGAAGCTTGACAGCCCTTTGATCCCACTCACTACAGATACTTCATAAGAACAAATGATGTTCAAAACAGTGAAAATATCTTGGTGCCTCAACCCATCTCGCACTTATGGACCAATGCTTAGCAAGCAAAATCACCAGTGGGGATAACAGCAAGACGAAATAACAGCTGGCACCTATTACAGATCATTAAATCACACCATAGACGAGCTCAACCAACGAGGAAGACTCAAGGCTGAACAACAATCTCAAGGACTTGTGTTTCTGATTATTAGAAATTAAGAAAGCACTGGTTTCTTAACTCCCTCTACACTGATGAAGTTTTTAATTTAACACAAGGCTGAACTTCAATCAATAAAGAAGTGACTACGGATTAAACAGCAATGGTTGCCTAAACGCAAGTGATTTGATTATGTGTTATTTGCACACACAGTAAAATTCAAACCAGTAATATATGAACTTAACGCTTCCAAACAGCCAGCTCCACAAAGCCAGTAATGGGAACCCATTCAACAAATTTCCATCTTGGTCCACAAAAAAAAAATCACAACAATCACAAAAAGGAAAAAAAAATCTTCTGCAAGTTCTGCAGAAAGTCTGATTTGCACTAAACTGAAACAGCTCATAAAGTGTACTTCGTACATGCAAAAATTAATGTATAAAATGGAACTTTTATAACTAAAAAATTAGAAAAAAATTATAAGGGAATTTAAATTAGAAGTTGAAAGTAAATCCAAGGTTAGAATTTGCCAAAAACTGGAGCTTTCTGGAAGCTCTGGGCAACGAGAAGGAAAGGTACCAGTGTACTTTATTTTAAGAAAGTAAATAGGATCACCCAAGATAACGACACGCCAGCTAGTCCTGAGCACAACGAAACAGTGAGCGTGAGGCTCATTCAGAGGAAGGTACCACCAGCAGAGAAAAAGAGACCTTGTCCAGCATACTCCATTTTTTTTTCCAATGAGACTAGAAATAAAATAAAGCATAACGGTATTCTTGTTGTAAAAGCTTCTAGACATCATTTATGACTTTACTAAACATGGGATATTTTTAATTAAGAAACTTAAATGACAAAAAAAGCGCTACACAAGCTGAAATTGAGACATCTCAACAGTGTGAAAAACCTTCAAATTTGAATCTTCTTGGCCTTCTAAATACCAACATCTATTTAACATTTGCTGAAGGCACCAAAATACTTCCAACACATAAGATGACACATACCCCTGATACACATCAACGATAAGGAAATACTACGGGTAAACTTCCCAAATGACACATTCATTACAGGAGCATCAAATGAAGAGTAAAGGACATTTTAAAATTCTTCTTTGTCTTTGAAGAAGTTGGACACAAAACAAACCTGCTGTGATTTAACGCAGAGGAACTTCAAGGCATAAATTTAGCAGCAAAGAACTCAACTTGCTCCGTAAGTGTGCAGGAGCCCTGGGAGAGGCAGTTAAATATGACCAGACCAACCAACCGCTGCCCGTAACGCAAGAGAGCTGCTGAGAAAGTAACTGTCGTTGGTGTTAAAAAAATAATCCAGCAAAGTTTTGCTCTACAGCATCTGCTGCTGGCATCCTCTGCGCAGATGTCACCATGACGGTTTGAAAACAGAAAGGTTTAGAGAAGAATCAGGATATTAATTGCTAAACCAGAAAAGAGACTGCTCCATGACATGGTCAAGAAACTCAATGATTTAATGGATTTGAGAAAAGTCGAAAGGGTGATTTGACCAAGATGCAGAAACATGAGAAAAGTTTGTTTACAGAGGATCTTTCAAGCTATCAAAGAGGAAAAAAAAAAGTTTTTTTTTCCAATTATCTGAATATTTAAAAATAAATATGCTATACATGCTGAGTAGGGAATTACTAAACTGCTGCTCAGCATAATTTATTTGAAGCTTGGAAATTCAGATGTTCTGAATCTTTTCACTCTCCTAGTTCAGAAGTATACTGCAAACTAACTGAACAGCACGCAAACAGAAAACACTATCTGGCGATGGGAAAAAACCCAGTTCCATGGATGAAAAATCTTGATGACGAATGTCCTGAAACAATTCAGCAATACTCCGTGCTGTTCCTTCTCTCCACTCTCACATACATGCCAAATGTACTATTGTTCTCAATTTTCAATAATTAAATATAAGCTCTAAACACTGAAACCATGTTATGCAAATACTCCTTAAACAATAGTCTTTTACAACGCCTACATGAACACCACAATCATATTAGAGAAAAACTCCTTTATATAGCAAGCTCTAAAATTATCTTTCTTTTGCAGCTTGACAACTACGAAGTTAAAACCGTATCTTAATGCCTGATTATGTAAGGAACACTTCTTGGGTTTCACCTTATTTTTTAACAGATGACTAAGAACAAAGACAAAAGAGAGTACTATGGCACGAGAACCCTACACGTGTAGTGGATTAGGTGCCAGCACAGACTTTTCCAAGCAGAGGACCTGAATTGCTCACTTGCCCGAATGCGCGGTCATGTACGGTCACAGGAGAGGTCACACCAAAACAACCGCACCGCGCTGTGTCATACAAAATACAATAAATGCACTATCCTCCAGTCCTGTACAGGGGACTGGTTGCAGGCAAGTGCAGTAAGGGTGGCTGAGTAGCCTTTTGCGGGTGATGGAGAAGCAGGACGGAAGGAATCAGGCCCTGAGAGAAATCCATTTAGCATGAGTAAGCGCAAGAGAATCACTAAGTCCCCAAATGTCGACTGAAGAGCCCTTGAGGCACCTCGCATATCAATTATCCAAGCCGTAATGGCTCACAAATAGAAATGATGAGAAAGAATAGCCCTAAATATCTCCAAGGGCTGTGTGGGGCAGTTTACTCCACGGAGGGACGCCCTCTCTCTTACATGAGCCCAGCTCTAATGCCTGGGAGACATCTGGGATCCCAAGAAAGAGAAAGCAACCAATTAAGACACCGAATTGCTAAATGGAAATAAGAGCATACTCGATAACTTACTTTCTAATTTTGAAGAGTGAAGTGTGACCAACTTGCGCTTTGCTATATTTACCGTTAGGTCCATCTGGTTTGTGGAGATGATGTGAAACCAAGAGGCTTGCAGCGTGCAGTCTCCACACATGTATGCAAATAAAATGCAATAAACGTCACTCACCGAAGAGTGTTTAAAGGATCAGGGAATGAAAAGGGCTTCTCCCAGGTCAATGTGAGGCTGGTATTGCCATGTTCCGACTTTCTGTGATCAGGCTCTTTTGGACTTTTCTTGTCTACAGCTTCTCAAAAATATAAGTTCGTGTCCCTTTGGAAACAGGCTGTGTGCCCCAGCTGCCTCCTCTTTCAGGGCAAATCACAAATAATTTTAACACAACCTGGGTAAACACTGATTTCTATCCCAATTTCCTGTTAAACAGAAAGCGTGAAAGACTGTTCTTTTAATTCTACAGTCCTGAACTTGATCATAACAAATGAAGTACTTCAAGACATCTTGAGTTCACGACAAAAGCGTCTCATTAATTTTGAAGAGTAGTCTTTTATCTGCCACTGCTTACATAGAAACACAGATCTATAATTCATGTGCTATAAAGACATTCTAAATTCCGTCTCGTAAAGAAATTTTCTTGTTAATAAGTAGAAAAACACACGGGCACCATACACTTGTGGTAGAAGTATATAAGCAAATTCAGAAGCAACTTTGAACAATTAAGGGAGGCTTTTGCATTAACAAACAGGATTTCCCGTTAAAATGGATTCGAAAAGACAAAGAGACAAGAAAAAAAACATGGAAGCAAGGAATTTGATGTGGTGAGGCAAAAGTAAATATTTACAACAGTAGGCTGAGAGTTTAACTTGCAGAGAGCGGGAAATGTATTTTTCAACTGAAGGCATAAATTTTCAGGCAGCTCATGGCCACCTTCCAATGAATGTTGGGAAATTGCTGCTCCCATTGCTAGAGAAGTGAGGCACAGAAGGCAGTAAAATCTTGGTACAGATAATTTAATTCCCAACAACGTCCTCGTAATTCCACTGCAAGGACAGAGTCAGGCAAGGATGAGAAACACCACCTACGAGCAACATCTTCCGAACGCCACGTCGTATTGAAGTACAAACTCAATAACCAGACCGTGACCTACTACAGGTGTAACCCCCACGCAAATCTGTTGTATTTTTCTCTAACCAGGAGAGTGGCAACTGGCAAACTAAAGTCAGAAAGGCTAAAAGCTAAGGGGGAAAATTTGTGCGGTCCAGGATAAAGAGAATACGTTTCTAAAGCTCAGATTAATGATAAGGTTAATTCTGAGCTAAATATGCCTCAATCTGTCTTGGGTGTCTCAAGGCAAGAATGTAATTTCTTTCAGTGTTCCCTGTGTTTGTCCTGTTAATATTTTACAGGATATGGAATGGCCAATAGGGTCCACAATATTTCCATTTCATCCACTTGCTCTTAATTGAAAAGGATTAGTGTTTCATAGCTGCTGAGCGATGACATTTGTCTTGAATTAGGACAAAACTCTGTGGGTGAAAATTGGAGGAAATTGTTGGAGAAAGCAGCCCGAGCAAAACTCCCACCCAAAAACCAAAGACAGACTCTGAACAACGAAATGACAACAAGGAAGTTAAAAAGACATCACTGCCATGCAACCTAAGGCCCGAACCCTCACCCTTTGAGCAGCTTTTACTTGGCGAGGCTTCGCTGAAACGCACTGGGTGTGCGTGTACGTAAGTACCATTGCGTGTCTCGGTCACCGTTACGGTTACAACGTGCTGTGCCTCTCTGTACTCACTCTGACAGGAAAGAAACTGGATCCAAGTCAGCAGTTAACAGACTTACTCCACATGCGGAAGATGACAGGGTATGTGCGTTGCTAGCAGCACCCTTTAGGCCAAGTGTTAGGCAAAACATGAGTCTTGAACTGTGCTTTTGTCACTGATGGTCCTCACCGCCGGCATGAATTGTCACCTGCACCCAGTCCCTACAGGAACCCTGCTCGGTGCAGGTTTGGCTTCTCAGTGCCCTAACATGGTTAAAATTAACTGTCCCTGTCATTCTCCTCTGAACCTTGGAAGTAACACCACGGCTCTGACCTAACTTCATTAGTCTGGGTTTCAATACTGAAGCAGCAGAACAAGAAACAAGCCGCCGAGAGCACACGTTATCATGCTGTAGACAGGCAATACCAGTTTTGCCTTACGCCTTTGTTTCCTTTTCTCCACCTTTCCTCCTCTCCAAAGCCCTGTCCTAAAGGTCTCTTTGCTGTTTTTGCTCCACAGGAATGAGTTTTATTGTCTTCCTGAGGGGCTGACCTTCACTTCAACCAAGCATCCTTCCTGACCAAGTCCTCCTCCCGCCACGGCTATCCTAGCAGTGTCCAACTAACAGTCCATGCCCCTCTCCCTAACCACTATGGTTGGTTTAATTATTGATATAAACCCTCAAATTTTAACAAACTGGAAACAGAGAAAATAATCTACCAAGACTCTAAAGCAAAGTTTTTGCAAAGGACTTTACAGAAATGGCCAAAAATTCAAACCAGACATAGGTCTCACCACTAAGATGTGCTCCCAGACATGATCTTAGATGCAAGAACTGCCTCTTGCATAACAGTGAGGTCATTTCCATACTTCTAGAAGTCAGTAAGTAAAGAAAATTTGAAAGTTTATGCGTTTTCAATCATAGATAACATCCATAACTATTCATAAAGAGTAGTAATTTTTTTTTCAAAACCAAATAATAAATACTTTGTATTTTCTTTGTGAGTATTTTTGAACCCCTGAGAAACTGCTAGGAGTACTACAGGATCTAAAGAAGAGTCAATAATTAAGAAAGTGAATATTTTTTGTCTTCTAGACAGAGTTCAGATAGCATGTGTTCAGTGTGCCCTGAGGCCACACAGGGAATAAAGACAACGTAAAAAAAACAAAGCAGTGAATAATGCTTCATTCAGAACAAAAAACAATGCATAAATCACTTAATTAGAGATTGTGCTTCTGCTTTTGAAACAAAGATGCTGAATTAGAGCTTCACAGACAATCTTAATCTATTATTTCCCAAACTTTGAGTGAAATTCGATGTTGGCCAAGGCAATTATATTTTTAATGTAGTAAGTGTGTAAGAAGTAACAGACTTGAGTTTACTACAAACTCCTCCAGCAGAGTACCTCTATCCATGCTGTGTTAGTGACTCTGGCCCAAAAATCTAGTTCTAACTATATTTCCAGCCACGAAAAAATGTGTACTTCAAGCTGCACAATTAAAAAGCCATCGTCAGAGCAGCAGTTTGTGCGTTCCCCTACTAGTTCTCCAGACAGTTATTTAGAAGGATTATCCTTCTCAGCACACAAACTGCATTTCCCAAGGCATTTGTTTCCAAACCAGCAAATGAAGAATTTCTAGGCAATTTCCAAATTTTACTTATGCATTCTTTTCTGAATAACATACACTGAAAGGAACAGAGGAGAGAGCTGTCTATTAAAAGTGTATGGTATGAACTCGAAATTCACACAATATATGGTATAACATAAATGTATGCACACACGTACAGATACACACAGCTTCCTCCAAGAGTGATACTTGTTGGAAATACCACTTCTGACTGCAAATAGCACTGAAACACAGGCATTAATACTTTGAAAGAAACTGAAAGGCTTGAAAATTTTCAGAAGCACATGAAAGTACTACTACTTGAAAAAAGAAAAAATGCAAGAAAAGTGCAGGATAAGGTCCAATAATAGATACGTTGCAATACAAAGACTAAGTTTCACCTCTAGTACTAAATCTTTCCTGTAAAAGCATAAAAATACTGTACTTTAAATATCAGAAGTAAAAATTGAGTACAATGTTCATTATAATGTCGACATCAATCCCTTTTGTTGAATTTCTGTGGATTTATGTACTTAGATACAAACCTGCAAAATCTAGCCAGTCATAAATAAACCTCTTTCCAAAGGAAAATTCATGTCAAAACTGATAGGAAATAAAAAATAGTTCTTTTCACCCTGAAAACTGTCCGTGTCATTGAAAGAAAACACTTACCATGAACGCTATTTTTTTTTAAAGGCATGTTAATATCCAGTTAGAATCCAATGGAGCAGATATTGAACAAAACAAGGTATAATGAAGCATTTCATAAGAGTTCAATTCACTATGGAAAAAGCTGCAGTTAATGATCCACACAGAGGTTAATTTGGATTTAGGAAACCCCAGCTTTCCCTTGCCCAGTTCAGTACAACTGCTGTGTCAACACCCTGGGAAGCCAGCCCATGGCATTTTCTTAATTCCTGTTATTCAACTTCTTTATTTTCTTTATTTCCTTGTTCTTAGTAGATAGACTCTCTCAAGAGCATCCATGCCCATCCCTATGTCATCTGTTAGAAATAACAACAGGGCTTTGCATTGCCTCACTTTCGGTGCATCTTTACTGTGAACAGTGAAAATGCCTGCCCTGACATCGCATCCTAAACTCGGAGAGATCAGTCATTGGCACAGGCTGCCCAGGGCAGTGGTGGAGTCACCACCCCTGGAGGTGTTCAAAAACGCACAGATGCGGCACTTCAGGACACGGTTTAGTGGTCATGGTAGTGCTGGGTTGACGGTTGGACTTGATGATCTTAGAGGTCTTTTCCAACCTTAATGATTCTATAATTTTCTCCCCGTTGTTCTAGAGCTCCCCCCCAAAAAAAGGTAAAAGGGAAAAATGACCTGTGCAAACACAGAGCAAGAGCCTGAAACAGTTAAAATTGTAAGAGCTGAGTGCAGCATACATGTATCAAGAACATCACAAGATCTTCAGCACCTACCAAGAAGGCCAAGGGCCCGCTGGCCGGGATCAGCAGTGGTGTGTCCAGCAGGAGCTGGGCAGGGACTGTGCCCCTGTGCTCGGTGCTGGTCAGGCCACAGCTTGAGCCCTGTGCTCAGCTCTGGGTTCTTCATGACAAGAAGGACATTGAAGGGCTGAATTGGGTCCAGAGAAGGGCAACGAAGCTGGTGAAGGGTCTGGAGAACAAGTGCAATGAGCGGCTGAGGGACCTGGGGTTGTTCAGCCTGGAGGAGGCTGAGGGGAGACCTCCTCGCTCTACAACTACCTGAAAGGAGGGTGTAGCGATGCGTAGATCAGTCTCTTCTCCCATGTAACACGTGATAGGATGAGAGGAAATGGGCTCAAGATTGGATACTAGGAATAACAATTTCACTGAAAGGGCTGTCCAGGATTGGCACAGGCTGCCCAGGGCAGCAGTGGAGTCCCCATCCCTGGGGGTATTTAAAAGCTGTGGAGATGTGGTGCTCAGGGACATGGGTTACTGGTGGGCCTGGCAGTGCTGGGTTAACGGTTGGACTCAATGCTGGTCTTTTTCAACCCAAATGATTTTATGATTCTACAGAACATTAAAAAAAATTACAATTTGAAACACTGTAAAACTACTCATTATTGCAAGAAGATGATGGTTTTGGAACAGATCACCTGGAAGCCCTGAAGGAAGGAAAAATGTTTGGAGTACTGAATTCATCCTGGTTTTGTCTCCATCACCAGCACGGCTCTCCCAAACGACAAACGTGGGCAATCAAAATCACCACGGCTGACAGCAGGACAAGGCTTGTCAGCATCCTGAAGGAGCTCCACCTTTGACTGTCACTTCATCTTTAATAAAAATACTTTCCCTACTTAGCAAAAAGCAAGTCTTACCCATGTTTCATAACCCAACCTAGACAGACCTAAAATGTCATCGTGTTTCTTCACTGCAGTCTGCCTGTCAGGCTTTTTAAATTTGGTCTTCAGTGAAAAAGGTAAGATTTAGAAACATCACATGGGCATGAAGAGCCCTTACGTAGGAGAGAGCAGATTTTATTTTTAGGTAACACTTCAAAGTTAGTCTTTGTTATGTTTTTAGTGGGGTGAAAGTTGCTATTTCCCACACGCACTGTCATACTAAATTACCTTAATCACTACTGAAGCAAAGAGAGGTTATTTCATTGCCTTCATGCAAACACACTCAAGTCACAGGATTGGTGGGAAAACTGATACAGATTTGATTTAGTGATTCACTTCAGCATACTTGCAGTTGTGCAATATTTTTCCATCTTAAAAACCCAACATGATATACTTTTTTTTTTTAAGTCCCAGTCCTTCAAGACGAACAGTAATTAAATCTACATTGTCCTCGATTTATTTGGAAATCAACCTCATTCCCACAGAGAAAAGAGGTTCTGCTTTTCTGCCTTACCTCCCACTCAGTTTTATACATCTTATTCCCCTGTGCAACTCCTTCTGCCTCTACCAACTCAAAAATCCTCCCAAATTGAAAAAAAAACCAAAACCAAACGCCCTCACCAAAGTGTATTTTTTAAACAGATTTCTGTGATGTTCCAGGTTGTTCTCTGTTTTTCCCAAAGCAAAGCAAACAGTTCCCAGAACTGAATTAGCACGACGACAGAGCAAACATCAACAGTTTTCTGTTCTATACAGTAAAAAGAGCAAGTACAACCCTCATGGGTTGGGATGTTAATTCCCCTGCACCTTGGGAAACAGATGACAAAGCCAGAGCAGGGGACCAAACACAGACTCTGTTTCAATGGGACATTCAGAAAACATACAGCAAGGCTTTCTAGGCAACTATCATTTTTAATTTAAATTTATCCAGGTGCCCACCAAAGCTCTGCAAAGATGAGTTTTCACAATCCTGCTGTTGCAATCTGGATTAATCTGAGGCCAAAACTGTTCTGGATACTAAAGTAAACGGTCAATGCGATCAATCACGCAAACAGCATAAAGGCTCTCGAAAGTACAACCAAGACAATCACAGCACTTTCAAAATTAAGCCGAGTTGTGACAAAGTGATGAACCTGGGGCTAGGTAAGCGGACAGGAAGGTGGGCAGAAGATTGGCTGAAGGGGCGGGCTCAGCAGCATGAGGTCCAGCTGGAGGTCAGTCAGCAGTGGTCTACCCAGTGTTTGGATTCTGGGGCCAAAGCTCTTTAACATCCTCGTCAGTGACCCAGCTGGTGGGGCAGAGCACACCCTTGGTAGTTTGCAGTGGACACAGAACTGGGGGGAGAGGCTGATGCACCAGATGGTTGTGCTGCTGTTGAGGGTGACCTGGGCAGGCTGGAAAAGGTGGCCAGTAGAAACCCTGGGAAGCTCAGACCCTGCACGTTAAGGGTCAGCCAGTTGGAAAGAAGCTTTGCAGAAAAGGATCTAGAAGTCCTGGTGGACACCAAGTTGAACGTACACCAGCAACGAACCCCCAGGGCAAAGAAATCCAATGGCATCACAGACTGCGTTAGGCCAAAGTGTTACCAGGCATCAAGGGAGATGATCCTTGGCACTGGGAAAGGCTCGTCCAGACCATTACCTACACAGAAACCTACCCAGTAGCAGAAATATGCACATACTGGAGCGTCTCCAGCAAAGAGGCACAAAGATGATTAAGTGACTGAAGCGTCTGACATGCAAAAAGAGGTTGAAGAGTCCTAGGACTGACCAGCCTAGGGAAAAAAAAAAAGGGGGAACTCAGCACATATAAATATCTGCTGGGAAGGTGTAAAGATGATGAAGCAAGACTCAGTGGTGCCCAGAGAAATGACCAGAGGAAATGGGTACAAACTGAAATACAGGAAACAGCATTTAAACAAACACACAAAAAAAGTTGCACAGAGAGTTTGTGGACTCGACATCCTTGAAGATACTAAAAATCGGCTGGACATAGCCTTGGACAACTCTACTTGGGGCAAGGGTTTGGCTGTGACCATCTCCAGAAGTGCCTCCCAAGCTTGGTGGCTCCCTGAAATCACCATGAGCACGGTGCACAGTTGCAACGAACAACTAAATGCAAAGGAAATCTGCCTACCTTCAGCAGGGCAGAGCCTCCTCCGAGGCTCACTTCACAGTGCAAAACTGAGTTGGACTGCACTTCAGTCTGTGCAAGCTTATAAAACATAAGGGTTGAATTCTCATCAACTGGAAGTCAAAAAACCTACCACAATGTTCCTGATGGGTCTCCTCCCTCAGAGGCACCTTATTTTATCCTACCTCCAAAAGTGGATCTTCCATAAAATGTTCTGAAAACTAACGAGAAACACAGATGACGCAATGCTACACGTTATGCATCTAGAAGTATTTAAAGTAACTAAGCATGTGATGCAGGAACATTAAATGGAACTTTTAAAATCTTCTTTCACTAGTGTAAAAGTACTGAACTAGCTTTCTGGGGCATCAGCCTAGCTGAAAACTTTTCCAGCATTTAGAAGAAAAGCCAAATGCTAATCACTGTCCTGGAGGTTACATTGGGGCTGCAGGATTAGTCATCTTTGGAAACTAGTTGTGGTTGTTCTTATTTTCCTCTCCCACTGCTTTTTCTGATCTGTGGCTGGTGCAGTGGGAGCATTCTCATCAACGTTTTCTCACAAATTCAGCTTACAAACACGAAAGAACAAAAACACTTAAGAATAGCTCACAGCTCTCAACCCCCTACATCCTGCTGTAGAGTGGGGATCCAAAATGTCCTTACACAACTTAAATCAATCCTTTGGAGAATCAGAACAAAAAGCTGACTAATTTTCCCCCTTCTTTCTTTTTCCACCTCTGCATTTCTCGATCAAATAAGCTGTGGTGAGGAACGCCGATACCCAAATTTGAGAAGAAATTAAGAGTTCTTCTAGCTGGATCTTCTCATTACAAGCTGGAAATGAAAAGAAGAGAAGAAACAGTTCTTCCAGCATTACTAATTCTGCAAATCTAGAATGTTCTGGGTCATTTAGATCAGAATGAATGGATATGGATGCCAGTTTCCAACTCTTGAGCATCTACACCTCTGTCAAGCAGGTCAACAATGTTCCCTGTTCCCTCCATCCAGCTCCTTCCCTCCCCATCCTGCCCTGGCTACCTAAGAGCAGAGGTTCAGTGGCCCCTTTGGCCAGGTCTGTGGACTCAGCAGCTCGTGGGCTCTGCCTTTGCTGCAAAGTGCTTACAACACCTCACCGGTGGCACTTACGTCTTTGCTGGAAAAACACTAATTTAAATTGAACAGCTGGACAGCTGAAGGATCGCTCAGAACTGGTCTAGGAGGAGAACCATGAGGATGGTGTTTCCAACCACTTAAAACACTAATAAAGTATTTAACAAAGAAGATTTATCTAAAAAAAAAGAATAATCAACAACCCACACCACTTTTCCACACTCATGGTGCTCGGAGCTGCAATTTAATCGGAAAATGAAAACTCTCAGCTGTTTTCACCAGGTAGCTCTACCCCGACGATCTTGTGCAGAACATCTCTGCAGCCACGTATCAGCCCGAGCTTAATGAACAAAAAATAATGGATTTTACAATATGAGGTTTATCTCTTGGACTCATCACTTTTAAACTACCATATCCTGAAGTCAGCTAGTACGTGTGAACACCTAGGTGTTCGTACACCACCAGCACAAAATCAGCCCATGTCTCATGCACATCATCCCACTGACCCAACCACATTTCAGGGAAAGCCACCTACGATGTCAAGAGTTATGTCGTGAGGTTTTATTTTTTCTTTTTTTTAACTGCACTATTGATTCTTGGGTTTATTGATTAAAGACTACTGCTGAATTAAAATTTTGTATATATTCTGGGAGTGGGGTACTTTGCATCCAACCTTAAAAGCCAATGTCTTGTCTCCTGCCTTAACAACATAAATCTCTTGTTGCTTCTGCTCTTCAGAGTCCTTTGCCAAAACTTCATTTATCATCACTGTTCATACACATAATTTGAACCCCTTAGCAATCTAAATCTCTGCCTCCAAGAGACATCTGAGAAGTTATTTGCTCCACCATTCTTCCAGGGTACTTAGGAACCATTTGTCACTCAAGATTTGCAAAGTTCTTGGAAATATTTTAGTGCTTAAGGCACTACCCAGTTCGTGGTGGACACAGAGATCTCTCTCTAGACATCCATGTGTATGGATTAAATATTTAGCTCTCAATTTGTTGCAAGATGTAGATACTCCTCACTACTTTGAAGGAAAAAAGACAAACAAGTACACATTCTCATGCCTGATTTCAGGCATTCTGGTCAGAATATCTTAATCACAATGACCAGTTACAATAATTCTAGCTGTAGCCAGTACTTTCCACTAGTTCCACCCGAACATGAGGAGTGCTGGAGTCACAGCTACAGTCTGATGACTTGCAACGAGAACTCATGATGAAGAGAACTCCTGCATAAGCCAAAATGTAGATTTGGTGAGAATTTGTGCTTTAATTTGACAAATTGTACGATGTTTTGATTCAGTAACATATGTTTGCTATTTTCTAAGTGAATAATTTTCTCCAGTTAGCAATAATCACACACTTTGCTAAGTTGCCTTCACCAGTCAAAGTTCATGCAACACCGTCTGGGAAACCAAACCAGAAAACAGTGCATCACCTGGATGGACAAAACCAAGAACACCCACACCACCAGGGACAGGTTGCCAGCGACGACAACTTACTGATGCTGCTGGAGAGGTGACGTCGCGCACCCTAGGACAGTCAGCAGATACCACAGAGGAGCTGAACCTCAGTCAAGCTTTCTGGTCTAAGAGATGATTGGCTTACGCAAGCATAAACCCTATCCACTTTCAGATATAAACTATTAAACTATATTCAGTCTGACATTAATTTTATTAGCATTCTCCTGAACTCTTCAGGCTAGCGACAGAATATTTCTCTTTTTAGACCCCAAACAATAGCTCATTTACATACCTATGAAAGAATAAGATACCCTCCCCAATCCTGATTAATTGCCAGACATTACACATAAACGCGAAACCCCCGGACGCTGAACACGCTGCTACAATGGAAATGTGTGAAAGTAATTTTGCTCCAATTTCATCTCATGGGAACACGGGCTCATAAGCATTCAATTAAAACTAATCCTGACTGATTGAGATGTGTTTTAGTTTCACATGCTAATGTGACAGAATGCATCTAGATCATGTCTGTGACACATTTTTACCAGGGTGGGAGGAATAAAGATTACTGTATAGAAAGAACATAGCCCTTGCAATTTTTCCCTGTCCTTTTTTTTTTTTTTTTTTGTGCACAAAAATGCAGGGTTTTGGCAACTCGTGTTGTTTAGTACTATTTGGGTCAGATCACCTGGGAGATAGTACCTGGGAAAATTACATCTTAACGGAGAAAAACCTCAACCAAAATGCAGCCTTTTAAAGAAATCCATAAGACAAACAAAACAGCAAAACCCTGTGTGGCAATCTGCCTGTAATTCTGATTTTTAATGACAAAAGAAGCCACTCTAATTAGTGTGTCTGACACAAGCCATAGGAATTCCCGCAGCTACTTCCTCCTTCCAGTTCAATAGCTGTGGCTGGACTTGGACATATCTTTTAGGAAAGCATCCAATCTCATTTAAAAATTCCAGTCTTGAGAAATCCAGAGCCCTTGTTAAAGTATTCCAGTGAATCATCCACCACGTAAAAAAAAAAAAAATTATAAACCAGTTTCAATCAGCTTCACTTCAATTTCCAACATCCAATTAAAGGACAAAGGAAATTGTCCTTTAACAAGGACTCCTTATTAAAGAATTTATTTATGCTTCATCTCCCAAACCATTTCAGGGTAACCTCATAAATCTGCTTGGGAGTACTTCCATCTCCTTTCAAGGTCAATGCTACACGGACCTCTTATACTGAGAGCGTGACCTACGTACATGAAATTCTTCCAGCTCTATGAAAATGCAGTTTTCTTCAGACTTAGTTATTTTTTATTATCTTTCCCCTTCACTGATCACTGCTTCCCTAAAAACTATTCTTGAGGTATTATTTTAAATCCGGTAGGAGTTCACAAAGCAGTGCAGGAGGGTTTCCACTAGACATGCACCCACTTGAAGACCATCCAGTTAAACTGCATTTTGCGACCTACGAGTCAGGCAATTTTTCACCCACCAAATACCCACAGCATTGATTTTACATCTCACTGGTTTCTTGAGCAATGTGCTGTGCAGAACGAAGACAAATAATTTGTAATAGTATTATTTATAAACAATTCCCCTCTGCCAACACACTCAATGTTGAGTGTAAAGTGATCCTCCCATAATAAAAATCTCCAACCCTTAAAAAAAATTATCAGCAGCTGACTAAAAAAATCATGGTCAAAAAAAGCAATAAAACATTATATTACATTAATTCAACAGACTTCTGACAAAGTTCGTTTTTTTAAATTCTACTTTTTTTTTTCCACCCCAAGGAAAATGATTAAACGAGCTGGATTTCAGAGAAATGTTCCACACCACTGCAGTTGCCAGTGAAAAAGCCTCATCTCCTGACATGTGACCCCAGATCAGGAACTGTGTCTGCACAAAACATCTTGTGTGGAAGCTCAGAGAACAGAGGTTTCATAAAAACTTACAGGTTGCTCTACAGAAATATCAGTTATTAATAAATCAAACTGCATCCTCAAAGAAATGTTCATTTAGGTTGTTTGTATCTTTTTTTCCTTTGTTCATTTTTACTTATTTTTGCTTTTATTTACTTTGTGAGTTAATTAAATTTTGTCAGTTGTTCCATGGTCTACCTAGGACTGGAGTTTAAAGTGCTTATACCATAACCACTGAAGTCACTGATTACTATAGAAACCAACAGCTTGGGGTTTACGTTGAAAATAAAAAATAATTAATATTAAACCTATCAGGAAAAAGACCATCTTCTAGCCTTTAGGTTAAACCCTGGTAACTGCAGCCGTTGGGATTTGTCAGAGAACAGTGATCATGTTAAGACAAAAATTTTGTTAATCATCACAAAAATGAGCCACCTCCAACTCTGACATTAGAGGCTGGATGAATAATGCCATATGTCTCAACAACACGAAGAAATTCCCAACCAACCCATAATTACAGTCTACAATAATGCAGCGATAGTGTAATCCCTGAATGGGTATCAATTCTGTTCTCATCAGCTTCTGGCTTGGCAGAGCACACGGAACAGCGCTCGCGGGAGCGGAAAGGAAAGAGGAAAGGAAGAGGAAAAGGACTCACAGACTGACGGTCAGGAGCCAGTTTTGGAGGTTAGACGCAGAACCTTACTAAAATATCCCGCAGAAAAAGAAGCTTTTAATCAGTATTGTCAAAAAAATAAAAGTATCAAGTTAGTTTATTCTTAAAATCTACCAAGATTTCTAGACCTTTTCATTGGAAAGTTATCTCTCGCACGTGACTGGTCCAGATTCTGCCGGTTTTGTTGTTCAAAACTTAACGACTTCGAAGGCCTTTTCCATACGGTCTAATTACATCACAAATTATTTCCATGCGCTCACAGATTTTTATGAAGTTTTTTACCAGAAAGTTCTTCAATAGTTCTTGTGTCTGGGGCCCCTTACGTGATAAGACTCACGCAGTGTTTTCCTGCAGAAGTAAGGTTTTGTTACCTTTGGAAATTGTCTCGTTCTCAACCAGTTTCATGTGCCTACATCCACTGACAACAACATTTTTCTTTTCAGATGCCACTTCGGAGGGAAGCCTACCTGCAGGGACTTCGCTCTGCTTGGCCAACTTGTTTGCAGAGACAGCCGTGTTTACCCAGGGTGTGATACTTTCCCATTCAAACCATCACTACAGCCAAAATAATATTGCTCATCTTGTTGATTGCTGTGTTCATATGTTGTCCCGCCTACTAGTTGCTTATAATGTTATTATTTCTCAATAACGCTTTGATTCTCTTCGCCTTGTGAACACTTTCAGTATCGCCTCTCACAGGTTAAGCTCCCAGTGAAGCAAAGACTGGTATTCAGTGCTTTATATCAAAAACATCACACAGAGCAACTATTGACTGTTTTACCTGCACCAAGGGTGAGATTTTCAGATTAACTGCTAAAAACCTCATTTAAAATAATACTAATCGATGTACTTCTCTGCATTACGTTAATCCACGCAAAAAAAGCCATTTAAGCTTCAACGTTAAATGCATCTGCCTCATGTTTCTCCCCACCCTCCCTTCAGACTAAAGCCAAAGAAAATATGTCAGACGTGCCAATGTTTTAGCTGTTTTTCAAGGACGACACTCTGACACCCTTCCTGTACGTGCCGTAATCCACGCCACGACAAAGGGCTGCCTGTACGGTCCTGGGACCCAGCCCTGATGCCCCAGCACGGCTCACGCTCGACGGAGAAAACGAGCTGGCGACTCAGTAAGTGACGAGGAGTTGTCTTTTTTCAGTGCTTCACATTGCAGCAACAGAAACATTTCTGGCAATTAGCAGGTTTTTTTTTCAAAGCTAACCTCCAAAGCCCTGATCCTGCAAAGGCTGCACATTCCTAAATGAACGTGATTGCATAATTCCATCGACTCTGATGGCATGGGAGGAGTATGGTTGCAAAGCTTATCCTCTACAATGTGCCAGAACACTTCTGAAGAGAAGTATTAAAATCTTATTTGATACATTTTACTTTTTGACCAAACCTAGCATTAAGTAATAAATAATATCCAAAGCACATGAATTTGACATCATATTTCTTTGCCTTTTTTTTTTCCTGGGTAAAAAACCCAGCAACACATAATTCAAATTAATGCACATATTTTTTTTCCTTTAGCTCTACTATTTTGTGAACATGTTTACTCAATTTACCAGGCTCAGCAAAACCGTATTTCCTGCTTTCACACACACAATGTCAAGCTAGCTACAAAAATAAAAATGTCCTTAATTTGCTCAGCATCCCCAAACAAATCACTGCTTGTTAGCTGCCCTTTGCTAGTACATGCACTAAGCCAGTTGCATTTTCAAAAACAATTTTCCTGAGCTTGACTGCAACCCAAAGACAAAAAGGGCACTAACACAAGCATTAAAACATCACACAAGGAACATGCAATTCAAAGAGAAACCATAATGGTAAGAGTGGGAGAACATATTTCATCTCGCAAAGTCTAGTTACTGCAATAATCAATAAACAGCACAGCCACAACAGAATTATTAGACAGTAGCCAGGAGAGATTATGCTAACGCCCTGCACAATAAAACAGGTATCGCATCTCCTCTGGTTTTATAATTTAGCAAAGCCACTGAAAGCAACAAGGGCGCTAAACTTCAGTTAAAGATGCCCAGAGACCAGGTGCTGTGGGATACCAGAATAATGTACATTTTCCTCCTCCTCTCCCCCGCTTTAACCAGGGTTGGCTGTTCTGTAAGTGTTGACAGGTTGCCAACACAATCTTACACAAATCTATGGTAGCTTGAAAACGTGAAGAACACTGATCAGCCAGCAGACCTTTCCTTGTGCACAAAATGCACCAAAATTGTAATAAAAACTTTAATTCTTTGGGATGACTAAAGACAGGCAACATCATCTGGGGGTACCAGGACAGCGCTAGAGATCAGACATTACTCAGGGCTAAGTCTTATATTCTTTACCCGGAGGCCTGGATGGGAGGTTCACAATTTATAAACCAGCCTAATTAATTATCCTCTGCCGTTAGTAATTTATGCATTCCATCTCTAAGCAGGCTGTTCACCAGATAAAATACTGCAGTACTTAATACAGGTTGGATGGATGGATTCAAACAAAAAACACTTTTTTTTGACACCTTCTTTAATGCCACCGTATTTGATGCTACTTATAGACTTAAGTAGGCAAGTTTCCCCAACACACTCTTTTCTAATCATGTATTACCAGAACAACAGAGAATTAGCCACTAAACTCTGCTACCTATGTATTTTCCAGCAGCAATTTCCATTTCAAATACTCTGTCCCTCCTATCTCATAGCCTACAATGAAAACCTGAGACTTTACAATCGCCCAGGTTGGTATATTCCAAGAGGTCTCAACTGATGCACAGCTCCCGTTTCAGAAAGTAAAACCCGTAAACCATTTCTCCATCAGTTTCAGCACGAGGACTAACTAGGTTAACTTTTTGCTCTAAGAACTTGCTTATTACATGACAATATATAGGGTTACCAGTGCTTGTTTTCCTCCATATGAAAGATGAAATATCCAAGGAGCAGCCTTAAGCCACCCAAGGATGACTTTGCCAACTTAATTGTTGTACCGCTGCCATCGTACAGAATTACCCAAATTTCAGTGAAACAAGCTGGAATAATTAAGCTATTTCTTTTACGTTTTCAGGATATCACTCCTACATGTAAAACATTTCCTCTTAAAAAAGGTTCTGGTGCGGACTGCCCTCACTGCTATTATTTATTTTTAAATAAGCCCTTTGAAATCTTAGGGGCTTGCCTACTTTAACAACACGCCTCTGATCCAAATTAATGCGGAAGATGCCCCTGGGACAGCTACATTTTCAACTCCCGTTGAGATCTTTCACTGTAACTCTCCATCATTATGTACTACTGTAACATTTCTTTTGCACAAAAAGAGCTATTTCGGCTTGCATGCTGTATTTTCTTCCCTTGACAATCAAGCTGGTTCTACTTATGTTTACTGTGTGGTCTATTGCTATTGTATGTCGGCTTAGCTGGGAAGCTGCATTTCCACCCTGGATGCTCTCCATCTTCTGATCAATTTTGTCATGCAATTTTTTCCCTTGTTTTCCTAAAGCTTCTAGTATCTTGGTTAATATATTCAATTACCCGCAGTGTCAACAGCAAAATAATAAAATATTTTTACTTGGAGTAAACAACTTAGACAAAACATTTGGGTATTGCAAGTAGAATTAGGTTTTAAGTTTCTGCTTTTTTACAGTTTCTGTAGAGCATCTATATTTCTGCATCATTAACAAGGATTTTATATGGTCATTTTAGGCGGATGGATTCTCACCAGTCTTATTCTGTGTAATCAAAACCGATCAGGTACATCAAAAAAAGGCAGATTTTTCTTTATTTATCATTAAGTGTCATGACAACTTACTGAATTTGAGGGAGAAGCTCCCATTCTTGAAAAGGAATTTATAAAGAAAATGTTACTGAAATACTGTGTGTCAAGGAAATATTAGACACTTAAATGTAAGACAACTTATATTTCTGCACGAATTTCAGACAAACTACATAACTGTACTGAAGCTTAGTGAATCACATCCTTATATTCTCACATCACAGCTTCGGAAAAGGGTTAAAACAAACACAAAAAGCATGTAAAACTTCCAAAGGCCACACATTAGTTCTGGAAGTCATATTCCGAATTAAAACAAAACCGATACTAGACTCCCACTTCTACCACACTTTTCAGGACACACATCAAGGATGCTTATAAAGACACAAACCATTCCCTTAGAAATTAATGTTACTCATCAGTTTACTGAAAACATGCACGGATCAGTCACAGAACATGCAGCATGCAGTAAATGGAGAGCAGAGGTTAATAACCTGGAGGCATAGGATCTGAGAATGTGAGAACAAGTTAAAGACAAGAGTTCCTCTCCATTGTCACTGAGGGTCGAGAAGCAATGCTGCAGCGTAGAGCAGTGAGAGTGGGGGAAATACAGTTTGTCCAAGACATAGACATATCTCCGCAAGTGGCGGCAGGTATAACTGAAAGACAAGGGTAAAGGGAGAAAAAACAGAAAAAAGAGGTATTTTCCTTTAAGAAAGCTAATCCATGGTTTTATGCCCTTGGTTTTTGTGCCAAGAGTCAATGGAAGATGCCAAGTAAGCAATGGAGCAGTTTGATACAACACAACAGTTTCAACAGACAGACGGATCTGTTAGCCTGAGCCCACACGCTGGTTCTGCCGCTACTGCAAAGGGAACCCACCAAATCTCACACAGTAGAGACCCAAGGAATTAGGCTTTTTTTTTTTTTTTTTTTTTTGGGGGGGGGGGGGTTGTTTGTAATACCAAGAGAACTTTTTGCCTCTCTGCTTTGAAAATACAAACGCATGGGTCTGAACCTGGTTTACAAAGTTCACCACTGAAAAAAACTGAGAGTATTCACAAAATATAACTGATTTTCACAGAAAATAGCATCTGACTTTAGAGGAAAAAAAATCAGAGAGAGTTACTGATCAGTGCAAACTGCTCTTGCAGCACGGGATTCCAGTGGTAGAGTAACTCTTTAATTTAATTGTAGTTCCTCAAACATGGTGCTGTATCATAACTGAGGTACACACTTAGAACTTGATCAGGTCGTTCATGAAAAACTACAATTTTCATGAAATAACCATAGAACAATCAATAAAATATTTAACAGGAAAATTGCCTATGCCTATTGATGGGATATCCACCCACTCATAATGGAAAGGACAACCCAAATTCGAGTAGTTCACCTGCAGTAAGCTGCATCACTGGAAAACTACGGTGCCCACACATCAAATAACCTCAAACATCTACTAGAGAAAGCATAGAAAAAGACTTTCTGTCTTCCAGAAAGGGACTTAAGTAGCCTAATAAATTGTGAGATAAATAAGACAGTTCTTCACAGGCATCAAGATGCTTCTTCCAGACTGTTTGCTGTCCCCATTGCAGTCTGGGAATCTCTCCAGTACAGACACACCCTTGGAGAGCTAAACTGGGAGAGTGCCCAGTGCAGAGAGAGTAAAGACTAAGTGATTTGTGAAACTGACCTTTGCTGACTTTGGCAAGGATCAGCAAATGCCTGAACTCTGTGCCACAATCTCCTTACCAAACCAAAAATAATTGTTTCCTAGCTTGAGCTGAAGCTCGGTCTATGGGTTACCTACCCAACTGACCGCTCTTCACAGACTACTTCCCCCTCTAATCCCCTTACTGGACACAGCAGGCTAAAAGTCTTTCAGGAGACCAAATTATTCGTGTACTTTGGGCAAAGAACAGGAGAGAAAAGGATGCCAAGAACCCTGGGTAAAACCAGTGGGGTTCTGAGCCTAAGACTTTATCAAAACCGGTTTAAATACCATTTGCTACTGGGTTAAAGTCAGTCACCTACCTTGGCTCTGGAAGCTGAGGAACACACAAGCTTTGTCGAAACTTCATTTGCAGATTACTAGATTTCAGGAGAGAATGCACCTGCAAGGTGGCAATTTCTTAAGCCATTATGCCTTCTTTTTATTTTTTTTTTGAGCTACACAGGCTATTCCCTTCACTCCCCAAGTCGGGGATGGAGAAGATAAAGAATGGAATTTAACGGATTCCACAGTGAGTGGAATCCTTGACGCAAAAGCCTGCCCTTCCAGCCACCCACAGATTTTTCTTCCAAAATCAGGCTGAAGAGCATCTTTTAGAATGATGCTGCTTGGAACATTTAAATGGTCGTGAGTCCATTTAGTCTATCACACCAGCTTTGTTAACAGAAAACTCTACCTCATTTCAAGTCTGTATCGGTCTCATTCCAGCCATTCAATCTCTTTTGACGTTTGTCAAGAAACCGAGAATGCCTTCCATTATCACCTCTCTTTGAGCCCTGTCACTGCTCCCCAAAGATGGGTAGAACAAGACTTGACCCCAGAGCACAATCACCACACTTAAGCTTAAACAACAAACTGGATGAGAATGCAGCGTGCGATGGGAGGAGGAGAAATTTCTCAGAAACTTCATCCAGAGGTTTTGTGCCCTGTTGGGACAGACACAGGGTGAGACACTGCCCTCCCTACTGGCGGCCTCAGTGCTGTCACCTCGTGCTGCCGCAGCACAGATGGCACCGAGCACAGGAGGGGAGTCTCCTGTGGGCAGAGAGCTCTCAGAGCCAGCTCTAACCTTCAAGTGCCACCAGTCCTCTTGGGTAGTGACACAATATGGCCAGTGCAATTCTGCCTTTCACCATCCCAGGAAACAAGCATGAGGTCATTCCTGTTTTCAAAGTTGTTTACTGAAAGGTCTTGATTTTAAACCCACACCAAGAGGAACACAATCTCACAAAGTTGCCTTTTCTCGCTCATGTTACAGACACTGACCAGCGTAGCTTACATCATATCAAGGACTAAGCATCTCCACCTACTAAATCCTTTAAGCCAAACCTGAATAAAATCGAGGCTTAGATCCCTCAACAGATACGCACATTAAGAAAAATGCACATCCAGCTTTCATTGACTAATTGTGGATATTGAGTGTGAAATCAGACTGACTTTATCCACCAAGAAATCAGTTTTCCAGCAGCTGCTACATCTACGGTCACATAAAACTTGTGTTTTCTGTATTTTTTATGTGGCGTATTACTTTACAGCAAAATGAAATCTTCAACTACAATATAGTATTGAGAAATTTGGAAAAGCCATACTACAGAAAATAAAGAACATTATATTTGATTGATGGCATGTGTGCTTATTATTCATGTATTCTGTTTACCCTGAGGACAAAACTGTAGCTCATACTGTACTAAAATCCCACTCCAGAAGAAGACCATAATTCTCTCATAAAAAGTAAAAGCCATTTGATCAACATTTCAAATTCTGAAAACAAAACATTACAGTGTCAACTTCTAATAGCTAAAACATAAGAGTGTCTGGTTATATAAGTCTGGGAAATCAGGGTGGACTTGAGTTATCCCAACTAAAAAAAAATTACACACATTCTCATGTAACAATGGACTTTCAGTCGTTTTTTAATGTAATGAAAATAATAAAATTCCTCCAGTGCCTCGTCATTGGGCAAATACTACCATAGCTATATTGCCTAGAGATTTAAACCTACTAAAAAGAAAAAACTCCATATGCTCCATTAAACTTTAAGTTACCAACATCCTTTAGTAGCCATAGCTATTAAAGCCACAGAACCCCAAAACTTTCAGATCTAAACCAAAAGAGGTCAGCATCACTATTTTAGAGAGTGACAGGATCCTTTGTGTCTGGTAGTCATCCACCTCTCGCATCCCATCAGACGTGATTCCACAACACAAACGAAGGAAATGACAGTGAACATGGAAACCCAACAACATCTTTAAGATAAGTGAAGAGGCTCAAAACTGACAGCGATCAAGTCAAAGCACCAAATTCAAACTGAGTCTGCCTGATCATCTGGAAGCCCTTTCGAGGACCTTGTGTGAAACTCACAGATAATCAAAACTAACAAATAAAAGAGACTTTGCTAAAGATTCTGTAAAAAATTCGATGTCCTAAATAGCCATTGCAATTGTTTTGGTTTAGGAGATCACATCACCTCCAGTTTTTAATTTGAACTCCATGTCATTCAATGGGTTTACACATTCAATAGGTTTACAGTCACAGACTAAACATCTAGCAAAAATAAGAGCTAAAAAAAAAAAAAGAAGTGCTGAAGCTCATGACATGCTCACATTATTTTTTCCATCCAAAATTTTTAAGTCAGACTTGAATGGCTCAACAGCACTAGGCAAAACATTCAGAGCTACTTGTGTCCTTATTTATTTAAACCAGAAAGCTGATATTTTCTCTAGTGAAGTCAACTGTGATTTTAAAATAAATATATCAAAGACAAAATCACAAACAGCATCAGGCCAACATCTTTTTAACAACACAGAAATGAAGCCAATCAGGCAGGGTACAGAAAAAGCAGTATAAAATCAGTATTCACCAACCCTTCTATAAATACAGCCTCATCTGAAACAGCACATACGGGATTCAAAAGAAAAATTCTCAGTGCTAATGTTTAAGTAATTGTAATTCATAATCTTCCTCTCGGTGCACGCCAGATTTTATAAAGGCTATAAATCTTTAACATTATTGAGAAAATGTAAGGCCTTGAAGACATACATGCCACATGTATTAGCTCAGAGAAACTAGATTAATCTGCAGCAATAAAAAAATCCAATTCTGCTAAGCCTGATTAAATATTTAGGTCATATTGTTTCTGCAGCAGAATTTGAAAAATGCACAGCAGACAACATCTTTTGCTGAGTTTGAAGACTTAAACACTATATTTCCAAAAGGAAGTTTACTTTAACATGAATCTATGGAAAAGCCAATACGAAAGCTTTTTTAGAAAAACAACAACGAAAGTTTAAGTTAACTAAAATAGGATATGTTAGTCAGCAGCCCTATACATGCAGGGAGAATGTCGTGATGTGCTATCCACGTTTTACTACTGTTCATGTCAGATAACTTCTGTTCCAGGAAGTTCCATCAGTCATTAGCCTCATGTTCCCAAAGACAAGCCAAACCCAAACACATTCTATACTCAAGTACTACGTAGATGATGACAACTTATTAGATCACCCACTGCACGAGAATGGTTACTCTCTGCCTAAAATACCACCTATTAATGTTATTTCATACAGTACAAACAGCAGAAAGGCAAGCTAGCAAAAGCCTATCTGCCTTCTTGCCAACAGTAGAGTACATCATCCACATCATTCAAAATCAGAATTTTGAAGGTTTTCATTTCTGCTTAGTACTCTGCTGCTGAGGACACGATGAGCTGCGGCACTGATGACTCGCAGTAGAAATAATACTATGTATGTCTTTTCCACCACCAAGGCTGCTATGAAAGATTGACAGGTCCATGGAAAGGTGGTTTGGGATTCTCTAGGGTGGGTTCCTGCCTCTGTGGTTTCGGCACAGTTAAGCTGTTTAAGGTTCATTAAAAGTTGGCACTGGGGATGCAGGAGATTGCATTGGCCTTTATCACACTACAACACTTAATTCTCCATTTTCCAGTTTCAATATATATTTATTTACTATTCTTATCTTAGAGTCATAATTAAGGTCGAAAGGACGTCTCTAGCCCAACCTCCAGCTTGAAGTGGGGTCAACACTGAGTCCAGAACAGACCACGGTTTGTACAGTTGGGTCTTGAAAGCCTCCAGGGACAGAGACTCTACTGCTTCTCTGGGCTGCTGTGCCAAGGCTTCCCTGACCATGAAAAATTGTCTTCTTCCACCAGGCTGGAACCTCCTGGCCTTCAGTTCATAACAACTCTCTCACCCTCCTGCCACACATTTCTATAAAGAACCTGCCTCTGCCTTCTCAGCAACCTCCTCCTATGTGTGGGAATGCTGTTAACTCCCTCCCTGAAACTCCCTGCTGTAGCCTTCTCTTCTTCTGGCTAAACAAGACCAGTTCCTTCAGCCCATCTTCCTACACCGAGTCCTCCAGCCCCAAAACATGGTGGCAGCCCTCCACTGCTCCAGTTTAGCAACACCTTTCCTATGTCCAGGGGCCCAAAACCTGGATGCAGTTCTCCAGACTGTCCAAAGACAGTGGTCTTGCAATGGCACAGGTCGACTCTCAGCGCCCTCCCGGATGTGTTTCACCAGGTCCCACGGACACGTATGTGTCAGTTCTCAAGTAATCCCTGAACTGATCCCTCTTCACTACTGGTATTTTCCTTCCTTCCTCCCTGACCCCCACCTAATTTGCTAATCTAAGTAAGAGGGTGTCTTCTCTCAGGTTTCTAAAAATACTTCTTTCTTGCAGTCCTGCTTTTCAGATGCAAGTATCACTGAATTTATATCTTAGAGCATCGAGCGATCACAGGGTTTTAAATAATGTTATTCCAAAACAGCAGTGTGGAGGCAAGGGGTCATTATAGGGTTAAAGGTGCCATAACAACATAGAGTAGAGAAGCAGAAAAATTATTTAAATACTTAAGAAGCGATTATTTGTGATAATGTGTCACAGACATAAGTTCCCATGCCCTAGAGTAGCACTCTGTCACAGCACTGGCCAAATGTACGCGACAGGCTTATGAGACGAATATGATCTTTATGCATGGAAGTATTTATAGTGAAGGAGGGCAAGGAAATTAAAACCAAACAAGTCCTGGAGATGTCTGACAGGCTGAAAATCAAATGCTAAATATACGAGATTCTTCTATAGAAAGGCCAAATTACCTCCGTGCAGATGAAGTTCTACGAAAAAGAACACAAGGATGTGTATATCAGAAGCAGACACAAGCAACTCATGACCCATAATTAAAAAAAAAAGGGATATGAAAGAGCTTAGAGGAAGTGTCTATTCAGTACTGACGTTTCAGACAAAGAGTGAAGGATTTAACCACCCAGATGCACTGGTTACTTGGAAGGCACATATTCCTGGCAGCTTAAGAGATGCTACCACGGGAACGTTGCTTTTGAAACCTCCTGCGCTTTTATCCTTTGGCTAGACACTTGCGATAATTCTGCACAGGATTACAGGAGATGCCTACGACACCCGCATTAAGGCGGACATTTGCATGTCAGTCTGCGCGAACCCGAAAATCCTCCGCTGGGAGACAAGGGCTGGAGCTCTGCGAGAGGCGGCGGCACCGCTCGCCTGAGCCCTCGCCCTGCTCCGCAGCGGGACTCATCCCAGTCGAGCCCACGTTAACTGTGGTGTTCGGAGAAAGACCTACTTCTGGACCCAGGAGCACAATTAATGATCTACTGAAACGTGTCTGTGCACAGCTTCACAGCAAATTTATTTATTCCTTGCAGAAGAAAGAGTATTTACTATACCTAAAAGCCTGTTCTTTCCCAAACTTGCTGAAGGCCATTACCATTACAAAGGTTGAGTCATCCGACAGTTATAAAGACCTGATGCACACTGAGGTTGTTAAATTCTTTCTTCTGTACCTACACTTTCACCCTCCATTTAAAAGCGTCAGGTGTTTCAAAGTGCCATATTCTCTTTGTGATCCACGCAAACTACAGAGAAAGTACATGCTGTGGGAAATACCTTGGCTTGAGTACTTAAGAGATGGAGAAATGCCATGCCCATGGCAGGGGGCTGGAAGTACACGATCCTTAAGGCACCTTCCAACCCAAACCATTCTGCGACTCTGCAATAAACAGTTATACCTAAAATCAGTTAGAAAGCCTGCCTGAAAAGCCTCACTTAAGCATTGGGTCTGAATGAACTCAAAGTTCCCGTGTGTGGTGGAAATGAAGGATTCCAGGAGCAATTTGGAGAGCACCGACAGGGTTCAGCTGGGCGTTATCAATAACTGCTCTACTTCCCTCTTCGCAGCCACTCACACCCATCCTGGCTTCACACTCCCAGAAAGAGAAATTGGCTCACTGAACTGCAAAGCTGGAAAAATGTTAAGACACATATAATGACATCAGTTAAAATGTGAAATAAGCAGCACTCTGACAAGAAAAAAAAAGTAATTAACGCTATATTTTTGTTTCATCCCAACACTTACATGCAACCACAATACTACTCTAACTCGTCAGATAAGTCCCTGTTACTCATTCATTTCTTTAGATCATACCCCACATTTTCCAAAAAGAAAACTTTTAAGAAGAAAGGAGTACATGTTGTATCTGAAGAAAGCAGTTAATGAGCCAAATACCCTGCAAATGAAAATAAAAGACAGGTTCAAACAAGTCATTATCTTGAGTCACCTCCACTTCTGTTAAGGAGCACTGTCCTATAAATACGTTCCATTGAAAACAAACTGAGAAGACTGCGGGTTCTAGGATTTTACTAGAAGAGTAGGCAACAGTTTCTATTTTAAATCTCAGAAAATCTTATGTAGGATAATTTATTGGTACAACCCAGACTTTTAAAAATGCAGTAACTGTAAGATACACATCTTCAGAGTACGAGGCACCTAAATTTCAAATAATTGGGGGGGCTGGTTAGCTCACTCGGTTTGAGCGTGGTGCTGATAACACCAAGGTCGCGGGTTTGATCCCCGCTGGGTCCCCATGTGTTGCCTGATCTAGTTGAGAGGCGTCCCTGCCCGTGACAGGGAAGTTGGATTAGATGATCTCTAAGGTCCCTTCCAGCCCAGGCCATTCTAGGATTCTGTGATACTACAGCGGGACACAACCCAGTGACCTCAGCCTCTCTTCCAGCCCAGCTAAAAGAAACTAAAATTGCACTAACAGCACTGGAATAATGCTACTGGCTTCCTCGTATTTCCTTCTTTTCCATATTAAACATACAGAAAACTTAAGTGACACAACTTAAAACTTCAGTCTACTCTGCAAACTCATCTGTAAGGCAGCACAAGAAGTGTATCACAAAAATAGTTGTTCCTGTACAGGTTTCCTCAAATATTTTCTTCTCTCCATCATAACAAATTTGCAAGATCAGCAGTTTGAAAAGCTGTAAAATTCCACCAAATAAAAATTTAACCCCCAATTTGAAGACTATTATCAAACTGTACTGTTCCTGAAGAGTTTATGTAGCATAAGAACCATAAATGGGCCTTTCAGGGCAATTAAAGATGGGACAACAGGACTTTCTACCTTCAAATCACAAGTATTTGTGTGACACTTCAGATTCTCTGAAACAGATACCAAGACTTGAATAAATGTCAGTTCTAAAGCCAAGATTCTGTGCTAATCTGCACCACCTTCACTTAATGGCACATTTTGCCAAGCAATGACTTAGAGCTTGTAAGACACTGAAGTCCCACTCAGTTTCCTGGATAGCAGAAGACTAATGAGATGTTGTAATGATTTCCTGCTCCATAAATGAGAGAATTACCACAATAGCTAGGTCTTAGAGGTCAGCAGAGACACAAAAAATGGTGAAGAGTAGCAAACTCTTATCCACAGCTGAGCTTTCAGAGTGCTATGTATTCAGATATTAAAAACCTTTTAAAGCCACATCAGAAATGAGCAACGGTATTCTTAAGAAGTTCTGGGCCACGACGTTGTGAGGATGGCCAGACCCTGGCACAGGTTGCCCAGAGAAGCAGTGGCAGCCCCATCCCTGGAAATGCTCAAGGCCAGGCTGGACGGGGCTTGGAGCAACCTGGGCTGGTGGGAGGTGTCCTTGCCCAGGGCAAGGAGCCTGGAACAAGATGATCTTTAAGGTCCCTTCCAACCGAAATTTTTCTATGATTCTATGATACGTAGAGCAGAACATAGTTCAACCCCTCTGCTTCGTGTGAGAAGATTCTGAGACAGAGAGAAGCAGCAGTTTGCCCTCCGTGGTTCACACTGATCCAATCTATCTGAAAACAAAGCTGTGAGTCTGTCCATCTGGGAGGTCTCCATGGCTCGTGAGCATGGGGGTCCCAGGCTGCGAACACTTCTAATGGCATGCAGGGCATTCAACTGCTCATGCCAGATGGGGGACGAGGGTATTACTGTCCCATCAGGTGCCCTCTCAGAATCCCCAGCATGTTCAACCGGGCTTAAACCAAGTTCAATGATATTTCCATGCTGGAAACAGCTGATATCAGCCTAAAACCTCGCCTCCATATGTTACACACAGGCAAAAACAGGCGAGCCCACATGGACCATTCCTCTTTCTGTCGATGCAGTTAAAGCAGCATTTTAATACATTTGCTCATAACTATGCTCAATGCATAGTAACAAAGGATGCTTCACTCCTTTAGAGATATTAACTACATTTACTTTGCTAAGTCATACCAGCAGGAGGACATTTATTTGCTCCTAATGCTCTCTTTTCCTTTATCTGAACATTTGTAGTCTCCCCTTTTGTCACAGCCTTTCCTACTAATTGCAATGACACTTCCCAATTTTGGAATGGCTGATCAGCTTATAAGCTTCCTCACGGCTAATCTAGGTCAACAAGCTACTAATAAGGGCAGCATATGTTTCTTTTATTTAACGCCATTGAGAAATCTAGAAATTGCTTCTTTCTCCCAAGAAAAGCCACTCCATAGATCCAGGAAACCCACGTAGTAACAGTGACAAGGTAGGGGATGAAGAGTATAAAAAGCATCTACAAATAGATGAGTGTGTCTATGCCTGTGAACAGCTCACGAAATGCAAGCCAAAGCCACCCAGGGTTGACCAGTTGACACCAAAATCTCTCCAGGTGCACACAACTACTATTACTAAGTGTCCACAGATTAGAATGAAAGTTCAAACTCAGTGGCCTGTAGTTGTTTGGTCTTCCCTTCCCACAACGTCCTCTTCCAAACACAGCCTGAAAATGACAACATGTTTTTCTGAGAAGCCATTAGTTTTCACTCTGCTTGGAATATCTAATAAAAACGGGATTATCACTGCTGTAACATACTGAACTGCACGGGGGGTAGAAAATCTCATTATAAAGCAGCTTCTTGTAAACAGACTGTTGTTTTATATCCAGGCTACATAATAAAACGTTTCATTCTCTAAAATAAAATGCTACAAAACTATTTCAAAGTTAAGAAGCATTAAAAGCAAAGTGTCTTTGAGGGTTTTAATCCTTACTTTTGAGGCAACGCCAACCAGTCAATTCTGTGACCTTCCATAATGAAAAGAATTTATTGCTAAAATCTAAGTCTTACAGCGCATGGTAAACGCCACCAAAACAAAGGACAGGGTCAGAGGGAAGGAAACAGCATGAACACTTCATCAGGTGAAGCACTATATGGCAATGAAAGCTTGCTGGCATGAAGAGCTCATTCGCTACTGCTTTAAAGCAAACACAGAAAATCGAGTAAGCTGGTTGAGATGCAGACAGATCACTTGAAGTTGTATCTGCGAAAGATGCTTTTTCCCTGTTTATTTCAGTGACATGATGTATGCACGAAAATATATGGGGACAGGAAGTACAGAAAGCCATAGTTTGTATCAACAGGTCCCCTCAAAGGATGGAATCAGAGCCCAGGGCTGGAGAACATCCTGCACCATGAGCACTGCCAGTGAAATCCAACATAAACCAGACGTTAAAAAAACCCTCTCGCTTATAAAGCTTCAAAAACAGTCATACCGTTGTGATAACTTTCATGAAGGTAATTTCCATCTAGCACAACGACAATGTAAAAGCGGAGGAAAAAAATTACCTATTTCTCTTGAATAGCTCAGACTGGAGATACTAACATTTCACTACCAGATGTGACGATGCCATCTCTCAGCATCTGCAGAGGCAGGTACCACTGGTATAGCGAAACTGCTCACTACCCTTTAGTTTTCCTTTGGTTAAAGGCAAGCTGATGCTTAGAGGGTTCAGTATTTAACTGCTCTAGGCACAGGACATTAATTCTATGAATTCCTTTCAAAACTCGATTTTTTCACTATTCTATAATTTGACTTGTGGTGTGAGAGCAGAAGCAGCCTCTTTTCTCTTGGTTTTGCTATTATAAAAACTCGTCTATTATGATTAAGAAATCAGTAAACTGAGATTTAATTCAATGGTCCAACCAAGATTTGAACCCAGAATATAAAGACTTATCTGTTGATCCTTCCTATGGTAGCATTAAAACCTACCCAAGGTCCAGACTTCAAGTGCACGCGGTGTGATGCAAACCCGGGTGTTTCAAAGCATCCTCGGAGCCATGGCAACAGAAACCCCTGGTGACAGCAGTACCAGCAGAGAAGTGATAAAGAAAGCAGGAACTAGTTTTCATCTCGCATGTCAATAAAGACATAAGCTGGCTATTAACTCCATCATTGACACCTCACTTGTGTTACGTTGCTTTTCGACTACTGAAAACCGAAAGCTGCCGTTTCTGAAGACGTTTCCAAAACAATGTTTTAGAGTCAAAGGATTCCGACCCTAAATGCAGAACAACTTTAGCAAGTTTCTTACTTGAAAAATTACTCCAATTTAAACCTATTCGTTCCCCTGCCATAAGAAAGAAGCCAGAAAGACGTTTGATAGAAGTACCGCATACCCTGTTCACCTGCTCGCTCAATTTACACATCACATTTAAAGTCTGAAATGCCTACTAAGTTAAAATTTCACCATTTCAAAATCACTATTTCTATATGAGAAGCAATTCTTCTGTTACTATACTTAAGTTTGCAAATGAGAATTAAATTAGAAACCAAACAGCTTTGAAGCATTCATACAGCAACTCGGCTTTTTTCTTCCCCCCCCCCCCCCCCCCCAGTTTTTCTCCTTAAGAAGTGCCTTTGATTTAGGTAACTCAATCTCACTAGTTTTCTGCAGCAACCATCAAATCGCTATTCTCCAGGGAAAGAGGAAGCTGTATGTTAAAGAGCATCCCGACAGTCATGGACATCAAAGAAAAAAAAGGCAGGAAAACCAGAACGCTCACAGAAATTTATCTTCCTGTGTGAGCAGTCTAATGAGTTTCAAGCCAGCAATTGCATCTCATTAGTGGTACTGTTAAAAAAAAAATAAATTATTCAGCAATTGGTAAATTTAATTTCATCATATTCACACACTAAAAATTTCAGATTTTTAATTTGAACGTGGCCCCTAATAAGCAGCTCAGATCACACACGTCTTGCTGCTGGACAAGCATTTTCCTTCTTTGCTGAAGTCACATACCGGACTACTAGAAAAAGCACGTGCCTGGCCAATTCAAAATATCTTTTGCTCTCCATATCTTGTTGAAGGAAGTTTAGGTTTACAAGGATTTTACCAATATATATAAAATAATCATAGGCCAGGAAAAAAAGGCCGTAGTACCAGACCTAATTAACACACGTTTTACAGAGTCATGACCACTATGACAAACACAGCAACACGTCAAAAATTTGATTAGTTTCGCCCTGACCCATAATTTATCAAGGCAACAACTCACATAAACTTGGGGAAAGCAGAAGAACGCAATGCGCTTTCTTCTTTCAAGGACAATACAATACGAAAACTGATAATAATAAAAATTAATTTGATTGGTTGCAGCCTATAAAAAGGTAGGCAAGAAAAATAATATGACACACATTCCGCAAAATAACATGGGAGAATAATACAAAGGTGTGCAATTCCATAAAGATGACTGAAAAAAAACTTTGCAAGAAAAATATAACCACGTCATTAAGGGACACGGTGAACTAACAAAAATTCAAATTCACAAACCCAATAGGTATTCATATCGTAAGCAAAAGTCATTTTTGGATAAGCAGTGACCTCCGTTCTGCAGACAAACTGGTTTTCATTTCAGCAAACTCAAGAATTATATCAGTGCTCAAGAACAAGACACACATTTAGATAATTAAAAATAAAATAGAAAAATAATTTCATGGCAAACATTTAAATAATTCACTTCTTACCCTGGAGTTACTGTTTTAATCACAAAAGTTTCACTGTACTTGGATAAATTTACTTAGAGCAACCAGGGCAATTATTGAAAAAAGGCTGATAAACTCGAAATCATCTGATTCTGGATACACATTACTTCCATGTATTAAAAACCAGCTATATAGTTTCATATGCAGGAATATAAAATACATAGCTACATGCATCTATAATTCAAATTCAGACTTCCCTA
Organism: Trogon surrucura; assembly: GCA_020746105.1. NCBI lineage: Eukaryota > Metazoa > Chordata > Aves > Trogoniformes > Trogonidae > Trogon > Trogon surrucura. Next base: position 85,791,103 of record CM036658.1, read on the forward strand.
GGGAAAAGTCAAATTAAAAGACCAGTTATGAGAAACGCATTTTCTCCTCATGCCATAATGTATTTTTCACTTTCTGCAGCATTAACTACAGCAACCTTATTTCCTCAGCCATCACGAAACTTGCCAATCAAAGCCACTTGCAGTTGGTAAGCACTCAATTATTAATAAATATGCTGCAGTAGCAATAGATTCCTACAGAAAGTCACACATTCCAATTTAAAGACAATTCTTAATCTAGCATGTTACACTGAGCTTAAGAAGTGCAGTTTAAAGCAACATCAGGTACTCTTACTCTTAAAGAATCGTCATAAATATTTTCCACTCAAGTAAATCCCTTCAGACTCCTATGAGAGGAAACCGTAGCAGAAAAAAAATTAAATAAATTACTAACATAGGAAATGGCAAAACAAATGGTTTGGCTGGGGGAGGTGAAAGTTCTCAAACACAGCAGTACATATCGGAACGGGTGGGAATTTGTCTTGGTAGCTTAGGAAACACAACTGACTCCACAAATGATGAAGACTTCGTTGGAGAGTGCCAAGAAGGTCTTCAGCCTCCTCTCAGATGAGAGAAGGCAGACCTGGGGAACCACAGCGATGCAGCCATCTTTTATGAGCATATTTAAGCGTGCTGCTTACAACTGTGTTTAAGAAAGTATTTGAGAAGCAGGGTTACTATATTTGGTCCTTCCAGACAGCATTGGTGTGTCTCACACCTCCCTCTCGTAACAGGTACAGCAGCGCAGCGATGACGCTCAAGAACACCACACGGCATCCTACAGCACGCAAAAGCTGGTATCACTGACCTGTATCCCTCTTAAGGACACTTTCCTTCCTAATTCCACTCAAATCCTAAGAACAATAGGAGGATGGCAGAAACCTCTTTCTTCGGATCATTCCCTGAATTCTGCTGGACTCGCTACATTAGCCCAAGAAATCAACAAAACACGACAATCATATAATTATGAACTGTCTTCTCATAGTTAAGTTCCTCAGGTCATGTAATGGGGGGAAATGCAACTGGTAAAGTGTTCTCAGCAGCTCAGAAAGCATGCGAATGGCTGTGGTGACAGTGTAGGAAGAAAGGAAAACTGGATAGTGTTTCCAGCCCCACAAAGTCATTTAATGTTAAGCGTGCATGTCTAATTAGCGAGGTGTATGGCAGCCTCTAGTGGTATGTGCCTGCTTAGAAAACAACAAACGTTCCGACACAGGAAGCTATAGTGAAAAGCGTTTGCCTTAAGCTATCTCTGCCTCATTCTCGTCACCATTTTCTCCAGCATGACATGGTGTCGAGATGTCGGAGCACGGCCGTTCAGGGAAAGACTCTCCATTTCCAAGAGTGACACATACTGGAGCAGACAGGCCAGCAGCCCAAATACCACGAAAGCTGTTACCAAACAGCTTAAAGGAATTAATGCCAACCGACTTGCAGTTTTGGGTGACAAACTGAATACCTCCACTAACATGCCAGCTAGGTGTACGGATTCACCTTCTGGTAATTGCTGCTGGAGAATAGAAACAAAGCAATGGTGAAACTTACCCTCATGGCGGGTATCTAACTCTCCACCCGGCTGGGCTTTGTTGCTTAGAGCCTACACAGCCACCTCTGGCAGTCATTTGTGACAATAACATCCATTTCATTTTATTATTTTATAATAGTCTATCAACAAAATTTAAAACTGTAGTGCAATACCACTACGCTGATAAAATAGGTCTGTAATTAAAACCAAACCAGTGGCAACAGCAGATGGAGAAGGGAAGGATCTCAAAGTCAGGGCAGTCTACACTTCAGGTCATGCAACAACAGCAAACGAATACTGCCCTGGATCATATTATAAAACATCTATTACATCTATTTTTACTTCCAGCAGCTGTTTGTGATAGATTTATACAAATCTGTTGATTTTCGTGCTTGCTGGAACACGATACAAATTACCCAACATTATGAAGTTGTATTTTACTGAACTCTTAAGTACACTACATTGAATATTCCCAGCTAATTCTTTCATAGAAAATAGCCTTCAATATTTAAAACAACTGTCAAGTCTCTGCTCAGAATAGGATTAGGAAAAAGCCTGCATGGAAATGGAATTACTTCTCACATTAAGGAAGGAATCATTAGAGCATCTGATGAAGCTCAAATTATGACTGTCTATTCAGTTGTATTGCTAAGCAGATTTTAAGTTAAGTGTTTCAGAGCTACTCAATTAAAAAACTTATACTCTTAAAATACTTTATGTAATACAAAGTACCATCTTCTTTTGAGGCTTTCACTTCAGAGAAAACACTTTTTCATTGTCAATACTGTGGTTCCTTCTCTCAGAGATGCTTGAACTTTGATGGTAGAACCAGAATAGGAATTTAAATATAAATATTCTGTTCCAGCATCATGGATCAAGCAGCGTCTACCAGTGCTGGCTAAATTCAGTAATAGTGTCTAACATAAGGTAGGAAAAGGAAGGATAACATATGCCTCAAAACATCAATCACTTACGAAATACATGTATTTCCCATTTCCTATTGCTTTTCTTAATAACTGAAACTTTATAACAAATCTGTGTATTTTGAGAGGAAATCAAGTTAAAATGCTTCCTGTACAGTGCCTAAACCTGCCAGCGAACACAAGGTTATAAAGCTCTGGGAAAGAAAATGCTACCACGATAGCACTAAAGGCTTACAGAGACAAGTGGCCTCTGGGAAAGACTCTTCCTTCCAGGCTGCTCATGTCCTAGCACCGCAGGACGCTGAAAACAGATTTTAGTAACATTTTTATAGGAAGGTCTTTTGATTTATAAGAAATCACAGTCCTAGGGACAATTTAAATCCCAGTCTTGGTGGCTGTTTGTGCCTACTGCCCAGATGTAAAGTTTTCTGCCTGCAGAATAAGATCTTTGCTGAACATGACACACAGAAACTGAGGGGGTGTGGGCGAAGCAAACATCATATTCCTTAACGTTCCTCTTGTTTTTCTGCTTTACATGTAAACTTAAATCCATCACTACAATTTCTACACTATACTAATATGGAGGACCTGGCCTCAACAAGGCAGAAGCTTAAAAATAACAGACTGCAATAGCTTTGGACTACGTAAGAATATCGTTTTATATATAAGACATTACCTTTCTATTTTGTTTTTTTCAGTTGACTATTATGGTCCATTTTCTGCATCTATCTTTACATTACATCCAAGTATGAAAATACAGCTCCAACACTGCTGGCGCCCAATGGTTGGTATAACCAGCCACCTTCTCAGACTGCTCTCCTACCATACTACAGTTGGTTGGGTATTTTTTAATTACTACTTGTAATACTGCCCAGTGCAGATCCCATGTGAAGTCTCTCTGCTCAAGGCCATACAGAAATGAACCAAAGGTAGCTACTAGAGCTTACATCTTCGGAAGACCTAAGAGTTGTGCCAGTACTACGTTTTTGCTCCAAGATCTCTCTATTTGGCCTCATTTCAAGTGTGTCTTTGTTGAGCCTTCACACAATAATAGACAGATCATTTGACAGATACGTGTGAAAGAATTTTTTCCCTCGGTTTTCTGCCATTCACCCCTACTGTCTCCTTTCTTCATGCATGACAGAAGTCTGTCTGCCTTCAACGATTTCGAACTAAAATCAAGCAGCAATGTTAAAGTCTCATCGTAACTACGCATGTTTAAAGAGACGACAAATAATGCACCCAAACATCACAGCAGATTGCTGGAACACCAGTACCTGGAGTACTGGGAACATAGAAAAAAGCTCTGAAGAGGAAAACAAAACACCATGCTAAAACACAGACCAAGCTTTTGAGCATCAAGGTATCTCACACCACAGCAGGATCTATGATTTCAGAGGCCAACACTGGCAAATGCTTGGAAAACTCAGACTCCATGTGTATGATTCGAGAAACGGAGGGAGCAGGTATTTAGGACGATGTCTGTGATATGTGAAACAGCCTCAACTCAAATCCTGAATACTCATTATCACTGCCAAGGGTATGAAAAAAGGGCGAATATCAAGCAGGGAAAGGGTAATGGCAGGATGCATTTATCCTGGTTACTTGTCCATACTTTAACAATCAATCATTTCCAAAAGAGAAGGGGCTTGGAGAGAACTATATCCTAAGGACGGTGGTTTAATACCAAGATGTTCCTCATCCTTTTCAAAGCGTACAGACACGCAATTACTGTTTACTTGTTTTTGGCATGCAGTCTCTGTCTGACAAGCCCTTTAACAGTTTATTCCAGATCACATCAACAAGGACCTTCCTGGTTTCCCCCGGAGCGTGGAGCAGGGCTGGCTGCCAGGACAAGGAAGATCCCCGACACACGATCACCTGCCTTTACAAAGTGGTCTGCAGCACAGACACACACTGGGAAGGACCAGCTTCAATATTTGCTTCTTTAAAGTCACGGCCCTGCTTCAGAGCCAGAGCTGACACTGACTATTTATTACTACTCAGGCTGATAAACTCCATCAGCTGAAAAGCACGGGCGTATGTTTTATTGTCCGTATTTCCAGGGCCTTGTCACAAAATAATCATTGTGTTACGTCTGACTTAACAAACAGAGCTTTTTCCAAATATGCAGGAAGAAGTAAAGCAAGTTGAAAATCCAGGCAGTAGAGTACCTGAGATCAACTACTGAGTGTATTTTTATAATAATACAATACACAGCTAAAAAAACCAAACCCAAAAGGTATATCACAAATCCTGGAAAATCTGGCTTTAATGCAGCTACTGAGCTGTTCTGTTAAGAGAATCACAAGTGAGAAACTATTTTCTGTGCATTCAGAAGAGACTGAAGTAGAAAGCAAGTAAGATTTCTTCCAGGATTATTTAGTGATTCAGTTATAACCTCATCTATTTAATTCATCAGTATCTGTTAAGGCATACAAACTTCAAGCTCCTCTACTCCTGAATTTCAGAAATGATGAGTATCATGAGAAGTCTTTATATTTACCTGATGATCCTCTGAGCAGCATACTGATGAAGTGAGCGGAACTGTGCTGACATATTTGCTAAGGCTGCCAGACAATTGGTATGAAGGTATTTATCCTGTCAGAAAGAAAAGGAAAGAATAAAAACACATCAGACTGTCCTTTTGACACACAATGACACCTACTGCAGGGTTACTCAAAAGACTGAGCAATGTATGTTGCTTTAAAGGACATGGTCAAAAGTACACAGCAGAAATGCAAAGTGTATATACTTGGTGATGTTTTAAATGTGTTTTCTTAAAATACAGGGCTTATAAAAGAGTGACTGCTTCACAGAGTTCAGATTGTATGTATCTCTGTGTGTGTGTATTGTGTGTGTGTATTATACACACACACATATGTGTGTATGTCACCACATCTTTAGCATTTTTGACGTAAAATGAGGTCACTGATGCAACAAATACTGAAAGACATTCTCCTCCTCTCCCTTTTCACTTGCTTTCCTAGTCTTATCATAAAATTTCTGGCTTTGTAACACACTCCCTATTAACTCTTTCAAAGTATCTTATATACCATAATCATACAATACTTCAGAGTTCGGGTTTCCCTTGACCAGAGCAGCATATAAATTACCGCCCTATCAAAGTCAAGGGTTTTCACAGAACCAAACCTGTCCACTTATACAATCCAATAGGGATTTATTTCCGTATTTCAAGTCTAAACCACGCATTTACATAACAAATGCCGGATTCTACAAACACATGCTAAGAATGTCCTCATTTATTTAAATTCTTTTGATCATAGAAGTGAAATCCTTAAGTTTTACAATTTAAAATATATTTAAATATTTTTGCTACTTTTTCAAGTGAAAACTTCTGTGTCTTTAGTCCTTGAAAATATTCTAAAGCGTATGATAGCATGCTTATATGTTTGAGGTAAGGTCTAGAATCAAATGCTTGAAAAATACACAAACCCAATCCGATATGAAGCTACAAAGCTGAAATGGTTTTGCTTTGCTAGACCTCAGAAAGGTTTCATGGCCTGGTCTCTGTCCTATTTCATAAAACCAGTAACAATAAATAGCACTGAAATCCCCACTCTGAGTGATTGAAGAGAGACAAACAACGTATAAGGAATCATTTCTTCTCCCTCACTTAAGCAACTTTTCCCTCTCATCAGAATTGCACGGTAACACAGAGGTGGTGTTACAAGTTCAGAACTTAACACTGCGCATAGTTAACGAGGCTGATCTTCCCATTCCTTCTCTCCTGTAAATTCAGATGCCAGCTGGTTGCAACAGAGTGAAGAAAAATCCCACACCCTGTTTGAAACTGAATTTGTGCTGCTCAAGTCAGAATCCACACTACGTGCGTAAGCGCTACACCTAACTCTTACCCTTGTCCGTGTCATGTTGTACTGGATGGTTCTTATCACAACCAGTATCAGGAGACTCCCAAGTGAGATCTCTGTTAAGACACGCTCAGCATACCAAGTGATGTTTTTCAATATCTGGGGAAAAAAAATAAAATAATAAAATAGAACAAAGTTCTTCAGCGTCTACATCTGAATAAAGACACAGAAATTTGTCTGGAATCTCACACTCGGTAAGATACGTAAATCAGCTTCCAGTCTCAAACGGGACCAAAATCTGTTGTATTCTGAAGGAAGAATTAAAAAAAAAAAAGACAAAAAAATACTAAAAAAGAGACCTCTGCATAAGGATCACCTAGTAGATCTCATCAACTTCGTCATAAGTTACGTGGAAATACACTAAGTGTAGAAAGATGACTGAATTTGGCAATTCCCTATTTCTCATGCCCTGTGCCACCACACTTCTACGTTCTTTTTGACCTTACCCTTTACACTTATAAAGTCTCCAGTTCCACCCGAGCTACCTGAAAAAAAACGTTGCCAATCCCTTCCCACTTCCCTCATTACAAGTTGGGCAAGAGGCAGCACGTCCCAGCTCTGACTGATCGGCAAGAGCGCACACGCTGAAGGTCGGGGGCAGATCAACAGTTTAACTGTTGACTTCACACTGCGGCCCCTCCCTCGCCAGACCTGAAGTCTCTTCCCTTAACAGACCAAAGAAAGTCATCAGCTAAGAACGTCGTAACTTTCAGTTCTCTCCATCAGGGTTCACCATCTCTGGTTTTACTGCAGAAGAAGAACCAACCCACTCTTTTCCTCTTAGAAGATGCAGTTGACCAACCTGGAGAAATAGAGCAAACCCAACCACAAAAAAAACCTCAACCTGCTTTACAGGACTCATAAAAATGTGTGAATAGGAACTGCCCTAAAACCATTCTCTATAAATTCAGGGTTATTCTGGGTCAAAACAAAAATCTGCTTAACAAGGACTACCCACAATGCCTTTCATTGGAACTTCACGTTTAATGAAAATAATACAGATGTCTTAAAAAATCCAAAGCCCCATCAACCTCAACAATCATTAATTAACACCTTCTCTTAGAAAGTTACATGAAAACACACTTCTGGCTACATCCCTTCTTCCCACCTCTCCTTTGGACAAATGAAAAGAAATGTCACCCTCTGTTTTACATGACATTCTGCTTTTAGAATTCCCTCTTCCTCCCACCAACAAGCTCACTCAGCAAAACCTATTCCGTCTTTAAGAGAGGATGAAGAAATAGCAACTGATTTCCTGTGAGGAGATATGTGGGTTGGCCACTGAATGACTTGCAGAAGACAAAGCGAAAGGTAATGCTGGTAACTACTTTAAGCTGCTGCTGATTTTATATTATTGATTCCTTCTGTCCAACTTGCACATTCATATAAACTGTGATCAAAAGAAACACTTTTATTTGTGAAAAAGAAGGGGTATCTGGAGTGCAAAAATAAATCATACACACGTATTAATTTTGTGAAATTCTGAAATATTTAAAAAGCGGCACTTTCAGAATCTAAAGCCTCATACAGCTCCCTGAAAAAAAAGCATAATCCATGCAGCACTGATATCTACACGGGCTTCTGAAGAAATATAATGCTAAATTCTGCAAAATCTGGGCCCAGAGTTTAGGCATCTCTCACTACGAAGTGTTACACCATAGCATCATCTCTCGATTTGGTGGTGCAGGACTCTTCCACTACAACTGCCACAAAAAAATGAATGGAAGAACATTGGTTGTGCTCACACATTCAGGTAAACTGGAGAAATGGACAACCAACAGACAGGTATTTAGATCTTGGGGTTTTTTTGTTATAGGAGCAAAACATCACCTTGTCTCATTAACGGGAACGGCAAAGCGTTCCTTTGTTTCTCTGATAATCGGGTGTTTACGAACAATTGTGCGTCATGTTTTTAAATGATGTAGTCACTTGGTTGCTCATCACTAAAAGAGCGCAAAACTGGAATCCAGAAAGGTCACTCCATGTTTGCAGTTTCCATAATACTAAATTTGTCACTTGAAATTCTGTATTTTATATAGTTGAGGGGTATTAGTAATCACGGTCATGCACACTGCTCAGTTCATGAACAGCAGTACAACAAGTTGTCTTCTCTTCACCCATTTTTGAGAAGGAAACAGAAGACCAAGAGGTGTTCTACTCAACCAGCTTCTTCCACTCAGCAGGACATGGGTAAGCCATATAGGAGTCCTTCAGAACATTAACAACACAGCGATAACTGCAGATTACAGCCTGTTTTTAAATAGAACACATTTATCTGGAGAGAAAATTAAAGGTTGTCTTATAGGAAGAACTAGGAAGTTCTTACTCTCTAATTATCTTCCTGCTCTTTGTGTCTCTTCCATCAGTCTGCTCTGGTAGTGGTTTTTCCCCATGCTCTCCATGGTTGGGTTTGGACTCTCACCGATATTGCCGGCCAACAGACCGCTGCTCACCGATCCTTCCCAAAGGGAGTCGCAGCGAGGGAGTCTGACGTATCTCACAGCAGCCTATTGCTGAATTCCTGCGCTAGCCGGCACTCTTAATATTTGCAGGAAGATTTCAGACACATGCGGGTGCCTCCCACAAAGCCCCATAAACTAAACAAATGATTTGTACTACAATCTCTGAACCGTCAGAGATCTTAAGCACTCTGCTGTTACGAGGATCCAGCAGGCACTCAAACAGCACAGTAACCCAAGTTGTACTAGTGCTGAGCAGTGACAGGTCAGGCTATAATGGCTCCCTGTCCTCCGCTCTGAAATACATACTCAAAACACCCTGTAACTCACTTAAAATTCTGTTTCACTGGAACTTTCATCAACTTCTGCCCTTAAATCCCGAGCACATACATCACAGGCTCGCTTTGCCTTAAGGGATTCTTTTGGTTACCAGTTGGGAGCAAGTCCCCTCTCCCTTCCACACCATATTCCCACTTACGACTTTAGGGGCAATTTTTATCAGCTCCAAACACAAGGTAACGTCACACATATCCAAGCAAATACACAGCGTGATGACAATGAAGACCTTTGAGAAATCCATCCAACAGTTACTCTCCCAGCAAACTCCACACTTGGGACAGAACTATGTGATTAATCATAAACATTAAAACCAGCAGAATTAAAAGAAAAAAAAAAAAAAGAAAGGAAGCATTCTCACAAGACTTCTCCTTTGGGGCAGAAAAGCAGTCACTATCTTCACATAATTGATTTTTCTCAGCTAGCCCCAGCTTGATATCCCATTGTGGCACTTGCTTTTTGATCACTCCACCACAGAGCACCCGAAACCAAGCTCTGCAGTAGGGATTGTGGCTTTTCCCAGCACCCGTAATCAGAGTATTGCTGACAAATTCAGGGTATAATTAACAAAAGGCGCTGGGGGATATTATTTTATTATTCTGTATGATCCTACCATAAGTAATACCTGATAGTCAAGACATAACTACACATGCATTTTGTCACAATTCCTGGTCAACAGGTTCTGAAGCAAAATTCAAGTGGAAAAAAAAGAACCCAATGGACTCATTCTAGACAAGGGTAACAAATTTTAAGTACTGTCTTTAAAATACTTTCTTCTTTGTTTTTGGTGGGTTTTAAAAAAAATAAATTAATTAATTAATTAACCTTCCAGGCTCTGTAAACTCCATGTGCACAGGAACACGTCCCGGCTCCCTGCCCACCCAGACACTATTCCTTCTCACACCTTTGCCCTCCCAGCTCCCACCCACACCTTGTCCATTCTACTTTCATCAAAAGGAAGTGGCTTCACTTTCTCCAGCATTTTGTCACTCTGTTCCTAGCCTGCCTGTTTTCTGTGCTCAGCAATCTCAAACCTTACTCATTTCTTATTTAATTCACATGTCTCTCTATAGTGCCCCCACCACACGTTCCTTGTGCAGCCAGTTGCAGCCTCCTTCCAATTTTGAGACCCAACCTGGAGTATTGAGACCCCACCTGCAGTGCTGCGTCCAGTTCTGGAGTCCACAGCACAAGAAAGATCTGGACGTGCTGGAGCGTGTCCAGAGAAGGGCCACGAGGATGCTCAGAGGGCTGGGGCTGTAGAAAAGAAGGCTCCAAGGAGACCTTATTGGGGCCTTCCAGTATCTCCAGGGGGCTACAAGAAAGCTGGGGAGGGGTTTTTTAGGATGTCGGGCAGTGACAGGACCAGAGGGAATGGATTGAAGCCAGAGATGGGTCGATTCAGACTGGACGTGAGGAAGAAGTTCCTCCCCATGAGGGTGGGGAGACCCTGGCACAGGTTGCCCAGAGAGGGGGTGGCAGCCCCATCCCTGGGAGTTTTTAAGGCCAGGCTGGATGGGGCTCTGGGCAGCCTGATCTAGTGGGGGATGTCCCTGCCCATGGCAGGGGGGCTGGAACTAGATGAGCTTTGAGGACCCTTCCAACCCTGACAATTCTATGATTCTGTGATTCAATGTCTCCCAACTGTTGTTGTGTCCTGTTCCTTTATGCTTTCTTCAGACGTGTAGACATGGCACTTAAGGACATGGTTTAGTGGTGGACTTGGCATTGCTGGGTTAATGGTTGGACTCAATCTTCCAGGTCTTTTCCAGCCTAAATGATTCCATGTAGCTTCTACCATTGCCAAGCAGCAAGAGAAGCACCACTGGGAGCACAGTCCTGTCCCTGAGGAGGTGGAAGCTGCACTTGCTTGTCCCTCAACTGACACATCATCCCTTGGCCAGGGAGGATGCAAACAGCCCAGCTCCCCCTGGGAGCATCAAAACGAGATTATTCAATCACCGCAGACATCAGGCCACCTCCGGCTACGAAACTGCTGTGCAGATGGAGACAGACTGCTCTTCTTTCCCCTAGAGGTCCATAATTTGGTCAAATTTAGTCAAATTATCAGCGGCGGAGCCCTAGCACAAAGGCCACCTGCCAAATTTCAAATTCCTAATGCAAAACATGAACTCACCAGAGCTTGTCAAAGAACACATTGACAGCTGTAATCGTGGACAAGCCGCGCTGATGCCCTAGTCTCACTTCAAGAACGACCAATGGTTTGCACTGAAAGTTTAAAAACACCAACTCTGGAAAATTGCTTTCTCAGAGACCATTATGCTTTGTAATGGTCCGCTACTCTTAAAAAAACTCCACAACAAAACACCCAAAATTCCAAATTAACGTTCCATATCAGTCCCTATCACCTCTACTCTCTTCTCCATCATACTTAACAAGGCAATCGAAGCAGGTGGTCAATAAATGCCTATTTAATAAACAACAACAGCAACCACCACCGTCCTTCACATGGTTTTGGGTTTCAGAAGCATGAAACATGGACCTTAAACTGCAAAATCGTGTACCTGAAATCAGTGCCGCAATTCGAACAATCTCATTGGTTTGCAGATAATACTAAAATAAAAGAAATCCAAAAAGTTCAAAACTGGCATGGGCTTGCAAGATAATCACAACAAATAACATAATTTTGATTAATTACTCTTTTTACTGTTTTTAACAGCTGGGTCCTGGACACCTACAACCCAGGGTGCAAGAACTGCAGATGCAAAGAACAGGAACTCAGTTCTATATATACTGAGCACAGAGATTCTCAGTTTCCTATAACTTTGCTTATGAGATATTCCTTAAAACAGTAAAAATACAGTTGTGATTTACAGTCTTACTATTTACCACAGCATAAAATACTGTAGTAGTTCTATAGGCTACTGCTACGTAACACATTATGTTATTTTTACTTCTGATATTTTATTTACAGTTTCATATATCAGAAAAGAGAAATCAACAATACTTGTCCCCTTTAGGGAATTCTTATATTTAGTTGTTTACTCTGTTGTTGTAATTATTACTATTTTAAAAATTCAAGCTCTACATGGTTACAGGGACCTAGCTGCATTAAGCCAATTGCAGGAGCAAGACCTATGGTTTTGATCATATTTTCCAGGCAGTTAAGATCACATTCATTTAAAAAATAATGTTTCAGGAGTCAAAAAGAGTGTCTATCGTTTCCTGAGTAATCTTTACCAATCCGTATAACCACAAGATTTAGAAAAACTCTGCTTACTAAAATTAATCTTAAAAATCAATAAATAAATGTGGGTTAAATACCACAGAGGAAAACAGCCCATAAATGGACAGCACAGTCATGCTCCTTATAGGAAGAGTACACAGGATACAACAGCAGTAGAGAGAAAAACAGGCTGATCTAAAATACATCACATCTCTTTTCTTCATACATTACCCAAGTGACAGGGGAGGAAAAAAAATCCTGCTCTAATTGCTACAATTCAGTAAATATTTGCAGTGAGTAGGAGTCTAATTCCAACTATAACTGACTCTAGACATTTGCATTTTACAAAAATACCTACACAGCCTCCCTGGTTCCTTTCACTTTGGTTCCCTGTAATACAGTTTCAGCCTTTAAGAAATGTGGAGTTAATATATAAGCAAGTACAAGACTGATTTCTTACTTCATACTGTAATTTTCGAACAGCAACTTGGTCATTCGTACCTGGAAACATCCATACAAATAATTCAAGAGATGAGTGAGGGGAAGTGATTTATCAGTGTCCTGGTTTGAGCCAGGCGGGCAACAGAGAACCACGCAGCCACTCCTCCCACCACGGGGAAAGGGGGAGTGAGAAAATTCAACAAAAAGCCCCCAGGATTGAGACGAGGACAGGGAGAGTTCATTCACCACTTACAGTCATGAGCCCCACGGGGCTCCAGGGAATGCTCTTCTCTGGTGCCTTTCTCACCCCTTTTCCTCACTGACCTCTTTCTTTTGCTTTCTTCTCACCTCCCCCTCCTCCAAGCAGAAAAAATTTCCCAACACAAAAGCCAGGACACAGAGACAAAGGGACAAAAAAAGCCCGACCCAGCAGGTTTCCCGTCTTAAATCCATCAGGTCAGAGATGCTGACTGGCCTGGCCTTGGCCAGAGGCAGGTCCCACTCTTACCTGGGGCTGGGGCAGGCGCTGGAAGTTCCGTAACGAGCCACCCCCACAGCCCTTCCCCTGATACCAAAACCCCACCAGACTCAAACCCACGACACTCAGTATGATTTTGAATCTTTTTCCACGAAGTGGGGTGCTAGCTACATGATATTCCCCATCATGGGATCTGTATGAACCCACTACCCACATACCCACTCCCCAACAGCTCACGAGCTAAAATGCGATGCTCACGTTTGTCTTCTGAATCCTTTCTGTGAGGAATACTTAAAAGTCAGCATCACAGTCAACAACTCTCATGTTTATACCACGGTTTATTTAGGTGACTTTTACAGTGCAATTTATTCAAACAAGGGGACCTCCTCTCTCTTCTTCAGTGCATCCAATCCATCCACGTGACACAAGATTAAGAGTATGGGGCAAGAAAAAGCCTTCAAATTCAATAAGGAAAGCACTGCAAGCAGTGGAAAAGCACTCTGCTTCACCTCAAAATTTGCTCTCTCCTCCAGCACGAAACATGCCCCATCCATCAGAGTATGGAGAAAATGGTAAGAAAAAGAGCAGTAAGGAACAGAGGAGGACAGGAGGAAGAACTGTCACTCCAAAACTATCCTCTGCAGTCTTGTAGCACTCCATCGGCCTTGGAGGCAAAAGTTTCTATTTTCACATTTTTTTCTGCAGTAGGGTTGACGGGAGAAGGAGAAGTTCACCACAGACACCTCTCACTACCAAGCTATGAAGCAAAACCAGCAAAACCCTGGCCACGTAACACTATTAATTTCTTGCCAGGCACTAGGGAGTGGGGAAACCCAACCACAGAGTAAAAAAACCAGTTTGGGAAAACGTGAAATAAAATCAAATATTAATTTGAGAAGAAAATGGAAGAAGCAAAGGCAGGACTTAAAAAAAATCAGTGCAGGGTAGAAAGAACAAAGTGGGGTTTGGTTTTGTTTTTAAAATGCAAGTAGTAAATTAATATCTACACTGCACAGAGAACACTGCAGCTACACTGGCAGGGTTAGCTGCCACGGCAAGAATACACTCGACAAGAAAACTTGATTTATGTTTTCATTCCACAGCTGGATCCTCATTAAGAATTTTGGGGAAATCTTCCACTTTTATTTATCCAGTAAAGAATTTATTGAAGGACCATGGGGGAAGCATTTAAAACGAATGAAGTATGATGGGGGAAGAGTAGGAGGGAAACCTTGTCTGCTGTATTTTAAACCTCAACCAGTTCAATTTGAGAGAGAAATTCACACACATACGTGCACAGTGTGTATGTAGAGCTTCAAGGCACATGAAGATGAGGCAGAAGAAAGCATCAGGAAAACATTGTTTCAGTCACCTGTGTGGTTACTATAGGAGATCCTCCTAAAAGCTGCTTCCTAAAAATTACTCACAGGAAACCGGATCTAAAATATGAGTTTTGCTTTCTTACAGACAGAGCTAAAGGAAATAATCTCAAATTTCAGAGAGTAAATACTCTTAAGTTTCTTGGCACCATGAAAAAAATGCCAGTTCCCTCCCAAACAGTCTGGAAATCTACTTGTGAGAAGAGATGCCTTTAGATGTTTCCAGCTTTTTGCATTTCATTAATTTCACAAAACCTCAAAAGAGAGTTTCCATGCCCCGGTCAAAAATTAAATAAAATCAGCAGAGACATATGCATTATCAGTTTTAGAAGCTAAGAAACTAGAACATAATTGCCCAAGGTATTCTCCAGTACAGATGGTCAAGGCCCATTAGAGCAAGTAAAAATGTGAATCATATTGTATGGACAACATACAATAGATATTAATCTAATAGAAAGACAGAGAAAGAAATGCCAAGTAAGTAAGTAACATTCAGTCTGGAAAATAAACCCCCCTCTCACCACCATATCAAACCAGTTAAGCCAAATTTTTCAGGAGAGATAAAAGTTTAATAGTTTTCTCTCTCTTCTCGCTTCTTCACCTTGACGGCAAACACCTGGGATCTTTGAGGCAGCCTGCCTGGCTATTGCTACATCATTTTGTACTAGGAAACACCAAAAAAACCCAGAAAAAAAGTGTATGCAGCATCTCCTCTGCAAGAGGCAGTGTGTGTGTTCACTTTAGAAAGTTTTGGAATGACTCTTCTAACGTTGGGTTACTAGTCCTCACAAAATAAATATAAATATGCCACCAAATTTGGATGAACACATGGAAACCTGTACTGAGGAAAGAGACATACAGATATATATTTAAAAAAATTAAATATTTAACTGATTTTTAGAGCTGAAGAATTATTCACCAAAGCAACTCACCACTTCATGAATGGATCGGTTGAAGCCATCGTCCTCTGTAAGGATCAGCAAAATGATCAGAGCCATGTAAACATGGTGCGAATTCCTTTCCTCAACATGATACAGAATTTCAAGAATTGGCAGAACCTTTAGGGAAGGAAAAACCTGTCTGTTAGTTTAGTCTTCAAATTCCTCAGACAAACAGAGGAGACTAAACCTCCCATGTATCACCCTTAACAATAGCAGAGCAATTCCACCCTCTTGAAATAACCACCCCTAAATAGTGACGTACAGCGTTCAAACACCTTCCATCTGTGTTATTCTGTCTCCACAAAAGAGTCTAAACAGATTCTTTCTTGTGGTCAGACATGGTATTTCAATTCCTAATAAATGAGATTTCCAGCAATACCAGTTACCATAGGCTCTGAAAGCTTGAGTTCCCTTCTAGAATATGAGAAATTAAAACGTTAAATAAGATTTTCACACGTCCAAGTAGGAAAAAGAGTTGTTTCTAACCGTTTGGGCTAGCACAAGCCTGGTCTCAAAGGGCTGTCCTCACCAAATAAAAGCAGGCATACCGGAGCTGAGGTGCACAGGGGCATTTTCAGACCTGAAACTCAAATCTCATTTTGTTGTGTAGAGATAATCCCAGAAAGGAACCAGTTTGAGTTGGATTAAGACTAGAAAAGGCCTGTTTTTCCAATTCTGGATAATAGGCAGCCAAGGCGAACTGACATTAGGACAAGAGTTCAGCCCGAGGTCTTGCAACATTTCCACCAGGACGAACAGCTTAAGCCAAAGTCTTGCAATAATAATGAAAATGAGATTTCATTGCAACAGCAAGCATACCTGAATGCTAGTCTAAAGCTAATCCAGATGCAAACGTTGTCTCTCTACCAACTGAAAATTAGCTTTCCACTGGCTCAGCACCACGTGGCTTCCCCAGGATGCAGAAATAGGCCTAAATCACAAAATGCCCTGGAAAAAAGGAACTGGAGAAAACTCTCTCTTCCAAGATAGCGGATGAGATGAGGAATTTGTTCCAAGAAGCTTCTAGACACCTAAAGACTTGCTGTTTTTCAAAACAGGCAAAGTGCAGCAGGATGAATCATGTGAAACCTATTCTGGTGAGCCGCCAGGACACCGAGTGCTTCCGAAGCCTCTGAAGTTAGCAGAGTGTTCTCTTACCACCAACCAGTCCCAAAACAGTTGGAACACATTAAAACACACGACAGTTTCTACTAAAACCAATGAGATTGGTCTAAATGCTGCAGGCAACAAAACCTTTTGACAGATGCTTTGGCCAGGGTCAAGACAATAGCACAACCAAAGCAGAGGGAGAAGAACATTTACTCATTGCAAACATCCCTCCTTTATCATTTCAAAGGACGTTTCACAAACCTCTCTCTGCAGCTGAAACTGGAGTTGATGTCTGTGTTTTCTGAATGTACGACTGGAGAGTACAGCCCAAGTTTTCCCTAGTATAGCTAGGTAACATATAGGAAAAAGGTTTTTCCTAGTATAGCTAGTTAGCATATAGCAAAAAAAAAAAAAAAAAAGTCCTTTTCTTTGGATGCGGGCAAAGGGAAAACAAAATCACTGTGTTAGCCCCCTGTTCAAATTATTTCCACCTCCAATATTTATACTGCATGTAGCTTTTCATTGCCTAAGCTCAAAGTCATTCCCAAATCCAAGCTCTGTGACAAGCTGTATATAGCAGAACGCAATATAAAACTAAAAAAGCCTTACATTTACAACTTGACTTTGCAGGGAGAACAACAAGAGCCTTTCTGAAGGCAACCAGTGGGACAACTTTTAAGACAGTTCCCAAATACACGTGTATTCCTTCAGAATGGCCCAACATATCTCCTCCATCTACGTGTATTAATTTATGTCAAATCAGACTGCAGCTGAAAAGGTGCATTTGTGTTCCTCGAGTGCTCCAAGTCCTAAAAGTGTGGTTGGTACAAACTACATTAAAAAAGGGTGCCTTGATACTTAAATTTCAGACATTTCCACACGAGCTGACACATGAAAGTACTCTTACTAAAATAACGTCCCCGCTGCTGAAATCACCCTCACTCCGAAGAGGGTCTTGGCGCGCCAGATCAGTTCTCCCGCCCCAAACACGCGCCGAACACTTTCGAAGCCTCTTCTTGCCACCTCCACCCCCCTGGCCAGGCTTTCCATTCCTCTTTCAGACTTCTCTACACCTACAAACCAGACCACACTCATGGAGGCAAAGCTTAACTCTCTCTACCTGCCATTTCCAGATGAAAACTGAAACAATTCATAGAGTTTCTACAATCCTTCCTCTTCTGAACACTTTCTCCTTTGCGTACTGACTGCTGAGGTGCACACACCTTTAGGGCAAGTATTGCTCAGAACAAAAAGTATTTGACAAGCCACCACTCACATAAAAGAGTCAGGACACAAGACTAAATGAAAAATTTAATTATATTAAAATTTTAATTATATTAAAATTCACCTAGCATTGTAACCAAAATCCATTTCTACACTTTCATGTTATGCACAGACATAAAAAAACTTCCATATTTATCTTCTTAGGCATTGCCATTATCCAGCCACGTACCGAGAAGACAGAAACTTCTGTTTGTATTGCTGGCCCTTCATTCATAGCCATTAAACTATCATTAGGAGACAAGTATTAACACTCCTCCAACGGGATCAGCTTTTAAATGGCAAGACAGCACCATGAAAAAGTTACTTTTAATCCCCAAAGTAAGGGGCAGGTAAAAACAGACACTGAAAATTGCAGGTGCTATATTCAGTCCAAGGCCAGGAACAGCAAAGAGTTTTAAAACAGCTTGTCTTCAGTATACAAGAAAATACAAGACCACAAAGCCACATGAATAACCTGCTAAAGCCAAATTTACAACACAGAAAAAAAATATTGCTGTACCATCAGTTGATATAAATACTTCACCATATACATTATTTCAGTCCAGTCACGCTGAGCAGCAACAAAACGTCAACTCAGAAGCCAAAGCAAACACAGTCAACAGAAATACCTTCTCTCTTGTAAGCGGGTATCTCACTGGTATTTTTACCTGCAATTTGATTTTTAACCGCTCTTTCAAACACAAAAAGGCTCAGCATCCCCCTCATCTACAGATCACAACACTGTGTTAATGAAAAAAATTTGCTAATTGCCCACTATTTCACCAGTCCCACCACTTTCTGGAGAATCCTTGCAGGTACCTTCAGTGAGACAGCCAAATTCCAGATGTGAACACCCCTAACAGCACCAGATACTTAATTATTTTATAAAATTACACAAAGCGACATGCTGTAAGTTACAGAAAACAAACAAACATCCTATTAATTCCACCAAGCAGACTTACTGTAAGATGAAAAAAGACGCGCTGCCCTACCAATGACCAAGCATTATAAACCACAACAGAAGATGAAGGTATTTTTCTGTAACTGACAGAAATAAATTCATACACAAATCAGAAAGCAGGCTGAGACATTATCTTTTATAACAGTTAAGAAAAAACACACTGGATCGTTTTACAAATGAAACTGAAGTTACAAAAGAGCAAAGACATTTCAAAAACCCCAAGGAAATGTCCCAGAACATCTGCTAGGGCTGTTTCCCGGGCACCAAGACTGAGAAGAAATAAAATAAGGGAAAACACAACAAACAGGATAAAACAGGAACAGCTTGCAAACCCCCTAGAAGTTTAACATGAGAACTCAGCTGACTGCTGACGTGATGTTCTTACACAGCACAGACCCTTGTACTTCACCCAACTGCCTCTGTATGAAGAGGCCACTGAGTGAGGCCATATTCCTCAAAAAAGTCCTAGAATCTCCGAATGGTTTGGGTTGGAAGGGACCGTAAAGATCGTCTCGTTCCAAGCCCCTGCCATGGGCAGGGACACCTCCCACCAGACCAAGTTGCTCAAAGCTCCGTCCATGCTGGCCCTGAACACTTCCAGGGAGGAGTTATCTTCTCTGGAAAAGCTCACTCAGTGTCTCATCACCCACACAGTGAATAACTCCATCCACCCTCATTCAAAGATATTCACAAAGAGCACTGTTTTGTCTCCGAATTAATTACCTTAACTGCTCTGCTCAGTATCTCTAAGTCGTGGGATGCAACCTCCGGGCTTTAGTTCTTATCACACATCCTGATGCTTCTCAAGCTCTTTTCTGACCAGCTCATCTGAGTTAGGTTTCTGAGCTCCTCACAGTTTTATTGCTCATTTTAAAACTTAAAAAAAAAAAAGAAGTTTCTCCACGCTCTCCCCGTTCCTCAGTAGCCTGCAAATACTTCACGAAGCATGGCAGCGCACCACCAGAAGAGTACGCGGGGTGTTAGCACCGCTCCTGCAGTTGCCATGTACGGAAGGAAATAACCAGCTCCGTAACTCCTGCCCCTTCGACTCATTTACGAGCCCAAGACCGAACCGGCCTCTCTCACCACGGGGCTGTAATTGGCAAATGATGATTTCTTTGTCCAGTAACCCTCCCACCTCCCAATCCTTCCTGCAGCTGGCTCAGCCTGCGTTACTACTAAGCGATTCAAACCTCTCTTCTCAGTCGGCCACAGCTCATCCTCACCTGCCAGCCCGTTAAAAACCAGAGGATGGGACAAAGATGTGAGTAGTGTGTTAGCAGTGACCAACAGAAGCAACAGTTAAGTGTGAATAGCAAAATAACAGCAGACAATTTGAAATTCTGGTATTAAAAAAAAAAATAAATTAAACATGCTGTTAACTTTTCATTGATGCTTTTCTCAATTTTCTCAGCTTTTTCAAAAAAAAGTGTTTAATGTTTCTGATTATTTCTGTGATTCTGGGATTTTTTGAATTATTTTTTCTTGAGGGGGTGGAGAGGAATGTGGGAAGGAGAGGAAAGACAGGTGATAAAATCTGAAAGTATCCCGCACTGCAGAGCATCTGAGTACCTGTACCTGGATTTGTTTGACACATGCACCTCATGTTTATTCTGGAAGCTTTACAATATATCAGGCACCGTAATTATAAAACAATGCAGTCACCTAACCTTTATCTCTCTAAAGGCAGAGTAAATTGATTTGGTTACCATCTGTGAAACATGTCATATCATGTACTAACAGCCCAGAAATTGAAATATTACCATTTGTTCACAGAATTCATACAAAATGACTCAGGCTTCACCTAGATAATCCGCAGCACACTACACAGGAGTTCAGTCTTGAATCAATTCCGCATCAACTGTCTTACTTGAGTTTGCCAACAGTGGTGTCTATCAACTCTGATTTCAGCAATACATCTGCTAGAACTTGGACTGAGACCAAACTCATTCCATATCTGCCATCAGACAGGCAAGGGATCTAATTATCTGGCAGGATTTCAAATATTAAAATAGAAAGGGTTCTCTATTCCGTTACCAATTCCCTTAGACAGCCATTATCTTATTAAAAGGAAATCTTTTTAATAAGTAAGATTCGTTAAAGTGGTTTGTGACCTTACTAAACGTAGTGGGGAGCATAAGCTAATTCATAACCTACAAAAACTCAGGTGTCTCCCGTATCAGCCAATAACCACAATCTCACGTAAAGCAATTAAAACGACACTACAGTTGCATTTCTATAAAATCTTTCAGCTGCTCCTTGAGGAATTTCAGCCTCAGGTGAACCCTGCAAGACACTTGCTGTATTCATCAAGTTATACGCGGTTTTTTTTGTGTATTACCCCTGTATCCACACAGTAAGTGTGGGTACAGGGATAATACTTAACAAATTGACAATTATGAATATTGAAAGCTGACAAATAACGAATACTGAAAATCGACAAAGAAAACAACGAATAGTATCGTATCTGCTACCAGTTTCGTTACGCCATGCCCAGAGGTCAGCAGGTTTGACCTGGATCAGACTAACAGTGGCATCGAGAACGAGGGAACCAAAGACAGCCTGGTAGCTTTACCAGTACAGTCTTTTACTGCACTGACATGTTTAGCACCATACTCCTGCGATGACGTATTACCAACAAGCCAGATCTGGTGGATAAGGGAGCCAGAACATGCTGCCTCCACTGCAGAACTGAGCTCACTGGCCGCCAGGGATACCCAAGCTTCCAGAACCAACCCTTTGTGATGAGTGTAAGGCAAGCAGAGCAATACTTACAAGATTTTCTATGTCTGTTCGAGCCAACACGTACGTCCGTACGTTGCTATTCTGATGTAGAAGCATGTATAAAAGAAGAGTCGCTTGATCGCATTTCTGCTGCTCACACAACGCTGTGTATAGACTGTTAAAATTGATCTGGAAAGCATGTGGATTTGAGGACGAAAAAGCAGTAGTATCTGAAACAAAGAAATCAAAAAACCACAACCTTTAACAAATACATTTATCATCCAGCTATTTGCTAACTCTGCAAAATCTCTCAGTGAAATATTTTACACAGACATCACAGTAAGGAGGAAACAAAAATCTTTCATGACTTATCACCGGTGGTCATAAGCATTAACGGGGTCTCATGAAGCTGTGTCAAAAAAGCTGAGGTTGTCCTCCCACGTGAGCTCCAGCAAGACCCCTGCATCTGCACAGGATACTCCTCTGCTGTCATAAAGCTGTACTGTTCATCCACATTCGTCAGAAAGGCAGGCAATCCCAGGAGCTGCTGCAACGAGGGCAGCTACAGTGTCTCCTCTGGAACCAATGTACTGATGATTCATGTGTTTCCAAATCCTGCGCCAAAAAGCTTCCAGGCTGAGCATCTCCTACCCACCTCCTGGCACGAAGGGCAGATGCACACAAGCCGAGACTATCGGTATATTTTCAGTGAAACACAGGCATTGTCAGGATCTTCAAAATGCCCGTGTGGTGGGGAGTTTAGCGGGTTAAAGCGACTTAAAACACCACATCATGCAATCTAACATCCCTCAAAGTGACAGCCATTTGTTCACGTTCACGACAGAATCTGTGCCAAAGCTTGAAGTGAGAATAAACCACATTTCTGTTCAGAGAACCTTTCCACAAGAAGCTTTACCGCTTTCAATGAAAACGACCATCGGCACAGATCTCTGACATTTAGGAATTTCCAGTGGAAATGCAAAAAAAGCAACTGTGACAGTCGATGTATTCATACTCATGTCAGAAAGCCAAATTCACATCCTTCTCCAGTCTCTCCATCTCCGCAGTTCAGAGGTTTTGCCTCTGCTTTCTTCACCAAAAAAAACCCCAACAACCCTCTGAGAGTATAGGGTTTTGTTCCCAAGCAGAGCAGGTACATTTCACAACTCTTAAAAAGCTCCACAGAGATTTGTATTGAGTATTTTCCTGTCCAGCTCTGTTCAAGAATATCCAACCAAAACATGCATCTTCTGTGATGATGCATGAAGTGGGACAAGTCTGCCTTTTTTTAGGCTGATTTATTCCAGCGTCCTGGACACTGAAGACAAAGGCTATCTTTTCTGAGCACACAAACAAGCTATGCATACGGAAAAATTACTGTCATTTCATGGCGAGATGATATTCTGGGAACAATAGTAATTTGGATACTCAAGTACACTAAAGGTCTGGACTGAAAAATTTCCGTATTACTATAAACAAGATATCCAAAGTTGAAGAATTTAACTAAAATTCCGAAGTTCCCACAATAACACATTACAGGTTTCTGAATTGTTTATGATTCATTAAAAATGCGTTAACTTGGGAGAGCTCTGCTCTATAAAACAGCATGACAACACTACTACTACTCTCACACTGCGATTTGTGGAGTGAAGGGATTTTAAGGAGAGGAGGAAAAGACTTAGAACAACAAAGGAAAAAAATATAATGCAAATTTCAAAACCTGCATTTTCACAAGCCATTTTACAGCCAACTGTATTACGACAGCTGCCATAAGAGGCATTTCATGCCAATCTTTTTCTCCTCAAATCTTGAAAGGTTTCTTAGATATTGTAGACTGCATCACCACAGAAAATGGCGACAACAGCATCACCACACTTGTGCCACGGACAGCAACTGTGACCCAACACAAATTTAGCTCTTAAATGAATATTCGTATGGTTTCTTACCAAACTTTTCCACTGTTACGGAGAAATCTCTATACTAGTAGGGACCCATCGTGCAAAGACCTCCTACACTGAGACGTAAGCATCTCGCTTTCTCGTCTCTTTTTAGCCCATATTCTTAGCGAAGTTTCTAAAGTTTTCAGCATGGAAGAAGGTGGTAGTCGTCACTTATTTTGAACAACACCTTATTTTGAACAACACTCTGGAAGGAAAAAAGTGTTTGGAAGACCTGCAGGAGCCCCACAGGAGCCTTGGCTCCCACCGGGTTTCTGGGGGCCCGGCGGAGCCGGCGTGCCGGGGAGCTGCTGCTTCTCTTGGCGCGGGCGAGGGAGGAAGGCTCCAGCCATTCAGCTCAACTCAGCAGGAGGCACTGGAGCAAACGCTTCTCCTTTCTGCGGGAGGCACCACCACACACACAGAGCCGGGACGCAGCCCATCGGCCGTGGAAGCCCTTGCTCTCCCCGAAACAACGTTCCGACAGGCAGAGGAGCCACCAAAACCTGATTTTTTCTGAAGAACCACTTCTGCCCCCATACCCCCCCTTCAGTCACTGATCAAGAGTACAGACCAACCAGTTTAAAATCATCCTGCTTCAGGCGAGTATGTCTCTTTATTAGGGAAAATGTGGATGTAGACAGCAAAATCAGATCAACTCAACGTGCTCTATCAAGCAGCAACCTGATGCCACGGTTCATTAGCTGAGGAGTGTCCATTGACTTTCAGGCTTCATTTCTGTGAAGGTTTAAATCGTGCCACTTACGTTTACAGTACTTCACTGTCTGCTTTATAAAAGGATATTCCAAAAACTGTAAAAAAATTTCCAAAATCTAAACAGCATTATAGAAACTTATCAGCACCAGCAGCATACACTGTATTATTCTACCAAATATTAAACTGACCAACAGAAAAAAATTAGACTATCCTTAATCATGTAGAATAAAGAAAACTCTCCTGAATTGTATTGGTTTTGTCCCAATTGAATTATATAAATTACTTCAGCAAAGTTTTCATTTTACAGTCACATGCTATAGATCATTATGACAGTAACCAGCCTTTCTTTTTTGTATCATTCTCCGCTTCCCAACCCCTCAGAACGTTCACAGGAATCAAATTTAAGATCAGTTAAATGAGGATTGGTGGTGGAAACACGTTTAAGTGAAACAGTAAGTCATTCTATAAGCATATAATCTAGAGAAAAGATGGCTTTTCACTCTACTTGGACATACAGTAAATTCTTCTAAAATTTCATAATGATACATGTGTAAAAGTTTTCAGTGAAATCTGTTACTAGTTACCGATGACATGAAACCAAGTCAACCAAAAACAAAACCATCATAGAAGCCTGGAGTTTAAAAACCAGAAATCTATTTCAAGAATTTTACCTCAACTGCCTGTAAACTGTATCCAGTATATCAAAGGAGCTTGTAAGGACTACGAATTCTTATGAGAACAATCCTCCATCCTCATAACTCAAAAGAATTTTCTTGGTAAAGGTGAATGAATTTAGATATCAACCTGCTAAAATCTTTGTGGTTAAAGGAATATAAAAACTACCCTCCCCAAAAAAGTGCCCGACTTGGAGGTCTTGATGTTATCACACAGGTTATCACGCACCACCTGAGCTGTGCCAAGTAGCTCACTGCCTGCTGCCAACCTGCATAAAGCCAACGGAAGGTAAAAGCCCACGCCTAAGACTTGAAGATATTTCAGCAGATGGGTGAAGTATGTAGGAAAAGCAGCACGCTGCCTGGGAACTGAGCTATCTCGATAGTCCGACCCATCTTAGGGCATTCCTGCATCCCAAGCAACACCCTCGGCAGCAGCATCGTGCCCCAGACACCTGAGATACAGACTGGAACCAGCCCCCTCAAAATCCGAGCAACCACTGAAATAACTCTGAAACTTTCTGTATATGTAAGTCTCTTTACGTTAACAGCTCACATTTTGCAATACAAGAATAATCGACTGACTTATAGGTCAGTTTTATTTGTATTTTATGACAATTATGAAGCTTTCTAAAACTTCGAGTCTGAAGGAAAGAGTATCCTTCTCGCTTTGCCCCTTCCATTAAGTCCCAACAGCTGAGGAATTCTACCTAAGAACTCCCAGAATAAAATGTACTATTATTGCTAGTCTGCCGGCTGGCTGGAGAAAAAAACAAATTTTGGAAAGAGAACCTCTAAGTAGTCACAGCGACTTAACAGTTCATTTTCATCAGGTCATACTTAGAAGTAAGGACAGATACAAACCTTGTGTGTTCTTGAAGGACGTAATGGCTTGCCTATAGGGATTGGGCGTATCTGGAGCATCGGTCAGATTAGCCAAGACCAGGAGAAGCAGCAGACTCTGGTTAGCCAGGGGGGAGCACTGCTCCAGCTGTGGTGTTGGTTTACTGCCCACCCCACCAAGCGTGAAGACTGTCCAAAGGCCAGCTAGAGAGAAAAAGCCAAAAATACTACGTTTGTTCACGTCTTCATGAACGACAC
This sequence comes from Trogon surrucura, assembly GCA_020746105.1. Lineage (NCBI taxonomy): Eukaryota > Metazoa > Chordata > Aves > Trogoniformes > Trogonidae > Trogon > Trogon surrucura. Next base: position 85,817,149 of record CM036658.1, read on the forward strand.
TTCTCTTTAGGGGAAAAGGTAGCATCTGACAGACATTTGGAGAGAAGAGAGAAAGCAGTTCACCCCTGTACAACGAGATGACAAGTCTGTCTGGGCAGGAACAGAAAGATTACTGGGAATTCAATAAAATTAAATCATAGGAGTATAGGAAAAGGAAATTAGGAGAGGTGAAACACCAGCATATGTTTGAAGGGGAGAACCTTAAACACAGAGTAGACACCAGCTGAAGGGTTCCTGAGGCAAACCTGGTAATGCTAAGAGAAGGAAAGCAATGTGTACGTTGCCTTTCTAATAAAACCAAATTGGTCCATCATGCAGCATTTTTCCCATGCAGTCTATTTTTAATAAACTCAGTTTTGGGCAAAACACAATAACAAAACCCAGTACTGCCCAAGCTAGAAGCTCCAGATTGAAAGTTCTGTAGAGATCACCATTGCTCATTATTGTGTGTAGACAACGTTATAGCAAATAATAAAATTCTTGGGAAAAAAAGACAAGATCAACAGCAATTTAAATTTTAAGGTACCATTAAACTCGGTCTACAGAAGACAAAACAGTTTGAAAAAACTGTCCAGCTGGAAGTGCTTACACTGCTCTGAAATTCATTTTAATGACTGCATGTAAGATGTAAAGGAATGGAAGCATAGTTTACAATAACTTAGGAAAAAACTTAGTTAACATGTGATTCAAAGTGACAAATCACTACTGATACTATAGAAAAACCCTCTTCGGAAAGCAGGTTTTTGTTGTCTCACAACTGTCTCGAAAACACACCTGTAACAAAGCACCAAAACTTTGATTGTTTCAGACACGTAAAAAATTTATTAGGTACAAAAATGTAAATAGCTCAACACTCCACACCAATTCTCAGTTCTTTGCTCATGAACTACAATAAGAATGTATGTCAGCGTACCCTCCCCTTTCTCTAGGGGGGGGTGTGTGTATATATATATATATATATATATATAAAATGCACACACAGCTCCAGTATCAATGCATAAACAATAAAGCACCTGAAGGCTGCTCGTTAAAACTCTCATTATCATACCGTTTAAACTTTGATGTTTGAGCCTGGAGTGCAGAGTCATTTTCATACTTTATCCTTACAGCATTAAAAAAATTAATTCCAATACTAAACTACTGTGTTTGAAGTTTCTGCTCCTAATTCCAGACGACCAGTTACGCACCCAAACACTGGCTGAAGAAGACTGGGAGGGAGAAGCAGCGACACAGGAGGGTGAGAGGGCTCCCCTCAGCCTTCACCAGCAAGTCCACAAGCCCTGATTTCCTCACAACCACTCAGGAGGCTGCTTAGCAGCTGTTGGGTTTTTGAAGATGCAAAAATTCTCATTTGCTTTCTTTTTATTAATGTCTAAACTAAAAATTAATTACAACACTCTTTCTTAAAGGCAGAAAAATCAAGAAAGTTCAGTTTTCAATCTTCTAGTCTGCCAGATTCAAGGTGCAAGAGATAAAAACCTGTAAGCCATCTGAACGCAACATGTAAGTATCCTGTAACCAAGTAAAAGAATTTAAAGTACTCTTTGCCCTACAAAATTTCAAGGCAGTCAGAGTATTTTTCTCCAAATGTAATTATAGAGTCAGATGTTGTGATAAACCAACAGTCCCTTCACCAACACAGTTGCAAGGCAATTAGTGCCATGTCCACCGTAAGGAAACTAATGCCATTCAGTGCTAAGCGGCTTGAAGAAGTTCTTAAAATAAAAAGCATTATAATTACAGCATTCTTAGAAAAAAAAAGTCATGTTGCATGAATAATCCTTTATTGCTATGGTTTTGATCCACTGTCTTTAAATCAGAACAAAGACGAATAAAAATGCTGACCATGAAGTCAGCTTTTAAACTCATGTTATACTGATAAATTATTTTTTTAAAAATTGAAATAGCCACATATTCATCATCATGTGTTACATGAACCCAAATTTGGTACATTTCCTTTCTTAAACTTTAGCGTAGTTCTGGCTTTTAATTTTCCACCACCCCACCCTCCCGTGGCTGGCATCTGCCACTACTACACCTTTCCTCAGCAGTTCGGGAAAGAGGGACGTGGCCAAAACACTCGGTAAGCTGAATATTCCACCAGGGAGGAGGAGGTCACTATTGCCAAGAGAAATCTGCACGTTGAGATATGACCCACGGAACCTCCTGAAGCTCTGCCTCTTGTTGGCAAGATGCTCCTCCAGAAAAACAGTCCCCTGCTGATGGCTCCATAATATCCCTTTCAGGTCTCAAGCGCAATGAAGTGCTAAAGCATCGGCTGGTGATCCCAAGGTACTCCAATTCAGAGATATTTCTACAGGAAAATATTGTTTCTGATCATTGACAACGGATTCAAGTGCTACAGAGACAAATGGCTTGGGAGGACAGACCGACAGACAAGCAGTCAGTGTTCCTAGCTGTGTTCAGTATGTTCACAATATCTGAAATACCACTTTGCTACTTTTCTGTATATTTCAAAATTATTACTATACACTCAAATTTTTAGCAAGCTAATCAAAAATAATTTAATCTGCAGTCCCGTAGAAGCTCTCCTCACTATATTCTTGCCAGAAACAGAAAACATACCAAGATTGATACAGAAAAAGTGCCCAGAGTCACATTTCAGACACTGCTTCTCCAGAACAAGACAGAAAAAAACAGAATAAAAGGAAGGAAAATCCATAATTAAAATTCCTACTGAAGCCAACAGGAAGCCACAGGTAACCGTAACAGTACTAGTGCTGCCTGGTACCATCAAAAGCATGGAATAAAATTTGCCCAGATGCTTTAGCACATAGTGCTTGGAAGTTTTTTCACATTTAAATGTCACTTGAAATTTCATTTACTCCTATTCCCTTGTCATTTGAGTATATATCCTAAGGGAAACACATATTACAGAAGCCTTCTGTATCTCTGGGCAGTGGGAAAGATGAGCTACAACTCTCAAAGCCAAACCAGTGAACAGTGAAAAGGATGAAGGGGGTGGACTACCTGCAACAGCATCATGACCCAAAGTACTTCTGAAGCTCTATGAGCTCTTGCAAAGGCTCTACGTTACTATCACCACCTTTCTGGTGCTAATAAGGGACAAAGTTAATAATCTTTAACCCTAAAAGAGTCTCTTCAATGTCAACTTATTTGGACTGCTTACTTCATCTATACAACTTACTGTTTTCTGCAAAACAGCTGTAATCTATTCATAAATATAACTATTTGTTGATGCAAATCCACACGGAACCACATTACCAGAACTTCTGTCAATTAGGTAAGTATTAACATTTTGCCTACTACATCTGGCAAATACACAGATATTGTGCAAAGGAACAGACTGCTTTTACTTTTGAAACAAAATGAGGTGTGGGGTTTTTTTTTCCTTCTCTTGCACAACACTGCTCCACCATAACTTCTTTTTTCCCTACTCACACAACTCTACGAGAGGCACAGCAAGGACACCAGGTCTCACTCAAGACCAACGGACGTTTTTTTCGCACTAGAGACTCTGGGGTCTTCCATAAGATGGCTTAGAAACACTGCTCGCGGCCATGAAAACAAAACCACGGTTTTAATCTAGTTTGACAGTCTGTGGAATGACATTTAACAGCAAAACCAAGTTATGACACATCCATGGGGAAAGAACTCGCTTTCACCAGACTGTTACTTGATGTAAACACGATTCTGCAGAAATCTCAGCCTGATGCTCTCGTCTTCGTTACACAAGAAGATACAAACAAGGTTCATGTTTGTACCCACATGGAGAAAAATCTAAATGCTCGTGTTATTAAGACCTTGTTTTCAAAGACATTTTAAAAGCAAAAGACGGGTAGGAGTGAAGAGAGTGCTTTAAAAATCTGCGTATTACAAAGCACTGAAATTTATAGCCAACTGAACTTCTAGCACTGTCATACCATTATTTCAAGTTACGTCAACGAACTGAGCTATAATTGATTTGTGAGCCTTCTCAGGGTATTTATCAAACTAGTTGTAATTCTTCCACAAAACACGTCTTACTCACTTTCCAACCTTGGAAGATAAACCCTCTGAGCTCTTGCCCTAGAAAACACACCTAACTAACACAGAGGAAATCAATACTACTTATTTCAAAGTATCTTTCTGGGAAAAGGAGAATTTTATACATATTTTTTAATTTAACAGCAGTTGCAAAACGCAATCATATTAATAACTGAACTTCTTTGTTTTCCTTTGAACTGCCCATCTTTCATTAAGTTTAAAGATAATTTTCAGTTAATGCTGCCATAGCCTTTTTGACTATGTTCACTTCTTTACTTAACTGGCACTTGGTAAGCTCCCACACACACAACCCAAGTCCTCCACACATCATTATTATCCTGACAGTGAGTTTTCTTGCTTTCGAAACACAGGGATTGAGGTGCAGCCCCGGGTGGCTTTTGAGATTGAAAAAGGAAGGAGTGAGAGTTTTGGTAGACATGATCTTCAAAAGATCTTCTTGATCTCTTTCCTGTCATTTTAACATTTTCAAAATGACAATCCCTCTCCCTTGTTGCAAAAATGGAAAGAACACAAGTAGATGAGGCTGGAGACGTTGGTAAAATAAAAACCAAAACAACAGCCCCCCCCTCCTCCAACATTAAATACCAGAAAGAAAACACAAATCAAGTCCTAGTTCCACACCCTGTTGTCCTATTTAGGAAACTTTCAGCATCCAGAAGATTGTTCAATGTTGCAACGACATCTAAGACCGCTGTAAAAACAGATTCTAAAGAACTAAAGCAAAAGTGATTTTCATTGCATCTAATTGATACCATCATGTACTTCCTCCACCAAAACCAGTGAATACGTGCTACTCCAAAACATTGTAATTGCTATTTAATTCTTATTACGTTCAAGCAGCAGCTTTGGGAACTTGAGAGTTGGGTTGTTGGGGGTTTTTTTTATTTAATATTTATTATGTGTGTCACATTTCTTAAGTGAATTCAATGATTCTCACATTGTGGTCTGATGAACACTTTCTGGTGGCCCACGGAGAGCTGGCAGTTCACATTGTGCTGGCTCCTGTCCTTGTTTCCAGCTGCTACATTGTGTTAGAAGAAAGCTAAAAATACATGAATACTTTCCTACGATTACTTTTCCATGTAAGCAATTTCTCAAGTTGCCACGAGGATGTTATGTGATAACTAATGGGGGAGGAAAAAGTGGTCCATGGAATGATAAAGGGGAGAGGCTGGATCGGCGAGGACACTGCTGTATCAAGATGCAGCTCATGTAATGTCTCAAGTCAAAAGTCATTTTATGCTTAATAAGCACGTCCTTAACACCTCAGGTCTTTATTTAACCAATTTAAATCTCCTAATTGTGAGGAGCACCGGGTATATTTGCTTAAAAGACTATAAAAATAGCAGCTACATTACTGTTAGTAAAGTCCCATTGCAAGCTTTTAGGAGATTCATCACAGCAAGAAATTAACAAAGCTGCAGTATAGGAAATATCAAATAATTTTTATGTGGTTAATGAAGTTGCATGTTGAGTATTCCATCCTAGAGCAACATCAAACCCATAAGGAACATAAACATACCAATGGATACACAAACTACAGCCTCTGACTGAAAAAGTGGATCTCATTACATTGCAGACTTTTTAGGTAGGAAAACCATAAAACTCCGAAGCATAAAAACAGCTGTCCTAAACACTGCAGTAACGTGTCTGCAGTAACTTTTTGTTGCAGTAACTTTGTCAGATGACACCAGTTGTTATAAATGATAGATTTTTTGCAATATCGCATCTGACAGGGTAATACAAATGACAAAAGTAACAAATTACAGCAATATTCTTCGTGCTCTCCACCGCCTGGCATCAGACTAACAGAATTACCCCAAGTTAGCTTGAGACGCAGAAGTAAAGACTCTTTAAAACCAGCTATAAACGAATAGTTTCTGGGTGACACACAGTCTAGCAAAATAAATTCACATTTTAAGTGATAGGCTAGCGGGTTCCTAAGTCATCGGCAGGCTGCAGCAAGAATTCGCACGTGGAAGATACTAAATTCAGAAGCTTGTGTGCAGCACTGTGAGCGTTCAGCGACAACAGCCACGTGCCAGTCCATCCTAACTCTATTTACTGGAACACAGGGACAGTAAAAGATGTGTGTCGGGGTGAATGTGCCAAGCACATCTATGCTTAAAATCTTACCAAGCTCCCAATTAGTCCTCGGTGCCAAGCGCTTTGCAAGGTCAAAGCCACACGACTCAACAGTTTACACAGCGGATCGCCACGGGCTTTATTTCAGGTGCTTCACTATTATTATACTTCAAGTATTTAGCTCCCACAGAAAAGTGACTGCAATGTGATAGAAAAATGAAGACCGTGTTTCAGTTAACTTCATAAAGTGCTTAAAAAAAAAATTACTGCGCATTTTCAAAAAGAGGTTATTTTCTTCTCATCAAATCGGCGCAACCGCTAAAACTGGCTCATTGAAATACGACCGAGTACGACTTATTTCTTTGAGGTTTTTCACACCCAATAACGCTATTCTAACAGAGACAAGTATTTCACCCTACGTGCCAAGAACAGCAGAAGGTCGTTTCCACGAAGCCAAGCTCTGCAACACAAATTCTGCTGCTTGACCCACTCCTGATTACAGCCCCTCCCGGAACAGCCCAGTTCATGTGTGTGTGTGTACCTGTATTTTTAAAGCGCACCCCGAGGCACTCAATTTTTGCCCGTCCCCTTGGCTCCCCGCAACGCTGCAGCGAAAAAGCCGCAGGCAACGGCCGAGCCATAGGAGCCACTGGAACACGGGCAAGCCAGCTCAACTCCAGACCAACTCCCCAAAAGCTGCAGCACCAAGGAGCACCGACGTGTCCGAGGAGGCCGGGGCCGTGATGTCATTAACACATTCCCGAATCATTTTTTTTCAGGAAATGAATCATGGAAGCAAGTGAAATGCAAAGATGTATTAGGTAACTGTGTCCATCCCCTATCCACGCAACGGCGTTCCCTCCAGTGCGTTCTGTTATTCTATCCGGTCTAATTTTAAGGAACTAGTAATGGAGCTCGAACCACATCCTTTGGGAAGAGTGTTCCATAATCTAATAAACCTCAGCATTAAGACTTTTTTCCTAATATTCAGCCTAAGCATTACTTTGTTCATCTTCTTACTCCTATAAGTGGTTCTATGTAATACCATAAAGCATTTCTTCCCCAGCTCAGTGTTTACAGCCTTTAAATAAAAGGCACAGTCATGTTTCCTTTGTTGCCTCGCCAAATCATATACACAGATTTTTCTTTTTTTTTTCCTTTCTTTGAAAGTCTTTTCCACTCTGCTTCCTGCAGTTAATCCCAGCTCCAACACTTTGCACACTCTCTCAAATGTCACCGCACTGAAAAAGACTACAAACACTAAACTGCACAGATTTAAGTGAGCATATTCCTTAATTCACTGCAAAAACTGTTTATTTCATTTTAAACTATTTATCCTTTTTTTTTTGCCACTAGATCTCACAAGTTCTTTACTGTGACATCTAAAATGATCTAGGCTTTCTCACGGCAGCAGCCCCATCTATTCCACTGACTTGCCTAATTTTGTTCTGAAATTCAGAATGATATGACCACCACCTTTTCCCAAAACCATGAAGCTCAGTTGCAGACCTGCATTCCCATCACAGCTTTGGACACCACTGCTGTATCAGGAATTTATAAAGACACACAAAAACAATAATAAAAATAATTCATCTGAAAAACTACAGAAGCATTTATAAACAGAGTCAATACCTTTAAATCGTCGCATTGAAGTTAAGTACTTAACATTTCCCAGATGGGGTCTAATTCTGTTTCGTGGACAGAGATGCTGAAGAACATCTTTGTTAGCTGGAAACCTCTCAAGACATTTTTGAAATCGGCAACATGAATCTAAGTAGCAAACATATCTGGTGACAGACACCTTGAAGGACTAAGTAAAGCAAATTACATACCGTATTCCTGAACCAAAATGCTATGAAGTTGACAAACAAGGTTGGAAATAACTCCAAGAAACCATTAACTTACTTCAAGCAACATTTTTTTTTTTTAAAAACCACCACTATAAGAAGGGAACATCTCAAACAAGGAAATAAATCTTCACATTTCTATTAGCTCCACTCCTGGCCACTTGCTGGCAACACCTATTTCAACCCCTCTGGACACCAGAGATGCAATTTCTGAGAGAGAGCAATGTTTCTGCTGTGCATTTGAAGACTGCCCAGTAAAACTGAGGCTGCAAATGTGATCACAGTATTAAAAAAAAAAGGTTTTATGGTATCATATAAGAACACAATACCACAGTACTATGACTACTTGAAGCCTGGGAACTTCAGCACAAGCTAGAAAAGAAGAGGGTGAGAGAGAGAGGAAAACGTACGAGAAATGTGGGAAAAACTGCAAATCCACCCAGGATTGGATTCAATTTTACAAGAACTGTCTGACTCAATCAGCTATCAGCCTTGGAGCAGCGAGCCTCACGCCAACAACAAATCCACATAGCGAGACATTAAAAAGGAGTTCTGGGGTCTTGGGGTTTGGGAGCATTTTTGGTTTGGAGGTTTTTTTGGGGAGGTGGGAGGGTGGTTAGTGTTGGTTTTTTTGTTTGTTTGTTTATTGGGGGGATTTTTAGAGTTTCTGTTAAATAGAAGGATCTTCTGTCTTTTGCCCAAGGCTACTTCGCTGTAGTCAGAACGGGAAGGAGCACAGTGGATGTGTGTAATTCCACTGAGAGTGGGATTTTCAGTAACCTTTTTTTGTCAACAAAAACAGACAAAATTGGGGACAGCAACAAACATGGAAACACGTTCAAAAAATATCCTGGCAAAAGGGGAGCAACATTTATTTGCAGCATAGCTTTGACAACAAAATGATCAAGCCAGTTCACGGAAGAAAAACACTACCAGGAACAAACCTACGCCTCGGAGAAACCAGATGAAAAGGATGGAAAAGACAGAAAAGTTCTAAAAGTTGAGTAGAAAGGAAGAAGTAATTCTTCAGAGCATAAGATCACAGGGCGATGCAGGCTGGAAGGGATGCCAGGAGGTCTTTGGCCCAAGCTCTCGCTCCAAAAAGGGGCAGCTATTGGGTCACATCAGGTTGCTCAGGCTTCATCCAACTGAGTCTTGGAAAGTTCTAAGAATGGAGACGGCACAACTTCCCTGGGCAGCCTGTTCCACTGCTCAACTGCCCTCATATATAAATATTTCCATAGGATTACAGAATCTCTTATTTTCTTTTCAAACTAATTCTTCATTTATAAAATGGGGGGGGGGGAACACCCCTTCCCAATCCTACAAGTTCAAAACAGGATTTAAGGGAAAAAGAAGACAAGCAACAAGAAAGTTTTCAGAAGGACAAAATACATTTTTCAAGAAAAAAAAAACGACATGTTGTCACCCTGATATCTGATCTTACAATTTCGCATTCGCTCCTTCTTTTACCCTGAATAGATTTAAAGTCAAGTGCACAGGATTGCTGGGAAGATGATTTTAGTATGTGTGCACATCTTCAAAGAGGAGCTACTCTGAATTAAGGAACACCTTTAAACCGAGTGCTGGCACATGCAAACATCTGAAAAAACTGGAACGCTAACTTTACTTACCAATGCCAAATCTACTCCTACTGATAAAGAACCAGTAAGTCAAACCGTTGTCAGTTGCACTTGCTGGTCGTTATTTCTTCTGCAATGAGGTCACTTGGGAAAGGCATTGTAAGATACTATAGGGAAAGAACGTATCTGTTTCAAGAGTTTGTAATAGCAATGGAAAAAGTAAAATATAAACCCTGAAAAAAGAGAATAGGGAACAAAATGGATGAAGAAGGTAATTATGTTAAGTACACTATATAATAGGTAAGAATGATTAAGGAATGCATAGTGTAATACATCAAGGTGAATTCATAATACTGGTGCAGCTATAAACACCTTGAGTGTTTAACAAAACAATGACCATAGAGTAACACGGGATTTTTCTTGGGGAAAAACCTTCAGTGATCACACTCACATCCCCTAGACAATGACACTTATTCAGCCATGTCAATGGTGGGCAGAGAAATGATTCACCAGGAGAAGTGATTCGTGCTGTAAGCTTGGAGATGGCACAACTGAACTTAAGAAGACTCTGGAAAACTAAAAGTGAGAAGTCGTTCAAGGGTTAGGTGTCCCAAAGCGCCACACACACCACATACAGACACTTCCAGGAGAATCTCTCATTTACGCTCTGCAGAAGCAGTTTTAGATCTTCAGGTAATGATCGTGGTAGAACACAAAGCAGGAGCTGTAAGAATCACTGGAGCTGCTGACTGCCAGACACCTCTGGAAGTACCTGGAGAGTTGCAGCCAGAAGTGTTTTAATAGCTCCTAGCATCCTGCAGAACACTCTCTGGATTTATCCTGATAACCTTATCCTCAAATTATTTTTGCTTTACTATGAACTCAGAGAATTGCAAGTGTTTCTTATCACAAAACTACACACACCTTGATTAACCTCCCATACAGAGAGAGGCAAGAAAAGACCTCCTAAAGCCCAGTTAACAGAACAGGGCTGCTAGCATGAATTCCTCTCCATAGCAAAAAGGCCAAATATTACTGTAATGTTTTTTTTAATGTAGACGAGACACATTTGGGGGTTTATATATGCACATAAATGAGGTTTTATGTAATCATGTTTACTTGTATAAATTATAAAATATAATTTATAATGTATAATTTCTATATCAACTATAAAAACACATAAGGCAGAATCATGAAGTACTCGTCATTTACAAATAGACATTTGTAATCTGTGCATCAAGTGCAAATTTTTCTCCAAGAACGAGGGTTTCTCCCATGGGCGATTTGCTGATACTCCAGGCAAACAGGCTCTGCTGCACTTGAAACAGGACCTAACTTAGAAACGTGGTGTTGTATTTACCGAAACACATGGTAATAAGAGTTTGTAACACTTTCTCATTGTTCTGTGTCGATCTATTTCAATCATGAAGCCCAAGATACACAAGCGACACAGATGTTCACAATTTAAGGATACTGAAAAAAATCAGTTGTCCACACCGTACCCCAGTTCCCATCTCTTGTTTATGCGGATGATACCAAAGCACTTACTCATGGGCATCCATGTTTTTCATAACCTAGATGATCCTATCATAAATGGGAGCACTTGAATTTTCCTTTTACCACCACACCTTATTTCTTGGATTCTAGCACTATTTTTCAATCGTGCTAATCAGGGTATTGGTATTACCTAACCCTCTTGAAGCAGCACCCCCAGAAGAACTTCATCCCTACATAAGGGGAAAAAGGGAAAAGAAATTTAGACAGCTGTTGACAGAAGCTACCTGTAATGTTACTAGACAGATCAAGGCATCCAAGAACTGACTTTTCCCAGAGTAGTCAGAATTTTCTATTGCTTAGCAAGTTTAATAAACTGCTCCTGCAGACTTGTGACTGCACACTCTCAATTCAAAAATGAACTCAGCTTTCTAAGTGAAACATGAAAACATGAGTGAGTGGGTACCGGAAAAGCCTCTGTCTAAAATCTTCTGCCTAACATCCCAAAAAAAAAAAAAAAAAGCAAAAAAGCAAGGAAGAAATAACTTTTGTCTGGACTCCTCTGCCTAAAACACAAGGTAATTTTCATCTTCCTGCTCCCTTGCTGGTTGAACATAAGCAAGTCAGTTTCTGTGGCAGGAATCACAAGATGTATCTCAATTCATTGCCTGAACTACAACTGGACTGAGTGGCAGACCTGCTGGCCCTGGCTCTGGGAGGACGCACCTCTCCCTCCGGTCCCACTTTTCATTATTTCTTCTGTCCCATCACTGAACTGCATCTCAACAGTTAAACCTCAGCTTCTTCCCCAGCCTCCTCATGCTCATCCCTCTCCTCAAATACCTGCCCGCTTGCTCCTTTCCCCATTCCGCTGCCATGCCAGAGGACGGTCCAAACGTGCCGTTTCTTGTCTCAAACAATACTAAGAAGGAAGAGACAGCACAGCAAAGTCATCACAGATCTGCTGCCTCCTTGCTTGGCTTAAGCTTCACATCTCTAAACTTGTGAAGCACCTCAACGCTCTACTGCAGCTGCTCCAAGCAGCAGACCCTTCAGGAGAGCATTTAAAAACAACTAAATAAAACTCCAAATAAAAGCACAGTCGGAAAACCCGGTACTGCAGTTTAGGAGTGCTCTGACTGGCGTTTCTACTGAGAAAACTTGCTCATGCTCCTTGGAATCCACCACCTCTAATCAATGCAAACACACAATGGACATGTTGGGTTTTTATCCACCCTGGTCTATACCTGTTTTCTGCTCTAATCTGCAACATTTTGTAATGCAATGAGATAACTTCCTCCTCTACACTTGCTGTAGCAAGCAAGACAAAGTCCCCAAGTGTCAATTCCCTTGCTTGAAACCTGGTCGACCGTGCAGGGGAAGTCCTCCCAGCATCCTACAACAAACCTCACAAGGGGTGCTGCATCCCAAGCCTCACTGGCATGATGCTCTTATGGGAAAATTTAATGTTCAGACAATTTTGATGCCAGTTTTTCAACAAGTTTCTGCTCAACGTATGCAAGCAAAAAGCTTCAGGACCTTGTGACTTGGCCAGATTTAGTAGGAGGGATTGCAAATGGCACATCTTTATCCATGGTTTCGTTCCCCTAAGCCCCCCTTCTCCAATCTCAAGAGCCCGTTCCAAGGCATGAAGGCTCTAAACCTCCTCAATAAAACAGATGTAAGAATTCAGCATTGGTTAAGTAACATTTTTCCCTAACCTCATTCTCAGAAACAGAAGAACTGTTTTCAATTAAAGCAGTGCCAAAAAATAAAAAATAAGAATCAGCCTAAGGAAGATACTCAGCATGAAAAGTTTCATCACAAACAACTGAAGTTTGAAAAAAATTATGAGCAACTGAAAACTGGATTTCACTACAGAAAGTACTATATAAGCTTATCTACAGGCATCAATACCAGCTCCAGCCATATGAACATTATTAAAGTTTTACTTTTAATGATGAAGCATCGAGAAAAATGGCAGTCAGTCCTAAGAATGAAGCTCTACCCCCAAAACACATGCACCCCAGGCAAGCCAGGGCAAAACTTTTCATTATCTTGACTAGCAGAAAACACCTCCTCGGCTGAAGGAACCCAGTATCCCTGCTCACTCTTCGGAGCAGGACATACATTACTGCCAGTGCTGATGAATCCTTTGGGTCTGGTCTCTGAACTGGAAAGAGCTCCAGAGGCATCAGATAGTAACAAGGTTTTATTCACCACTCACCACGGCTGGATTCAGACCAACAAAATAGAGCTACACTACACGAGATCCTATCTGAAGTCCTCTTCTCCATCTAATGCCTGTTAAGATGCTTGACTTTAGGATAGATGGCCAGCATGGAGGGAACAATGTTGGGAAAAGTTTTGGTACAAAGTTGCTGACTACAAAAATACAATACTACATGGTGAAAAGAAGGCCAAGTATTAATAACTCTGCCTTTATATATACACTTTTTTATAAAGAGATCTATTTTCCAACAAAAATTGATAGTTAACGTTGAAATTATACAGAAACATGTGCTAACACTCACCGACTTTACTATTAAATGCTACAACTGCATATAATGTACTAAAAAAGTTTTGGTTCCAAATGCTGATTTACCAGTTGTGATTCATCCACCTTATGGCATGAATTACACCAAGACCTGCATTTATCCCAATACAACAAGTTACATTTAGAAGCACTTTATTTTGTCTCTAGCACGCACATTCCAAAACGTTTCATCTTCAGTACTCAAAAATGTTTTACCACAGGGCAAGGGATTCCTTTAGGCTTTTCCTGTTCGTAAGGATTTTGCAATACTGCCAAGCCATAAAGAAAAAAGCGTTTGTTCTCTGGGAGCACGATTAGGAAATACTGAGAACTACCCACAGCTGCCTTCTCTGCCATCGTCTACAACAGGTCCCTTGAGAAGGAGAGGTTAATGTAACTTTTAATACAACCTACAATGCAATTCTCATTCTGTACAAGACCAACCTCGGTGTTAAAAAAGCCAGTGTGAGCAGCAGGACTGTCCTCAAGGGTGGCACAGCCAGCACCACTGCCTACAGGGCTATTACGCTCACTTTTGAGAAGTGTCTCCTATTTTCATTGAGCTCTCTCTTCCCCTAACTGTACGCAAAATCACAAATAATGTCAAGCTGTTGTGTCTTCTCTGGGCTACCTTGGAGGTTGGGCACGAGGGCATCTCGACTGCTTGGACAGACATCCAGGCTGCCCTTCCTGCCCTTCTCCCACTTGCCCGCTCTCTTACCTCCCAAAATCGTTCTTATTGAGGTTGGTTGATGATACCGTGGCCTTTAACACGCGATTTCATGCTCTGCAAACTCAAAATACTTGTTACTAAAACATTCAATGGTATTTGTACCTGTTAAAATTAGAGTTGGTCTGATTGTGTTTCATGTTAATTACCCTACTATGAGGGTTCTTCAGGAATATTGGCAATTCTCTTCCTCAGAAGGAAAAATTGGATACTGACTGCCTATGTGCTACGTTCCACCTAGCAAAACAAAGAATTACAATTTGCAAGACCAGAGAGACACGTATACGCTGCATATACACCTCATCACCATCTGCAATTGTTAGTTAAGGGGGAATTCTACATAAGTTATCACATGCAGACAGCATGTTTTATTAACCTTGAAGCAAGGCCTAGCAGTTAAATCATGAGGATAAAGATCAGGACACTGGAATTTTATTCTTAGTTGAAACGTCAACTCAGTGTATAATTTTAGTCAGGCTGCAAGCATGTTATTTCCTCTATTTCCCCTATCTGTAAAAATGAGAATTTTCTACTTAATAAGGGCATTTACCTCTCGATGCCCTTGGCCTGAACGTGTGCTGTTTGGTCTTGTTAAGACGCTGGACAACATCCATTTATCATCTCCCCCGAGATTCCGGCTCAGCGAGGTGCCTGAGCACAAGATTTCACTGGCTCCACCAAAACTACTCTCATAATTACAGTTTCACATGGAGACAGGGAGTGAAGTGATATTTCTGGAAATAACCTTTAGCTTTACAAGCGATTCCTGAATCTGGACCTAAGAACAGTTCTTAACGAGTAGTAAACTGACCAGCTTCCCAATTACTGCTTCGAAAAATAAAAACAAGGCTGGGCTGGTGCGAGCCGGGGACAGGACTGTCAGCTGCTGCTGCAGTGAGAAATTCTGAGCTCGCATCCCAATCACCTTAATATCTCCGACTCACTGAAGAGAGCCAGAGTGGGTTACATATACTCACTGGAATCGATTATATGTTCATTGGGTAGACATATGCAGATATACATATGCGAACAATTACAGAAACATATAGAGATGGAATATATAAAACTATGAAAAGACAGATCGTTTGTTGACCCATATTCTGAGAACGTCAACTGCTGACAGGAGCAGTTCCGTAAGTATAAGCTATCGAAGCTCAATTCAGAAGTCAGTAGTGAGTTACACGGGTAAACCTGAAGCCAAAACTAAAATTATGCAAGCCCAAATAAATTTTTCTAGCAATAATTTCATATTATCTAAATTTCCTAAATCAACATTTTTACATATCTTTTATACTTTTGTTTACGTATCTTTTACATTTATATAACATTCTCTTCTCATTTATATAACAAATTATTCTAAAACCAAATCTACGCATATCTTAGCTTTTCTATCTCTAGGTACTTTGATACCTACAAGGTACATATAATTTGTGTGTATATATACATACTAAATACATATTTATATAGCATACTAGGTCATATATGTTTTTATATTATAAAATTATCTGTGTTTGTATGTTTCAGATAGAGTTACCATATTTTATTTACATTAGGTACTTTTTCTGTTATATGAATACACACAAAACTACAGGGTATCTAACAACCATCAACTGCTGTGATGTCTAAAAACATCTCCAGTTCTTGGCAGAATTAATTTGACCCAGATTTTCCTTGCAGTTGAGACTCAACCCTGCTGAAACCTCCCACGACTCTCCTTCCCCTTCTCCTTCAGACAAGGCAAATCTTTGCCCAAGGTCACGGTCTGATTTTCCTCCCAAAATCCAAAACCCACATCAACCTCCCACATAAGTATTTTCACAAGCATCCTTAACTGAAGTTCTTTAAAATGTTCAGGTGATTCTTCCCTTTTCCAACTATCATATCAAAGTGGAATTAATTTCGCTCGTCAGCAAGTTCAGCATTGTCATAGCACTTACCTAAATGAACAAGAAAGAGGTAAGAAAACAGGCTCAGGTTATGTCTTATGTAGATGGCAGCAAGACAACAAAAAGCCACTGCTTCAAGGGCTCAGGGAGGATGTATATCAGGTATTACAGGTCCCCAAAAGAACAAAAAAGCAGCATGACTCAGCTGCAGAGGAAAGAGACTATTAAATGTAAAAAGATTAATTCTTTTTCAAATCAGGAAAGAGAAAAGGTACATAAGCTTTGGCAAGTTCAATGCTAAACCATACTGAGTCAGGCCAAAAATAACTTGGGAACAGCTTGCTAAAGGTATAAACATTAACAGCAACAGCTCATTTTGAACAATCTGAGGCAGACAGCTTCTGAGAGGCCAAAAAGCGATGGAGGCAGTAAAGGAGCACTCTGGGAAGGTCAGGCTCTAGCGTGTGAGCTAAATGTAGTGTGTTGGGTGCATCCTCCAGCACACTCCAAAGCCGATCAGACGCAAGAGCAGTGGAAGGAGCCGCTGCTGCGGTGTCCCCGCTCAGCCACTTTCGGCAACGGTGACATCAGATTAAGGCTCAGCAGAAGGCTGCCTTTGGAGAAATAGTCTTCAAAAGAAGGGTCAGGAGAAGATCTACTCAGAAATTCAGAATGACCACAAATCACCAAGACCAGAGTGCTCACCCGGTAGTGTTAAAGTAGCTCTACTACAAAACCCTCAAAGAAAATAAGATTGTTAGTAGAGAACCATAAGCTGGTAACTCCAGCATCGATCTGCAAAGAGCTCCTGTGGATGCAGGACACATCTCTGTACCATCGCTGTTGGCAGGGACTACAACCACGAGACACACGGCAAAAACAGGATTTTTGGAGAAAATTCAACTCAGGTTCTTACACAGTAAGTCATACCTACTACAAAAGCTGCACCAATGCTTCCCATTTATCCATATGTTTCTCCCACAGACCTTACAAAACTTTTTGAAGGAGTCAACAAACAGGAGGAATAGCAATCTAGTTGGTTGTGCAAGTGCATGTCAACTGAGTTTTTAATGCAGTTTTCACCAAAACTAGCAGCCCCTTCCATCTGTACATTTCTTTCTACTTTCTGTACTCTTCTAAAAAAAAAAACAAAAACAAAACCCACAATAAAACCCCAATATTTGTGTAGCCACACAGAAAAGTTAATTTCTTTAGCCAAGTTGAGGGGAAGTACAGTTCTCAGCTAGCTCAATTCTCTGGACAGCTCGCCATGTGCACGATAGAACATAGGAACACATGGTAGCATAAGAAATCTAAGCTACGCATCATAGCAAAATCTAAATTAACTATTTCCATTCAAGAAAGAAATCTAAGGACCATTATGGATAGTCCCGTGACAGCGTCAGCTCTAAACTTACAGGCATCCAGAAGGTGATCTATGTTCAGGTGTCTTGACTACAGCCATCCTTTCCCCCTCACCTCTTGGGTTAGAAGCTGGTCCAAGTGAAAACACTGGAAGACACCCAGATGTTCTGACATCTAAACGGGGACAAACCACCTCTCTTCCAGCCAATCTCTCACCCACACGAAAGTCCACCCATCTAGAGCGTAACACCCCATTCGAAGGTACTGTGGGAGATTGTCACAAGTCCCAGTAAAGCCAGGTCGATAACTTCAAACACTCGTCCTTCATCCACGAGCTCTGGCATCTTCCCATGGCAAAGTCAATGCCGTGGGCCAAGTGCAATACACTTTTGCTGTAGCTAAACCAGCACCGTTTCTCCAGCTGGCCAGCACCGCTGCAGTGGCATGCCAGGCAGCTACACAACCACATAATTTCATTTACAAGGCATGTGGCATTTTTAGATTGTCCCACAAAAGTCAACACCCACACCGAGTGTAGATTCTCAGTATTTACCCATATCACGACTACAGAGTCTAGTTTAACTAAAGCCATGCACATCTTTAACATTTTACTGCTCATATTAATTTCACGCCCAGGAATCCTTACCATAGGTTTAATTACAGCTAAGCCAAGCTTTTCTTGCCTGGGTTTATGCGTTTAAGAAAAGCATAAGGAGCTATAGAAACACCTGCCTCCACAGTAAGGAACGTCCTGATGTAGTTGCTGCAGCGAAAGCCTCAGTCTCTAACTCCAATACCTAAAACCAGCACGACGTTGTGTAATCATGCCTTACGTACGTGAGCAAGGTTTTAATCACCATTTGGTACAAAAGAGAAAAACCAAAGAAAATATGGTACTGCTTAATACTTTAAGCAAACACGGCATTAATTTCTTTGAGGAATACGTGAATTAAAGGACTCCAAAACACATTCAGAACAAATTTTGAGAAGAAAATGTACAATATATCAACTATTATAACCCAAACTTTTATTACCTCCCACACTTCTCACACAGACATAAGAGTTTAATGATAAGACACCCACACGCACGCATGATTATAATTTATGGATAGTGGACCACATTCAATTCTAGTTAAAAGCATTTGGCATTCTAGCAGATTATAAAATCCCTTCCTACACTTGACAAAGGCTACAATGATGATTTCCATAACGGACACCACACTTCATA
This sequence comes from Trogon surrucura, assembly GCA_020746105.1. NCBI lineage: Eukaryota > Metazoa > Chordata > Aves > Trogoniformes > Trogonidae > Trogon > Trogon surrucura. The sequence continues at coordinate 85,835,932 of CM036658.1, forward strand.
AGGAATCATGTCTAGCACGACACCCACACTAACAAGACAGAACTGTAGGTTTTAATTTATACAGTCATTATTTCTTTTCAAAGTCTGCCTCCGGAGGAGGATAAAGTGACAGCGAAAAATGTCAGTTCTGCACAATGAAGGGATTAATTTGTACATAAGGTGCAATAATTACAAGTATAGCAGGTTTCCATCTTTAGTACTTGCCCTGTGCTTCTTCCAAGTATGTGCCAAATCACAGTGAAAATTTAATTTAAAATTAATTAACTGGAATGCTCTAAATACATGCTGAAGCAAACTTTTACACAGTTTTATACGCTTTATGAATTGACTGCTGCTATTTGCAAATACATCACTTCTTGACGTAACAAGAGGATGCTGAAATGACTTCAAAAATTACTTCAAATATCAGAGCATGCCATGAGTTTTAAGAGACTGATGGTGGCTGTGGTAGGAAGAGAGAGTGTAAAACACAGAGGGGAAAAAAAAAGATGCTATTAAAAAGACAGGAAGAGAAACACTGTAACTGTGATTGAGAACACATTATTTTCCAACACACAAACTGCAGAAGCACACAAGGTTATTTTTTCTTCTTCCAGTGAAAATACTAAGACACCAAATGGCAGCGGTAAAGGTTTTCTATTCAGCAAGAACAAAAATTCCACAAGTAGCTACAAAGTATGTGACAAGTCATCAACCTGGCTGGACAAGCTACATGGGAATACATTTAAGATATTTTAATTGCAACTATCTTTGAATAAATGATTGAGATTTTATTCTCTATATACTGTTTAAAATAAGTTTACCTAAACCTTTGTTTCCCAGAGACTTGTACAAGTAGACAGAATGCACCAAAAGAACAGAGAAACAGAGACAAGACTCTTACAGTCTATTATGTTTTCTTCGTATCACCCGATGCACTTAGCAAATTTAAACAGTCCCAGGAGACCCTGTATTAAACATGTTGTATTTTCAAGTCATGAAATAGCACTAGCATCAATGACAAATGCACTCAGGCCAGACACACTCAATAGTTTTCCATGCACTTGTTCATTTTAATGCTGCAATTGAAATCCCAAGCGCTGTCACCAGGACTTTGTTCTGCAACTGCTACAGCAGCAGCTTGCTTGGAAACAGCACAACTTCTGCAAAGCTTCAGAGCATTTTAGACTCGGGACAGGGAAAGTAAATAAATCTCAAAAAGCAGAAAATTTATCTAAATCTTCACTAATAAGCAATTCTAACCAATACAGCAACTGTTAAAAAAAAATGTAGTGACAGAAGTGATTGCAAGAAAAAAGTTTACAGAAAAATTAAACAGAATATTGGGCAAGAACAGGAATGTGGCTAACGAGCAGATTTTCCATCTATGCTAAGACTATTTCAGGACAACTTTGTTAATTGCAGAAATGTAAAATGCTGCACTCTCAGTTGCATAAAGCCCTTACATAATAAGCAGTTCTCTAACCTAGATTACATGTAATTCCTGTCCAAGAACAACTGTTACAAAAATCAGAGGCTCTAGAGCTTTAGTTCATCTCTCAGGCTGCTCTGACCTAGAAGTGACAAACACCACCTTGAAGTCTACGCTGTGCAGCAAATCTCTAATTTAACTCTTCACAGAAATAACCACACAAAATCCCCAAACTGAAAAACAGAAGAGGAAGTCAAGGAAGGAAAAGACGCCTGAAATCAGTAAAGATTTCTCTGGAAAAAGGTAAGATTATGGTTAATTGCACTGGCAAACTCCATTCAATGACCACTAAACCATTACCAAGATCTGCTGAACAGCAAGCCTACCTCTGGAAGCTGTGACGTGCAGGTCTCAGATTTGATTTTGGGAGCAGATTGCTCCAGGTGCTGTTGGAGAGAGACCTCGGAAGACACTTCTGAAAATGTCAGTGGAAGACCACTCTGCCTCCTCTCCCTTCCTGGTGACAGGCAAGATGACTTAAAGAAGTGAACAGAAGTCACCTTGGTAGCTTTATGACTTGTTCTACCAAATGTCTGGCAACAGGGAAACCCATGGATGATCTCAGGTAAGTTCAGACTTACAGTGCAGCAATGGAGTTCCCCATTTATTCACGTATGGAATGTGTCTGCTTGGAGTAGTGCCCAGACTTACCATTAATCTCCTAGTGAATGTTTGGTTGCGGGCTTTTTAATTCAAAAAAAACCCCAAAAAACTACTCCAGATTTGTTGCCATTAGTTTTTTCGAGACTAAACAATTGGATCATTGAGGAAACTTAAACATAACTCATTTTACTGCACTGATACATGTTTGAACCAAGTCCTTCACGTGCACATACTACCGCTCCAAGTGACTCACACCGAACAGCAACCATTCTGTCTCTCTTCCCAGAAAAGCGATCAGCTTTTGAGGACAAAACTTATTTCCAATATCCATAATTTCAACTGAATTAAGATCCCTCAGAGAAGGTCTGACTTTATCATAAAGTCTGGACCAGTGCCCTGAGAAGCACAGAATGACGATGGATGAAACGTCGTTTCTCTGTGTCTTGGCTCTCCACGTTGTGAGATGGGAAAGCAGCACGCACCCCAGCAGGGTAAGGAGGGGGTTTGCTTTCATTCTCATTGCCAGAAAAATAATATCGTGGTCTAACAAGCCTACACATCATGTACAAACATTGATATTTCAAATTATTTGACTTCACAAGTACAGAACAACTACCTGGTTGTCTCCATCAGATTGATAGGAAGAAAAGTTTTTCTTTTTTACTTTCTCCTCTAGGAGATTGTAGGTGATAGAGAGGCAGGGAGCTGCTTCACTTTCTCCGATCAGCTGTTCAAAACATATATCCAGGAACAATCCCACCTGCCAGAATTAAGTATATATTCCAGACGAGGACATACAGCTTCATAGCAAATACTCTGATAAAGAGAATATGTGTGTTTTCAGCAGTATACTTTACTACTTTTTTTCTCCAAGGAGAAAATTTCCAACCCAAAGGAATCTTTATTCCATTACCTAGTACAGGTGCCATTTCTAGTTAGATACGAGGGTGTACGGATAATTTTGGGGTGGTCATTAGGTCTCAGAAGCGTGATGCCCAATTCTGTTGATAAGAGCTGTCACGGGCATTCCAGCTGCTGTGCCTGATCACCACCTCCCACAAGATCATAAACACTTTATTAATATATCCTAGCAAGTACCCTTAAGCAATTTCTTGTAAACTCACTACATTTCAAAAATTGTCTATTACTATTCTATTTTCCAGTCATGTTTTGATAGCAGTTATTATATTTTAGGAGCTCTGAAACTCTAAACATTCTATGCAGTTTCCCATATAGATAATTGTTCATACACATCATCATAACATTACACACACAAACAGTAATGTACCATTACGTACATCAACAACGATGCGCTCGCAGCCCAGGAGGCCAGTCCCACGCTGGGCTGCCCCAGAGGCAGCGGGGCCAGCAGGTCGAGAGGTGGCTCTGCCCCTCTGCTCTGCTCTGCTGAGACCCCACCTGCAGGGCTGTGTCCAGCTCGGGAGCCCCCAGCACAAGGAGGTCGTGCACCTGCTGGAGCGGGTCCACAAAGATGATCGGGGGCTGGAGCACCTCTGCTGTGAGGACAGGCTGAGAGAGTTGGGGCTGCTCAGCCTGGAGAGGAGAAGGCTCCAGGGAGACCTTATAGCACCTGATCGAGTGCCTGAAGGGGCTGCAGGAAAGCTGGGGAGGGGCTGTTCACAAGGGTCTGTAGTGACAGGATGAGGGGCGATGGTTTTAAACGAGAGCAGGGAAGATTGAGATTAGATGTTAGGAAGAAGTTCTTTACTACGAGGGTGGTGAGACCCTGGCACAGGTTGCCCAGAGAGGTGGTAGAAGCTCCATCCCTGGAGACATTCCAGGTCAGGTTGGATGGGGCTCTGAGTAACCTGATCTAAAGATGTCCCTGCTCACTGCAGGGGGTTGGACCAGATGACCTTTAAACTTCTCTTCAAACCCAAACCAATCTGTGATTCTGACATCTTGCTTGACCTTGCCCTACGGAAATGGAGTTCCAAACATTGTACTTGGAAAATAAAATAATCATGTCCTCTGTTTAGTAAAACTGCTTAGACTTTTTCCTGTGTGCCACACTTCTCCCTAAGAAACAGCCCTCAACACAACAGACCTAAATGTTCACACTTGACTACAGAAACACAAGTTCTTCATAGTAGTATTTCAATATCTAGATAGCAAGAAATTACAAAATTGCACCTTACGCTTCAAGCTCTTCCATCCGAAAGATACGATGTACCGTCCCAGGACTGAAAGAGCCTGGAGACACTTTATCACAGTGTTCCCACCAGATACCAGGGTGCTCCACATACGTCGTACCTGGCGACATACCTAGATTATAACTGGAAGGCTACACCTTCTTCTTTCTTCAAATGCTTAAATATTGTGACTTTAATTGGTTCTATTTGTGGTTTTATGACCATTTTCAACACCGTTGTTTAAAAGACAAAAAAAACCCCAAACAATCATAGTCCACCTTGTATACCAGAAAAAACGAAATGCTTGTCTATTTCTTTCACTGCTATAAATTATAGAGCATCACCAAGAAGTGTCCCTTCTTCCCTTCACACATTCAGGACAACTGCTAAAGCTGAAGAGGTGAAAGTTCAGGCTTTCATCTCAATTTCGACTGAAATTACTGGGACGCTGTACAAGTGTACGGTATTTAACCACAGCCCAGAATCGTCACTATACTCAGTTTTAAAGCCATAAATACATGTCCTTCGCCATGTAGAGCAACAAAAAGGCTTTTATATCATACATTCTAGAATTCACCATTGTCATCTATGTTTAATGACAATCCTCGGGGTCCGTCCCCTTCCGAGAAAGAACTGCACAGCTTCTGATATGTTTACACAACAACTTCAAAAGCAAAGGATTCAGAGAGCAATGTAAAACCAGTTTATGCAGTTGGAAAAAAGACAAGCCTTCAAGCACGGAGCCTCTGGTTAAATTTCTGTTTAAAGAAATGGCATGTTCCTTTGCCAGACCAAAATATAAGTTTGTAAACCTGATAACTAGAGCACAGGATTTTCCTTAAGAATACAGAGGAAAAAGATGTTCTCAGGAAATAATTTACTCCTCATACACTCCCATGGCTAATACCTCTACCCACTTTTTTTGAATTTCGCTTCACAAAGCAATGTACTCAGGCAAATGTTGCATGACTGCTACTGTCAGAACCAGTTGTGAAAAAGCTATTTCTTGCCTGCAGAGTCCTGGTCCATTTAAGCTCTAATTCAGATCTGCTGAAAAACTGTTCCAAAGGCTCAAAAGGACTTATAAACCCACCCTTTCCCAAGGGTTCAAACCTAGCTATATGATAGCTATCTCAGCGTTTCTATCGGTTAAATTTCTTTAATGTAAAACTAGTGCTTGCATCCTGACAATACACTTGGAGTGGCAGAGCTGAGCAAATTCATTTACTTGAGCTGGAGCAGCTGAGGATGCTGGTAGTCCCCAGGCAGCCCCTCCTGAGCCTCAGCTACAGGAGGAAGGGTGGGCGTGCACACCTGTGCTTTTCCAGAAGTTATCACATAAGAGCAGAACTTCTCTTTCACTTAAATGCAAATGCAAGATTCCAGTTTCACACTCTTTGATTCTCCAAAGGAAAAAAAAAAGAAAAAAAATCCGAAAGAAATGTGAAGTAAATCCCTGTGTAAGCCATGCCTTGCTGCCTCTTCCTAAAACCCACCAAGCCACAGCACCAGCCGTGAGCACCCAAGAGAACACCCCACTCGTGTAGAGCCCGCCTGCTCTAGACAGAAATGGACATTGACTGTAGGTGTCACAGTGGAAAGAAAGAAGATCTGATGCAGAAGATCCTCCTGACAGCCCTGTGCATTCCCTCATGATCACCATGTGTTAGGAACAGACTTTCTGATGAATGTCGGCACGTTTTAGGTGTACTCTTCACAAAACGTGACGCGCAAAATAAATCTAGGAAGCCAGCTTCACATATCTCAACTAAGTTGAAGCTGACCTGTAAAAGTCTACTGACACAAGTCCTTCACTCTCAAGCTCCCTAAGGACTTGTCCTTTGTCCCAGCAGACACATCTTAAAACCTGAAGTCCCACAACTGTTTAATACAGAAGTAGGATTCATTTATTTGCATGGCAGAAATAAATGGACTTAACTGATTTTGAATATTAGCTGCAGCATAAAATCATCTCACTTAATGTGAGGGTTTTCAATGAACTAAGACCAATGAGAAAGTAAAAGTTTCCCGTTCAGTCTGAGTGAGACTACAGGTCTGTATATTTATCAGGTGCAAATTCTCATAATGCTAAGCAAAAATCCAGAGTATTAGCTGAAATGCTAAGAAATTTAATCTTTTAACAATTATTAAGGAATTATTCCAGAGTTAGACTTGTTCTGAAATTTTTTATTTAGACAGAAAACCTTGTCCTGTTCCCGACCACAATTCTCCCATGAAACATACTTTCGAATTTATTACCTACACGACTCAGCAGAAGAGTGACAAGGTCTCAACTCTGTCATTATTAATATCCACAACAGGAAGACAACGTTTGGACCTCAGCCAAGGAAAAATTGTCTACTGAACTGCAGCAGTTCCCCTGATGACAGCCTACTTCAAACCTCACAAAACGCTCCAGAGTGAGTGTGAAAGACGGCGATTTTTGGCCCAAAGGAAGAAATACAATCCAGGGACCAACCTAGGAAGGCCAAACATGAAAGCATTTGCTTAACACGCTAAGTAAAAACAACATGCGAGAGCTTGACCAACACGCTCTCTATTCTGCATGAGCAAGCCCCTAACGATATTCCAACAAAGGAACTTTGTTTACCGTTAACTTCTTTGTATGTATATTCACATCAGGACTGTTTTTACGTCCACAACAGTAATTTACATGTAGGCTAGAGCTTTCATGTCAGCCAGCCAAACCCTGGATGAGGTATCAGGGAGTCATCCTCCTCCCTCCATCTACTCTGTCCTACCCGCTCCACGTCGTCCCCACTCCTTCTGTCTTACAGGACACACACAGAAGATGGAGAGGACCCAAAGCTAATGCAGGAAACTCAGGCAACGAGGGATTTGCTTCTGTGCCCCCCTCTCCAGTCTCTCACCTGTCTAGTCTTTCTCTGACATTCCATGGTGAGCTACAGGTATAACTTTTAATGCTTAGTTTTAATAAACTCAAATTGTTGGTGAAAGATTAAATCAACAAAGCTGTATTCCAGCTATGGTGCTGGTAACAGAATTTATATTTCAGTATCCCAATACTCTTCCTTTGGCTGAGCCACGTCCCCTCACCTGTGACACTTAATGACACGGAGCAGACTGACACAGTTTGGCAGCAGCAGAGCTCTGGACATATCGCAAATTTGAAAAACAAAAATCAAATGACGGAGAAGCAAGCAAAAATTCACACTTCGCTGTAAGGACAATAACTGAATTTCTATGTAATCCAGAAATTTACTTTTCAATAATGGAAATCCATTCTTTTCACCAGGATGTCTACTCCTAGGTGCCACATTCTTTTCTTTTTAATAGTATTTTTCTTTCCCCAAAGTGAGTCACTCTGGAAAACGCCACTCACTTGAAAGAGAAAAATTGACAAACAAACCCAACCATCATTAAAATTAACGTTCACTGCTCCATACTACAACTACCACATACCAATAACTTAAACTTCAATCAAAGTTCCAAATTACTCAACAATAGTAACTGGCTTCAGGACAAGGAAATAAAACTTAAACCTGCAACTATTAAAATAGTTCCTCCTAATACGCTGCTAAGCACATGATCTGTTTGGCCTTGCTCTAATTTGGCTGGGAAGTCTTTCGCAGAAAGACGGAAAATGTTTTTGATGGCTTGTTCAAAAGGAAAAATAGCCATTTATCAGGTTATGTAAAAATCTCATACTTGTGTTGGAAGCTACAGTTTGGCAGAACACATTTAATTACCACTGGCTCTTCTAGAACATTAAGTAAAAAATAACTGTGTTATAATCGCATTAAGCGTTCGTCTTTGTTGGTTTAAGACAAAGATTTTAGTCAAAGGCCTCATTAAATCTCGGATCATTCTTTGCAGAGCTTAGCTCCTCCATGGGTCCACAAAAACAAGGAACGAGAGCTATAATCCATGGAAATAAAAGAAAAGATGGAAAGACTTCCAAGCTTTTTCATGCTCAAATGTAAAGAGGAACATTTTCCTTCTCAAACAAAAATTGTTCATTAGGACCCATAGTTGCTGAAATGAAATTGTTGTGAAATGAGCCCTCAAAATCAGAGTCAAACACTTCTGTTCATGTAGGTAATATTATAAATATGTCCTCTTAAGTACATTCCCAACAGATCTCAAGAGAAAACATACTACGAGCCACATCCAGACGGAATGTTGTTCCAACAAGGCTGTACTGCCTCGAAATTACAAAATTAATTACAGCCAAGGTTTTCTCAGTATGCCCACTTATCCTTCAAAATATTTTTGCCTCGCACCGCACAAATTCAATGTGCTCTTTGCGTACTGACCACAATTCAAAAAGTGCACTACACAAAAATGATGTTGCGTAGGAAAATAAAAATTATGGGTTTATTATCCGAGTCAAGGTTGCAAAGTTTCTTTATGAATCTGCAAGACTGCAGCTTTGAACTACAGATGTCTTAATGCAAATTAATATTTTCATTACAGCTTAATCAGATTCAAGAGTTCATCTGATTTTGAGTTTTGGCACCAGTGAAAGTGTCACTTTTGTGACACACTTACCTCTTCCTTCACTTCCCATAGAATCTCTGCAAACCCTATCACAGCACTGATATCCTAAAAGCACAGTATTTCTCTGCACCACGTGTAGACAACAGCCAGAATGACATTTTTCTTAACGACTTAGTTAAGAAGGCAGTTAATTATCCACCTCCTGGACACAGGCATTGGCAAGAAGACAGCTACTGCTTTCTGCAAGGAGCATTCTAGTCTTGTAAGGACCAGAGTAAATATGAGTTCATCTGCAAGCTCCTCATGTAACCTATTCTTTATATTTGAACATCACAGTTGAACAAACTGACATCGCAGACTAATGCTATACTCGTATCAAACTACATCTGATCTGTCATGTAAAATTGTCTACTGCTAACTGGAACACCACAAGCTCTGCTGTACCTGCAAGACATACACAGGAAGCTCTGCTGAGTTAATTTAAGGATTTAATTTAAGGATTTAATGGAAATATTCATAGATAGCTGGGAGACGATATGTCCCTAAATGTGAAAATGTACTCTTCATTTTTTTAATTCTACTCCTTCTCCAAGGCAAGGGCTATTTTAATCTACTTTTAAACTTTAAAATAATTTCTCCTCTCTCCTAACAAAATTATTGGTAAGGCAAATAAAACTGTTTCCGAACTTGAACTAATTTAATCATGATTCAATACTTTCACAACTGACTTGTTCTGCTCCTATCAGTAGTCCATTCTATGTCCACCATAATAGATATCACATGAATAAAATTCTCCTCTTTCACCTTGTACATGTTAAAAAACCTACCAGACTTAAGGATTTATTAGAGGAATGGTATAAAATACAGATTTTCATGGTACATGCACTAAAAAAAAAAAAATCTATCATCACTTATTTTGGGGAAGGAGCAGGGAAGGCAAAACTGAACAGGGAACCACACAGAAAGCACCCAGACACTCTTTCAGCTTCCCCTGTGTCACCTATAACATATGAATAAAAAAAAAATAAATAAAAATAAAAAAGAAAAATTGCTAAATAATGTGGCAACTTTACAGAACCGCTACTCCAGGATGCTGGATAAAAAATTATTAGTAATACAAAAAAGCACACACCAAAAGCAAAAAAAAAAACAGAAAAATGCAGCTAGCTAATCAATATATTGAGAAAGTCATTCCACAGAACAGCCTTTGTATTTCTTGTAGAGACATGATCAATAACTGAAAAAAAAAAAGAAAACATGTTGGAAGTGGATGCAGCAGCCAGGACACAAAGCAAATCTGGTGCTCTGCTGAATTTGGGCAATGGTTAATCTTAATATCTGAACACTCCCACCCCAAAAGATGGTACAGACATCCTGCAGGAGAACGAAGGGAAAACAGTTCATGGGTAATTTAAAAACAAATGCAGCTTTGAATTAACTTAATCTATTACCAGACCCGAAAACCAAATTTTGACACTGAGCAATAATTAAAAAAAAAATTTTAAAAAAAATTAATTTGTTGCACTTTATCAGTGTTCCTCATCCTGACCAAAATGAAGTTCGGTTTCATAGAATCAAAGAATGATCAAGGTAGGAAAAGACCTCTAAGATCATCAAGTCCAACTGTCAGCCCAGCACTACCATGACCACTAAACCGTGTCCCCAAGTACCACATCTACAGGTTTTTGAACACCTCAAGGGATGGGGACTCCATCACTGCTCTGGACAGCCTGTGTCAATGCCTCACCACTCCTTCAGTACAGCAATTATTCCCAATATCCAATCTAAGCCTCTCCTGGCACAATCTGGGCCCATTTTCCGTCGTCCTATTGCTAAATGTTTCTCCCATCCATTCAGATATTTTCAAAACAACGAAGAATACATGCCTTACAGAGTTATAAGTCATAAGTGTTATTCCAATATCCCATACTAGTTAACAAACAACAACACCATTTTGGTCACATATTAACCCTACATGCTCTGCATCAACCACCAAAAAGCTGAAGATCTGTTAACTGCCTGAGAAGCACTGTGGCCTACTGGAAGATGCTAAAATAAATGCTATGTAGGAGACCACAGAATCACAGAATGTTAGAGGTTGGAAGGGACCTCTGGAGATCATCCAGTCCAACCCCCTGACAGAGCAGCATCACACAGAGTAGGTCACACAGGAACGCGTTCAGGCGGGTTTTGAATGTCTCCAGAGCAGGAGACTCCACACCCTCCATGGGCAGCCTGTGCCAGTGCTCTGGCACCCTCACAGTAAAAAAGTTTTTCCTCATATTTTTATGGAACCTCCTGTGTTCCAGCTTCCACCCATTGCCCCTTGTCCTGTCACTGGACATCCCTGAGCAGAGCCTGGCTCCGTCCTCCTGACACTCCCCCTTGAGATATTTACCAACATGAATGAGGTCACCCCTCAGCCTCCTCCAAGCTGCAGAGCCCCAGCTCCCTCAGCCTTTCCTCACCAGGGAGATGTTCCACTCCCTCCATCATCCCTGTGGCTGTGCTGGACTCTCTCCAGCAGTTCCCTGTCCCTCTGGAGCTGAGGGGCCCAGAACTGGACACAAGGTTCCAGATGTGGCCTCTCCAGGGCAGAGCAGAGGGGCAGGAGGACCTCTCTTGACCTACTTGCTACTCCCCTTCTCACACACCCCAGGATGCCCTTGGCCTTCTTGCCCACGAGGGCACACTGCTGGCTCATGGCCATCCTGCTGCCCACCAGCACCCCCAGGTCCCTTTCCCCTGCGCTGCTCTCCAGCAGGGCAGTCCCCAGCCTGTACTGGCACATGGGGTTATTCTTTCCCAAGTGCAAAACTCTACACTTGCCCTTCTTGAACTTCATCAGACTTCTCCCTGCCCAGCCCTCCAGCCTGTCCAGGTCTCGCTGACCGGCAGCACAGCCTGCTGGGGTGTCAGCCACTCCTCCCAGTTTTACCGAGATGTACAATCCAGGGTCAACGAGAATGTTAAGTCAAGAGGTATGGATTTCTTACCATTCCCTAGGTGAAATTTGCAGGAATTTAAGAAAAACCTCAAGTATAACACTTTAAATAAAAAAAAACAAACCAAAAACAAACAAACAAAAAAAACCCAGAAAACTGATTATTGAAATTTTATAATTAAAAACACTGTGTTTATCTCTGTTCCTGGAGTTCTCTAGAGCTAACATGAGTTTGGAAAGCATTAAATGCCTCCTTTTCACCCATATAAAATTCTTTTCTCCTAGCTCTCATGCTTGCAAGATATCAAATTTTAAAACTTGTGTTGTTACAATACATCAGCTTGGTTTGCTTTAACAAGCAATTTCCCCTGAAGAATTAAAGACGAAAAACCATTTCTGAGCCAACAGATTTTCTTTTCTTTCTTTTTTTTTTTATTTTTTAATGGGTTATTTGAAGCTGCTCAGGTTTTGGAATATCAGGATAAATGTCAGAGAGATAAATCACCAACACACCTCGTGAAACTTGGTGCAGCACTCTGGGTAAACAAGCTGGAACATATGGTTACAATTATGATTTCTACGACCACAGAAAACAGGAGCTCTAGTCAGGAACCACAGCCTTGCTGTGCTACATATGGGACATATTCAGCGATGGTCTCCACCCTAAACAACTTACAATCAAGATACAAAACGGATTAGCACAGAGAGGGGTTGACAAGAGAGAAGCAGCAGGATTAGTCAGCGTGGTAGCAGAGCTCCCAACACACCATGACACCAGTATCGGGCAGATATCGCGAAAACAAGGTTTTACATAGGAATTACAAACATTTAAGCCTTGAGAATGTTTCGTGTGAAATACCTGGTTGCTGCCATAAGGGTGGAGTAGTGGTAGTCAAAGGCCCCAGGAGTGTCTTTTTCTCCAAAAGTGAGAAAAAAAGAGCTTCATATTTGCTCCCTGCAAGCGTCTACATCTCAGAGTCAGTGGAAGGCATCCAAGAACTACCAAGTCCCGGACCTTGCAGTGTAAACTCTTTTTCTGTGAAAGGATGCTTTTCCATGAAAAGACTGGGAGTCCCACAGCAAAAGCCTATGCGACCTGTCCAGATAGTTCTAAATCCCTGGTGGTGTACTACAAAAATATGTTGGTGAAGCTTAACGAAGAATTTCTTAAATAATTACACTATGACTGTTCTGCTTTCAGATCCTTGTGATTGAGAGCCCCAGGAGTTTGGTGGACTGGGGGCCAAGGCATGCTACCAGAAGTGCTACTGCTGTAGAACTGTTCTATACTCTTGCATCATTCAAAACCACAAAATAAATTAGATTTCAAGAAGAAAAAAAAAAACAAAACAGACAGTGTATGTCAAAGGAAGCATGTAAGAACTTGATAGTGAACACATCTCTGGCCTGCAGAGATTTAGGCTGAGGGAATGTTTTCCTGTGCTACTGGGATTAATACAGAAGATGAGCTTTACGCCGTGAAGAAAGGCAATGAAGGCTCTCAAAGGGGATGTTCAGGCACGGCTCTGACAGCAGTTTAACTGAACTTCCAACCAGCTCCTATGGTCCTCACAGCACCAAAGCACAGACTTGGGACAGGATGAAGCTGCTCTAGAGCCCAGCCTGCTAAGCAGCTGTTGCAGATAGAGCCTGCCACAGCTACACTACTATTAACACCCAAGTCCTCGAGCTGCAGCCACACATTCTGCTCTGGTTCAGACATATTTTTAGAGAAACTAAGAGGAGAGTTAAAGAATGTGGACAGTATCTAAATCCTCGCGTTCAGGCAGGTCAAAATACCATGGAAAGAGGATGATGCTGTTACAGACTGTAGGCAATAACAAAAATGAGCAGACAGAACTGGGAAAGAAGTCTCACATTGGTATTTTCATTATGGTGAGCACGAACAGGCAATTAAGCGTTGACTAAGCACCAGGGAGACAGACAAGACTGTGGTTACGTAGCAGATCATACACCAGATCTGTGACACATCACGAAAAGGCTCTGGAAGATAGAAACAACCAGCCTGAAATATTTTAGTGGAAAAGAATAGCTTGGTGCAATCATAAGAAGGAACAGGCACATGGTTAGTAGCTTTTTGTTTCTTTCTACTTTGACGTATTTTAATCTAGGTATTACAAATCAGACCACATAAAATTGAAGAGGAAAAAGATCCTAACATAAAACACTAAATACGAGTAAGGAGTTTCCTTGTAAAGTTAAAAATAACCACGCAAATGCTCCTATTAATCAGAATGTAGCACCCAAAACACCCACCAAGCTATAGTATATGTAAGTCACAGATGTACAACACAGGTCATCAGACGCCTTCAAGTACACTAATGCTGAATTACATTATGCAGAGTGAAGTATACACTTACATGATAGAAAGTCATTAATGGTTGGGAATGTTCATCTAGTTCCAACCAAAGAGCGCAGACGTGAGGAAACGAGTCATTACAGACCGGTAGATGCTGAATTCTGCAGTTTATATCAATGCTCCAACAGTCCATTTGTGGGCCAGGTTAGTTACGCTAATTGCTGAGGTGATTAATGAAGATGAATCCAGCCTTTTCATTAGTTTCTTACAGGTATAACATTGTACCCGTCGCATCTGTAATCACCTAATCAGCACAAACTCAGTCCATTAGATTGTGCTGTTGCAGTAACTCCTCAATACTGTAAGATGCACTAAAGTGTTTTGTGTTTTTTTAACAGCAAAGTATGAACTGGATCAACTATTTCAAACAAAACCATTTAGATTGACTTACTTTTCAGAAGTCTGGAGTAGCACTAATATTTTCCTAAGTATATCATCTGTTTGGCAGTTCCTCGCTGTGACATGAATTTTATTTTGCAAGAAATAAAATGACTAATCAAAAAATTTTGATAGCCTACAAAAACATCTCACAACTTGGTTGGCTGTAAATTGGTATATGTTAATAATACTCCCAAAAGAGCGGAGGGGATTTAAAAGCAACAACAAAAAAATACTTTTTGAAGTTGGTTCAATGTGCCTTGTGAACCAAGAAAAATTAATTTCTGATTCTTAATACATGAGGTCTAATCTCTTCTGCCACGCATATTGATGTAATTTCTGCCTTCACAACACATCAGCAACGTGCCTTCAGATCTAGCAACATTTTACAATCATTTTGCACACCTACAGAAAGATGGCAATGACAAAACAAATTTGACTCAGCATAAAAGAATGTCCTTTATGAAGCTACAGAACTGAAATATCATTATTTCCCCCCCTCATTCCAAATCCACAACTGTTAACTCCTGGAACCTAACGTAACTGGCAATACAATTCTAATCCAAGTATTTTTTATACACGATGGAGAAAGGTGCTTGCACAGAGATAACTTGCACACAGTCAGAGCCCAAGCCAGGGAGAAATAACTGGTGAGAGGATGTTGGCTCTACAGCTTCAGGTTTAAGGAGGCTCGTGAGAGGAACAAAACACAGGCTACAAAGGATAAGAAGCAGAAGGTTAACTGTGGGAAAGCACAGACTTTTGCTCGAACTGTGTACAACTATCACTCCCGGGCAATTATGAGGAACGGAGAGGTGGTGGATTTAAAATACAGTGCTTATAAGCTTATAAGTTGTCTACTGCTGCTGTGCAAGTGACTACAAAACAGGCATAACATAATACATGGTAACATAGACAACCATGATATCAAGTTAAATAATTTCAAAATAACAAGTACAATATTTATCTCGGGTCTCAAAATTCCAAATGGAAAATAAATTATTTTTAAACCCAGGTTCCTACCTCCTCTCATCCCAAAGAGATTATATGTAGACTATTTCAATAAACTTATTTTAAGCATTATGTGGTATTTAAAAGACGATGAGCAACAAAAACATGAATTTTCAATTCTTCCATTCTTCTTCCAATTCTTATCCTGTAGATTACAAAATACACAAAAACTAATACAATAGAGAAATCACATCTAAGTTTCCCACAGCTGTTCATTGCTCAAATCGCTGCCGTAACAGACTACCAATTTGTGTTGCAGTCTTCTACTCCATATTGCACACTACCCAAGCACCTGATGCTATATAAAACAAAAGACTGCAAAGGATTCATTCAGATGCAGTGGGCAAATATGACACTCTATCAATTCTAGGGTATCCAAACTTCACCTATACTGTAACATCATACACAGGCAAATAATCAGACACAAAAAGCTTTAACCAACTGTTTGGGCACAAACAGAAAAAATCTTTCTAACAGGATATGCTACTTATTTTTCCCCATTCCAGGCAGAGCCCTAGAAAGCTCTTTATAAAGGCTCTTTTACTTAGAGCTTTAACTGCAGGTACTTAATTCCCTGGGAAAAGAGATGGCACTTCAAGCACTCATGAAAGAAGCGAGAAAGTAAGCGTAGGAGTACGCCAAGGGAGCTGTTAAGAGAATGGTTCAAGCGCAGTGAAGGGGGTGGAAGTGTAGGAAGAGACAAGAACAGACGTAGGCTGAAATCTTAAAAGTTTGCAAAATACACAAAAAAGTAAAAAGTTAGGGGGAATACGACACCAGAGGAAGAAGGCAGGAGTGGTGGTGGTTTGGATGGACTTTACAAATCCATCAAGTAACCAGAAGAGGAGGGCGGAAAGCTGTTTTGCCTGTGGCAGCAGTAAGGCACAAAGACACTTAGATGTGACTAGAGAGATTAGAAGCAAAAAGAATAAAATCATCAGGTAAACTGAAGTATCAAAATACACAATGAGAACTGCTCTCCAGTCACAGGCAAGAGTACAACCACTTACTGAAAATTGCTTTGGAAAAACATTTTAAGAGCAATTTTCCCCAGCAATTGAAAAGAAGGAGGAGAATGTACCTGTCAGGACTCCCGAATAAAAATATTGTAGGGAACAATTTAATTCGTTTTTCTTCTCTGTTTAAATAAACAGCAAAGCCATCAACTGTTTTCTGACGCATCTGCGTTACGGGCAAAACCCAAACACGGCAGTGGTCTACCCTTGAGCGTGCAGACTGGAAATCAGAACGGTTCCAGCCGCGTGCTGAGCTGTGCGTAACCTCGCCCGGCGCAGAGGCAGCGCTGCTGGGTTCTGGCTACGCTGCACCAAGTTACAGAGACGTGCTCTTTTACTGCCTCCACGAGGAGACCCACCTGCACTGTCGCAGACTGTAAAATATTCTCTGGCAGACCACTTGCGGTCTGAACTTTAGTATCCCCTCGGGATGCTGCCCGTGAATGGATTTCACAAAAGAGCAAAACAAATTGCACCGATTTTAAACAGTGACTGACTTGCAAAGTGTTATTTAGTTTATCAAGGAAAAAGAAAGTAACATTTACTGTTAGCAATATCTTATATTTTATTCTTATTATATGGCAAATACCTTTAGGAAGAATTTTTCTGTGTAATGCATATACCAGTAAAACATAGCTGGTGTGGGAAAGAGAGCAACCACCAGCCAAAACTCAGTACGTAGTATAACAAACACAAGAATCCTTTTTCTTAGCAAAAAATGGCATTGAGTCCGTCATATTCTTCAGGCAGTATCGCTCTATAGCAAACACTCCACGCACAAAAGGTCAGAATCTAGTTACGGTATTCAGGAAGAAAACTACTGGAAAAGGCACACACTACAACTGGATGTTCCTATCTAGGTCACTCCCTTACACCACAGAATCCTTGAGACTCGAAGGGGCCTCTTGAGACCACCCAGTCCAACCTTCTGCTCAAGCACACCCACAAAGCAGGTGACCAGAACAAATAAAATATGTAAATACAGGTATTTCTTACAACATTTTAAGTAACTTAAAGAATGTGATTTACCAAATAGAGCACTGCTTGTTTGCTTGGGTTTTTATTAACATCTCAATAAAAGAAAAATAGGGACTAAGTGCTACTTTCCCTATGTGCTGTCCCTGCAGTGCCTGCACATCCAATTGCTTCAGATGCCAACACGTCCCGAGATGCACCGCACACAATTACAATCCACGCAGGCCTGCAGGAAGCTCTTCTATACCAAGCACACACATTAGCATCACTTCTTGAAAGAGAAATGGGCTACAGGTGTGTTTGTAAGAGAGGTCACAGGGAAGGCAATACTTCAGAAGGTCTGAAATAATTTATAGAAAATAAGACTCACTTGCCACCCCAGATGCAATCCCATAAAGCAGTCCTCCCCCATCCGTTTGCTGCTGAAAGACGTGGGTCCCCGGAGGAGGGCTTCTTTCTTGTCTAATGAAATTATACAGTAAAGTTTTCACAAGTCTGCTGGTGTACGGGAGACTGAAATGAGAAAGAAAACAGGTTTAGTGGACTCACAGCCTGCAAAAGTTGTTCAAACCAAGCCTAGGCAGGGTGCAAAGGCTGGTGTTTGGTGTTAAAGACAGACCAGCTCTCCCAGTCTTGAGCAGACTGAAGAGGAGAGAACGGCGAGGTCTTGCCCTAGCAAAGCTGCACTGACCTCAGCAGGGCTCTGCAGAAGCACCTTCAGCAGCAGCTTGGAACTACTGTTTTTGTTTTCTTTCTTTCAGTCCTACTTTTAAATCAATCACATGATTTGTGGAATGATTGTATCCTTTTACCTCAATACACAACTGGAAAAATAGTTATGCAAGGGAAAGAAGTGTGTTTGTTTACATTTAGCTCCACGCTGTGGTCACGTAGAACAGGTAACGACTTGTCTGCATGAGCGGCTGGGTCCGATTTGCGAAGACCAATGAAACATCTGACCTCACATCAGCCATCCCGACAAATGCACTTCAAAGTTCTTGTGACTTAAATACAAGGTTATAGTATTTACAAAACGGAGAAGGATCTCCACAGGACTAAGCAGTCCCATTCCCGCAGGTGTCAGCGGTGTCCAGCGAGGGGCTGTGTTATGGTGAGCTCCAGCCCCCCCTCCAGCGCTTCCAGGTTCCCAGCCACCACGTTCACACCGCTCTCTCCAGAGCCCAGGTGTCTACTACTCCCAGACTAAACCTACACATACTACCTCTTCTCCCAAACATTCCCCATTTTGCCCCAAATCCTCAATTCCTTCAGTCCAGAGATACAAGTACCACCAAACTCCACTCGACCCTGCTGATGTTTCAGGCTCTGGGCTCCCTCCTCTCTGGCCCAGAGCACTACTCACTCCTCTCTTACACCCAGCAGAATTTTCAGAAAACCAGACAACAGACACATGGACCAAAAATGTGCCCACACGAAATTTAAATCTGAAACAGGATAAATGCTGGCCTTGCTAAAATGCTTATGAGCCACCACGACAACCGCATTTAAACAAATGAGCGATTCGCTAGAACGAGCGGTATTACTCACACAACCGAGTTTACCACTTGCTCAGTATTTCCACTATTGCAGCTTAATACTCAATATGGCACCTACCTGCAACCTTTCAAGGGGCTACTATTTGTATCGCGTGAAGGCTCATTAGCATTTCTGAGGAACACAGGTTCTCTAGATTGCAGCATTACAGGAAAAAAAAATATAGCTAAATCAAAAATAAACATCCTGAAAAATAAAAGCTGCTTCAAGTTCAATGAAATTGCCCTAAGAAAAAACAATATTAGAGAAAATGGTTTCCAAAATAGTTTTACTGAAGTCTGGGCTGTGAGATTTAAACCTCCCAACAGCCTTTAGAAATGTTTGCTTTTGTGTTTTGTCTTCTCTTGAGCCTATCAAGATTCCTGTCAAAGTGTTATTTCGGTGTCTTTTGTTTTTCAAGCAGAAACAGTCGAAACAAGCAATCAGAAGCATTTGCTTTGCATTAGGTACCACCCCAGGATAGGACATACCATCGACCATGCATCAGGTATCTGTGAATGATGCTCTCCCGGAGAATTTCTTTGTGGAATAACTGGCAGGAGAGGAAGACGATGAGAGTTGTCACAGCTTCCAAAGAAATGCTGTATGTAATATCTCTGAAGGAAAAAAAAGGAAAAATTGTAAAGGTTAACCTACTGGATTTGTCCACAAACTGACTTCCAAGAACACTTGGTAGCTTCACCCGAGGTTATACACTGTTTAGCACAGTTTCAGTTGGGAACATGTAGACAACAAATTCAAAAAAACACCAGAATCACTTCATACCAACAACAACGGGCTGTTTTTCTTAGACATAAGATTTTTTTTTTTTTTTTTTGATGTGCCAAAAGACAAAATATTGTAAAAACATTGACGTATCGCCCAGAACATTCCAGCTGCAATTTTCAGGCTACAATACACTCTGAAAATAATAAATCCATCTCTAAAGCATGTCCTTTGTCATATTACATAAAACTGTCACAAAACCATCAGGCTAAGTCAAGGAAGTGTCCAGCTGGCAAAACAAGGATCCATCAGCCAGGAAAAGTGCATCCCTAAGAAAGGAACGTAATACACAAAGTCCAGTTTAAGTGTAACAAATGCTCAGGATATCAAGATCCTACATACAGTTAGTCAGTTTTAAATGGTATTTTTGAGGTAACAGTGAAGTCTGAAGCTTCAGGACATTGCAGCCCATCTCAAAGAATGTTCTGTAATGATTAAATGCTGACACCAAATCGTTTAGCAAAGCTCGCTAGGGTAAGGTTAATTAGGAAAGGCTGCGCCACAAAACGGATGAGAGAGATACTCGCTATTCGGGATACCTTGTGCTTTCTGTTCCCACCTCTGCCCATGACTTTGTTACTTTTTTTTTTTTTTTTTTTTTAATAGGGGTAGAAAAAATGTCATTTGTCTCCCTAGTCAATAATAACTACAAGAAACCTTTTAAAACACAATGATGTAACTTGGACATGGATGAGTATATTTCATGCTTTCACCCAAAGACCATTTTTACCTCCTCCAAAGACCATTTTACTTCATTTGGTGCAACAATCCTGTAATCCAGTAGAAAGACAGCTATTCAGTACTTTTAATGCTGCTCCCCATCAGAGCTACCGTTTTTCACAGTATGCCTCACAATCCACTATCATTAACTTACAACAGATATCCAGCATCAATTACCAAAGTTTTTTGACCTGGGACCTCCTGGAACTTCAAAATCTATTTACACTTGTCTAATTCAAGGAGTTTATATTATCTCTGTTTAAAATAAATTTAAAAAAAAACAAGACAGTGTCAAGGTGTGTTCAAGTAGTGATGCTAAGTTGTTCTTTGTTACAAAGTCGCCTTCCAAAAATTTTATTAACAGTTAAAGAAAGCACAATCACAAAACTAAGTGCTCTTTCAAACAATAATGACTTGAAAACTACAATGAAATCTTTCTCAAACCAAAATTAGTTGACCAGAAGGAAGACTGGCATTAGTCTCAGGATCAGAGCTGGTGTAATTATTACCAAAGTGAACAGGATTTTATTTTGAAGAAATCAGTCTCATTTTTAGGCCACCTCAAATACTTTAATATTCTCAAGTGTGCTGTTGGAAATACTGCAAATGCATTGCTGTAAAGGGTAAGGAAGAAGAATTTCACACACAACTGTGTACACAAGGGTTACGTTAAGCTCCTCTGTGGTAGCTCTAGGCCACAGTTTCTGAGCAAAGAGAGGACTGATTATTTGCTCAAAGTCAACAGCAAACTGGAATCACAATTTCCAGGATCACAGTCCGCAAAAACGCACGACCTCCAACACAAAAAATGTTTTTGAAAGTAAAGTAAAAACTCACTGTTTTTACTTTCTCTCCCACGCTCCTAACTATCTGAATCTGTAACATGTTAAGCTACAGGCTGGGAAGAGACCTACTGCTTGAATGACATTTTTCCTTAAAATAACAAAGTGCATTTTAATTACTTCTGCGTTTTGTGAGCTACCTGACGTTTTGCCCACTGCTGAGGAAGTCAGTCAGTGCAAACGCTGATAATCAGATCAGGCCAGAGGTTGCACCGTGATCTGGTTCCACTGCAAATCCACTTCAGACAGAAGCAAGGCTGGGCTAGGGATGACTCCGCTCCCTCTCCAAAGGAGGGATGCTTTGCAATCCACTACCCGCAGTCACCCCAAGCAAAATAAGGAAGACCTACATATATCTGCATCTATGTGTATATTAAAAAATTGATTATTAGAGGTTGAGCCACCAGCAGAAGATTAAAAAATGGTTTTCTATGAATATAAAAATTGGGAAAAAAAAATTTTTCTATGCCTAAAAACTTTCAGAAATTTATCACTGGTAAAGTTGACAATGTAAGAATGTCTCCAACCCGGAGCCACACTACAACATCCCCTTGGTCACTGAGCTAAGAGGAAACAAATTTTAGAGTCTACTACACTTTTTCTCCATTTCAATCATTCATTCATTTGTTTTCTGAGAAATCATGCAAGTGAAATAGCAAATCTGAGGATACATTACAAAATTCTTTTCTATTTTAATAAGATTCAGTGTAAAATACAGAGGTTACTGTAATGTACTACGTAAATTTTGGGGGGAGGGAAAAAAAATCTGCTTTCAATATCCTTATATAACTCTGAAATAGTTACAAATTATAAATTCATGGAGTTCTGGTTAGTGAGTTATTCTCATTTTCTTTCTACTCAAAACCCAGCTAGGGAACATATAACTGCAGAAACATTCAACTCAACCTGTAGAATCTGTTCAAAACAAATCTGCTCTGACATAAACACAACCAGAGTCCTGATACCTGGAGTAAACCCTCAGCTACAGTCACCCTTAATTTATCAGCACAAGGATAAGGCTTCACAACAAAATTATTTTCTCCACCAAGGGTCAAATGTACAGTTTTCCAAAACCCAAGCATTTCTAAAGAGTCACAAGAACTACCAGGAATGTCTTTTAACTTCAAAGAAAATACTGTTTATTTATATTGAGAGACTATAGAATAGGGGGATTTGGTTTCAATTTTTTTTTTTTTTTATTCAAAGCTATCTGTCACATACAATGACTTTACAGGGAATTTATGCTGATCTTCAACTTCCTCTGAAAACTGTTTGCTTGCAGATAAGGAGGAAACTAGAAATAATGAACTCATGTATCAATTACATGTCAAAATTATTTATTTATTTCAGAAAAGCAGAACTGCATGATGTTTTGAGCTTCTGTGGGGGATTTTTTTGTTGTGTTTTTTTTTTTACTTTCCTTCCCAAATGTCTTATAAAAGGAAAGAAAATTCCACAAAACTCTCTGGTAAAGCTCATGTCCCAGATAAACAGACTTCAGAGACCTGTGGATGCTTTGGTACATACATTACTCTTTTTTTTTTTTTTTTTAATTCCCACCCATCCCCTGGATTTTCTGTTTTGGAAATTTCAATAGTTATTCTCACATAATTTTTCTCTTTTTCACCTTCCCACTGGATGGCACATTCCTGTATCAGGTAGACAAGCTAACAAATGTTATTCTTTTGTTTCTCATAAGACTTCTTAAGACTCTTTGAGTGTGCCCAGGTGGCCCGGAAGGCCAATGACACCCTGGCTTGTGTCAGGAGCAGTGTGGGCAGCAGGAGCAGGGATGTGATTCTGCCCCTGTGCTCAGCACTGGGGAGGCCTCACCTTATGTGCAGTTCTGGGCCCCTCACTGGAAGAGAGACCGTGAGGGGCTGGAGAGGGTCCAGAGGAGAGCAACGAGGCTGGGGAAGGGACTGGAGGGACAGTCCTGTGAGGAGAGGCTGAGGGAGCTGGGGGTGTTCAGCCTGGAGAAGAGGAGACTCAGGGGGGACCTCATCGCTCTCTGCAACTCCCTGCAGGGAGGGTGCACTCAGGGGAGGTTCGGGTTGGGTCTCAGGCAGCCCTTCCTCACGGAGAGGATGCTCAGGCACTGGGATGCTCTGCCCAGGGCAGGGGGAGTCACCGTCCCTGGAGGCGCTTAAGGAGAGGCTGGATGTGGCACTTGGTGCCGTGGTCTGGCCCATGTGGGGGTGTTGGGGCATGAGCTGGGCTTGATGATCTCAGAGGGCTTTGCCAGACTCAACAATTCTGTGATTCTGTGCAATTCTTCCGTGCGGGAACAACCCAGCACAGACTGAACTCCAGACATTTTAGCAATAGTTTCTCTCCTGTATTTGGGTTCTTTCCTTACTACAAGTAGCCGATCTCCTTGGTGTTACATTCCCAACACCGAGCACTGCTCACAACTGCTTTCTGTGCTCAGCTTTGTTCCCTGCCTGCAGCGAAGAGGTCTGTGAAAGAGGAACCAAGATGAAGAACAGAGGCAATACACAGGGAAATCTCTGACAGGAACTCCAGTTACTACTCTGAAGGCACACACAGTTGTAAACATTTTAATTACCCAATGAAATGCAGCTATTTCTATACCTTAGCACACAGAGGCTACGAGCTCATAAATGATTTCACACCTACAGAGCAAACAGGCTGAACGGTCAGAAACAAACCTGAATTTCAACTCACACGACTGGACCAAACTCCCTCCCAGTTTAAATATTTTCGTGAACTTTCACTCTGCCAGAGCCCAGCACTCTGAGTACTAAAAGGTTAAAAGGTAACTCATTTTCTAATTTAGGAGAGTTGCCAAAAGGGTTGATTCATACACAAACTCTCAAATCGTACAGGAACCAGGTTTCATTTCCCCGCTTCCTGAGGGCCCACCAGAAAGGTGAAAGAGGAGCAACCACAGAGAATAGGATCGGTTTTGAAAACTGGAAGGCAAAAAGAATATCCGGTTATCAGCCTTAGGATACAAGTACAACAACTCAAAGTGAACATAATCTTTCCTCTTGAAATCGCTCCCAATTTTACACCCACTGCACTATGGCAGCTGATAACGTACGGTGCTCATTCTAGCTGATTCCAGATATTTGGGAGATGTCCCAAAGGGGCATTAAAGAAAAAAAGAAAACAAGTCAACACTGGAAGCAGCGAGCATCTCTGACATTTCCTGCTGCATCTCCCCCACCCTGGGTATTCCTGACTGTGAGAAAGAATGAGAGAGTCAAAAAATAAACAAAGATGGAAATACTCCAAACCTAAAGGATTAAAATAATAGTTGGATTTAAGACCTTGTATTCCCAGACCTGTTCCTAAACCACCTAAGACTATGTGGCTGCATACATTTTTCACCTCATTGGCATTCAAGTCTTCCTTCTACAGACTAAAAATATTGCAAATGGCCTAGGATTTGTGTTACAGGGCATCTATATTCTTCTGTGTTTACTCTGCACATCGACAGGTCTTCTAAGGAATATCCACTAAATCTGAATGAAAGACCTTACCCTTCAAACAACAGAACAAAAGAGAGCAGTCCAAAGACCCATAAAAACAGACAGCTCCAATGACTGCGACTGTGCAGCTTTCAAGCCCCGGTAAAGAGGCAGCCACAGAGAAGATGACCCAGGTACTCAAAATTTACTGTAGACCATTGCAGAGATCGCAACCCGTGCATGAAAGGCAGACCTGCTTCACAGCGTCTCCTTAACACCACTTCTCAAACGTGTCGGTTCCAAGGCAGAGCCATCTCGATGCAGTGCCAGCAATAATCTCTCGTGTTTGTCCAGGCAACGGAGAGAAAAGGCTTATGCCTGTCAGCATGGTTGCTGTCACTGATTTGAAATGGTCTGCAGACTCAAATGAGATATGCTTGACTTCAGCGTCCAGGTGTCTTTGCTGCCCAGATCAGAGACCAAGCCCACATACTAGTAAAGGAGTGTTTTTCAAGATGTTTCCAGCCATCTTTTCTGAAGACATGGCTGGAAACCGTAACAGAGAAAGCAGATTTTTAGGATATTGAACACACAGCATGAGGTATGATGAACAGTACAGACCTGGGATTAGTAAAGTTGTTACAAGCTGAATGTAAGCAGAGCTTGTCTAGTGAAAAGACAGATCATAAAGAAATGCTGATCTAAGTCTAAAGTAAGAACTAAATGAGAATAGAATTAGAACAGGAAGAAGAATGTGATATATATGATGGTTTTCCTGCTTAGGAACTTTGGTCATGGTAATGTTGGGTTGACAGTTGGACTAGAGGATCTTAAGAGTTCTCCTCCAACCTTAATGACTCTATGGTGTAGATACTCGGAGGCCAGGTATCTGCCATCAGAAAAGAAAAAAGGGCATAAGAGCAGTGAAGAAAATCTTCCAAATACATACACACTTTTTATGTGCTGCAGCAAATAGTCTTAAACTTTGAGGCTCTTCAAAGTGAAGCAAAACTAACCTCTTTCAATTTGGATATTTTTGCTAGCTTCAACCTAAGTTTCAACAGATGGAAGTTTTCCTCTGATTAGACAAAGCAGCCCAAAATGCTGAAGTCAAGTAGCTCTTCAAATACCAGAGCTACTACTATCTTGATCAAGTTCCTTGAATAGTCCTTTTCGAAAAAAAGCACTATTCTGACCTACTGTTCTGAAAGTAATAAAAAATTAAAATGTCACACTCTTGAAATAAGAGTGTTTGCTGTTCACAAGTAGCAAGGGAAAAAAGCCCTAACATTTCTCATCATCTGTGTGCATGGTATAGCTCCTACGTGGCAGTGACTCCATGGAGTTTAGCAATCAATTATATCACCCTTCCTCCTCCTACCTTCGAATTTTAAATTCCCAGGAAATGTAGCAAGCACCCTTAAGTGTGTCAAAACATTAATATTTAGATTTGGAAGTAACCAAGATTGTAACCTAAAATGATTTTAACTACAGAAAATCATGGAATGTAATAGACATATCAACTAACGTCTACTGGCACCACAGGGTGCTACTTAACAGTGATGTAACCAGATCACAGTATTCCGTTTTTCCTCCATATGTATTTACAGCTTTTAATGAAGTGAAAATGTACTGATAACAACCAGATGTTCAGCATGTGTACCAGTTCTTAACAAGTTGCTGAAAGAAGCCTTCATAATTTAAAGGTTTGGGAGCTCTATCTTGCAACAAAATGTTAGCAATACTTTCTACGGAAAAGTCAGACAATTAAATAGTGAAGTTGCACCTTTTTGCTGACTGGCTCAGTTTTAATCACTAATGCACACTCTTGGGTGTTAACATTAACAAAATGAAAGAAAAAGCGGAGTATCCATAACATACCGAAGGGAGCCATAAATCAAACACCAGCATACCATAACACAAGTGTTATAAGGGACTGCACAAGCCTAATCCTTGAAAAGCAATAACGCTGTAGTTTCTATAAAATGTCTTAAAATTAAATGTGAAACCTTGTCCTTGGCATTTTGTACAATGCAGCAGAGTCTGTTTCTCAAAAGGTAATTCAAGATCTTTTTAATAACTCTCAGATGCAAAGCCTAAATGCTACAGAGTCCCATGGTCCCTACTACAAAATGTTTTAGCTATCCTGAGTGTAGCTGCCTTAAGGTATATTTGCCTCTCCCAATACAAACTAATTTTGAGAAACAGTTCCTTAAATTCATCACAGACAATTCCGAGATGCTCCTAGATATGCCTTGCTGTACATCTCTGCAGCCTTTCCCAAGAAAAATCAACACATTTTTGGTTCTTCAGTTCTGTTTCATAGCAAGGGATACGGAGAGGTGAGTCACAGAGGTGCCACTCGTCATCTTCCCCATCTCACACACCTTCCTTATTAATTTTGAGCTAGACTGCCCATCTGCACTCCCCAAGTACACCTGTAAGTTATTTTGCAGGCAGGCATGAGCTCATTCTGCAAAGGTTTCTAGCAGAAGACGTTGAGAGGCGAGATCAAGCTCTGCCCACATTCTGGCAAGGAACCCAGTGCCCCTGTCGGGCTCACACTCTTATATTTGCTTTTAGTCAGTCTGGAACATGGGTTAAGATTGTGTACCTGCTTAGGATACACCAGTATCCTAAGCACTCCTCCCAACAGCACCCGTCATCTTACATATACATCTTCACAACGCGATACCCAATGGTGAAGAATATTAGGGTTTATAACCACAAATTTCTCACTACTCCGAAACAGTATGTAAACAGCGTCATCCAGCAATGCTGTCCCTTTCTCAGTAACACATTCACAATAAAATAAAAAAGCACAGAGAAAAAACATACCCAGAACATCCCAATTAAAATGATCTTAGTATTTCAGTGGAGAAAAGAAGCAGCTTAAACTGGTGTATAGAGACGCAATATATTTAGACAGCAGCTGCCAGCTGTATCCACTCCTTCCCGAAATCCAAGGGACACACTAATTGCGACAATACTCTGTTAAGGCTATTGAACATCCCTAACAAAAACTTTGCTATTCTGAACGACGTTTCAAAGACAGACTTGGCATAGAGATTTTCACAGTCTGTCACAACAAAAACTCATCTTTAATAGCAGCTTTACAGACACTCGGTTAGCGGTGCCACTGTAAGCTGCCTATCCTCTAGCGACCAATCCTAAGTCCTGCTGCAGAAATCATTACAAGCCTGAATATTTCAAGTACTCTACTCAACCTATTCCTTCCCAGAATTCACATACTAAGCTTGTCATTTTCTTGATTTATTCCAGCAGAAGACAGAAGTTAACTAATTCTTTGATATAAAGTATGGAAAGAATTTATAGTGTAAATCTCATCAGGGAGAAGCAGTAAACTCACTACTAAATAATCCGGACCACTCTCCTGAAAAAGAGATATAATTAATATTACAGTAAAAAAAAATAGTCTCAGCCTTGTAACATCTTTAAGGAGAACAGAGCTGGATCGTGTATTAGAGAAAGCAAGTTTGTCCACATCTCCTTTCCACTGCAATACTTCCCCTTCAATGACACAGAGATAAAATCATTAGTTAAGGCATTATTACATTGTTAAACATATAATGGTAAACACAACAATAACAAACACTTTTTTAAGTGTTAGTATCTTACTAACAATTCAGTAGCATGTTATTTCAGGAAAAATTTAACTAAGAAAACTTATTTGACAAAATTAACAAAAATCTTTCATATTAATGTCTTCTGAAAAGTGAGTATGATTTTGATACAGCTGATCATTAAAGACTATAGACTGGCCTTACAGCAACTTTTTTTTTTTTTAATAAGCCACTCCTAACAATATATTAGATAGTATAACAAGTGCTTTCAACAGCTATTTCCATTCCCACAAACCACATGCACACAGAAAAATAGATGCTGACAGGTTCAGTTGTTGAAAAGGGTTAAGACCAATCATGCCCGTAAAACTTTTTCTGCCAAACAGACAGAATAAATGATACTGGACTCCGCACACACATTGGGACTTCCAGGAAAGAAAAATAAAACCCTGCAGGATTTATGAAGTTGCCCATATATCGCTGTCCTTTCACCCCTTTGTACTTCCTCTAATCTGCTCCAGACAAAAAGTGTAGCTGTTCCAGGAAGTCCTGACAAGCTTTGCAGAATGACACTCTAAATCATATCACTAATTTATTACACACTACCTACACAAAACCCTCATGTAACGTTGATGGAGTTGCATTTAATGAGAGCAATGTTTCAAAAAACTATTGCATCTCTGTCAGCTTTCCAACCAAAAGAACAACCCGAAGTACAAAAACCAGAGCAGAGCTGTACTACGCTGTAATAGATAATCTGAAACTCTTCCAAAGCTGCGATGCTTTAATTGGGACACTACATTTTAGGCAGAGACTAACACAAAAGATTCTGCCAACAGTATCTTTGGTCAAGTTTATCTTGGAGAAAAATGGGAAAACATTTTTATTTCCAAAGAACAAAGTTTGCTCTCCTCCATACAATACACAAATATGTTTTATGAGACATATCCCAGCGAGATGCAGAATCAACATATCTCAAATAGAGCAGATGTATGAGAAGAGCCACTTAAACAAATCTGGAGATCTACAGGAACATTTCCCTTACTCATTTCTCTTCTCTCTTCTTCAGATGTCAATTCGCTGGTATTTCAGGAGTTAGTATTAAATAAGTCATACGACTTATTACATCATGAAGGTGCAGTTCAAAACTCCACACAACTGCAGAAAGGAACTCTCATGGGCACCTTGCTGCATCCCCCCAGAGATGACACCTTCAGTCCACCTTTCTCTCTACAATTAGCACAACCATTTCTAGCCAGAAGTTGGCAGCAACTGTCTGTGTGCTGACAGAGGCACCCGAAAGAAAAAGTCAAAAATCCTACAAAATAACAGGATCGCTTCTGTCGATGGTTTGAACTGGGTGTGAGATGCTGGAACTGACGGCAGGATATCGTTACCAGTACTGGCCCACCACACACAGCATTCCAACACAGCCATGTCAACACCATAACCCCATCACCCTAAGTGTTATATTCTCTCCACCGCTCAGTTTACACAAGGGGTCTGAAAAAATTTTTTAAAAAAAGGCAACTTACAAGAGAGGAATCTCAACAATGAGCTGAATGAGGCAACACAGCAACTCTTCTATGAGGTCTTCACACTCTGTTCCTGAAAAGAAGCATACCAAAGGTTTTCTGGACTTTCAAATGCCAAAAGAAAGCAAAGATTAAACACATAGATCCAGATGATCGATATTTTAACTCAGGAACAAACACCAGAAGAACAAATCTGCCTGTGTAATGAGATGGCATTCTTTCCTTGGAATTATCACCAGAGAAAATGGTGATGCTTACCTTTTACAGATAAAACAAACTATTAATAACAAATTGATAAATTAAATGCTGCTATTGTAGGAATATGCTAATATTAAGCACATCAGGCCTTAGCTACTTACCTAAGTTTATATTAAATGGTGTTATTACCAACAATGGAACTGGTTTTTTTAAACCCAAGTAAAGAATAAGCAGAGACAGGTAGAAAACACAGTTTAATTTGTCTACGATAAACTGAGCAATATTCTAAGTTGTGATCTGTCAAATGAATGCAGCCTACGTACACATCACTTAGGCAATTAAACCTACACAGTATTTTTTCATGAATACGCACTTATTTATTGAAGAGGTTTTACACATTTCAGTGACAAGTAAGGATTCATGAATTGCCAAAATGCATTTCAGGTGAGCAGAAATTATTCCCTGCTCACACACAACGTGACAAAATGTATTGGACGATTAAAATTATTTTTTAAATGCAGTTATTCTAAGTGATAAAACCTGTGGTATTGTACATTAGCAATGAAATTTTTCAAAGCAACTGCAACAAAAGACTTGCAAGACTTGCGTGGAAAAAGCTTATTCAACCACGTGAGGTTGTCATAGAATGCTAAAAAAATAGAAGGTAATCTCTTGGCTCATCAGGATTTTTTCTGCTTCCAAAATAAAATTATAAAGAGAAATCTACAGTACAAAAGAAGCATGGAGTTCTATAGTGCTGAACAGCCTAAGAGCAGGCATTGTTTTTCCCTCTGTGTTACTCAATACACAGCACACTGACTACCCAAATACTTGTTTATCTTGCATTTTCAAATAAATGCGCCTTGCAATAAACACAACATTATAGCCAGGTTACAGCGGTATTTCTCCTGCTTAATCCAAGGTCGTTCTTAAAACCAGGAGTCAATTCTGAGAAGCACTCCAAAGGGAATATTCACAATAAAGCAAAATTATTTCTTTCCACAATCAGTTTATTAAAAACACATTAAAAATTGTCACCTAGTGAACTCCACATTCTAAAGGAAATCAGTTTTTTTATCAAGGAAGCATGGTTTCCTTTATATAGAATCCCCCATGAGTAACACAATGTAGCTCCTGTTAGTAAAAACCAAGAACTGCTAGGAGTATTTAACCCTAGACAGAAACCACAGCCAATAATGAAGCCCAGATAATGTATTCTAAATCAACTCAAATGTGACAGTTTCCTAAGGTTTTTTAAATCTAGAAAGTGATTACAGGGTAAAACTGCTATTAGCTCCCAAAACATACCTATTTTTTTTTCTTGACACTTGATAAAAGAGAGGAGGAAAGAGGAAAAAGGATGAAAAAAAGAGTACATTTTAAGATTACTCTTTCCTCTACCACACTAAATACACAGCTCATTTGAATTATGTCATTTGAATATGAAAGAGGCCTTTCCCCCCACACTATTTTCAAAATACAGCACAAATAATGTTGGGCTAGCACAAGAAGGCAGAATGGGTGATGTTAAGTCTTTCTTGCTTTCACATTAGTTCTCTCTTTTTTTTTTTTAAAAAAAAAAAAAAGCTTAATTACTGCAATCAATGTCATTCAGCTACAATAATTAATGTACCCTTTTCCCCACTGGGGCACATGCATTCTTGTTCAGCTCTTGCCTTGCCAAGACAATGAGGCGGATGCATGCCAAATCTATAACGTGTGAGGGAGCTATCAACACAGAACACTGTGTTTTTACAAACAATGCCTTTTTCTATAGCAGGATAAAGACAATACACACAATACTCGTTCACATTAATAGATCACGTACTCAGATCAAAGACATGTGTAAAGCCTAGGGGAAAACAAGAAAAGGGTCAATCTGTCCAGGTAAGATTACACTGGAATTGAGGAGAGAGGCATCATAGGTACATCTTCTAAACTCTATCTCCCTGCAGAAGCAACTGCCAACACACACACTTCGTAAAAAGTCCAGTTACGCTGCTGCAGCTTTTTCACCAGACATTTTAATACCTCGAACACGTGGGTTACTTGCATTGTGGGATTTTCGGCTTTGTTTGCTTGTGGTTTTTTTTACATAAATGATAATTTGGAGGTATTTAAACTTTTTTGAAGCTACACACACTACAGATTAGCACACACTGGATTAGCAGACACTGCACAGGCAAAGCAGGTTATCCAGGCTTATGTCAGGAGACTCCATTTCCAGCAAAACCAGTCCAGCTCCATCCTTGGCCATGATATGGAGTCTAACATGGGCAGTGAAACCGTCTTTCTTCTCAAGAACCCAACTACCACACTGTCATGACCTGATTTAACCTGCTGTAGCAGCCAGGCGTGCCTGATGTTAACATAATCGGGCACAGCAAGTTACAGCCCAACCTTACACCCTACTTGGTTTTCTGCCCTGTTACTCCTACAGATAGGACAGGATCAGTAACAAAATAGTTCATTACTTGTGAAATAGTACCTAAAGCCTCACCCGTTCAATCAATTAGATGACCAGCAGAACTAATGCTTCTTTTGTGGTTTGATCTTCAGCTCTCACGACTCTCAAGAGCTCTGAACTTTCACTTAAGAGTCTTAATAATGTGTACAAAAGTTAATTCCCATCTCTCATTTCCTTTATAGGATAGCTGAACACTCATGAAGTCATTTTAGTGCTGTAGTAAATGTATTGTTATTTATTCCCTCCTCTATGTTGTCTTATTTGCTGTAATACTCCAAACACAGTCCTTGGCAGCCTTGTGACAAAAATTTCTCTATAGAAAATGAATAAACTTTCCTACTACAGGTCACAGAAGATGTTAAATGAATTGAAGGTTTGATTTAGAATACAACACACAGCATATGCTCTCTTACACCTCTGAATCACATTAATTTAATGACAGTGCATAAATTACGGAATACAAACAGAGGAAAAACCTGACTGAAAGGTGAACGATTGATTTGTGTTAGGCAAAACTAACTCCAGCTTCAAATCAGCATATGCTGAGTCTGCTTTAGGGTTTATTACTTCAAGGACTTTTTAGGTGAACATTAAAACCCATGATTTAAGTCTCTACAAAGATCTTCCTACAATCAAAATTGTGCGATATCCTCCAAAGTTACATGCAAATTCCCAATTATGGGTGAAGAGGCAAAGGCTGTACTTCTTGAGCTTAAGAACTGTCAAAAGGAGCAAACTTCTACCAACGGTCTGACTATCCTTTAAAGAAATCAGTAAACAGTGCTGCTAGTGGGGACTTATTCTGAACACTCTGTGTTCCCAGGTGCCAAATTTAAACTCGGAGAACACGGTACTACGACATAGTCTCTGACTAGAAGAGAGAGTGATGTTTACAGTTTAAGCAGGGAAATAAACACCACCACGCAGTGGTGGAGCGCTGGAGTTTTAAGAGGCATGCTCTACTTCCCAGAGAATTAAAAAAAAAAAAAAAATTCAAGAAAGTTACACTTTATTATGAAAATACAAACAAGAAAATAATTTTTTTCCTCACTTTATTAGGCCCTAACACAACAGAGTTTATTACACTCCGGTAATGATACTTCGCTTTGCTTACAGCTAAACATAAAAGCTATAGGAAGGCATTCACCCTACTACCACGTGCCATACATATTTTTAAAAAATCTACATAACAGGAACCAAAAAATGTGTGGCTATTTAAACACAACACATTAAGAACTTAAATAGCTCGAGGAAGGTCACAAGAACCATCTCCAACTGGTAACCTGAGTCAAAAGCAGGAGCAGACTCAAGCCGCAGCCAAGCGAGGAGAGCTGAGGAGGAACATGTTTCCTGCCTCCATCCCCTGCTCTCACCAGCAGACCACGCACAATTACCCTCCTAATCAAGAAAACCTAGTGAGCAATCTGCTGAAAGATAATTGCTAAGTGCATTTGCCATCAATATGCACAAAATTATCACTAATAAATGTCACTGTGAATTACAGCCAAGTGCTACTAGACACAGTATAAACACGGATCTACCCCAGCGACAAGAATCACTTTTCAAACCGCGCTGCAAGGAGCTCCCAGCGTAAGGGATGGAGATCGTAGGGTTTCAAGCCAAAAAAACATCTCAGCTTTTCCTTTCCCCTTCCCCTTACTGTGCTACACTACAGCAGTGAAGCAAGAGGCGGGCAATTGATGTAAAGTTTTAAACCACGGGCAGTCTGCAGTGATATCTTACGATAACCAGTTGTTACGTTCTAATGCATCAGCTACCTGACTTCATTCCTGGAGACGACTCACCGCAGTTTAAAATACAGTAAACCACATCTGCATGTGGCACATAAGTCTTTTGGCCCCAGAAGTCTTCCCAGAGCAATGGCAGGGGACAAGGAGCTGAAACGATTTTAACCAACAGCTTGCCTAATAGCTGCTTGCTCACTGAATATTAAGTTTGCAAATAAATGAACATGTTTAATGTAATACAAATCTTTAGACAGAAAAATAAACCAAACTACTTGAACACTGATCTAGAAGAGGTCTGTTTTGGTCTAAGCACCTGTAACATACCAAGAGCTTGTCTTATTGACTGTCATCTTCTGCCAGAATACATTATTAAAAGCTCTCATCACATTTAGAAGGTGTTCTCTGTCATTTGTGGGATACAGAGGAAGATGGTTTACACCAAACTACTTCAAAGCCCAAAGGACATAAGTCAGTCTTACTAACTAACTACATGCTTCAAATTTCACAAGCTGTCCTGAACAATAACTATCTTGTATATAACCTCATTGATACTTCATTTCTAGTTTTAAAGCAAAAAAAAAAATTCTAGTTTTAAAGCAAAGGATTCTTAGTCTAAAGGGAACATAGAATCCTAGAATTATTTAGGTTGGCAACGACCCTTAAGACCAAGCCCAACCATTAACCTAACACTACCAAGTTCACCACTAAGTCATGTCACTAAGTGCCACATCTACAAACATCAGAACTTTTTAGTTTGTTGTAGCAATTTTCTTTTTCACTAGCACCTACCGTATGAGCCTGGCGCTTTCTCTTCGTAAGTAAAATGAAGTTGCAGCTCCTCTTCTGACATTCGACTGATGAATACTTTCAGCAAACAGCAAATAATAAACAGTGCATTGTGAGCCTGCCAGATAAAGAGATGACTAGAAAAGAAGCAGAAATAAACCAGAGTCAGAAATGCTTTACCTGTGAACATGCACTCAACATGGAACTCGACACTGTGAACATGGACTCAAGCCACCCGGATATTTCAAAGTTTCCTACGGCTCTGATAGGAAAGCTACACTGGCTCCCTGAACCCTAGCACCTCTTCCAGTGAAACAGCCTTCAGATGACCACAGGCATTTATGGACTTCAGAATTAAGATTTTCCTATGCAATACACACGGGTGTTTTCCAAGCAAGGGGAAACTAAAAGGAAAGTCCTCCTTTCTGAAGCCTCAGATCTGATGGGAGTTGGGACATCTGACTTTGGGTGCCGGGGAACAATTACTGAAACTTTCCTGCAACAGCCCGGCCGTGCTGCACACATAAACTCTTGAGTTAGTTTGCACTACTGAAAGGGACAGGAAAACCAATGTCAGTTGCACACTACGATTTGAAAGCAATGTCTTTATGTAGAAGTCTGTGTTCAAACTCAATCCAATTGACAGTACTTCCAGGATAAAATACTGATTCATACATTAAGATTTAACAAAAACGGTCAGGTCATTTTCAAACAGCTCTAAATCATAGCAACCATTCGCACACAAATGGGTTCGTGTAACACACAGGACGAACACAAATGTTTTTTTCCTCAGCAGTCTATTCACCTATTACAATTCCATGCTTGGAAAAGTAGTGGATATTTTTTTCCATTTCAAACAGCAATTTAAGATAATTCTAAGTTTTGATCAGTATGTTAACTACCAAAGTAAAAACTCAAGAGCTAGCAGCAAAAGGAACATTTAAAAAGTGAAATAGCAGACAGCTCTCTTCAGTACTTACTTTTGACATTCTGCTGAGAT
Source organism: Trogon surrucura (assembly GCA_020746105.1). NCBI lineage: Eukaryota > Metazoa > Chordata > Aves > Trogoniformes > Trogonidae > Trogon > Trogon surrucura. Next base: position 85,871,981 of record CM036658.1, read on the forward strand.
TTTTAACTCTTTGGTTCTAGAAAGAAAGACTTTAATCAAGGACCCAAGGTTTCCTGTTCGAGGATTCTTCTCAACTAGATGATGAAAAATAAGATGGTTATATAGCATGCGTATGTCAACACTACTTATTTCAAACTATATAGAGAATGAAACTAAATTTCAATGTTTTAAATACCTCTGCATAAAGCACAGTATGTCTTGTTTTTCTGTGCAGTTGCTGCTGTTCTTTTAAGATTCTCCAGTACATGCTTTACTAATCCATAATTTTTATTTTCATCCTAGATTTAAAATATCCAAAATGTGGAGCTCCTACTGCTTCGTTTCCAAGGCTTGTCTATAGTGCAGTAGTCTCCTCTCAGAAAACTGGGCAGGTTTTCACAACCAGCTTTTACCTTTGTGAAACACTCTTGATCACATTTTTATTATCCCTTATCCACTGATTATTTTGTTTCATCCTCCAATCACTTCTTTCTCCTTACTGACCAGCTTAGAGGGCCGAGGGAAAAAGAGGTAGTAGGGATGGAGTCATTTGTTTTAAACCTTTCTGTCATTTCAAGTTCTACAAAACAGTTAACAAAGGAAGTTTCTAAGTGTTAGGGATACATATAAATACACTCCTGACACTAACCTCACTAGTGGAACAGACAGAATTAGAGTTAAGTATACTAAAGACATCAATGTGCACATGAATGCCATTTCTTAATTCTTCTAAAAGACCACATGGAAAAAAGTTAAGATGTTACAACTTCTCACCTAAAGACTTGCAGACTGAGATTGTGGCTTCTTCCAGGAGCTTTAAGTCAGCACTAGGAGTGGGGGAAAACAAACAAAAAAAAAGTTTACACAAGCACTTGGGTTCTGCACTCAAAGTGAAAATTCATTACAAAACACTAGTAAAACACTTTTCTGATGCACTTAGTTTTACAGATCCATTAGCTGGTTTGCACAGGTATCAGAGAAGCACAAAGAGGTTTATTTGAGAAGGGGTGTCTGGAGGTCTTGCTGTCCAACCTCCCCGCTCAAGCAGGGTCACCTAGAGCCAGTTGCCCAGGACCACATCCAGGTGGCTTTTGAGCAGCTCCACAACCTCTCTGCGCAATCCACTCCTGTACTCGGTCATCCTAGCATTAGGCAGAAAAAACACGCATTTGAAGTATAACGACTATAAAAGAGGAAACTAACATTCAAAAGTGAATTGTTTATCAAAGTGAAATGATGTCACTACATCATTTGTGTTACTACTGCCTTTGCGGCTTCAATGCTATTACGCTTAGCTTGATGACCCTGAAAATATAAAATGGTAGTTCACAGAGAGAACCTGATTTTTTTTACACGACCTACTACATGGAACAATATATATTTAAAAAGCATAAACTAAAGAATCCTCAACCTGATTTTTAACCTCAAGCTAAGGACCACTTTCCTTTGACTAATGTCACTATATTAATACAACAATCACATCAGATACACCAAATTCTTCATAACTTTATTAACTGCCTGTTTGTATGCCTCAATGAAAACCACCAGCTGAAAAGAACACCACTACACTAAAGTAGGACCTGCCAACAACCACTGAAAGTAAACACCAGCTGGATCAAACACATAAAAACTCATTTATACACTTCTATCTCTACAAACCTAACCGTACAGAGTAACTCATCCTTGAAAACAAAGCAGAATACATGGGAAGTATATTTTTCTTTTAAGAGATGGGAACATAAACCTAAATAATAATCAGATATTGTGTCCGATGCCACACTAAGCAATATGAAGGTGTCCCAATATTAGCACTTTTCTGAGCAATCTGTTCCACTGTTTCACTACCCTCATCATAAAAAATTTCTTCCTTGTATCTGGTTTGACTCTACCCTCTTTCAGTTTAAAATCATTACCCCTTGTTCTATCACTACGGGCCCTACTCAGGATATCAGAGAAGATCACGCAGGCTCTGTACAGACACAATTAACATACAGTCCACCCTACAGGAATGGCAGTCCTCCTGAAGCTCCCCAAATTAAAAGCCAGTCAAAAAAAAAAACAAACCAAAAAACACAGCACAGTTCAGTACTTGCACACATAACATAGTATGTAATATAGGCTGAACAATTTCAGAGCTCATGCAGCTACAGCCTTGTAATTAAAGGTATGAAAATCACCACAGGAATAGGAAAACAGCAACGTAATGAAACCTGAGCAGTAACGAAGCTTACAAAAGCCACTGGCATGGCCTCCATCCAAATACTCCTCTCATACAAAAATATTGCAAAACTTAATGCTGCCATAATCAGACTGCCAAAGTCACTGTTGCTTCCTAAGCACTGAATTTTCTGATGAGTAACCTGATTTATATAAAATTATCAAAGACTGAAGACAAAAAGGGCATGGTACCTCATGGACTCTCTCTTGCTCAGCCCCACCTTGGCAAATGCCTACAGCTCTGCCAGCAAACTTCTACAACCTAGTTGAGCGGGAAACATTCTCCCATCTGTTTTCAGATCTAAATAGTAATCCAGTTTACAGCACGGTCCTAAGAAGTGTTGCATTAACTTGAGATTAACTGTGGTGCTGTGTGGGAAGTCCCTAAACCCGGTCTGCTGCTGGAAACTCACATGGAGCTGTGCTCTTGAAAGTTGTTGAGTTTGTCTGAGCTGTGACCAAATTCCCAAAGACTGGAAGAGGAGGTAAGGATATTCGTATAAAGAGCAACCAAAGGGATTATTTCAAAAATTTTCAAGAGGAAATGCTTCAAGATAGAGACACCAAACAAATTAAGTTTAAAGCCTGCAAATTTTTGTGTATATCAGAGTAGTTTACTGTGTATTGAGCTGACAGCAGAGACAGCTCTTCACCCACAGCTGAATATCCTAAGACAACTTCAGGTTACGCAGACTGGCTTTTTTTTATATCAAATATCAGCATTTGTTCCTCTCTTATAAACTGCTTTGAAACGTAAGCTTCAGAAAGAACAAACTTACACTTTCATGTATTCTTTAAAAACATCAGACTTAGTCTCCGAGGTGGTCTCTTGTTTCAGCACTAAAAACGTGCAGAATAATTAAAAACAAATGGTATAAAGCTAGAACACCCCACCAGCAACTACAGGCAACACAGCTTTCCAGGTCTACGTGAAACAAGGATTTTTTTGCACTTTAAAAAAAACCCACAGAAAAACTTCTAAATTTGTCCAGCTGGCTGCCTGTCATCAGCATGTATTCCTTCCTAAGAGTTGACAAGCAGGGTGAATATTATATTCTGGACATGAACTCAGTAGGGAGCTCCTGGGTACCGAATAATCGTAACCTGACACAACATGACCCACCTCTCACTATCCAAAGATTCCGAGGACTTCTGTAATACGGCCTGAGTGATTATCATAATTGCTCCAGGATTTAAACCATAAACACAGACATTCAGCTTTTAATCATGGTTCATTTTTTCTGCTAATTTCTAAGCAGTTAAGTTTTAAAGTATAGCATTCTTATAGGGGTTTTTTTCCTTCCCTTTGAATTATTAAAAAACATAACAAGTCCTCAAATACCACAGAGCTGCCTAATTCCTACAAGTTGCCAGGATCAAAAACGGTGGCAAACCAAGCAAGACTTTAAGATCCTCAACAAAGCTTAACGCTCGAGTCATTCTTTTTCCTAACAAAATGAAATGTAATGCGTAAAAATTAACAACAGCCCACTTCCCCTTATTCATACAAGAGCACAACACTGAACTTTGCCATCCTCAAGACTAGGCAGCAACACCTGCAAAATTTCAGTTCACAAAAGAGAATCACCCAGCAGCGAGGAACCACAGCAGAACACCACCCCAACACACACACAGAGTGAAAAGGTGTTCTTACGGTCAGCACAAGTAATATTACTGCTGCATCCCCGAGGATGGATTCGTGGAGAGAGTACCATGGTGGGTTACAAAAAAACAGCACCCCATTTCCAGGTACCCTCGGCAAAGCTTAGCAGCAGCTTTCCTTCCCTAACTTTAGCAGGAAAGAAAAGTGAGAGAAATGGAAAAAGCTGTTTGCTGATTTTTTTTTGTGCTGTGAAGACAGGAGATATTACATTAACACTTTGGCAGAAAATGCCAAAGCCAAAAGAAATGCTACAGCCAGCTATGATACTGACTTTGCCCTGACAGCATTTGGTTAACCGAACACTAAAACACCTGTCCTTTCATTAATCCACAGAGCAGCACTGGCTGTATTCAAATTATTTTTCAGCACTAACAAGCAGAGCAAGCACCGACAGAGTGAAGCTCCCTCACTGCACTGATCACACACCTAAGTTCCAATTCTCTCTGAAAGCCCTCACCCAAGGAACACAGACTGCCTTGTTGTCAAATATATGTGTATACACAGATATATAAAAGTATATTTTAGGAGCTTGCAGTTTACGACAAAAAAAATAATTCTAAAATGCATTTAAATTGATCCTCTTCAATATATTGCATTTACTTTAACAAAGTACATATGGAAGGATCCAGGAGAAAAAAAAACTTTTCAGAAAAGAACAGGAAAACATCCCACACATCTTCCACTCTGCAATTTTATCTACCAAGCCCTGGGAAAATAAATATTACACCTCTTCAGAACTGAAAAGAAACTTCTGAAAGACGGTATTTTCTCTAACACGTAAAAACAGAAGAGAGATTCATGAAGGATATTCACAGGAGTAAAATATCCGGTGGTTTACGAGAACCCTTAGTTTACTCTCAACAAGAAAAAGATTATTATTTTCTAGGAATAAGCAGCAAAGTAGGTAAACTTTTCCTGCTGCTTGGTGGCACTGCTGAGCATCACCAGGAGAAACCCAGGCACTCCCCTAACAAGGAGTAAGCCCCTGTCGCCGGGGAGACACCGCTTCAGAAGATGTTCACGTGGCAACAAACGCCAGCTTCAGGCCACAGATCCCCAACATCACGACCGCAGTGACCCGGGTGAGTTTGTATATTCCAGCAGCCCTACCTGAAGGCAAACCATCCGGGTTTGGGAAAGTAGGACATACGGCAATCATATTTACTAGTTCTTCAATTTTCCGAGGCATGAGCCAAAAGGCTTCACCTGGTGTGAGAACTCAAACAGGCTGTGAGCAGTGGGAAAAACGCTAAGGATTTAAGCAGAACTACACTCAACCACACAGACTTGACTGGTTGATTTAGATCCAAGCAAATGTGTGAAGTGTAGGATCGTTTCATTTTAGGAAGAAATTCCAGGCTTCACAGGAATTCCTGACTCATCCTGTGATCTGGTGGCCAGGATTTTCAAAGTTATGCATAAAGGCAAGAAATTATTTGTTTCTCTGTGTTCTGGTTTGGGGTTTTTCATGTAGAGGGCAGACCCACAGTCTTCAGCAAAACTAAAACTAGTAACGGTGAAATTTGCTTCCTGACATCAGAGACTTCTTTAAAGAAAATTGCTTTATCTTTTTTATTTCAAAAGTATCAAAACATGAGAGCTTTTACAGTGGCAGTGGTTATCACCTTCTACCATCTCAACACAGCAAGCAGTAAGAATATTTTGCATACAAATTGTCACTACAAACCCACCTACACAGAGGAAGCATCCGTGTGACACCAGGTGTCACATCAGTGCTGGAAGCAAAGAGTGATCAAGGGCCATCCCCTTCTGTAAGAAAGAGGACAGCACAACCACTATGTCACATCATAAGGAATTCATACTAGGAAGGCGTGAAAAGAAATCAAAATTAAGTTCAGACTTGCAAACTCAAATACTGTCCCTCTGACACTGGAGATCACCTCTTTTCCGGATACAAAAGTCTGGTCCCTGAAACCTGTTTCATCACACGAATGTCATTTGGGAATTTGGTATACACACGTGTACTCCAACACACAGAAATACTAACGCAAGCCAAAATTGCCTGTAAGGGTGAAAATCATGAGCTGCCGTATGCATAGGCCATGATTATTGATCAAATAAAACATAATATAGAAACAGAATTTAGACAGTACAAATCCGGTTTTGTCTTGCTGAAATTGCTCTTCTATCATTTCGTAGTTGATCTCATATCAAGGGGTGTTCTATTTTGTTGGGATTTAATCACTTTGTAGTTACTGATCATAGTACAATGCGAGACAGTGAGATAATTTTCTCAAAGAAAGCATCTTGGCAGTGGAGGTGGGGAAGAATGGTAAATTAAGCAGTCTATTGCTCAGAAAAAAATCATAGTTTTCAATGACTGCAGATTTTTATTTCTGGCTTTACACTACCAGAAAGCTGGATTCTGTAGTCAGCTATTCTGGCATATATAGTAAAAAACTATTACTTCCAAAAAGAAAATGGAAAGAAGGGAAAAAAAATATCAGTGGAGTTACTTTAGAGTGGCTGAATTCAGTTGCCTTATTTTATATTTACTAACAAACAGTCCCATAGACTTCATCAGAACTATAATTAATAAAAGACAGCGAAAGTTGCTTCCCGACAGCAGTCATCTTTGAAGAACATAGTTTTATCTGCTTTTATTTTAAAGGCACCACAATATAAAGAGGTTTCCAAGTGGCAGTGAATACTGTTAAAATATCTCAACACAACAAAAGAAAGTATTCTGCATACAAAGCTTAATTATAAATGTACTCATACCATGACACCTACCCTTATTATAAGAATAAGACCCAAACCATAGCAGACAACTCCACCCTCTAAAAGAGCGGGAAAAAAAGAAGGAGAGGGGGGTACCAGTTTTTCTGTCAACTTTTTCCTCTAAGTAAAGCTTTTTATCTGCCATCGAATACAAAACAGAAGAATCAGCCCATTCAGTAAATTCGTATTGTGGGAATGCTACTTTAGTGGACTAGTTGGAGGAAAGATGTCGAAGAATAAAAAGCTGCACATAATTCATTGTACCAATTAAAAAATGTACCATATTAAGGCCACATGAAAGTTGTTCACTTTTACGTCTTTCCATTAAAACTGCTCTTGAACCAGCCACTCATTAAAAACTCTGAGGTAGGAACAAAGCAGAACAGTAAATATTAAGCACATGATTTTCAGCAAGTTCTGTGTTAGTTAACTCTGGTTTAAGATTTCCATGAGGAAAGAATTGTAACTAATACCACTGTTAAAGAGGAGGTTGCATTCTTGGTAGCAACTCACAGGAGAGCCAGACAAACACAAAGGTCTGCCTGAATGGAGAACCAAGATTCCAAAGTAAACCTCACAGCTCTTGTTCATAATAACTAAAAAAGTCATGCTGAAAAGCTGTATTTTATTTTCTCGATGTCCAAACATTATTGAGATTGATAAGTTACCACTTGAAATGTAAAATGTGGCAGATTTAAGAGGTTTTAAACGATTTTAATCCAGCTCTCATGAGCCCATTCTGTGCAACAAATAAGGATCCATGAACAAGAAATAATGAATGTGCAGGAGCGTGAATTTAGACCACCGAGTACTTTCTCGTGGCTGAAAGCAGGAATTTCTCAGCAGACGCTTCTGTAGACCAGGGTACATTTACCCGCTTTGCATCCATGACTTGCTTTACAGAGGGGGATACCACAATAAACCTTTTACAGTGGAAAGCATGAGGAAACATAGAATGAAACTGCTGGCAGCTTTTGCTTTTACTATTACTTATGCATATACGACTTACCTCCTACAACTCCTCAATTGTGTAAGACCTGCCAGATACCTGAGACGGGCTCTGGCTGTTACTATTACTCAAGTCAGGGGAATCACAGGTAGTGAGCAGGGATTCACTCTCGTCTCGTTTGTCATTACTAAAGGCTGATTCATAATCGGGGTTTGAGAATGCATAGACCAGAATTACTCCCACTTAATATTTCTTCTTAATACTTTATTAAACTATCAAGAAAATCAACATTATGAGAGTAAGAACAGCCCAGAAAGGCAGAACACTACACTCCCAGCAGCCAGCTCTGCTTTGACCACGTGTTTTCATGTTCACATTTGCACAGCACAGCAGGTTTCAGAAACCCCACCTTCTAGCCCAACAGTCTGCTTTGCCCCAAAAATCAACTCCTCATTGTGCCAGAATTGTTTTGTGGTGTCATGCTATGAGCCACTCTAGGGAATTAACTTGGCTGAAAAAATAAACGCTTCTTTTTGCTGTGTTGTTTTTCAGACAGATTAGTTCCTGATTAAACCCACACCAGCATCAAATAAACACTGGAAGGGATATTGAAAGGGCAAGAGTATCTCACATCAGTACTGTTGACAGAGACACAGCAACATCACACTCAGAAGCACTGGTATTTGGCAAACATTATTCCCCCTTGCAAATGACCTCGTGCTCTTCACAGAAACAGATGGAAAAGTTAGCTGGACTGAAAAAATAAACCCAGTAAAGAAGACATGTCTGAGTAAATGAGAAATGCTAAAGAATTACACATGGAACCACACAAAGAGAGATTAACATATACAGTTGGGTAGGGGTGGGGAGAGAAAGCAAAACAGAGAAGACCAGGAAGATGAGAAACGGATAAATGGAGGAAGAGGTCAACCAAGCCGAAAGGTGAACGGGAGAAAAGCAAAACAATGACAAAGAATGAAAAGAGTACAAGGTGCTGAGAAAAGCAAAGCGTAAGTAAATGAAGACAGATCGCAGAGCAAAGAAAGCTGTGCCATTAAGAGATCAGATATAGCATCACACCATCTTTCTCAGAGCAGAAAGCCAGTAATTCACCAACTCTCAAGCCAAGGCCCTAGGCTTCTGATTTTGGGGATAAAAGATGATCCAACTTGGTCTGGCAGCCCAGAAGATCTTCCTCCGGCAGCTGTGATCTGCAGTACCAGCAATACTTTGGACCACCTTCCGTAAAGCAAAGCACTATTCGCAGATTCCCTCACGGCGCTGGATTTCAGTTGCATTTTTTGTTGCTGGTTGGTTGGCTTCTTTTCCTACTACCATGCTTTACCTACTATCTTCTCTTTTCATGTTTTTCTCCTTCTCTTTCCTTATAATACTGACATAAAGAGAACGCAAGTATGTCCAAAGCAGTATCCAGAAAGTATCTACCTCATCTCCCTGGGGATCATATCAGCCCTGTTTATGCAAACTTTCAGGAAGGGTATCTTTTACTCTAGAGTATCACAAATTACCTCCAAGAAAACAACACACAACATTTACATGGTTCCCAATAACACCCGCAAACAGGCACTAATTTTGCCACAGACAGCTGGAAAAAAGGATAATTTGAAAAGAGAAGGAAACTTTAAAATTCTGTCCTGGATGACAGGTGAAAACTGTGTCCTTTCCACAAGAGTCACAAACTGGCATCTTGCTCCTGTCAAAGCCATAACCTATACTCAAGCCCAATTAAAACAACAGAGAGTTAACTTGATATTTCACAAGCTTTCAATCTCAGAAATTAACATTGACCTCTATTGTTCTGTTCCAGCAGGCAAGGTTATCTGATTTAGACAATGGCTGAGGGTGCTGTGCAGCCAACATCATCTGACATAATTTATCAAATCGTTCTCTCAGGTAGATGCAACTTAATGGGAAATTTCTGTTTCCTTCCAATTACTAAGCTCCTCAGAAAGACGTCTCTCAAAATATTTCTCATCTAGCTGCCAAGCAAGAGCACCATCTGCTGTTCAGCTAATTAAACTTTCAAGGTGCTTTTGGATCAGTTTTTTTGTTTGCTTGGGTTTTTTAATTATGTCTCTTGTTGGGGATTTTTTTTTGTTTTGGAGGTTTTTGTGGGTTTGTGTTGTTTAGTTTTTTGTGGGTTTTTTTTTTTAAAAGGACACTTCCTCTGCACTCGATCTGACTCCATGAAACAGGCACAAAAAAAGCTGCAATCAAGCTATAAATGACTCCATGAGCGACTCCTTTACTTTGGGATGGGAGGGAGGAGCAGCAGAATGACTGAAAGAAACTGCTGGGGTTTTTATATCTATTTCCCCCTAAAAAAACCAAAACACAACAGCCAATGCAGTTATCACAAGACTTCATAGAATATTGTCCCTTTCCAAAATCCTTCCTGCTCCTTCTTTACAGAAATATAACACCTAGCAAAAGGCCTTATGGTTGTTTACCTTTAACTCTTTTCCCTCGCAGTTGTCTGAACTTTCACTTTCTCCCAGGCACTCCAGTATGAGACACAGATTATGTACCAGATCTGCTCCAAATTGTTACAAAACAGACGTCTCTCTTTGCCTTTCAGATGCTACTGTGCACAAAACACAGCACAGAGGTAGGCCCTGTAACATACAACCTACACCTCAGTAGAAATTATATTTGTTCTTCGCTCAATCATAATTTATACTCAAAACTCAGGAGCTGAGGGCAGTCATAAATCTGCTCTAGTTTTTAACCTATAGACAAACCTCAACTAAATCTCTGACTACCATTCATTTTGATTGGAGCTCTGTTTTAATTTAAAAAAATAATTGAAAGAGGACCATAAATTTGGCCAGAATGTGTGTCAATTTATTAAAGGATAAAAGTGTTCACAATTTTAGCAATAACACACTGTGGCCTAGTTAAACCTGTTACACAAGTGTTTAGATATAGTCTGTTACGACTCTTAATGCAAAAGTTAGGTGCTTTGCAAGGAAATGCTTCTAATAATAAAGGGGGAAAATAAGACATTCACCTGAGAGAAAAGTGCTGGGTCACACTATAAACTGTAAAAACAGTTTAAGTAATACTTAAAAGTATTAAGTAATAGCACGTTGTTCTTGTAAGACTGATAATTAACACACAGGTCAATGAATTTAGCAACGGACTTGGATTCACAGAAGTAACAAGGACTTATGTTCTGTATTTCTGGAGATGTGCTATAGATACTCCCAAAAATTCTAATTCTGTTTATATCTACACCACTTGCTAGAGCAAAAAGACATGCAAAACTTGAATTCTATATGGATATCTAGGAAATATTTTTACTGAGACAATGTGTGAAGTTTCTTTTTAAAATGTAAAAGAGGGAGGAAAAAGCCACACAGGTTAAGAAACTCAACAGCTAACCTACAACTAACTCACAGAAGATGTACAATTCACTAAGTTCAGTGAAAACATCAAGTGTTGGGGTCATCCCAAATTCCAGAAACTCCGGGTTTTACCAAGAGCAAGTCCCACCTGACCAACCTTGCGGCTTTCTACAACGGTGCGACTACATCAGTGGGCAAGGCAAGAGCAACGGGTGTCATCTGTGTGGGCTTCTGCAAGGCCTTTGTCACATCCCCCACAACATCCTTCTCTCTGAGCTGCAGACATACGGGTTTGGTGGGGGGGCTGCTCAGTGGATATGGAATTGGCTGGACCCAGAGGGTGGTGGTCAATGGTTCCATGTCCAGACGGAGACAGGTGACAAGTGGTGTCCCTCAGGGGTCCCTGCTGGGACCAGTGCCATCTGACATCTTCATCAGTGACATAGACAGTGGGATCGAGGGCAGCCTCACCAAGTCTGCAGATGACACCCAGCTGAGCGGTGCGGTCGATACGCCAGGGGGACAGGATGTTCCCCAGAGGGCCCTGGACAAGCTGGAGAAGTGAGCCCTTGTGCACCTCACGCAGTTCAGCAAGGCCAAGTGCAAGATCCCGCACCTGGCTCGGGGCCGTCCTCCTTACCAGCACAGGCTGGGGATGATGTGCTGGAGAGCAGCCCCACAGAGAGGGACCTGGGGGTGGGTGAAGAGCTGGACACGAGGCAACGATGCGCTCGCAGCCCAGGAGGCCAGTCCCACGCTGGGCTGCCCCAGAAGCAGCGGGGCCAGCAGGTCGAGAGGTGGCTCTGCCCCTCTGCTCTGCTCTGCTGAGACCCCACCTGCAGGGCTGTGTCCAGCTCGGGAGCCCCCAGCACAAGGAGGTCGTGCACCTGCTGGAGCGGGTCCACAAAGATGATCGGGGGGCTGGAGCACCTCTGCTGTGAGGACAGGCTGAGAGAGTTGGGGCTGCTCAGCCTGGAGAGGAGAAGGCTCCAGGGAGACCTTATAGCACCTGATCGAGTGCCTGAAGGGGCTGCAGGAAAGCTGGGGAGGGGCTGTTCACAAGGGTGTGTAGTGACAGGATGAGGGGCGATGGTTTTAAACTAGAGCAGGGAAGATTTAGATCAGATATCAGGCATAAGCTCTTTACAATAAGGGTGGCGAGACCCTGGCACAGGCTGCCCAGAGACGTGGTGGATGCCCCATCCCTGGAGACATTCCAGGTCAGGCTGGACCGGGCTCTGAGCAACCTGATCCAGTGGAAGATGTCCCTGCTCACTGCATGGGGTTGGACTAGACGACCTTTAAAGTTCCCTTTCAGCCTAATACATTCTATGACTCCATGAAAAATGAGAAAAAAAATGTGTAAAAGAAGAAAAAAGAAAAAAAAAAGAATAATCAAAACTCCCCCCAAAAATCACAGACCCTACCTTGTGATCTTTCCCAGCTACAAGGAAAATTAATAGTACTTATAGCTATTAAGAAGAAAGAAACTTATAGGAATGGACGACATAGTGGAAAGAGCTTCCAAAATTAGTAACAACAGAACTAATTTTACACGGGTGTTTATTCCTCTGCTACCGAAACCAGGAATATAAATAACCCACTCATTTCTTTTCAGACATGTTACTTTTATAAGTGTACTACCAAGATTTAGTTCTTCAACAAGCATGATCTTACCTGTTTGTTGGAGTGGTAAAGCTAAAAGATAGCAGCTGATTCCAGAAGGGGTCATTCTCAGAGATGGCCTCTGCTCCAGACAATTTTTTTAAGTACTCGTTTTCTGGAAGTTCACTGATGCTGCTGCTATTTGCTCCCATCTTCTTTATTTGGCAAATCCTTTTCTAAATTTTCATTACTTCAAGGGAGGAAAAAAAAAAAAAAAAGAAATATTTAAATTCTTTTGTACAAATGAGGAATATAAAGACCCTAAATTTGCAATAAGTAAAGCTTTTGTCCACTACCTTCAACAATTACCAAAATGTAGACAACCAGCACATAGCAAGACCTTAAAAATGTTTTCTTTCAACAAACTTAGGACAATGACATCTTCATACAAGGAAGCTGAGAGTTACTGTGGTGTACACTTAAGTCATCACCACCCTTGGACTTTCATAAGCTACATTTGGCAAGAACACACTTGCAGAGCTCTATCAATATCAAGGCTGCTACCACTGAGAAATTGACAATTTAAACAGGGTGTCAACTTAAGAAGCTCTTCAAAAATATATTATCCAATATATTGGACAGAAAATGGTTCCTACTGTCAATGGACCTCATCGAGCAGCTAATTCCTACATACCACCAGTGATCTACACCTTGAAAACCCCAACCTCACCAGGCAAAGCCCAGTTGTTATCATGCTGCACAGAAAACCCGTGCGAAAAGTTACTACCGACCACATGTGAACCTCTTGGTCTTAGTAAAACAACATGGTTGGTTCCAGTCCACTATTTTAAGGGGGAAAAAGCTAAAAAATGAACACATCAGAAAAACAACTGTGTTTTGAAACAACACTACAGAACTTGGTAGAGGAACACTCAAAAAACTTTTCATTACTGGTTGTTGTACTTGATCTGTGTGAAGAGTGAGATTTCAATTCTCGTTGCTGCATATCCCCACTTCTCATCTCTATAAACAGTCAACCGAAGGACAATCCACCATGATGCTACTAACTATGTGCCAGGGAAGCTCCTAAGCATCTTACATCTTTCTAGGACATCAGCTTCGATAATCTTGCATCTTTTGATAAGAAATGACTAATAGCTTTGAAAGTTGTTTTATTTTTTTCTTAAAAAAAGGACTCCAGTAAGATAAAACCGCTGTGCAATGAATTACTGTGTAACCTGAACACTCAACTCCTGAGCTGGCACAAGGCATGAGAACAGGGACAGCTGTATCAGAAGATGTAAGCTACCACTTGGCAGCAACTCCTCCCTTAGTCCTGACCAAGAGAAGAGTATGCTCCCAAAAAAAAAAAAATAATAAAAAAATCACTCCAGTACTGATTCTATTAGACTCATCATCTTTGCAGAAGCAGTTACATCTAGGCAAAAAAAAAAAAAAACCACAAAAAAAAAACACCCCACAAAAAAACCCAAACCATTCTAGTAGCAGTTTGTATTAATAGAGAACAGTATAAAAATGAGGAAAATGTACTAAAAAGAAATGAAGACATGCAATGAAAAGCTGAAATGCTTGCAGCCATCCATCATGGAGGCCATCTGATGAACTTATATTCAAGATTTAGAACAAACACACAGTACCCAAATATTTCAGAAACGTCAGAATGTCAGCAGACAGTGAGCAGAATACAGCACACATTAAGAAAGAGGTTTTTAAAGGTGAGATTCTACAAAAATTAGGAAAACATTATTTTCCAAGTTTTGTTTGTAGGGAACACCATAGGCTGGGAAAATACCACTCCACAACCCTTACCTCCATTCTCATACTCCCAACTTCCACCACCACTGTTAGCTGCTCTAGAAGAAAGAACGCAGCAAGATAAAACTCGACGCTGACACAGAACACCTGCTCTTACGACAACGGCACCACTGCAGCTCTGCCACCAAGCACCCAGAGCGCTCTACTTTTTATGAGGCCTTTTCATTTCTACCCTCGCTCCTTAACACCTGACCAAAGGGAAGAAAAACACAGTAACCTTATAACCACTATACCTTATTCAAACAAAAAAGCCCTGAAGACGCTGTCCACAGCATTTGCAGAATCAATTTTTGTCATGGAGACTACCTGCAGGAAGAGACATTTAGAAGTGGCCTGGGAGTGAAAATGGAAGTTTATGCTGGGGAATTCTACGGAGAAACATTAAAAGATTATAAAATCTAATTAGTATAAGAGGATTTCCAGAACTTTGTTTGAATATTTACTCACAGAACAGAATGAATGTATCTTACTAGAATACAAATTTTGCTGATTCAAAGAAAAAAGTCGAAGACTCAGTGTACGCTGCCTTTAATAAAGCCAATGAATATCAAAGCTAAAGTAGGAGAGAAAACAGTTTGCATAGTGTGTGAGATACTGGATCATCACTCTGAAGCAGAAGAATCAAGGTTCACCTTGTACATGGACATCTCAGCTCTGCAGGCTCTGGGCTGCTCAAGCCCAGCTGCTGTAGAAGCCAACAGCAACGCTCTTGGCCCTGGATCCGTATTTTGGCTCAAGTCTCTTTCGTGCACCTTTTCATTAATGAAAGGTCATACATTTAAAACTTTATTTCTTGAAGTACAGACAGCAAACCACTTTATTCCAGAAGCTGCTCTGGCAGCTCCAAAACTCCCCACATTTAACCCGTTTCCCCAGCAATAAGAGGACAATGGGCACAGGTTCCAAGCCAGTTCTTAGGAAGAGTCTGTGTACTCTCCAGATCTCCTGCAGTATCTCACCAGATCAAATTCCACTAAAACAATTCCTCCAAAGTAAACTGTGCTTTAAAACCAAGTTTTGACAAAATATTTATTGTGTATTTTCAGAGTCAGTGTCAAATTCATATTGCCTACTTCTGTGACCAAAGACATAGTCCAGAGCAAGCTGGGCAGCAAGTTGCTGGCTCTTAAAATTCTTTGTGAACCCTACGTCCCAGCATCAAACTGCAGCAAAAATTCCTTATTCCACAATGCTTCCTCAAAGTGATAAAAAATAAGACAATTTTTTTTCTTTCTTCTAAAAGTGAAAAAGTTCTAGTGATATTCACTGTAGATAACCATACCTAGAAGCAACACACAAGTGTACCACACCTAAGTCCTTCCATCAGAAGCTTATGTTATCTCAAAACTTCAAGTGCTCTGTGATAATTTTATGACAGAGCCTCACTAAACAGCCACAGGCTCAGTTTTAAATGAGGTATTTCTGTGCGACTACAGCCACCAGGTGACAGAGGAAAGAAATCTTTCCTTCAGAGTTCATGAATACTCTACAGGACAAATATATAAAAACAATTAAAATTAAAAAATATATATTAAAAAAAAGAAAAATCAACATTTCATCTTCTGCCATTGCAACAACAGTAAGAAATTAATCCAGTGTTTTAACTCAGATGGTTACACGCTATCCATGATCTCCAATACATTCCCAAGACAGATGCTATTAAATAATGAACTTCAGTCACCACCTTAAATAATTTTCAAAAGTGCTACTAAATAGCAGAAATGCTTCTTTTAGAAATAGCTGGTTTTGGCTGAAAAGATCACTCACCTAAAACACATAACCACTTAAATTTGCAAATTGGTTTTGATTAAGAGGCACTACTGCTGCTCATTATGGCAGTAGAGGCTCAGCTCTTCAGACAAAAGAAAATGTTGGTCAATAACTGGAACAGAACTACGACACTATTTTCAACATACCATCTAATCCTCACTTACCTATGGTTATTCCTAAACTTTAGTTTTAGAACAGTCCCCACTGGACAAAAGAGTGCTGTCCCGAATCCACTTCAGGAGGCAAGATTAAACAGATTCTGCTTCCTCGCATGCTCAAGTGGGATAGCCACAAGAAACACCAAATAACAGGAAATTCCCTTCCACTCCAGAAAAATCAGTCCTAATCCCAGTAACAAACAACTGATAAAATCTGATTTTTTTTTCCTTGGAATACACTAAATAAACGAATGGTTCATTAAAAAAAAAAAAAAAAGTTAAGTCTCCTCTTGAAAAGCAATTAATCTAATGATTTGTTTAAAAAAATACAGACAATTTATTACACAGTCATTTGGTTTAATAAGGTATTATTACTTCTACCAACAACAGTTCTTTCTGAATTAGCTGGGAACATCTCCGAAGCATCATAATCTGGTGTACAATTGTCATGCTCTATTAAACTGAACATCTGCTTAGTCCCAGAACTTGGCTCCACCATGCAGAAGCAGATGCTTCAGAGCAAGCACAACAGAAGCTTGGTTTGCACACCAGGACTCATTCCAATTTCAAACTGTGAGGGGCAGATTAAAACCCCAAGTTTACTGTCCCTTCTAAAACATTTTCATAGTAATTATCAACAATGGCTACAAGAATGTTATTTTTCCTCTTAAGTTAAAAGCAATTCAGCAACACACACACGCCGTGCGTGAGCTCCTAAGTACAACTCAAGGCACAGTACGTCTCCTGTTGAACTTGGAAAAAAAAAAACACAAAAGCTTATCACACTCTCTATGTCTTCTATTTAAATAATTTTAAATAATTATAGCTCAAGTACTAAAACTCCTACTAGTCTCAACTTTGTTGCCAGTGCTGACATTTTGCTAATTCATCCAGTATAGCCAGACACTCCTTCCAAAACTATTCTTGCCATGATTGTCTGGCTGAACCTACAGACAATCTGAATAATATAGGTTACATACACTATTTTTTTTTTTTGGAGTACTTCAGAGTTTCAGAATTTGACATGGTCATGCAGACAATTTTACCATGCCATGAGAGGTCTTTTAACACAACCACATGCAAATAAATTAAGAAGTTATGCTATTACACATTTGAAAACCTAACAAGACTTCATTTCCGTGTATAACAGCTTGTTGGTTACCTTTATAGTCTTATGCCTTATGAAATACAGCAAATGGACATTGTTATTCCTTCAAGCAAAGCACCCAGTATCTCTGTAACGATGAAAACAGATGATATGTAATGCTACTTATTTAAGTATGAGCAAAGCTGCTGCACTAAGGTTTTTGGCTGACTCCTATTTGCATCTGAGAACTCTCGGTTTCACCATCTTCCAGCCATGAGACACTGAAACGGCCCTCAAAATCCTAACAAAAAACTTCCCACACAGTTATAAGATTACGGTGATATATAACTCCGCATGCAACAGAACACAGAGAAGATACCTTAAACGTAGTTATTGTTCAGCTCCAATATTTGAGTTTTATTGTTCACTTAATATAATTGAATTCTGTCTACTCATTTATACTACAATAATATTCATACCTAAAGATCACACGCTTTGTGGATGAAGTATCATACAAAACACATATCTACA
This sequence comes from Trogon surrucura, assembly GCA_020746105.1. NCBI lineage: Eukaryota > Metazoa > Chordata > Aves > Trogoniformes > Trogonidae > Trogon > Trogon surrucura. The sequence continues at coordinate 85,889,886 of CM036658.1, forward strand.
CAACTGACGAACAGATACCACAGATGAAGACTAAAAAAAACCCTAAGTTGCACCTTACAGATGAATATTCATGTGCAGGATCAGTTAGTGGTCTAAAGCAGCTGCACAGACCTCAAGTTTGTTCATGGGAAATATTTTTTTAATGTGTTTCATCCTGCTTTATTAGAGCAGAGAACGCTGCAGTAAACCAGCATCCCTACTTCTTCGCCCATTTTTAAGTTCCTCAACTTTCCGCTCCCAGCAAACCAGCTACTCCAACTCACTAGAGTATATTTCTGTCACAGTATTAATGCTCTGTTCTAACTTGTTCCCAAACACAAGATTTTATTCCTATTTTCCAAGCAACACATAAAATATCTCAAAACACCTCTAGGCCCACCGAAAGGGAGTCAAACCAAAGACAGGAGATCAAACAGCTCCCAGATGATCTGAGCGAGCGCTTGCACGCACTGCTTTAATCCTCACCCCCTGCCGCTCGGCTTCGCTAAGCCTGTACCACGTTTCATCACATCCCCAAGACAGGGAACATCTTCATGACGCAAGAGATGTTATTTCTGTCTTTCAGTAAACCACGCAGCACTTTGGGACACAGAAGAAATGTTCCAAATAAAAACATACTCCTAGAGAAATAATGTCACCTTGTTCCCCAATGTATCTAAAAAACAGCGTTTGTATTGATTAAGTTTAATTGCTGCTAGAAATACCTCTGGTGTCGATACAGAGCAATTTTCCAAGACAAAAGGAAATTTTTTGTCAAATGTACCAGAAAAGGACTAACAGTTCTTAACTGTAGAAATGAACATTGACAATGTAAAAATCAGAAAGCTCTCATTTCAGCAGCTAAAGTATGGTTAACAAGCAAGTTAACAAGTCAGTTCTATTTCAGATATAACTTAATCCCCGGCAATCATCAAATAAAATGAAGCCTACTACTAAGAATTCCCCTCTTCTTATACACCGTCACTTACAACCAAGCAGCAGGGAAGATTTCAGAACAGAATAAATGCATCCCTCATGACTACAAATTAAAAATGTTTTTTACTGATTTTAAGCTAATGAGTTATGCAGGAAGGGCCATTTCTGCTCATTTTACTTCTCATTGTACTGATTCATAATTTTCCTCCCCTTTTCTACTGCATGTTGGGTAACCACTCCATTCTCCAATTTACTTTCCCCACACCTTTTAATTTCCCACACTGAAAGTGCTCAGACATATAAAAGAAAAAACAAAACAAAACAAAACAAAAACAACAAAGAAGGTTTTGTGCAAAGGAGAAGGAGACAGGTAAGCTGTTTTTGTGAAAAATACAGCATACAAGCTCTTTTGAGAGCCTGGTTATCATAAAGGACTTTATCTTTGCAACCGGGAGGCAAACACCACCTTCCATAGCTTTCCAGCTACTGGTCAAATTCTCTATTTCTCCTCTACCCACTCTTTTTGAGACTCTACCAAGTTTGATGGCTACGATCCAGGATCATGAAAGTCTCCACTGTATCTATAACCCTTTACTATATTTTTGCAGCAGCACTGTACACTAACCATTCACCAAGTACCAAAGTACGTCTCCTTAAAGCTCCATATAGGATGTCCTCAATCAGGAGAGACGTACTTTTGGACAGGAGTAAGAAACGTAACACAACTACACACTGGCCCATGCAATGCTTAAGTACAACACAAATTTAAAAAAAAAAAAAAAAAACAAAACCAAAAACAAAAACAAAACTTCAGGTCTTTAGGCAGCTCTCAACATAAATTACTTGACATGTCCGCTGTTGATTCTGCTGGAAGGAAAAACACAGCATCTGTAGTGCAAGGACCTGAATTGTAGGTCCTGAACTGAAGTTGACCTATAGATGAACCTCACAACTCCACACTATATAGTATTAACCACATATGCAATGTATTGATAATCTATTTCATATATATATATATATGTATCTATGTGTGTGTATATATATGCATATACACTCCAGTGCCAATCTGTAAAAGCTTTGCTGTAACACTAAATGTGTGATGGGAACCAGCAGGGTGATCTTTCTTTATCTAAAGGCCAGGAGCAAGGCTGGGAAACTGGCTGCCTCTTGCTTTGTTAGAAGCGTGTTGTAAGACTGTGAGACCAGCGGCCTGACTTTGGTGAGAAGTATGTGAATAAGGACCAAAACAGGTAGGGAGACTCCCCTGTGTTCTTCCTTTACCCCTGGCCAGGTTGTGGGAGGAATTCAACAGAGTGGACACCACCAGGTGTTCCCACATTTCAAGTTATGTAGGGTTTTTTATTTAATAGTATAAAAGCTGGACCCCCTTGCAGCGATGGTTGGAGACCTCCCCTACAAGAGGATGCATCGTGCAGGACCTCCCAACCACTGGGAGGGTTCTCCAGAATCCTCGCTGCAACAGGGGCTCCCCAGCGACTGCAGATCTGGATGATGATATTAGGGTGACTGGTGATGGATCTTTCTTAACAACAATCACTAATTCTATACAGAAATGATTAGGTTCATTACTCTGCTTGTTCTCCTTGCTGCTTAAAACTAGAGTATAATAAGCTTGCATTGCCTTATTCTTGTAATACTTTGAAACAGTAAAATAAGCCGACCCTTCTGTTGGTGCCTGTGTCCCTTTCTACAGGACCCCCTGATCCCCTCACCCCCTGGGATCAATTAGCAAAACAGCATCTTTTTTTGTCCTCCTGGACAGTAAGTTTTTCCAGTGCCATCCTCTCCTGTAGCAAGAGCCTGAAGAAAGCAGCACTGCAGTGACATTAGTTTGATGCTTATGGGCTCCAGCGAAGTCTAAAGAGTCTTGCATGAAGCAGAAGTGATTAATCTGGATAGACTCACTGCACGCAAAGGCAGCCCTTCACAGGCAAGGCAAACAGCAGCTGAAAAATCTAGTGACGATACTGTGTTTTCTGCTCCAGTTCCTTCTCCACACACATTTTACGTGGGAGTCAGCCGTCAATAAGAGCCTAATTCTGAAAAGCACCATCTTCTTACTTCACATCCTACCTACAGGACAGTTGTTCTGCTCACAGCTGAAGAAGCAATTGTGCAAGACTTTCTTGGTTAGGCAGTTTATCTCAAGCAGAAGAAATCGGATGCGAGCAAGCCCAGAGACTGCAGTCACTGACCAAGCTGCTCAACAAGAGATGCTATAAATCACCTTTGTCTTTGCCAGTTCACTCTACAGTAATCCCACAGTTTGCTGATTTTTATTAAAGTATTCTGAAAAAGAGGTGAGAGAAAAATGAAAACCTAAATTCTGTAAATGATACTGGCACATACGGTTTGTGTATTTTCCCAGTGCCATCTCAGGAACTTCACACTTTTACTTTCATTCTTCCTAATAACATAAAACCTCTAACTATCAGGTTACTGTTGCAGTGATAAAATCTACTCATGTTGATCACTATGGAGATATTTGTTTACTGATCTCAAAACAGGTTATTTCAGATGAACCACTACTAGTCACCTTCACTGGCCACCATCACAGCCTTGTCTTGAACTGTTACTACTAACTCACATAGGAAAAAAAAAGCAAACCTTACTCAAACTGCCCTTCTCTAAAAGTTACAGAGGATTCAAAAAAGCTTGACATAAAAATGTCATTCTTTCTTACTGTTCCAACCTTTTGCATCAGAAGAGTGCTCTAAAATATATGTATATAACTGTTAAATTATGGCACCAGACAACAATAAGCAAATACATGCTTAAGGCAAATGATAATCTTGTTTTGAAGACCTAAACCCCAAAATTATCATATTTCCATCCACCATGTATCGGCACTTACACCAGCACATACCCATTAAGTGGGGTAAGAAACCTGTCAAGTGACGTGGCAAATTTATATTAAGCTTATCTGAAGGAGCTTTTGCTGACAGGAAGCGAATCCCACAAACATCTTTCTGTTAAGAAATTCGGAGAGCTTCCATTTCACTTCTGCAGGTAAATCAGCATTTAGAGCATTTAAGTATTTCTTTGTCTAATTTACACACGTGCAGCAAAATACATCTCTAGATCATTAACACAAAATTACACAAGATCTCTTAGGGACTCCTTAATTTTGTCTATTTTTAGTGCTGCTAGTTACACTCCCACACTAAAACATTGTATCTGTGCCCAAATCTCCATGAAGGTTCAAAAGCCTCTAAAATTTGTCATGAATTGACAAAATTTAAAGCTACAAAAACTGAAAGGTTCATTTTCCTCCCCTCCTGCGTAATTCCACTCATAGCTTTTTATTAAACAATTACTGCATCAAGCCTAACAATTTGTGAGTGGAATGACAGCATCAGTTTTAGAAACACATCCTACCACAGAAGGAATGAGAGGTGGTGTGGGAGCAATTAGGAAAAAAAACCCAAACCCCTCTATCCTTACTCTAACCCAACTAAAAGTCAGAACTCAAATACAGCAAGTGTTTTCTGGGATAAATGCAGAACTAATTTCTTTAGCCTGATTAACAAATATATGTAATATATATTTGTAAAACCATTACAAGGGAGGGAGGTGGGATCAAGCACGCTTTTACATTTCTGTGCCAAAGGCTCAACTTTTCTCCACCTGTTCAATAACTAATACAGGTATATACCATACCTTTCAAACGTTTCAGAAAGTGAGAATTCAAAGATTAATTCTGCTCTTTGCGGCGGGCAGGTATTTGTTTAAAGGTTTTGTTTACCCTCACCAGTGAGATTCCTGCTGCTTGCACGACAGCTATACTGGAACTATAAAATGAGAAGAACAAATTGGACTTTAAACAACAACAACAATACAGTATGGAGTTTAAAGAAAAACAAAACTAATCAAGAATCTGCACAACCCATACCCGAGACCTGAATCAACAGCTTAAGAATACACTGGATATCAGTACCAGTATTACTGGTTTGACTGTATCTTCTTCCAGTGGCCAGAAAGAAACTTTTATTACCACACATACAGCAGTGGTTTTCACAAGCACAATCTTACACAAACTACCTGATGTTTTATGATGGATTATGGGGTTAGAAACTCTGTTCAATATGAAAATGTTTTACAGTAACTGATCAATTTGTCCCTCTTTTTATTTTTTTTTTTTAATACCTGGTACACATACTTAAAAAGCAATTTATCGTAATTCATTCAGTTACCACCAAAGTTGAAATGGGCAGCTGGGTTGGATATGACACAAGACATGCTAAATCTAACATATTTAACAATCCAAGTAGTTATTAGCTTAGTATAGTTAACTCTTCAAGGAAGAGATACTAAGATTAGTTACACAAATTTAAGATTTTCTCCCTATTTGATTCTGAGACGTAAATAAAACTTGTCTAACAGCCAAAGTGATGTTTCCAATAGAAAAATTCAGCGACCTTATAAGCTTGAGAAAGATGCTTATATGTTAATTAAAATGCCTGAACTTTTAAAAATATCAGTATATTTTGCTATGTTTCAAATGCTATAAAATTATTTTAGCATCTGTACTCTTCCCACAACTGAGCATTACACACATTTTTACAACAGTGCTACTTATACCTCCTTTAAATGTTTCTCACAACTAGAAATCTAACTATAGCATAGAAAAAAAAAGCACATTGTAAATTAGGTCAAATCTTTTCTGTATGTACACCTAATTTTACATTACACTAGACATTATGATTTATATCACCTGTCCCCTGGGTTTACTACATAATTACGGTGCAATAAGCTTTTTACCCTAGAGAACATACTTTGAAGAAATACTATCATCTTTAACCATCCACTTTGACAACAGTTCATCACCCGCCAAACAGGATTTCTTACTTTTAGTATCCTCCATCAGTTAAAAACATCCTAGGATCTACCTATTCACCTGATAAAACCCCTGGAAGCACCAGAGCGATCCAAGTTTTGGTACTAATTTTGCTATAAATACTTTTCTAACTGAATTTACCACAAAGCACTAAGCGGGAGATGCTCTGCTAGTAAATGATCAGCACAGGTCTGGAAGAGAAGGAGATGATGGTTGCTCCAACCAGGTGAAAGTGCTGAGCGGGGCGTCCAGCATCGCCAGAGCTGTCCAGGGGCTTCCGATGCAGCAGGAATGCAAAAAGAGAAAAAAGCCCAGGGAGAGAGCAGGACGACGCCTGCCTGAGCTCTGGGCAAGCTAAGAGGCAATGACAATTTTTAAGTCACCCCAACTGGAGCGAATTCAACGTTTTTTTCTCTAGGAACTGACAAAATGGGGGTTACACAACCCGCGTTAGGAAACTGGGCCCAGCCACCCAGGAGCTTCTTTCCACCGCCCTGCAGTCAAAAAGTGCTCAGTGCAGGGAATGTTAACCATCTACTTACTTCTACAAATGCCGCAAACGATTACAGCCACAGCCCGGCGTTACCCCTCGGTACACGCAAGGCAAGACATTCGATTACAGCCTCGCAAAGTCACTACAATCAGCAAAATAACAACAACAACAACAAAAGATAAACAGTGCATGAAAGCGTACAAGGCAAAACCCGATGTCAATGTAGACAAGGCACAAATTCTCTCTGAAACCAAAGCACTTCCCACTCCTGCTGAATATGATCTTTCAGAAGTACGAAAACAAACCGGCAAGAGCCAGCGAGACGGAGCAAACCTGTTATATTGCAAAAAACACCATCGAGCACCACAAGAAATCACCCGGTTCAACAAAGCAGAAAGGGAAAATGACGCCGGTTTGCCGTAACTTCACCAGTAATGAATGCCGCTGACAACACAAAGCCAGAAATCAAGGTGGGGACCCTCTCGGCCTGGTTTTGACCGGGTGTCAGGCGACAGCGGGGACGGCCCCGGGGGTCCCTGCAGGCCGCACCGGGGGCGCCGGGGACACAGCGGGCCCGGAGGCGCCGGGAGCGGACACCGGGCCCGGGAACTCTCCGCAGAGACGGTGCTGAGAGTCACCAGCACAAGCCCGGCCCCTCTATCGCGACACGGGGGGGGACGAGCAACGCTGCGCGCCGGGACAAGGGCGACGGACGACCGGGAGGGAACGGGGCACAGCCGATGGGGTCCCACCCGCCACCGGCCGTTGCCGCCGCCCTCCCACCCCTCCCCGGCGACGGGGCGGACCCGGAGGCACCGCCGAGGCCCCGCTTACCCCGTCGGCTCCGCCGCAAACGCTGCGCGGCCGGTACCGCGGCCCCGGGAGCCCGGCCCGACAGGTCACCGGCAGCCGCCCGGGGAGCAGGGGAGGGGGAAGGAAGGGAGGAGGCGGGAGGGGGCCTCCCGCTCCGCTCCGCTCCGCTCCCCTCAGGCTCCGCCGCGCGCCGCGGGGGCGCTGCCCAACGGCCCCGACCGGCGCAGGCGCGCGCACCCGCCGCCGCCCGCCTCCGGCCCTTCCACGTCGCCTTCGCGTCCCCCCCCCGCGCATGCGCGGGCACCGGCGGCAGGAAAGGGAGGGGGCGTGGGGAGGAAATGGCGGCGGCGCGGGGCACGCCGGGAAGTGTAGTCCGGTACCGCGGGCAGGCCGAGCCCGGCGGCGTTCGCGGGATGGCGAGGCCGGTCGTTATCAGAGAGTCGTAGAACAGAATCACAGAATAGTTTCAGCTGGAAGAGACCTTGAAGGTCATCCCGTCCAGCCTTTGTCCCAGCCCCATCAACCTACTCAACTGTGTCCCCCGATGTAACACCCACCCGTCTCTCACACACCTCCAGGGACCGTGACTCAACCCCCTCCCTGGGCAGCCTGTTCCAATGGCTGGCAACCCTCTCAGTAAAGAAATTCTTCCTCATATCCAGCCTGAACCTCCCCTGGCGCAATTTAAATCCAGTTCCCCTCGTCCCATCACTCTCCACTACAGAGAACTGACCAACCTCTGCCTCGCTACAACCTCCCCTCAGGTCTCCCCTCAATCTCCTCTTCTCTGGGCTGAACAGCCCCAGATCCCTCAGCCTTTCCTCACAAGACTTGTGTTCTAAGCCCTTTCCCAGCTTGGCCGCCCAGCTCTGTGCCCTCTGCAGCCCCTCAGTGTCCCTCTTGTAGCGAGTGACCCAAAACTGGACACAGCACTCGAGGTGAGGCCTCACCAAAGCTGAGTACAGGGGCATGATCACCTCCCTGCTCCTGCTCACTACACTACTTCTGACACAAATCATAGAGTCATTGAGGTTGGAAAAGTCCTCTTAAGATCATCAGATCCAACTCTCAACTCAACACCACCATGACCCCTAAACCGTGTCCCCAAGTGCCACGTCTACACGCTGTTCAAACGCCTCCAGGGATGGGGACTCCACCACTGCCCTGGGCAGCCTGTGCCAATGCCTCTCCACTCCTTCAGTAAAGTTTTTCCTCGTAGCCAACCTAAACCCTCCCCTGGCACAACTGAGCCCATTTCCTCTTGTCTTATCGCTTGTTACTTGGGAGAAGAGGCTGACCGCACCTTGCTACAACCTCCTTTCAGGTAGTTGTAGAGCAAAAAGGTCTCCTCTCAGCCTCCTCTTCTCCAGGCTGAACAGCCCCAGGTCCCTCAGCTGTTCCTCATCACACTTGTTCTCCAGACCCTTTCCCAGCTTTGTTGACCGTCTCTGGACCCGCTCCAGCACCTCGATGTCCTTCTTGTCACGATGGGCCCAGAGCTGAGCACAGGGCTCAAGCTGTGGCCTCACCAGCACCGAGCACGGGGGCACAGTCCCTTCCCAGCTCCTGCTGGACACACCACTGCTGATCCAGGCCAGCGTGCCCTTGGCCTTCCTGGCCACCTGGGCACACTGCTGGCTCATGTTCACCAACACCCCAAGAGCCTTTTTTTGCCAGACAGATTTCCAGCTGCTCCTCCTCAAGCCTGTAGTGCTGCTGTGAAAACACCGGTGCCCTCTTCCCTAAGGTTTTTACCATGTTTCATTATTCTTACAGGGAATCGCCTCACTCTCCAGCTTAGTGTGGTATTTTGCTGGAGATTTAGAATGGAAAATAACGGTCTAAATTCACCTAAGTGAAATTGGGAGGAAATCCACTGAGTTCATTTGCACCGGCTCCAGATTTCTCACTTTGATTAAACAGCATATTCAGTAGGAAGGTGCCTTGAGGGAAGACAGGTATCAGGTAATATGAGTTGCTGTTGAATGAAGAAATCCAAAATACCAACCGAAAATCCAACCCAGGCTCACATCACCTCTGTCCCAGTATCAGCTGAAAGTCGTATGAACTCTTGGTGACAACCTGTACCAGCCCTGAGTCCCCAAAACAGGTCCCAGCTCCTCGAGCACAAGACGATGGTCTCTGGTGAGGAGGCAGCAGGGGGACCTGGTGTCTGCAGAAGTGGATGAGGAAGAGAAGGGTTCCTGGGTCACCCCAGGTGAGCCCCTCCTATGGGAAGAGGGGTCCCTCGGTTGGCTGGTGGGACTCGAGGTAATGTGAGGAAGCAGGATGAAGAGCAAGAAGGAGGGAGGACTCACCAGGCACAGTCCTGCCCCCGTGCTGCTTCAAATTGTTGTTTCTACCTCTGGCGGACTCCTGTCTCCATATCTGAGGTAGGTTTTGTGCCATCAGCAGCTGGTTCTACAAGTACCCGATGGTTTCTTCAAAAGGGAAACCCTTCCCAATTTTATTAATCCACAGTATAACCCCATTATTGCAGTGCATGAGATTAAATACGCAGCCTGGGTCTTACATTTAAGAGCAAAAATCTTGGCAGGAGGTTTGGCCTCATATTCATACAGTGTTTGATCAGACCACCACGGCAATAAAAACAGTGCACGGTCAACAGCTGGAGTGGCTGTAAAAGGTAGGACTGTGTGCACAAAAAGGGAGTTGAAACTCAATCCTCATGCAAAATACAAGTATTGCTACATATAAACATATCCATTCACAATATTTCAAATAATTTATGTTTCAAATACAACAATGAAAGAAAGATACAGCTCTATGATCTAAAAACATTTCCAAAGTGAGAGAATCACTGTGGCAAACGTGGTCTTCTCGTCCATTTCAATTAAAACTACTGGAGTCAGGTTCACTGAAAAGCAAAAATAATGGCAGCCTGTGAAACTCAAAATATGATTTGGTTCAGTGAGCATGTTCGAACAATCAGAAACCTGCACAACAAAAATAATCCCTTCTTTCATGCCTTGGCGTTTAATGAAACAGAATTAGTTTTAATTGAAGGCAGGTTTATTTAATTTAGGTGTAAACTAAATTTCATTTCCTTTACCTAAAGCTTCTGAAGGATCATTCTTTTGGCAATAGTGTTCTGCATTGTACAGAAATCAAGAAGGAATGACTCCAAGGACTGAACCTTAGCAGCATGCCCAAAATCTCAGAAGGCCGGGGCACTATTACTACATTGGGGTAGTAGGAGCCTATTGTGTTACTCATTAGATCAGCCCTGTACATAGAATTAAACTACATTCTGTGAACATGTCTGAATAAGGACATTGCTTATTTAGACATTCTTAGAGGCTCATCCCACTTAACCTGCCAGGATTTCCTTTGCCTGCACAACCAGGCCCATCAAAACAATGGGCAAAACAAAACCTTTTCAGCTTTTATTTAAGGTTTTTTTGCATATACACCCATTTTTTTAAAGGTGTATCTCAATTAAGTTTATTTTAAGTCCTTGCCACCCAGCTACCTGTGCAAATAAACACACGAAAAGTACCATGTCACATTTGGACCTTCCCGTAAAAAATACTTGAAATTAGTCCATCTGAATGCTATTTTTTTCAAACATTTTCAAATATTAATTTCTTGATTCTTTCTTGATAGTATTTAAACAAAACTAGATATCTTTATTGATGAAGATCTTAGGTCTGGATCTGCAGAAGTACTTTGGTCCCTAAAGATGCATACTCTGCAATTTTCTAAAAGTCTTCAGTGTAAACAAAGCTTCTGCTTGGTCTAGTAAATTCTGGTAGATGTCCACCTGTCATAATGAGGCACCAGATCCCTCTTGTACATCTTGCTTTGAGTGAGTAACAAACATACAGAAATTGTCTTGGTTAAATTGAATTTACTTGATATATATTGTTCTCTCATGTGAGGATTTCCTTAATTTCTACTTGTTCTTCTTAAAACAAGGCTTTGTGCACTTCTTTGCATCCCAGCTGATGGTCTCCTGCACCCCTGCTCAGGCTCTTCACCTGGTTTTGGACTTAATTGCTGCTTAACTGTTCACAACACAATAGGATTACTGACCTATTCTTGGAAAGTGAAGTGCCTTGTTCAGGAAAGCTTTGTGATGAATCTTAGTCACATTAGTGCTTAACTGCAGCCAATAAAAGTACTGAGAACACCGCTCCAGAAAGAACAAACGGGGTAATTTTACATGCATTCGCTGCCTATTTTGCTTTTTCCAGTCTTTTCAGTAGGCCTGGTGTTTAAATCCTAGGAGCCTAGTTCAACCTGCAGTCTGCTTTACTACACAGTTTATTTTCCATGTTACTATCCGATGCATGTCCTGGCACAATAACATCCTAAATAACTCAATTAATTATGAGAACACATCTTCATGTTCAACCTCGCACCTGCAACAGGTCTTCATTTCTAGAGGCATTTGAAAGACACCACGCACAGCCTCAGTTCCCAAGTGACTATGTCAGGCAGTTTACATCTTTCCCATCACAAGGTGATCTCTGACCCTGAGAAGTTTTGGCTTTCAGATTTAGAGCATGAACTCGGCAGTAGTGTCAGCAGAGGAATTTACTGTCAGGTGGAGGTTGATGGGTTTAGAAAACCCAATGAACGCACAAGCGAAGATTACATCCACCTTTTAGCAGGTGAAATTTCGATGGACAGGCTATGGCTCATTGCAAGAGCGTGGGTAAAACATCCAAAGACATGAAGGACAAAAATGATCAGAAACCAGTGCTGCCTCTTCCCCTCGCTTGCACTTCCCAGTCCCTGAATTCTTTTTACTGCACGATCCACACAACAAGATCTGTGAGAAGTTATAAGAGTGCGCAGTTAGTATTGTTATCTTTTATTGGATGAATTATACCATGCATGCATGCTCAGAATAATAAAACCAGGTTTTTAATGTCACAAAGTGTAGTTACTCCACCAGCCCAGGAGAAAGCTGCATCTGCAATACATGGATCAGAGAGGGGGTTGTTTCAAGGGTGATGCAAAAGCTGATTAAACAGCAATACCACATTCACTTCCTAACAGAGTAGCTCATTAAGGGAGAGCAAACAGCATCAGGCAATGTCTTCTACGGAATATTCTGTGATTCAACCCATTCCTTATATGTAGGACTTTTGGGAAGATGATAAACCCTAACCAGCAATCCAAGATTGCTGAAGTGGTTTTGTTTTGAATCTTTTAAAAAGCGCTCTGGTTTGGCAGAGGGGATGAAGCAGGAATTGCCACTTCTACTCCTCAATAAACAGAGGGGCACCTAAAATGCTTCACAACTGCACCATCATGTTGGGATGTGAGCTGGTAACAGAACGCATCGTCCCAGGAGGAAGCAAAGCATGACGAGCTCGCTTTCTTTATCACGAAGTCGGGAGTTCTATGACTTTCTTCTGGCTGGGGCCTGTCTACAGGTTTCCAAAGATTGTGTAGCTTTAGATATTTAGACCTCAGAAGCCTAAGAACAACTGTATGAAGCAACTTATTTTTAAATAAAACCCTGGTTTATTACAATTCAAATCCCACAAGCACGTTGAAGAGATTTTAGTTGGATTTTTCTCTTCTTTTTTTTAAAGACAGAACTACACCATTTTAAATCACTGCAACAGAAGATAAAGCAACAGTTCTCTTGCATCATGCCACTGCTGCTCCTGTTCAGGAAAGGCACAGTGTTTCAAGGAAAACAATTAACGAACATTACCAGATCAAGATTTTCTGCTTTTAGTAAGCTAAGCAAATTTTGCATATAGCGCTTCAACTTATCCCCAATTTGACACGGAAAATCATAATTTCACCATGTCACTAATGTTGCCACAATGCAATTCATAGTTCTTTAGCAAGGTCAAGAACAGCTATAGTTTTTAAGGTGAAAGCCTAAAGTACTCACTAGCAGTTAGTGAAACTAAAATGAAAAGATTTATGAATAAGTTATCTAACCTAAACTGTAATCGCACCAAACAGATTATAGATGAAAAGTAATTCCAGTGAGGAAAGTAAAAGAATTTCACTTTTCAAACATTTTAAATTAAGAAATGTGCTAGCTGCCATTTTACTAGCAAAAGAGACCCTCTCCTGTGAGTGATAAGGGGTTTTTATCAGCTAAAACGTGCAAAGAAAAAGAGGTTTCCAAGTGAGAGAAATATCAGCAGTTCATATTGGACACAAGGGAATAAAATCCTTAAGAATGGTTTCCTTTAATCCATTTTCTTGTCAGAAACTTCTGTGGATCTCTTTACAGCAATTCCATTCGCAACACCGTTGCTTTCAAACTGCAAATAAAAGACACCATCATTAATGGGATGTCAGAAAAGGAATTCACACCCAGAACAGTAACAGCTGGCGACGAAAATAGCTTTCAGAAGCAAGGCCAGAGAAGATCTATGAAGAAATCTCCAGCAAGAACCAAAGTGGCAGCGTCTCTTTAGATTTACACATAAATATTGCTTCGGGGAGGGGGAAGAGGAACGAAGGCAGAGACAACATATACAAATCGCTGCATTTTGTTAGAAGAGATAAACAATAAACGCACAATTTACACACGTGAAACATTTTCCTCCATTATAAGTGGCAGAGCTAGCTCAAGAGTTGTGGATTTTTTTACTTCTGCTTCATGGTGTGATGTACCCATTATTTGACTTCTCCCTTCTCTGAAAAAACAGCCAGCTCTTGAAAAAAGTTTAAAAATTAACTCAGTTGTTTCGGAAAACAGCTTGGTATCCTTCCCAGACACATCAGAAGATGTCTTGAAAAAACTACTTCTAGCTGGCTCAGTACAAGTAACTTTTTCACATGAAAACGCCTGTAGAAACACCCAAACTGTTTACTCTTGTGTGGTGCCCACCCTGAACTACTGCTGGGTGCTTTATCTGGAGTTTCCCTGGTTAGCTAAATTCATTAATCTTACTTTATAGATTTCAGGTTCATCCTCCTGATCTCGTTTCACAGCTGAAGGTACCCGTGGTTTTCCAGCGCTGCCTCCTTGACCTTGTTTTGTGCCTGTTGTTTCTTGCACAGCTTGCTTGGGCCAGACACGTTTGATGAACGGGGCAATAACCGGATAGATATACGGTTCAAGGAACTTCTTGTAGACCCAGAGGAGAACTGGAATGACGATGCAAGGAATGCACACCATGGCTTCCTCGAGCTCTGTGACAAAGCTGGCAACGGAAAAAAAAACAAAACCACACCACAACTTAGAACAACAGTGTTTGCCCGTCATGAGCCAAAAGAACAGTCTTAAATAGTGAATAAAGGTTGTAGTTGGTATTCAAACACAGAAGAGTCTTTAAATACAGATTAACTGTTACTGTTTCAAAAATCCTACGTGTTCCAATGTTATAAAGTCCTCAACAACGGAAACATTCTTGACGTTTTAATGGAAAAGCAGTAGAGTCTTCTATTAACTCCTCAGTCCTGCAGCCGGAACTTGGAAAAACAAATTCAGAAAACAAATTGTTCAAACCACACAAAAACAGGTTAAGCAGTGAGCTGCAGACATTAGCCCGGTTCCTACTATATTACAGTAGAGGGTCTGAAAGGTTTGTTCTTCTCATTCCCCTTTTACTTAAGGATGAAACTAAATGGCTTGTTACCACTGAAAGGCAGGTCAGTGAGAAAGGGAGAACACACGTTACTTTCCTTCCCTCTGCACTGGAGGAATTACTTAATCCCCAAGCAATTGGCCAAACTTATTAGAAAATTAATCTTTTCCTCTCTCTCCAAACAGGGAAGAGGTCTTCAAAAACAGCGGCCTGAAGCTTGCAGTGACAACAGCAGAGGGAGAGGAAGGAGAAAATCAGGACGAGTTACAGGTGTCCCTTGCAGTGCCGAGGAGCAACATACAAGACACGCTCTGCTGTGTGGTGCAGCTTTGCCCTTCACATCCCTCCCTTCCAGGCTGCTGACATCTGAATTCTTCCCTTAAGAAGCCAAACAAAACCTCTCCAGGATGGAGAATGAAGAGGCAGACGCTTACACTACATTTGAATAGTTTCTTTTTTTTTAAGCTATCCTAAAGGTTTTTCGCTCTGGCCTAAAGCTGACAACTTTTCAGTGGAGTTTCAGCTACTTCAGATGTACCTTTATGGGATCTGCTCTCCCAAGTCAGAAAAGGACCTTAAATTGAGACAACATAAAGATGGTAACCCATGAAAGCTGTTGAAAAAGACAATTCAGGTACTCTCTCTGCCAGAACTTTCTAGATACTACATTTTCAGCAAGATGTTGTGGCTTCATCCCTTAGGTAAAGAACGAGCCCGGAGTGAACGCTCCAGGTATTTCTGAGGCAACAAAAAGCCCCTATGGCCACTTCATGTGAAGCTTCTAGACCAAAAAAATAAGTCATACCTCTGCCAAAAGCAAAAGAAAGTCAGCAGAAGCATCACACCACTCATTAATAATATTTAAAGGTGTTAGGAGTTTCTTCTGCCATTTGGTGATGCTCTGTCAGCTGCTTAGGAGGCCACTAATTTTTAGCCGGGGGGGAAAGAAAGAGGAAAAGGGCAAATGTTCCAACTTCAACGGCAAGCTTATTTTTGTGCGATACAAGCCTCTGTTTGTCTCTGTAAGCCACCATACATTAGGGTCAACAGAGAAAACGCATGACACGGCAAATTTAAGTACATTTAGTCTTTGTTTCCTATGTTACTCAATCACAGTAAAAAAGGCTGCGCAGACAAAAGGGCTTTTTCTGGTTTTTTCCCCCCATAAAGGCCGGCCTAGCCTAGAAGGGACGATTTCTGCCAAACGTCCCAGTTCTGGTTCCCTGCAGGAGGACGCTGCGGCTAGAACATTCCCCAGCAGCCAGGCCGTCCTCCCAGCCTTACGGTAACACAACGAGCAGCGCCGCCACCCACGGTAAAGGTCGGAAAGAAAAAATATTTTTTTTTTTTTCTGTCCAGATCGCTGAAATTCCGCTCCAACAGCACGAAATCCCTCTCGGGATTCACCCCGCCCGCTCCTGGTTACCGGAGACGCTCCGGCCGCAGCGAACAGCCCCTGTGCTGGGTTAAGGAGGCACGGCGGGACCCCCGGGGGGGAGAAGGACGGCCGGTCCCGGCCCCGGCCCGCACTCACCTCCCTCGGCACCCGTCCCGCGCCGCCACCGGCCCCCGCCGCCTCCTCCGCCGCACCGGAAATGGCCTCCGAGCTTCCGGCTGGCGCTCAGGACGTGCCCCCAGCCAATGGGAGAAGGTGGCATCAGCGTCACGCGGCGCCCGAAGCCCCGCCCCCGCGGCGGGGACCGGCCACCTCCCCCCGCCAGGACACCGGGATAAGGGACAATGAAACCCCCGAGCCCCAAAACACCGCGTTTTTCTCTAAATACCGCCCGCACGCCATCAGCAACGCCGATGAGGGGACGCGGATTGACGGCCCTCGGCTCCGCGGTGCCACTAAGAGCCGAGCAGGTTTACAGCGAAGGCCTCAAGAGAGCAGAGAAGCGCAGGCAAGGAATCTTTTCAAATTTTATTTATGTACATGTGCTGTAGGAGATTTACTCCCGAGCCATCAGCTTTTGCTTCTTCAGCTTCTTCTGGGAGATCTGAAAAAACAAACACAAAAATGAGAAAAATGTCCATCATCTGCCCCTTCCCAAAACACCTCTGCAAATAGATTTAAGTCATCCTTCGAAAGAAGGACAGGGAATTGTTGGGTATTTCTTTACAGGTGCACAAGTACCTGCTCAGAAAGAGTCCCTACAAATACGACCTGGCCTACAGGCTGTCACTTCGATTTCGCCTGTGCATGTAAAGTCATGATGTGTTAGAGTAACACTGCGCAACACCACGACTCCCTTGGGGAAGAACAAACCATTCGCGCGACGACAAACCACCCGACAAGCGCCTTCCCAAATTCTCAACACAGAAAAGTATCACGGTTGCTCAGAAATAATCGCATGGGTTTTTTTCACGGGTGTTCCAAAGGTGTCCTAAGACAAGTCATCACAGCAACCCCTCTGGTGAACGCAGAGCATGAACACTCGGGTCTTCTCACAGGGAATAAAAGTACCTTTTTCTTTTGAGCAACCTCCTCCTCCGGCTTGGGAACGATCTGTTCTTTCTCGGTGAGGATCATCTCGATGTGGCAGGGGGAGCTCATGTAGGGGTTGATCCTCCCGTGAGCCCTGTAGGTGCGCCGGCGCATTTTGGGAGCCTTGTTGACCTGGATGTGCTCGATGACCAGAGAATCCACGTCAAGACCCTGGGAAAGGGAGGCCAAGAGAAAACTTGTGATTAATTATAAACATGAATAACCACACAGATCACTGCTGACACGTAGAACAGCTGAACGCGGCGGTGTCACCAACCCAAGTCAAAAAAACACCGACCACAATCTAAAAGCAGTGCTGATGGCTCAGAAATATTGTTGAGTTTTTTTCATGAGTGTTCCAAAGGTGTCCTAAGATAGTCATCACTGCCATCAAAGTTACCAAACTGAAGCACCAAGGATACTGCGATGATACAAACTGACCACGACTCCACAGATTTCGCTTTGTTTTGTAGATCTAAACCACACTAATTCTAACTAGTCAACAACCACCTACTTACAAAAAATTAGAGAATGCAGGCAGCCTAATTCACACGGACAGTAAGCCAAAGCCTCTACACACAATTCCATTTCACCCACAATGCAGGTCTTCTGCACATTAGAGACGTCAAGTTCAGGAGCGCCCGACATGAACATTTTGCCACTAAACAACCCACCTTGAGCTCAGCGTTGCTCTCCGCGTTTTTAAGCATGTGCAGCAAGAACTCCGCGCTTTTCTTGGGCCACCGTCCCTGCGTCCAGCCCCACTGCTTGGCCTGCAAGAAGAAGAGCAGTTCCCTTTTTGCCCTGGTACAACACAACTTGCCTTTTAAACAGCACCAATTTGCTGTTACATCCCCTTTTATTAAGGCTGCATATCAAAATAACCAAGTTTGACCAACAACCTGATGCTGCAAATAAGACTTCTTTTCATCTCAGGCCTCACCTGGGCACATCTACCAACTCCCCCGTTGTAGCGCCGGAAGGGAACGCACTGCTTCTTCAGGGTGACATCCTTCAGGTACTTGGTGGCCTTGCGGATGTGCATGCCCTTGATGGCCTGGGCCGTCTCTCGAGTGTTCTACCAACACAGATCACAGCAGAGCTCCTCTCAGCACATCTTTCCGAGCTACAACACCAGCAAAAGCACTCCTCTCCCCTCCCTGGATACTATTCTTTTTGCTATAAACACACCTTAAAAGCAGCACTCGCACAAAAAATGAATAAAGAATAATTCCCACACTACTTTTTAATTTATTTTTTTGTTACCTACTTTTCTAACCCTTGGTATGACTAACTGAATTTGTGGCTATACCACATCTTCACTGTTTTTTACCTAATGGCTAGAGCAAAATCGAAATGTATTTATACTTTTCATTGCTCCTCCTCGGCCACTAATCCAAAAGAGGAGCCTGGGTAAAAATTCCTACTAAAACATCCAGCATGGCACCTCAGGTAAAGCAATGAAAAACAAGCTACAGACAATTTTATCGGTATGAGTTATAAACGGAGAAAAAAGGCTCAAAGAAAAATCAAGGATGAGCTATCAGTGCTTAAATAGCACACTAACTGCGAAAGTCAGTCACGCTCCTTGACGGGCAGCACGATCAGACCACCACAATGTTCTTACCAACCAACCAAGGCAGAGAAACACAAATGAAACTAATGCCTGATCTAACTCACTGCAGCTGCTTTCCTGCTTTATCTTACCACCTCTGTTACAAAGGAAGGTCTTAAGGATTCATCATCTTGACTTTCTTCCCGTGGGTAAAAACATTACAAGCAGATAAAGCAAACACAGGCCACAGCCTATGCTACCACTCTTAATTAACCACGTGTCCCCTTTTGAGATAAACAGAACCAATTTGACTCAGTGGATTTACTTTTCAGCTCGGCCTCTTCTAAGAGGACACAACTTTCTTCAGTTAGCAGCGTATTTTTGCAGTGTCTGCTACTCAAAGTGAACGCTTGGTGTTTAGTAACTGCCAGGGATAGGGATGCAGAAAGGTGCTGGCTGATACTCCTTCCTTTAGTGATCAAGGCCACTGCTGGATCCGTTGTGCCACGCTGGGGGTGCCGGGAAGGAAAAGGGTCACAAAAAAGTAAAAGGTGGCACCTCCAGTGATGAACAGACAGGACAGGTGACCAACTAGCATATTTTGTTCCATATACAACATATTCAGTATAAAACTTCAGGATGACAGGGGATAAGGCCTCTTTTGCAGTGGTTGGCATCCGAGGAGGACTCAGTCCAATCTTCTGCCTTTGATACCAATCCCAAGTTCCTGAATCCAGCCCCTGTGCCCAGTTCCCCTCTGCCGCTGAGCCTGGGGCTGCCCTAGAGCCACCAGCTCTGCAGCACCACTGGGGATTGATATCGGGGCGAGTGGGGGAAAAGGTGTGTTTCAATACCAGTTATGTACTTACTTACTATTTTATTTCCTTACAAGTACTGTTGTTTTATCATAGCTGTCTTAACTTTCTTTTTCAATCCTCAAGTCTGACTTACTCCCTTTCAAGTCTGACTTACGCCCTTTTCTGTTCCCATTTGAGGAGGCTAGAGAGCACCTCCTGCATTCAGTGGCTGGTCCAGCCCTAATTCCCAACACTGCGTAATAACACAGGAGAGCAGAAAACGCTTTTTTTTCCAAAACAAATAACCCCCCCAAAAAATATATATAACTAAAAAATCCCACAAAACCCACTGAATTTGCGTTTCCTACTGTGCACATACCTTGAAATGCACCCGCAGGTTGGATCCCCGGGACTTGCATGCTGCGAAGGGGAAAAAAAAAACAACTTTCGGAATTAAAATCTCAACGGCTTCGGCTTAAATCCTACGCGAACGTTTGCGATGAGCGACTCACATTTCGTGGGGTTCTCCGGATCCAGAGAGTAGCGCACCATGTTTGAAGCTCAACTGCAAGAAAGAAATTAGGAAAAAAAAAAAACAAAAACCACCTCCACGTTAAGGCTGAAACCCAGACATGCAGAAAGCGGGCGGCTCACCTCACTGCCGAGAGGTAAGTGAAAGAGCCGCTCAGAAACTACGCTTTCTTTTCACGATTAAATCCAAAGGTGTCCTAAGAGAGTCATCACAGCAGCCATGGCCTCTCCTCAGGGCCTGCTTCCACCTCACACCCGCCGGCCGCCCATCCGCCCCGCCGCTTCCATCCCCCGCCCGCCCGCCACCCCCACAGATACCGAGGGCGTCCGGCGAAGCGGACCGAGCCCTCCTCGTCCCCCTCCTCGCCTCCGCAGGGCGGGATGGGACCGGATTGAGACGGCTCCGGGCGCGCCATGGCGGCCTCACCTCAGGGCGGCGGCAGGGAAAGAGGAAGAGCGGTGCACGCCGGGAGCCGCGAAGGGCCGCCAGCTCTCGCAAGATCTGCGGGGCGGGATTTCAGCTCAAGGGAGCGTCGCCGAAGTGTCTCGCCCAGCGAGGGGCGGAGCGGGAGGGCGGCTGAGGGGAGCGTCGCTAAACGCGGAGCAAGGCCGAGGGCTGCAGCTAGATGGCAGATCAGGATGAGGATGGAAACACGGGCGGGTTTGGGTGGGAACGGGCCTTTAAAGGTCGTTTTTAGCTAAATCGAGTCGCTCAGAGCCGCGTCCAACCTCACCTGGAATGTCTCCAGGGACGGGGCATCCACCCCCTCTCTGGGCAACCTGTGCCAGGGTCTCGCCTCCCTCGTCGTAAGCAATTCCTTCCTTACACCCAGTCCAAATCTCTTTTAGGTTAAACCGTCACCCTTCGTGCTGTCACAACAAGTGTTGCTAAAAAGATTGGCCCCCGTCTTTCTTACAGATTCCCCTTAAGTACTGAAAGGTTGCGAGAGAGGGGAGCACATCCCTTAGCACGTATCCGAGACACGACCAGAGATTCACGTTGATAAATTGCAACTGGTATTTATTGCATCGTTATTACAAAAAATATCAAAGAGTTACTTGTTAAAATAAATATTTTTCCATTTTTAGGCTGCTTTTGCGACTAGAAGAACTATTTGGGAAACGGGACGTAGCAGCGGTTCAGTAAAACTGAAACATTTCCTGAAAGTGGTACCCAGTTCCAGCAAAAGGCTCATTGAGGAAAATCTGACAGAGGAGGGGAAATAAAGAGAAACCTCTTCCCACATAGCCCGAAGTCCAGCATCCACGCACCTCCCTGGCACGAGAGAGTCTGGGTTCGACTCTGTGATTAGAAATAAGCAGAGCAGGAACTTAGTACCCACGTACATGCTTTGACCAGGAGGCTATTTTGGGGTCTCTTGTTTAGTGCTAAAATACCCCAAAGCTTTGAAGCTAGGATTTCACCCAGATGGGATGAGGAAAATATTTGAACTATCACAAATACTACATAGAAGCAGTAGAGCTCCAGCTGTGACTGCAGCTCTCCATTTACTTGCCTTAAAACACATCTTTTACTTTGTTTTCAAGAGGAAGCTTTCTGCAAAGTCTCCAATCTGGAAGCAAGGAAACCAGGCAAATATAATTTCTTCTTTTTACATACAAAATTTCCATGATAAAAGGAGTTAGGAGCCCATACTCACGAGAACACACACTAGCTTTCGGTCGCAGATGCTTATTTTGAGATACTCCAGTTGCATTTTCACCAATTAGCACTTCCACCATCATCCATGGCATTGGAAGCCACTCAGCGCCTCAGTACACACGATCATCTCAGAACAGTGGTAATGTGAAGAAGGATCAGCACTGCCAAAATACACGCATGACAGCCTCTCTAAGTCAAGCGTTACTAGAGAAAAATAAACAGACAAGAAAATGTGCCCCCTCTGGGGTCTCATGACTTCGAGGAAATAGTAAATATGTAAAAAGATATCTCAGCAATGACGTCCAACACTTTCTTAGTGTTTCAGTTCGCCTTCCTATGGAACGGGAACTGTAACATTTCCAAGAGCGCTAAGTTTCCAGATGCAATAAATTAAAACGAGCAAAAGCTGAGGTCCCCAAACGCTTCCACGGCCTTCCCCACCACACTGTGGGAATCTTCTCTCACAGCCCACGTGAGTGCAACTTTACTCCTCCATCGTTTCTGCCCTCCCCTCCACATCTGCCTCCATGTGCTGCCAGTGGAGGAAACCAGCCCTTCTGCAGGAGGCACCTTCGCTGCTTCTTAGCAGCAGAGCACAGATGCAACAAGACATTCAGAAAAAGCTGGAAGAGGGATGTGAAACATAAGTAGTTGACACATGTTGGGAATTATCACATGGTTGTTCCGTTCATCAGTCGAATCCAAAACAAACAGGGCACGTTTTATGTTAGTTATGTTCTCTGTTTCCCCAACATGTGGAACTGTTTATGATCAGCTGCTGAGGGCTTGTGCTGGTGGAAGTGTAGAGGTAGGAGCTTCTGTGAATGACGTGAGGAAATGAGATGCATGTTTTCATCTTTGTTGGGAGGTTGACAACTGCTCTCGAAGGCAGCTTAGCACATATCTGGTGCTGAGATCAGGGCTGAGGCAGCTGAGCATGTGCCCTTGTTGAGGTTTATCCAGATTATTCCCCCAGTGCACCAGCTGCCTTGGATATTTAGCTTCCATGAGCTGACTTGAACAGAGTTTTTGGATCCTAAGTGGAAAATTTAGGCACATAAGCCCAAAATTATGTTCCTGAAAACTCCTGCATAGGAGGCAGCTGCCTCCTAGTCCTACTGGAATCTCAACTCTATAGGACTTTACTTTAAACTCCCCTGGTGCCATCCCTCTTAGTTCCCCTGTCCATACTACCCAGCCCTGGTGATTGTGCTATACATGCCCAGGAAGGCCTCACTCTCTCAGTAGGCATTGAAAGCAAAGATCCAACTGTGTTCAGACACGAACTGTTCCTCTGCTTCGTGCTCCGAAATCTTCTGCTGTAGCATCCTCCCATGAAGGGCTCATCACATCCTACCATTTCATGAGGTAGAAACCTACAGAAAGCGAAAATGCCCATCTCATCCCAGTGGGGTGGTGGCCACAGCACACTCCCAGGACCTGGGAGATGCACTTTCAGTTTTATTTCCCTTGAGAGGTTTCAAAGCTGCATCCTAATCATGAGGCCAGAGGCTATTCTTTGGCAAAGATGTTCCCACCCTTCCCTCAGCAGGTTTTCTGAGGAGCAGCCTGCAACGTGTTGGCTTCTCACTTCTCTTCTGGACATGCTCCTGGAGCTGGAAGGGGGCTGCACCCATTAACCCACCCTGGAAGACCCCAGCAGGCAGCGAGGAGTGTTTGGGTACAGGAATATTGTAGCACATAAGTCTTTTGTGGCTTTAGCTGTGAATAAACAAGCAGCCTTAGGAGTTCTACTGGAATTGCCAAGATAAATGTCATCCTAAGTGACAATCAGTCCATCCCCTTGAGAGCCACCATCCCTCCTGGCCAGAGGGAGAGGTAAGCCAGGGCTATGTTTTCACGGCAGGTCCAGAACCAAAAAAGAGAACTCCTATCCAGCCACAGGACACCTCTGCTCACCTTCCAGCAACTCTGGAGTTCAACCACTTCCACAGCAGATGTGACAGAAGCAAACCTGTCGTCACCCAGCAGGTTTAGAGGCCAAGAAATTACTTTTAGCACTTGCTCTGTCACAGCTCACGGGCCTGACTGTCAGCTCAGGCACACCTCTGCCTCTGCCGCCTTGTTTGGGTGCAGTAATTTCTAACAGAGGAGCAGGTGGAGCAACAGGAGGATCCATGATAAAATTCCCATGACAAGGAGATCCATTGGGGATGGCTGACCAGGCTTGACTCTGGCTCACTAAAATGCACCGTGTGTCTGCTGTGCTGCAGGAGGGGGTTTTCACCTGTTCTTTGCACAGGAACAGAAGCCAGTTCCTCAAACATTTTTGTAGATTTCTTGGCATTTATCTTACAGACCCAGTTTTTGGAGCCCAACGGTTAGGTGAGGATATTAGCTGCCATGCACAAAATTACATACTAATGGGTTGCATGTCCTAATGGTTAAGCAGAAAATCTTGAAGACAAAGACATTTTAAATTGAAACCAGCTTGGATGCTGGAAACACTGAAGCTTTCCAGACTTCAGACAGCTGCCTGCACCTTTTCTCCCTAAAATCTTCTTTCCTGACCAGTCTACAGACTCCTGCACTCCTCCACCCAGACGCATGGCTCTTCCAGAGGCACAGCTCATTCCTGTTGCTTGCCTTTTTTCCTCGGTCAGGGAAACAGGTGAAATTGTGGTAGGTGAATTGTCCAGCTGAGCCACTCTCCACAAAATAATCCAAAAAGTCCTAAAATCTACTGGCCCAGGTAGTAAGTCCCAAGAGCAAGACTTATGGGCTTGGAAAAGGAGGAAATGGATATCCAGAAGATGAACTGACCATCATCGGCGGGACAAGATGCTATAGGAGTTCAGTAATTCTGTCTTGGTCACTTGAAGAGCTCACTTATGTTATATATTCCTCCTTGTGATTTTTAAGAGATGCTTCCGTAGGGGACCAGAAGTTCCTTACTAAGGCGGATATATAAAACGGTTATTTTTTACATGCATATATATACATTTATTTAGGTGTATAGATCTGCATGTATGTGTACATACAGAAATCATCATAAGAATGTCATCTAAAACGTCAACAACTGGAACGCTTTTTTATGAGTCTTGCTAAAACACAAGCCACTGTTTAGAAGAAGAGCTCAGCTACGTAGCCTATTTATTTCTTGTCGTCTATATATTGTACCTGGTCCAAGGGTGAGGAAGCAGCCAAGGGTATTCGGTGTCATGACAGCCAAGTATCTGTCCTTATCGTCACCACTGCTGAAGCGTGACGCAGCAGGCACTGCACCTTCCCCACACTGCTGGGGACCAGCCCGCCAGTAGAGTGGTCAAAACAAAAAGAACCCACAGCAATCGGTGGTGTTGTCTTAATACTCTACATTTTCTCTGGCATATTGTCCTAGAGCTACGGGTTCATCCACCCCCTGCACGCCCCGCTAGGAGGGAATCACCCGTAAAATAAACCTCATATGTGATTAAATAACCTTGTAGCTGAAGCTTCTGTTTATTCAGTGTATTTTCTGCCAGCAAACCATTTACGCAGGTTGTGCAGGGCTACGACTGCTAGTTCATGGCTTTAATTGCCAGAAATGGAGCAGCCAATCACCTTGATGAGTAAGGCAGTAAATAAAGACATCGTGTAAGTGCCTGATAATAAACACTATTTGGGGTAAATTAAATCCTGGGCTTTTGTTTGCTCTAGCCTGTCTGGCTCATAATCAAGAAGTACTGCTTTAAATATGCTCTTGGGTAATGAAACTAAAATCATCCCTACGATCAGGGATATTGCCCACAATTTGCATCCACGATTTAGGCACAAATTCTGTTTAAAGACATGAGAAATACGTGATTTTTTTTTTTTTGCTGTGAGGATGGTTGAACCCTGGAACAGGTGATTCAGAGAGGTTGTGGAGTCTCCATCCTTAGAAATATTAAAAAAACTAACTGGACAATATCCTGGGCAACCAGGTCTGGCTGACCCTGCTTTGAGCTGCAGGAAGGTGCTCTAGGTGATCTCCACTGTCCCCTTCTGACCTCAGCTTTTCTTGATCTGTGAATCCTGTCAATGTTTCTAAAGCTGAGTGTGCTCTGTAGTATGAAACACAGCCTCAAACTCCATCTACTTGTTGCATTGCATCTCCTAACCAAAATGGATCAAAGAAGCCTTGCCTCTGTTATTTTTTGCTCTTTTTTTGCGGCTGCCTTGATCGAGAGCTCTTCTGGATAAACCATAATTGAACCTGTTCTTTTCTTCCAGGGGCTTCTGCACCTCCATCTCCCCACTGACAAGACACCGTACAAGAGGACCTAAGGCTGGAACAGTCCTTGTAGGTAGGACTCGCCTGTCTTCATCACCCCTGCAGTCCTCTCTGTTCTGAACCAAGGCAGGGATCTGCTCAGAGACTGGGAAATGAGGTTAGATGACGCTTGTTAACACAATCTGTGCAAAAGTTGCAGCCAGCAGCCAGGTTTGTGTTCACTGCATGGCAACAAGCTACAGCCCTGAACATCTACTCTCTTCCAAATTTATATCTGTAGCAACCCTACCAGCATCTTCATCTATTGTCCCAGCGCGTGGCTTCTGTGCTGGGGGGTTGGACTGAATGATCTCTGGAGGTCTCTTCCAACCCCGAACATTCTATGACTCTAGGATTCATTCCTTCCTATTCTTATTGTCAGAGATTCCACCAAGTTTCTGCTTGCTCCTGCTCTGGCCATTGCAGCATCTTCCTCTCCGCAAGGCGCAGGCTTCCTCACTTTGATCCCAAATGTCACCTCTGAGGTCATCCCTCCCTCCTGGCTTGCTCCTCCCCTCCCTCTTCCAACCACCCAGCTGCCTCCCACTTTGCTATTGCAAAAACTCTGACACAAGCCCCTTTTTTTTCAAAGCTTTCCCTATCTGTACATGCTTACTAATCCTTTCTGGCTGAGCTGCCCTCCCCCTCTCCAACCTCTCCTTTCCACATGGTTTTTTCCAGTGTGCAGGGCCCGGTCACATGCCGGTGCTTGGGAAGATCATATGATGGGTTGGGACCGCCGGGCAAGGCTGTGGCAGGCATCTGCTGAACGTGGGGCCCTGCTAGGTAGCACACCTCCAGCTCCCACCCCATCCCATAGCCATCGGCCACCCCAGGACTCAGTCAGGTGCTGGACCTGCAGCGTGCGGGGATGCCAACACCAACAGCATGGGCACGGGACAGGAGGCAGAGGCTGTGGTGTTGCACAGCAAATGCAAGGAAGGAGCGTGACGACCACAGGGAGGTGGTTAGCAGGACAAGTCCTGCACCCACACCCTAGTCTGGGCAGGTCTGTTGCCACTGTCCCCCTGTCCTGCCTGTGCAGCAGGTCTCTGCTCACACCTCCTGCCTCGCGCTCCGTTTAGAAGATATCACCCTTGATCTGCAAAATGTATCATAGAATCACAGAACAGAATCACCAGATAGTTTGAGTTGGAAGGGACCTTTAAAGGTCTCTAGTCCAACCCTCCTGCAGTGATCAGGGACTCTTCCACTAGATCAGGTTTCTCAGAGCCCCGTCCAACCTGACCTGGAATGTCTCCAGGGATGGAGCCCCCACCACCTCTCTGGGCAACTTGTGCCAGGGTCTCACCACTCTCACTGCAAAACATTTCTTCCTTCTATCTAGTCTGAATCTTCCCTCTTTTATTTTAAAACCATCATCCCTTGCCCTGTCACTAGGCTCTGCTAAAAGTCCCTCCCCAGCTTTCCTGTAGGCACTGGCCAGTGCTATAAGGTCTCCCCAGGACTTTCTCCTTTCCAGGCTGAGCAGCCCCAACTCTCTCAGCTTGTCCTTGTAGGAAAGGTGCTCCAGAACTCTGACCATCTTTGTGGCCTCTTCTGGACTCCCCACAACAGGCCCATGTCTTTCATGTCTCGAGGAGCCCAGAGCTGGACACAGCACTGCAGATGGGGTCTCGCCAGAGTGAGAAGGGGGAGAATCATCTCCCTTGACCTGCTGGCCAGGCTTCTCTTGATGCAGCCCAGAATATAACTGACCTGCACAGAAAAGCCCTCTGTTTTTCTGTGCCCTGACCTTAGTCTGTCTGGCTGTCTGTCCTTGGACTGGGAGTTCTGGGATGAATATCTGTGATGTCTGTACATCATGGGCAGAAACACAAGTACAAAGAAATGCCTCAAGTTTTTTTTAAAATTAATTACAGAGCCACTGGCTCTTCCTAATAAGATCCACGCACTCAACAAACACAACAAATATGAGAAGTTAGGCAATTAGGAGTAAATGGCCAGAGGGTAAATCAAAGCCCAGTGGGGGACCAGCATCCTCAGGGACATCTCATTCTTTCCCATGTTCGTGTTGCATGCATGTAACCACATGTGATAGATGTCCTTTTCATTGAGACACCAAGGAATGAGACAGGATTCAGGGACAGGTTCTTAAATAAAAATGTGCAAGATGGTGAAAAATGAAATGAATTATATTGTTGGTTTATGTAAAACCAACATCTGAGGACAGCAGGAGACTCCACCTATTTCCAAGGATGGCTCAAGGCCTTCTCCTGTCTCAGGCAGATCCCAGCACTATGCCCTGCTTGGATTTGAGAAGGCAAAAGGTTCAAAGGAGATGGTAAATAAAAAACAGAGTGCTGGAGAACAAATTATACCAACCTTGATGATACATAGCACCAGACGGTGTTTATTGCTGCTTACTTATATGCCCCAAACTGTTCGTCACACCCTTTCTGAAAAAGAGAAGATAGTGCGTACAGACTATCTTTGTGGTTTAAAATACCATTGCCCTTTAATGAGAATCATGGTAAAATGCTGCCAAAGGATCTCTTAAACACCAGCAAAATTTGCATTTGGGATCACAAAGAGAGGAAGAACGTGCACGAGCTGTGTGACAGAACAACTGGTCAGGAAGAAAGAATTACCTGGCATTTGCAACTGTAAAGCTTGGGTGCAAACGAGCAATAATGGAGAGAACTAACATTGTTTTAGCTGCTGATTACCAGAAACGAGCCTAAAGACTGAGCTGTGTCTGACAGAATCATCTAAGCAGGCAGGAGAGCTGCTGCCTGCTCTGCCAGATCCTACGTTCTGCTCCCGAGCTGCAGTCCAGCTGGGCATTGAGTACATCTCACTGATGGTGCTACCACATCCACTCCAAACTTGGGCCAAACATTCCTGCATATTTGAAGAAAAAGCATGTGGATAAGGTTACGTGCTCTAAAGCAAACCTTAAACCAGGCAACCACCCACGAAACTCCTCTCTGGACTCTCTAGCAACTCAGGCTCCACTTACCAAAAAGGCAGGGGAGCCCGCAGCGTCAGCAATTTATTATTTTTAACCTTCTCCCTTTGCTGGAGGTAGGAAAGTTAAAGCAGAAGCACTGCAGGGGGCTCATCGTCCACCAGCTGAAGGGACAAGTGATCACAAACTTCTGAGACCATTCTCCAATCCCCCACTAAAATAGGACCTCAGAAAGGAGCAGAAGCAAACATCCCCCTGACCAACCCCCAGCACCTCTGCACTGCCAACAGGCTTGGCTCCAAGTCCACGTTCAAGCCCAAACATGTCCCGCATTCACACAGATTGGACGGAAAAGCCTGGGTTTTGGGTAAAGGTGTAAGAGAAGAGAAAACATACGTCATTCCTCGGCACAGACCTAAAGACATGCCTGTCTGCGGAGTGGAGGGAGCAGGCCCACCACACATCACTGGGTCTTCTGTCCAGCACAAAGCAGCCGAGTGGTCTGGATACATCTCACGTAACACAGGACGTGCTGGGAATGAGAAGCCTCTAAATTGCACTTGTTCGCTTGGACACAGCGAATAGGGGTCAGGACACACTGAGCTTTCGCTGTCTTTCAGCCTGTGCTCCTGCACAGCTCTGAGGTGATTGGAAATGGGGTAAGATCACCTGAGAGTCTCTGCAAGAACAACACGCCCAGACAGAGCAACTAACGCAAGGCATGGGTGAAAAGAAACAGAAATAATCACAAAAATCACTCAATTTTGCCTTGGCACCTCTGGGAAAATGACACTAGAAGTGGCCAAGAAGAAGTCTGTCCTTGGTGAAGGGTGGTCCAGCGGCAGGACCGGGGACCTGCCACGGGGAGGGGGTGGCTGGTGGGAATCAAAGCTCCCTGTGGACGGCGACGCCCGGAGGCAGGTACGAACTGTAACGTTCCTCCCTGTGTGACAACGTTCACAAGAATTAGCGTTTCGCAGGAATGCGGGGATTTATTCTTCAAGGCCCACCGCATCCGCGAGCGCTGCAGCCCAAACACTGCACCAACAGAGCATGTGCTTGATAAGAACCCAGGAACAGATGCCAGCGGATTTAATGTGGGACAGGAGGCCCATTGCAGGTTTGCAGACTGCTGGCAGGGTCAGCTGTAAATATTCCCTCACAATCAAAGGCATTCATCTAAGGATTACATGCTGGGGGCTTTGTGGTAAAGTAAATTTGCAACTAACAGGACCATTAATAGTCAGACAGTTTAGTTGGCTCGCTGGCTGCCATTTATTCTTCCCCCAGTCATTTTTACTACATCTAAATACCATGGGGATGTGGGACTTGAATGATGTGGCCCAAGAAATCAGCTTAGAAGTAGCAGAAGGAGTTACCTACAACAAAGAGAGCTCAACGGGGATCGAACAGGGATATCAATAGTGGGTAATGCCGCTGAAGCATGTGAGCTGATTTCATAACCTGATGGAGATTAGCCTCTTCTCTAAGCAAAGGGATATGAAGTATCGGTCCTATAAAGCATGTTCATAGAGGGGCTGTATTTGAAAGGCGAGGAGAGGGGAGGAGAGACTTTGTGGGGAAAGGAACGGCTGTGAAACAAAGACACCACGGGCTGTTTTCACCTTTAGTTTGGTGCTCAAAGAACAAAAACATCCATAGCAGAAACTGTGCTACATAAGTACCATCTCCCTGCTCTGCAGCTAGGTATGAAATAATTGGTGGCATGATGGGACGGTGATGAACTAGGAGCCCCTGGGCTGAGCAAGGGGATGTGAGGATTAACCTGGGATGTTATTTCACTGCAGAGCTGCCTCTTCAGGACCACAGACCCTTTGGGGGGGAAGTGGGCTCTGCACATCCATCTGGTGTGTGGGTCCTCCAGGGCCTTCACCCCAACTCTGTGCACCCTGAGGTTGCTGCCATCTGAGCAGCCCTTCTCTCAGTTTGTTCTCCAGCCCTGTCTCCATCCCTCCTCCCTCATCCTCTCAGAAACAAATTAGACAAAGCCAACTAGCACCAATCCCATTAAATTCTACTGCCTGGGCTGTGTTTTATAATTGAAAAGAAGAACTGTTTTATAACGTTAAAAAAAAAAAAAAGAAAAAAGAGAACAATCCCCTTCTCTCCCCTCCTCCTCTTATCCCTCTTTCACTGAAGAATGAAAATAGACAAAAAACAGGCAGGAAGAATGGAGGGTGTGTAAAACAGTCTCAGGTTTCTAAATGTGGAATTAAAAAAATTGCAGAACGGCAATAATCACTCCCCTGACACTGAATATCTGACCCAAAGCAATCTTTGGCTTTTGCAAATGAACAATCCTTTACAGAAGTATCTTTGACTCTTGCTCCTGTGCCATTGCTTTCAGTAACAAGCACCCCACGTAAAATTTTCCCCAAGCCAAGCATCCCAAGCCAAAACTTCCCCCATCAGGAGGACTTACCCAGGCCAAATGCTCCATATACACCTTCCTAGTGGTGTGAACAGAACAGGATGCAATCTTGGCCATTGGACTACGGCGACAATCCCTCCTGCAGCCATTCACCAAGATGGTAAGTACCTTGTCCTGGGCAGCAAAACTTTGTCTCTGTCGCTTTTTCCATGGCAGATCATCCCTGGGAGAACGTGGGATGCAATACTGGCACCATGATGGTTTTTACTTCCCTTGTGATCTCCAGAACTCTCACACCACAATTACTCTACCTCTCTAGCTCTCTAAATTAGCTGTGTGATGCTGAAGGATTTGCCATTTTCCCTTAATGGTCAGCTCTTTGATGGTGCAGGTCATTCATCCTTCTTGCTGCGATTTCTGCAAGGAAGGGGTAAATCAGTATGCTAATTTTAAAGACAGGGGAAGAGAAGTGTTAAAGACAATCCCTTTGCAAAAGTCTCCTGACTTCAGTCTCCTTGAGCGGGATGTTTGACAGCCTGTTTCTATCAGAGATGCTGAGCTCCTGCATAAGACACTAACCATAACCAAAGTCCAAGATGTTCTGCTCATATGGAAACGGCATTAAAAGGGTCTCGTAGCTGGATGTGTGAGCATGGAAACCTCTCAAATTAAATTCTGCTGATGAAAAATCTGTCTAAACATGTCCTGAGATCTCCAGACCTTTGAGTATTTTGGCATATTAACTTACATATCATACTGATTTTAGTTTCTGACTAAGAAAGAAGCTTAACTTCTCTTACGTGCTTTCTGCCTCCACATCTCATTGCTCTGCTCTGACTTACCATGATTAGTAGTGAAGTAAAAATCACCCTTAGCCTCAGCCACACAGCACCCACCTGCAAAGAGCTTGTGATTACAGATGAGCAGGATACTTTTCTATTTCCTATAAGAATGCTCATGAATTCAAAACCAATCCTGTCCTGCTTTTGTGAGATCTCTAGGAAATCATAGCTGGGATGGAAAGAATAAGACAGCCAGAAACACATGGCCAAGAACAGCTACTATGTCCCTGGGCATTGCCCTGCTTACACTGGCTGCTGGGATAAAGCCTCCAGCATCCCCACGAGTGCTGTAAATGTTGAGGTCTCAGCTCTTTTAAGGTTGATTATTATCCATTTCACCCTAGTTTATTATTTATCACTTATTACAATATCCAGAAATTCCATCTGGGAGCCATGAAACCTTTCCCAGTGAAAAACTAATCAAAACTAGGAATCTCTCCTTAAAATTATTGGTCTTAATGAACTGTTATTTTCCAGGCAGCTCTGGGTGGGAGCTTTCTTCCCCCGCCCCAGGCCATTAGGGTTACAGAGAGGTCAGTGCAGAGCTGCAATCTCTGCATTGACACGATGCCCATCGCAACACTTCCTCAACATCTCTCCCTATGATCGTCACCTTTTGGCTGAGGCAGACAGCAATTATTTTGATGCACTTCTTCCTTGCTGTTGCTAAGCTATTCTCACTGCTACTGTCATTCTTGGAAGCCAGAGGCGGAGAGCAGGACCCCCCTCCCTGAGCCTGGCATTGCACGGACAAAAGGAGGACTCATCCCAACCTGTCACAGCTTTACAATGGCAAGAGACAACAGCTGAATGCCAAAGCACGGGAGGAAGAATGAGAAGCCATCACAGCGACCTACGGTCTGCCAGCATTTTGTTGGCACAAGGGATTTCTTAAAATGATGAAGCGTTTGGTGATGAGGCTTAACTGATTCATTTCCTGCAGGACTGTCTGCTTGTGGGACAGCAGCTGAGACACCTCTGTCCTTTCTTTCTTAGGCCACTGCTCCTCAAGAGGGACCACACAGTTGCATCCCCAGGACAGTCTGCTCAGACCCATGCTCCCTGGGGATAAGCAGTTAGTGTCATCTCCAGCCTCCTGAAACAGGAGGTGCTCAAGTAGCTCCCAGAACGTGTGTTCACTCTGCAGAGTCAGAAATTAAGAGGTTCTGGGAATGATCCCCGAGAGGAGATGAGCGGCAGTCCCAGCCAAAACCTGCTGCATGTTTGAGAGCTGTAAGACAACCTGTTAGAATGAGGAGACAGAACAGAACACAATATAATTGAAATGAATAGAATAGAATAGAATAGAATAGAATAGAATAGAATAGAATAGAATAGAATAGAATAGAATAGAATAGAACAGAATGAAAAAGAAACAGAAATAGAATAGAAATAGAAAAAAATAGAAATAGAATAATTTCAGTTGGAAGGGACCTACAGCAATTGTCCAGTCCAGCTGCCAACCCACGTGGAATCAGGAGGTAGCTGGGTTGAGCAAGGCTCATAGGGTGCAGGCTACAAACTCAGCACTCTGGGAGTATCCAGCTGGAAAGTCAGATAAATTCTCTCCATCGGGATCTACTAAAGAAATTCTCACACTTGATTTCCCATTATTTCCCTTGCTGTTGACCGTGTTTAGGCCTCAATCTTTTCCTCCTCATCTTTGCCTGCTCCTTTTTCCTGCCTTCTCCCCGGCCAGTCTTACATCCCACAGACCCTAGTGCTTCCTCCTCGCTTTCTGCTCCGAGTTCCGAGGAAAGGGGAAGGAGCCCCCGGGGATGGGGAAGGGGAAGAAAGAGAGACCAGGAAAGCCTCGGAGCATCACCTCTGCACAGCGGCAGAATAGAACGAAGTATCTCCTTAGGAATCAGTCACCGCCGAAAACACAGGCGATAAAAAGGAGAAATAAATAGTTTTTCACAACGGAGCGTTCACGGCGCCGCGGGAGCCGGCTGACACCCTTCGGGTCCGGAGGCGGCAACGAGCCGGCGGCTTCCCGCCGGCGGAGCTGAAAACCGCGGCCCCACGCTGCCGCCCGGGCCGGTGGGTGCCGCGGGGGACCCACCCGTGACCACCACCACCCCCCCAAAACCAACCCCCCCCCCCCCAGCCCCGTGTCCCAGCTCCCCCCTCCCCGCCGCGCCGTCCCCACGCGGGTCACCCCCCCTCCCCCCCCTCCGCTCCCCACGCGCGAGCCCCGCCCCCGCGCAGCGCGTGGCCCTTTCCATTCAAGCTGTGCCGCGACGTCACGGAGGCGTGACCAATGGGAGCGGCGCTACGGGCCGGCGCCGCCAGGGCCGGCCCCATCGGGCCACGAGCGCCGCCCTCGCGCGGCCCCTTAAAGCGCCCCCGCCGCCCGCGGAGCCCCGGCCCGCCGGGTGTCCGTCCGTCCATCCGTCCGTCCGTCCGTGCCCCCCGTCCGTCCGTCCCCCCGAGCGAGCGATGAGGCGGCTCGTCCTCCTGCTGTGCACCGGCGTGACCTGTTGCATGGCGGCGGGAGGCGCTCCGCGGGCTCCCGCGGAGGCTGCGCCGCTGGAAGGAGGAGGAGGAGGAGGAGGAGGAGGTGGGTGAGCGAGCGAGCGCGGTCCCACGCGGGACGGGGGGACGCGGCGGGCTCAGAGAGGGGCGCGCGCCTGACCGCTCCCGCCCGCCGCTGGTTTGCAGGTGCCGCCGAGCCGCGGGAGCCAGCGCCGGCACCGACGCCGCGGGTCAGGTTCAATCTCCGCTCCTCGCCGGGCGGCGAAGAGGAGGGCTGCGCCCTCGCCGTCGGCCACCGCGAGTGCCTGGAGGAGTGCGGGTTCAACGTGACAGCGAAGTCCTTCTTCATCATTCACGGCTGGACGGTAAGCGCGGCGGATCCCGCGGGGCGACGCTTCAACCTGCGCGCTGCGAGAGAGCCAGCAGCGCTGCGGCTCTGGAATGGGTGGGATTTGGGACAAACTTTGGCGTTTTCAGCGTTATTGCCTCTTCGGAGCTGCACCCGAGGTCTCTGGGGCGAAGCGATGTGGGTCGTACTTCACCTCTCTGTGAAATCCAGCTCGCTCAAGATCACTTCTTACCTGCAGGATGTGAATGTTACCAAGGGGCTGTAGGATTTTCCCTCAAATCCAACTGACCGCTACGAAGGTGGCACCTGGCTTGACACACGCTTTCTGTAATTTCAGCCGCATGTCCAGAATCTTCATTTCTGCTGCATGGTCTCCTGGATAAAGGGACAGAGGGCAGACAGACTTTATCAAGCTTTCTTCTGCATTTGATGCAGCTGAGTGCGTGGCACCCGGGGGACTTATCAACTCTACCAGGGCTTATGCAAACAGTGGTGCCAGGACTGGAAAATAATTTTGCAGTCCATCAGAATTTCTGAAAACCTTGAGGGGAAAAAGGTGATAAGGTGGCACGTAACGAATGCCTCTCCCTTCTGCCTTAAAAGGCAAGGTGGCTAATTACAGCCAGAGTCTCTCAAAACCTGTTTTTCTTACACCATTAGTGCAGCGCTGAGAAGTAGTGGGGTTTACAGAGGAGCAGCTTGCAGCTGGAGCATCATATGTAAATGGTATACAAATAACTCTGAATGTGTAACGTGGGTCCCATGAGCTGGAAACTAACACCTGAATCTTTTTAGATGAGTGGCATGTTCGAAACTTGGCTGAACAGCTTGGTGTCCGCTCTTCAGGAGCGGGAGAAGGATGCCAACGTGGTCGTGGTGGATTGGCTTCCGCTTGCCCACCAGCTCTACACTGATGCCGTGAACAACACACAGATTGTTGGGAAAAGCATAGCGAGGCTGCTTGACTGGTTACAGGTAACGCTGAGTTAAGAACTGGTGGCTGTTGTAACACTCCACGAGGGACTGTTGCACAAGAGAATGGAGCATTCACCAGCTCCGGCATTCCCGAGAGGGGAAGGCGCTGGTGTAATTCCAACCCCAAGGCTCGGAGGGGCGGTGGCTCATCGCTCAGGTGCTGCTCTCAGCCCTTGTGCAAGCAGGTGCTACCGTGCCTTCCCGGGAGATGCTGCTTTGTTGAAGTGGACTTCAAATGTAGGAGTCCCGGCTGGCACAATGGGAACTCACGGGAGCCGGGCGTTCAAAGTCAGCGTTGGCTTGGCAAAGAGGGTGGAAAAGGAGAAGGGAAAGACCCAAGGTGTTACACTTGGCACCTGAGTCCACGGCCAGTCTGCTGAAGTCTGCTGGCAGCTCCCTGGGGGAAGGCTGCTGCAACAAAAAATACTGTAACTGGGGTTTCACACAGGGTAGTGTGGTTGAGTGCAAACCACAACTCCCATCCAAACCATTCAACTTGTGCTAATGAAATAAAGAGCGAAGCACATTTGTCTGCTCCTTCCCTCCCATCTCTTAGAATTGGGCTTTAAAGTTCCACAGAGTGGAGCAATGCTGGATGCTCTGAAAGACAGGGGCAAATTGTCATACCTTTTTTTTCCCTTGCAGGAAAACCCGCTCTTCCGGCTCGAGAATGTCCACCTGATTGGGTACAGCCTGGGCGCCCACGTTGCGGGATTTGCTGGTAACCACGTCCGTGGGACAATAGGCAGAATTACAGGCAAGTGGTTTTTTTAATCAGTCTCTTACTTTTCCTCAGCAGCAGTGAGCTTCCCCAAAGAAGCTGGTTTCCTGTGTTGCTGTCATGTTGTTTTGGACTTTCTTATTCAGAAATGACAAGCTTCCTACCTGTGGTGGCACTGAGGAGCACGGGTCTCTTCACATGCAAAAGTGTCCTAATTTTGAACCTCAAATGTAGGGGGAGTTCTATGAAAAACCTTTCAGAAAAACCTTAAAAAACCTTGAAAATCCTTAGTATATTTGAAGTTAAATGTGGGCTCAAAACAAGTCTGCCTCAAGCTTCTATTTTACAAATCCTAAGCCTCTGAGTGATACTGGTTTTTTTTAATTATAGCTCATATACAAATGGAAGTGAGAGCTATTGGGTGTTGTTTGTCCCATGGGATGTTTGGTCAAAAAAACCCAATGTAACACCCCAACATCTCATTCTGAAGATATTTTGGAGAGTGCTTCTGAGTGCAAAGGAAAGCTGATTTCAACATGTGAGAACTTAGGGCAGGCTACAAGAGGTTGCATTAAAGCACCTAAATGTGACACGAGCAGTGAGAATTCCTCAGAGCCTAGCAACAAATATACATATTCAGTTAAGCAGGAAAATCACCTAACAGGCAAGTTGGGGAATGGCTCACGGGAGCACAGCTTCATGTCAGGAGTGAGGCTCAGAGCTTAGCAGAAGGTCCCAAACCCATCACAGGATTGCAGATGCTGGGCTTACCTGGCTGCTGCTTAAACTTCTATTACTCCTGCCTATGTCGAGTCTGAAAATAGACTAAATGTCTCCAAGGCAGCTTTGGCTACCAGCGGTCTCTGTGGGGTGCTAGACTTCTTCTGGTGTTCAGTCTGCTACCTCTTGAAGTATTTCTTCACCGGCCCCTTGCAAAGGCTCAATCCTTCCAACAGGCCACCTGAAGCCCTCACTGTAGAGCAGGCTGGGGTGCTGCCGGGCTGTATTCCACCAGAAGTGGTATGAAACATCTTCATCTGTTCCCTCAGTGAGCCCATGGTGAAGAGATATTGGGGGACACTATTAGCAACGAGGCAGGGACCGGGTTAAGAGGGCTGCCAGCAGCTCCTGGCTATATTCTGTATGAAATAACCCAATTTCTTATCCTGCGTTGTGTATACTGTCTCCCACACCAGGCTTGGATCCAGCTGGCCCTATGTTTGAAGGAGTGGACCCCAGCAAGCGCCTCTCCCCTGACGATGCCAGCTTTGTGGACGT
The DNA here is from genome assembly GCA_020746105.1 of Trogon surrucura. Classification (NCBI taxonomy): domain Eukaryota; kingdom Metazoa; phylum Chordata; class Aves; order Trogoniformes; family Trogonidae; genus Trogon; species Trogon surrucura. The sequence goes on from CM036658.1 coordinate 85,927,756, forward strand.
CCTGCACACCTACACAAGGGAAACGCTAGGTGTTAGCATCGGGATCCAGATGCCTGTAGGCCATGTTGACATCTACCCCAACGGGGGAGACTTCCAGCCTGGCTGTGGTTTAAGTGATGTCTTGGGAGCAATTGCCTATGGGAGTAAGTTCTCATTACTTGTTTTGCCTCTGGTCAGGCTCAAGTCCTCACAGACAGACTTGGGTTGATCCTGGGGGATGATCTGGTTTATAAGAGCAGAGAAAACTATTTTTTCCTTCTAAACTGCCTGTGCTATTGGAGAGAGATGCTAGAAAGTAGACCTGCTTTTAATTCTAAGCTAGCATATTTTTACTCTAATACCTGATCATAAACTATGGTTGTCTTATGCTGGGTCTAGAGTCTTCTTTAAACCTTTGTTCATGGTAGAGACTAAGCAAATGGACCTCTCCTCGTGTCTTCCACTAAACTTTTGAATTGCTATTGTTTGAAAACTGTTCAAGTTTGGCCACGGTTAACTCATGTTGGGCTACAGAAAGGCACAGTTCACTATATCTTACTGGCTGCTGCAGTAACAAATGCTTAAACAAAACGTACCTTTTGCAACTCTGCTTCCCTAGCAATTGGTGAAGTTGTTAAATGTGAACACGAGCGGTCCGTGCACCTCTTCGTGGACTCTCTCGTGAACCAAGATAAACAAAGCTTCGCGTTTCAATGCACCGATTCCAGTCGCTTCAAGAAGGGCATCTGCCTGAGCTGCCGGAAGAACCGCTGCAACGGCATTGGCTACAACGCCAGGAAAACACGGAACAGAAGAAACAGCAAGATGTACTTAAAAACAAGAGCTGACATGCCGTTCAAAGGTACGCTTTCCCTCTTTGAAAGAGCGTAGTCTCATCTCGAAGAGCAGGCTGCTAAATTCAGTCGTGGGAAAGATGTAGAGCTGGAAGAGCACCATCACCAGGCATTAGCCTTTCGCTGTTCCCCGTCTGTACTGCTGTCCTGTGGCATTACCCTGCTTCTCCCTCCATGTAAAAAAATTAACAGGACTCTGGCCATAAGGACCTTCTGCCTTTTGAGCAGGACTACAGTTTACACGTGCCATACTTGCAAGACCATCGCAATCTTAGAGCAGTGTAAGGTTAAGGAGCTCTCCCCAGGCTGGGCCTGCTGTTGTTGTGTAAATGTCAGGTTTGTAATCTGTAAGAGCAGCAAAAAGTCATTAACGATGTCTCAATAGAGAAAGTGTCTAGCATTTGCCGGCCAGCGCTTTCACAAAGAGTGATGCTGAACAGTGTTGTCGCTCAAAGTTGGTTCCATCTATGCTTTCCTTGCTTCTTTCCAGTCTACCATTATCAGATGAAAATGCATGTCTTCAGCTACAAGAGCTTGGGAGAGGCTGATGCCACTTTCTCCGTCACCCTTCATGGCACCAACGGAGACTCTGAACCTCTCCCTTTAGAAATGTAAGTAGGCTGCCTGCTGTGTTCACCTCAGTAAGAAGGCCACTGGGGCTAGGCAAGCTAACGCTGTCATTGCACCTGAGCCTAGCAACCTGGCTTCATCACCATTCAAAAAAACTTTTCATCCAGGAACTTAATTATAATATATTGCTGAGAAAGCAGTTTGATGTACCCAGTCCTCCACATATTCGCCTTCAAGGCTCATTGTTGAAGTACTTTGCTTTCCCGCCCTACAATTTGGATATAGTCTTAAGGCACCCATATCTCTGGAGGCATTGCTGACCTCTATTAGCCTCTCCCAGAAGAAACACAATCACCTTTAAACTATGGAAGGATGGCTGAGCCAAATATATGATGCATTGTACCAGTCCAGCTATCCAGGCTCACTTTTTAAACTGTAATCAGTAATTAACTGGTGACAGTTGAATGTGGAGCACTTGATAAGCTGGAAAGGGCTGTGTTTAACTGCTTGCATGGAATGAAAGAGCATCTGGCATGCTTCCATAAGGAGGAAATGTTGAGTTTCTGCTTGTTTTCCAGGCTTGATCAAATTGGCCTAAACGCCACTAACACTTTCCTGGTCTATACTGAGGAGGACATGGGTGAACTTTTGAAAATAAAGCTCACCTGGGAGGGACCATCTCAGTCATGGTACGATCTATGGAAAGAGCTGAAGAGCTACTGGTATCGGCCTGTGAAGTCTCCCCAGGAGCTGCATATCCGACGTATACGTGTGAAGTCTGGGGAGACGCAACAGAGGTAATAATTGTGGTTAGAATGCACGTGAGCTGACTCAGAACTGCAGTCAAAAGGAGAGATGTTCACAATCTACCAAGAAAGGCTGGGGTTTTGAACTTGGTGTCCTGAACTGTTTTTCATTTTTAGTGTTACCAGGTAATGCTCCCTCGTGGTGTAGGAGAGGGGGTTACTTGCCAGCATGAGGTGCAAACTAGGCTTTAGCAAAACTAGTCACCGCAGACCAGACCTAGGATGTTATTTTGCTTTATTTAGATGCTGTAACACTGTCTTGCCTGCCCCTGGGGACTAGATTAGCCTGCTTCAAGATGGTTTAGATGATACCTGAAGGATTGAAGTACTGACAGCACCAGAAATACTGAAACCTAGATGGGCATGGCTATTATTTATAGGCATAATGTGCTGGTTTGAAACAAGAAGCTAGACCCATAACTGGAACTGGTAGCATGGTGACACCGAGTCATTAAGCACTGTATTGCTCCTTTTGACATGTCTGTTACTGGAAAGTTACCTGAGCAACCAGCAAGAAGGGCTACATATATGGCAGCTTCACTGCACTCCCAAATCTTGTGTTACTGCTGTTCTGAAGTTAACCCAGATCTGTCAAAGAACACTTGCCGATATTAACAATTTCTCACATTTCTCAGAGCTTTAAATAAGCATCACCTGTCATTTGTAAGGTATTCTGCATCCTAGTTTCTGCAAGCTATGAGACATAAGGGAAGCAGAAGCAAAGATCCCCAAATATTAATGCAGGAAACAAAACAGGCATTCAGTGAACTAGTATGTATCAAAGATGCTCCACAGGAAGGATGTCAGATCAAACAACTTGTGGATTGCAGCTATTTCTAGGACATTACATGTTATTTGTTAATCACAGACCCAGCGGGTGCCTTCTCCTGACTTCTGATTCCTCCCTCTAGGTTTGCTTTCTGTGTGGAGGATTTCCAGCTAACCAGTATTACTCCTGGTAAAGAACTCTGGTTTGTGAAGTGCACGGAGGAATGGCAAAAAAGGTAGGGAAAATCTCTAAGAGAAGTCCTGTCTGATGTGTGTGGCTGTGCTGGGAAAAGCAGAGCCATTTTATTTTTATTATTTAAAAAAAAAATCTTAGAACCACTTTTTCTTTGGACTGGGGAAAAAGGGAAGTTATTAGCCCAAGATTACTAGCTATTACACTTAATCTTCATGTATGCCTTAACTATCACTGACTAGGTGATACTATCCTCACTTCTGATCTTGGTTTGTCACTTTGTACATTTACATGTTACTGCTAAATTGGTGTAACACAATCCTTGTGCTTAAAGGACCTGTGTGCTTGCAGTTGTGGTAGATGCTAAAAATGAGCTGCTACCAATACCCAAGATCCCTGCAGTGGTGGAGAGCTAATTAGAGGCATCTCTTTAACTACCCTGTAAAACAGAGGAAAGCTGGGAGTGCAGGGCATTCCCTCAAAGATTGTTTCAGCCTGGAAGAAGATCTTGAGCTGCTAAGAAATCTCTTGGTTAGAGTTTGAGCTCAACTACATGACCTGAGGACTTGCCGTGGTGTTACAGTACTTCATCCTACACTTCATCTCTGGCTGTGCTAATCTCCTCTGGTTCAGGAGGGTGCAAACTCAGCCTCTGCCAGAGCATCTCAGCCCTGCTTAACCTCTGGGGACTTTCCAGACACCTGGGATCAGTCCTCAGAACGTGACTTCCAGTACATCCGGTCCCAGCAGTGACAGCTTGATTGCTTCAGACTGCCTCCAGTCACGTTTTGAATGAATCCCTGTTCATTTGACTAGATGACAGTCTCCTTCAGATGAAGCCCAGCCTTTTGCTGTCTCTTAAATTTCAGTTTGTCAACTTGGAGCTTTGTCGCTTCTAATCCGGAGACAAAGTGCTTGTTAAGGCTAGCAAAGCCCCATGGAAGTCACGCTTTGCACAACTCTTGGGTGGCAGAGCTCGGCTCAGAAACGCAAGCTGGTGCCGTTCCAGGTTTGGCAGGAGCCACCGCGCTGTGCTACGTACGGCAGCAAACGATCTTGTGAATGAAACCCCTGTGCAAGGACTTGTTGCTCTGCCACAAGTCTTGAAAGACCAAGTAAATACTCCTGCAGGTACAATAAAAGGCTGTTTTGATATGCTACTTGGTAACCTCCATAAAACACAATTACTGGCAGATGTGCCTTTCCCTGCTTACTTGTGGAGTACAGCTTTTGCACGAGGCGAACGAGCAGGTCTGAGCTCCCTCACACTGTGATTTCTAGGAAGCTATCCTTCCTTACAGAGATCATGTGCAATTAACTAGCTGTTCAGCTCTCCGTTCCTGCCAGGGCACTGCAAGATTATGGTTCCCTACTCGGAGATTGAGTCTGCAAACACCTGTCCGCCCTAAATGGACCTGAACAGGCAGAGTCTAGCATCAAGAACTGTAATTTCTGATTGCAGCCTACTTGTGTGCATAATGTCTGCTTCAGGCTCTCATTGAGTACCTACTGGGCCAAGTGCTGCTTTGACAGAATAAAATACCAACATGTACTGTCTAAACCTGTTCTTAGTGTCCCAGAGTCTCTCAGGAATTATTTATTACTCCTCTTAATTCCTGCATTTAACTAGGTTTTTTTTTTCCCCGCTCTTTTTTGCATTTCCCAGACGAGTCTCAAATTTGCCCTGAAGAATTCTCTGAAGACTCACAAGTGAGAAACCTAGATGCATGAAGACCACACAGGTGGCAAGGCGCTCTGGCAAAAATCTGGCTTGGTAGCACTTAAAGCAATTAGCTCTTCAGGACAAAACGCCTTGGAACAGCGGCGAGAAACCGAGGAGGCAATTGATGAACTGTGGTCCTAGACCTAGAATAACTAATACTACATTCTACTTTCCCCAAGGAGCCTGGTTTGCATATTTAACCTTACCTTGACCTGTTACGTGCTGCATTTCCTGCACTGCTCACATAAACCAGGACTATGGACAAGATCTTCACAGATGTAGACCTCAGCGATGATCTTCTGGTTTGCCTGCCAGTGGAGTTGAGAAGAAAACCACGCTAACTACCCATGAGACTGCTGGTGACAGAGCTGGCAAGAACAAATTAGCATCTAGCATAGTAGTTACCGTGGGTCCAGTAGCACTATCAGCTGTGGGAAGATAAGACCAGCACAGGTCAAGTGTGAGGGATTGTCCAGGGGAGGGGTGGGGATAAGCACAATGCCACTTAACTTCAAGTTGTCCTATGCTTGCCTTAAAAATAATCCATTCTGTGTCTGGCTGATACTGAAATTTCTACGTATCACCTTATAAGAAGGTCATACTCCATCCTCCCTGCATCTAGGGCAGACCGTGGTGCAGGTGGTGGTGTTGGCAGCTGCTCCTTGGTCTCCAGTGAGTGTCTTCAGCGAGACTGCTCCGTCCCGTGTCTTAATCTCTTTGTAAGAGAGAAATGGCAGCTGCCCTTCTACTGACTGTAGGGGAGGAGGAAGGTAACAAACCGTTCTGCTTCAGGAGAGCTTTGCACCAGTCCTTTTAACTACTGAGAATGTGTTTGCTTCTGTTTAGATGCTTTTGTAGCACCAGTGCGTAAAAAAGTCTATATTTTTGTGCCAAGAGTTTAACTGAGCCAAACACACAACAGCCTACCCTCTGATATCGCCACAACATTGGCTTGGCTCTGAGTTTGACAGACTCTACAGCTGTCCTGTTTGCTACAGAGTGGACCTTGTCAGAGATGAACTACATTATTTTACTCTTTTTTTTCTTTTTGATGGAGACCTCGTGTGACAACTCTTGAGTTTTTGGCATGCAGAAAGGCAATCTCAAAAAATGGTGTTGCCAGACGGTGCACTGAGTTCTGAAGATTTAGCAAGTCCTTCTGAGCCCTGCAATTCTCTTAAACTTTTGTAGAGCTTCAATCCAACCAAAGCAAGCATATCTGGAGTTTTATTTGGGGATTTTTGGTTTTTGTTATTTTTTTTTAATCCATGATTTTATGTAAGGGCTTCAATAACTGAAGCCTGTGCGTAAAGCCATGGGGGAAAAAAATAACTGAAGCCTTTGGTAAGTATCTGTGACTTGTCACCGTGCCATATTTAGAGTGGTTTCAAAGCCCTATTTGTATATTGTGTTTTTTGTATGACTTAAAACATAATTTATTTCTCATATTGTACATATGTAAAGTTTTAAACATTTTGGTTTTGAGTAACAGTTTTTATAAGCCTTAAGACAAAAAAGTAAAATAAAGGGCTTTGTAAAAATCAGTGAAGTCTTGTCGTTGATCTGCCACAAGCTTTGACCTGCCTTGCTAGAACAATAGCGTATGGCCGTCTTGTCATCTCCTGCAGGTCACTGAGACCAGCAGAAAGAGGACATAAAGGTAGAGCAGCAGCCAGGTAGGTGCTGGCAAGCAGGTGCCTTTATCCAGAACCTTCCTTTCCAAGTCCTCTTCAGGCTGTGCTGCCAAACTAGACTTTTTCCACCCACCAGCTACTCTGTGTCTACTCCTTTGCTGCAGCTCCAGAGATGCCCATCATACGACATTACAGGGTTATTTCTTAGCTTCATCCACCTAGCAGTGAAAACACGGTTTTAACAGCACCCATAGGATCATCTTTTTGACAGAGTAAATATTACAAAATCAGCCCCTCTGTCTGGGTAGCAGCAGAGGGGTTTTCTGTCTGCCCCTTACCCTAAATGTAATCACAGAATGGTTTGGGTTGGAAAGGACTTTTAAAGGTCTCTCGTCCAACCCCCTGCAGTGAGCAGGGACATCTTCCACTCGATCAGGTTGCTCAGAGCCCCGTCCAACCTGACCTGGAACGTCTCCTGGGATGGAGCCTCCACCACCTCTTGGGCAACCTGTGCCTGTGCTTCACCACCTTCACAGTAAAGAGCTTATTATCATAGAATGATTTGGGTTGGAAGGGACCTCAAAGATCATCTAGTTCCAACTCCCCTACCATGTCAGAGACATCTCCTACTAGATCAGGTTGCTCAGTGCTCCACCCAGCCTAGCCCTGAACACTTTCAGGGATGGAACATCCACAACGTCCCTGGGCAACCTGTGCCAGTGCCTCACCACCCTCAGGGTAAAGAACTTCTTCCTCAGATCTAGTCTAAACCTACACTCTTCCAGCTTCCACCCATTGCCCCTCTGCCTATCTCTACAGGCCCTTGTCAAAAGTCCCTCCCCAGCCTCCTTGTAGCCCCTTCAGGCACTGGCAGGTCACTATTAGGTCTCCCCAGAGCCTTCTCTTTTCCAGGCTGAACAAGCTTAACTCTCTCATCTCTTATTCCTGATATCAAATCTAAACCTACCCTGCTTTAGTTTAAAACCATTGCCCGTCATCCTGCCACTACACACCCTTGTGAACAGCCCCTCCCCAGCTTCCCTGGAGCCCCTTCAGGCACCAGCAAGTGCTATAAGTGGCCCTGTAGCCTTCTCCTCTCCCAGCTGAACAGCCCCAGCACTGCTGGCTCACCTCCAGCTTTTCATCCACCAACATCTCCAAGTCCTTCTCCACAGGGCTTCTCCGAATCCACCCTCTGCCCAGCCTGTATTTGTGCTTGGGAATCTCCCAACCCAAGCGCAGGACCTTGCAAAGACATGTTCAGCAGGGGAGACTACCAAAACCATTAATCTTTCCTTCCCATCCTGGTCTCTTTCAGCCATAGCAACACCACTATGGATTTTGGCTGGGGAAAAACGAGATTTAGTGTCACTTGGTCTCTGTGGCTGTTGCAGAGAACACAGTGAACTCTGCAAACACCATTGCTGCTGTCCCAGCTTGGCCAGGACAAGTCAGGACAAATTCCCTCTTGATTTCCTGCATTAATGGTTTTTTCCTCCATTGAATGTATTTTTTTCCCCTCTGAAATGCTTCGCCTTTGCCTGACTTCAATAGCTAGGCACATTGACGAATACTTTTCAGAAAACTTACCTAAATCTGATCGCTAACTGAGTGTTCCCAGCTTTTCCCAGCAGCCACACCATCACGTTTAAGGAAACTTTTCATTGTGCTCTGCCTATCCTCGATGCAAACTGGTGGCACAAATCCAGCAGCAACAGAAGGACTTTTCAGACAAAGTAAACACCTCCAAGCTGTGGAAGATTTACATGAAATGACTTAGTTAACCTTTTCCTATGAGAAGCCCAGCAATGGCTGGACTGCTAAAGAAAACCACCTTTATAGATTCGGCAGAGCGATGGGGATCTCTTTGATGCTTGCAGGGCCCCCAATTATTTTGCACCCCAGAGCTGGATTTTTTTTTTTTCTCTGATGTTTTCTCGTGGGGCTACTGTCCACCCTGTGCAAACAGGGGGGACACTGATACCTGAAGTCATTCCAGACAGCTGGGACTCACTTTTGGTGTGCTACCCTTCAGAGACAGCTGCAGTGCAAGGGCTGGTGCCTCTTGTAGGATGATCCTCCTGAAAGGACAAGGCAAGCCAAAACTGGCCCTTTCACATCCAGCTGCTCTCCACAAGGAAAAGGGTGAGGAATATAAGCTCACCACAGGCTGCAGCTCTTTTGCATCCATGGGCAGCTCCTCTAGGCATCTGGGCCTTCTCACAGCAAATGTGGGTTCCCAAATGCATCACTCCTGTGTTCCATGTACTGAGGATAACATCACACCTCCTGGAACATACCTGCACAGCTCCCCTAGCTCCAACTTTGGTTGTGCATGAGACAAGTGAAACAAAAATCAAAGGGAAAGGGCCATTTTCTGAAGTCTCTAACGGTTTCAGTATCGGCACAGCAGGCACACCCCAAATCTGTGCCAGGCAGGGCTGAGGCTGCAGACTGACCCCTGTGCTCTCAGCCACCTGGCATCCCTCCCCCAGGTTTATTCGTGATCGCTTTTTCACAGCCACTCCATTCAGGTCCCACCAAAGGTCAGGCTGCATCTCTGGAGGAACAACATACCCCCCACACAGGGAATGCTTTACAATCCTCCTCACTCCACCTCCAGCATCTGAGAGGGAACACCCTCAGCCAGGCACAGTTTCATCAAGTCCAGCCCAGTGTCCCTGCTTTTCAAGGCAAGTTGAACATAAAGTCTGTTTGGAGTCGTCTTCTCCCACTATTTCCCAGCGTAACACCATCCTTTCCTCCAGCCAGTGCCGTAAGAGGGGTCAGCAGAAGTCACTGACACAGGAGGTGCTGGTTGTCTCACATAGTTCCTAAGCTATAAAATTCTGAGCAGAATAAATTCAACACAATGGCTGTGTTCAGGAAGAGAAAAATCTGCCAGTCCTTTTGGGAAAAAGGACAGCACATTCTTTGCTGTCTTCCCGTGCTTCTCCACTCAGGCAGGTAAAGATTTTCAGCAGTCCCCAAAAGCAGCCTCACCAAAGGATGAATGCAACCATCCAAGAAACCCAAGATCCCGCTCCTCAGCCCATGACAAGGAGCTGTAATTTTACGCCTGTTCAGAAGCTGACATTCCAACATAAATTATACAGCTCATTGCCTTCCTGGCGATCCCGTCCAGCCCAGCAGCAAACACAAAGAATCTGAGCAACTTTTGCAAACCCATGCTAAAGTACCGTGAGACCTCACGCTGCCCACAGGGATGTGTAAAGCAGCTTGACCTGGAGCTGACCCAAGTTTAAAACAAAAATCAGACCACTTTTTATTGCTCGATTAACAGGTTTTTCCTATCTCTGTCCCTTCTGTTCTCGGTTGTTTTGCAGCTGTTTCACAAAGCTTTAAGATGGTTATGGCAAATTACATAAAGAAGACACAAAATGCAAATGGTCAGAATCTTTTTCTTTTGACCTGACTTGCAATAAGATTGAAAAACGAGGAAAACGGACCAATAAAAGTAAGGCTTTCCAGGCCATGCTGTTCCAGCTCTCCTAGGCAGCTGTCCTAGTTATTGCGAACAGGCACACCAGTTCATACAAAGTAAGAAATGACACAAGACTTGGACCAAACCTTAAGGCAAATCTGGTTGATTTTTTTCCCCCTCCTCTCCATATGGCTTTCTGTCTGCTGGTTTTGGCTGGAAACAGATGCATCCTACCAAATGATGAAGAGAAAGGCCACACTCAGCTTAGCTGGAGCTAAGCAAATATACTGAAACAATCTTACTCCTATGCCATAAAAATCTGCAGATATTAATGAAATGAAGACCCTCACTCTGCCAACCAGTGTGAAACAGCCAAATCTGTCGGCTCTTTGAATATCCCATTAAAGAAACACCCATGGAAAAGCTGGATTATATTTCATTCATGCATTGCAATGGAGGGAATTCCAATGATATCTCAAAATACCAGCTGGATAATAAAGCTTTAAATTTCTCACTAGATTTCAGAATGGTGGATGTGGCAGATCTACAGAAAACCAAGGTATTCAGAAAGCTTTCCACTCACTCTACAAAGAGTTTATTAGCGTTGACTTCACTGTTGAGGAACATGAATCCACACGATGGTCATCTCTTGCTTGCGTCGCTGTGATAAACATCAGAGCACAAACGAAGGGAGCCGGGTAGCGAAAGCAGCATGATCCTCCGTCCCACAATCGGGCAAGGCTGCAATACTTGGCGCCTTAACATGCAAATAATTGAGTTTGAACACAACAAAAATCAACCAATAGCACAACAAGATTAACAGCTTTGCCCTAACAATGTTCCACAAGTTAGTGACAAACTGCAGATGCCTTGACCATGGATAACCGCTCAGCACGCACGCCAGAAGGATGCATGGTCTTCTCTTAGGAGCAGTTTTCAGGCGCAGAAAAGCAGCTGAAGAGTTTATTTTGCTTACTGAAGATTTCTTTTCTCCTACTTGTTCAGCCTGGTCTAACATGGTTTATACCCCCATCCACATGTAACGTGCCAGAAGTTGAAGGAGACTGAAAATTAAAAGGCAGAAAAGGACGCTCTAATGGCTGTTATGGTAGAACATCTGCTCTCGGGAGAGAAGCAGAACGTTTACTTGCTGCACTTACTTGCCTTAATGATTTCTGTAAGCAAAGCCAAAGCTGCCAAAACTTTGGGACGCATTAGCTTTCCTGCAAGTTGTGTCTGCAAAGTTTCCTCAGAGTGCTTGTCTCAAGAGCTCTGGCCAGCAGCTTTTGCCCAGGTTCACTCGCTGGGGCAGTGCTCAGCAGGATGCGCACGTGGAACGCTGCTCAGCACGTGCACGAGCCTTCCAGCTGGGTTCCCTTTGAAATCTGCAGGAGTTTTTCCTCAGACTTCAGCAGAAGTTTGGTGGGTTTTAACTCACGGAGTGATGCTGGTCCAGGAAGGTGGCAGAAGCGGACCTTTTGCTGCACTGCCTGGGTGAGGAACATGCTCCGCACTTTGCAAGACTAGTTGCAAAAGGTGTACATTTAGAAAAAATTAAACTTCATACTTGTTTTTACCCCGCCATTTCCTCTTCCCATCATCTTCAGTTGCTGGTCTAAATTCCTGACTGAAGTCCAAGCCACACGCTGCCTCCAAGCCAGCTCCAGTAACAAAATCAAAGCCCTGACCTGGACCAACTCCGCGTTCTGGCCAACAGCTACTTAATAGGACACGATGAACTTTATATCTAGAGCATCTTTGCAACACCGAGCCAAAAGAAGCTCCGGTTTTTCAGCTTGATCCAAAGGTCCTCAATTAAGTTCTGCTGTTCTGTAATAGGATTTTAGTGTTTTTTCAAGTTGTTTCCCCTTTCCATCTGGAAGACCATGTGAAATAAGTGAGGAAAGCCTGCCAGCTACGTGGGAGAAGCAATGAACCTGATTGTATAAACGAAATGCTGTCAAATGATAAAGCAAAAAAAAAAAAAGGGGGAAAAAACGGAGTAAAATAAACCTCAAATCAATCAGTGTTTCCTTTTCTTCTAGTCCTATTACAAGTTACTAAGTAGTGGAGAGAGGCAAGGACAAAATCAGACAGACTTGACATTTAAATAGATATCTCCTTCAGACAAAAATCACTGGAAATAACTGATAATGGAGAAAGTAACCAGAAGAAGTTTTCCACTATTCCACTTATACCAAAAAAACCTTCAACATTTTGATGAAGACCATGTTAATTCAAATCATATCCTGTACACGCCACTGGAGCCAAAGTCAAACTCTGCTGTTCATCATTATTTTCCAGAAACCGTATAGATCAGAATACAACTTTTTCAGTTAATTCTGCATAGTCACAACTCCTCACACCTTGCAGCTTGTGAAAGCCAACCTGCACCATGTTTCTGAAGCAGTGCTGTGGCTGGGGACAGCTCTACCTCCAAACCCTATGTCCAAGCCCAAGCTCATGCCTTTTTTAGTGGCTCAACCTCAGCACTCCCAACCCACCCACTGACATGTCACTTCCCAGGAGGTTCTTCCCACCACTGCTGCTGAGAAGCAACCTCACAGCACAGAGCTCAGCCAAGGCCAACTTACATTTCAGCTCCCTCCAAAGCTCAGCCAACAGTGGGCAGTGAGTTTTCCCTGGGACAGCAACGTGCCCTTGTGGCCAAGAGGCCAGTGGGGTCCTCGGGGGCACCAAGAAAAGTGTGTCCAGCAAGGCTGGGGAGGTTCTCCTCCCTCTCTACTCTGCCCTGGTGAGACCACACCTGGAATCCTGTGTCCAGTTTTGGGCTCCCCAGTTCAAGAGAGACAGGGAACTGCTGGAGAGAGTCCAAGGGAGAGCTACGAGGGTGATCAAGGGACTGAACATCTCTCCTGTGAAGAGAGACTGAGAGAACTGGGGCTGTTCAGCCTTGAAAGGAGACGGCTGAGAGGGGACCGTATTAACTTATAGAAGTATCTGAGGGGTGGGGGTCAAGGGGAAGGGGACAATCTCTTCTCAGTGGTGCCCAGTAATAGGACAAGGAATAATGGGTTTAAGTTAGAACATGGGAAGTTCCACCTCAACATGAGGAGAAACTTCTTCCCTGTGCGGGTGCCAGAGCCCTGGCCCAGACTGCCCAGGGAGGGTGTGGAGTCTCCTGCTCTGGAGACTTTCAAACCCCGCATGGATGCGTTCCTGTGTGACCTACTGTAGGTGACCCTGCTCTGGCAGGGGGCTGGACTGGATGATCTCTAGAGGTCCCTTCCAATCCTGAACATTCTATGATTCTGTGAACATCCTGAGATCCTTCTCATCTCCTTCCCATGTGCTCAGTGCCCCCAGATGTCACTCCTAGAAGACTTTAGCACTCTCCCCATCCTTAGCTGAGGGATGGCAAGGTATAGAAAATCCTGGGTAAGCTTTGAAGTATCTCAGCATGAGTCACTCCCACTCTGGAGTAGAAACCCAGCTCGTGGCCCCATGGATCCTGCCTTGAGCATAGAGAACACCTACTACTCACAGCAAGAGCAACCTTTCCTGGAAAGTCTCAAAGAAGCTGGGGTTGCAGTGCTGGTTCCTGTGCTCTGCTCTTGTATCAGCAACTTGGGAAGGATACATGGGATGAGAGCTCTCCTCTAGTGTGCTTCTAAGTTATCATCAGTCGGTGATCATAACTAGCCCTTACCTAAATTTTTGGCTAGTTGGCGAATTCAAGTTGAAGGGCTGTGCCCTGTCCCAGCCAGGCTCCTTGCTATGCTTAGGGGGTTCCACAGCAGGAGAGGTTTACCCTCTGTTCACTCTATCAATCTGGGTTGTTCAGGGTTTTTTTTGTTTGCTTTGTTGTTTTTTTTTTCTTTTAATTAAGGTAAAGTCACCTGCAGCACCTGCTTTACACCGGCTCCAGACCTGGCCCAGAGAACTGAAACAGCTGCTCCCTGCCAGGGGTGAGCTGGGGCTGATTTACACCCTGGGAGATGGGCGCACGAGCAACCGTGTGTGTTTGTAAACCCAGAATGATTCATTCCTCTTATTAATTCAGTATCCTTCAGAAGGCACACACTGTCAGCCCCATTCAGCAGCCCTTTTATTTATTATTTTATTCATGCATAATCTGTACTTCGAACAAAGATGCACATTGTTCTACTCTGTGGCTGACAAACAAAAACTGTTGTTTTTTTCTAAAATTCCTTCTGCGTTGTTTTCTCCAAGTTTTGCTGAATCAGCTTCTAGCCTCCACTAAAAGAAGTTTTTTACTTAAGAAAGCAGCAAATTCTCTTTTTCAGGTTACCTCTTTAGGCAGCATCAACAGCATTTTGTTGTATCAACAAGCCAGGATGCTGTTTGTGCCTCCTTACCCAGACTGCTCTGCCTAGACCATCCCACCCCATCGCTTCAATGGGACTCAGCTCAAGAGGCAAATCAAAGGACTGAGCATGGGCTTGGGCACATGCTGAGGTAGTGTTTCCATCCTGCTTTTTGAGTAAAAATAATGTAATTTTTAACATGGAGCAGCTGGGGGCCAACAGGTTGCGAATTTTAGGAGATCTTAACTTGAATTTCGCTGTGAAGGGATCCACTGCTCCATGGCAGAAAGGTCCAAGGAAGGTCAAAGGAGACAACAAAGAGTCTCCCAGTGCCTGTTAGACTGCAGATGGTCTCTGTACCCATTGCAATTAGAGCTGACCTATTGCAAAATACACACCAAGCATCGCCCTCCTGGCTACTGGACTCCTGTTGACTACCCAGAGTCTCTGGAGATGATACTGAAGCAATCACAGATACAATATTTTGACTGGCTGGCTGACCACAAAAAGGGTCCCTGGTTATAGCACAGAACAACAAAGTAGATCCAAGATTGTTCGTCAACACTGATACTTAAGGACAACCTTAAGGTCACAGACTAGCCCAGACATACCAAATACACTACAAACCCCTGCGCAAACTGCCAAAACCAGACTAGGGGGTTGCTGATCTCTGTTGCTGCAAGATGCCTGAAGCCTACCCAGGTATTCAGGTCCTGAGGCCAGCAATCCCTCAACAGCACACCCATAACTCGTGGGTCCCGCTGCACCTAGTGTCCATAATTACCAGTGAAACTGCTTTGGGTCTGGACATGAGCCACTTGTTGAGGCTTAAGAGGTGGGAAAGCCTGGCTGAAGGTGACTTTTTCTTCCAAGTGTGAAATCTTTTTAAAGACAAACATTTATGTTGGCCCCATCTTGAGCTTGTGCTTTCTTGCCTCGAGCTACGAGTCTGATGCCTTAAGAGAATTATATTGCAGACCCATGGCAAACACAGGCATTGCAAAGCGTAAGAGGAATACCAAGGGACCTCTTAGAATGTGCCAGCCGTGACCCCAGCTATCCATGTGGCAATCCTGTACACAGCTGTGTGTAAGCACAGGTTAGCATAAGCAGAAAAGCACACTCCCTCTCAACCCCATGGGTGACGTCAAGGACCAGCACTGACCAAGAGTGAAAAGGACACGCTTATTTTGGCAGCTACAGCCTTTTTCAACAGTAGGAGAATTCTATCAGAGCTCCTACCACTTTGAAGTTTGCTGAAGAAATAGTCCCTGGCATGGAGTCTCCAACGGGTAGCTTTGAGTTCCCAGCTTCTCGGTACAATCTGGTCCCCAGCACCCTCAAGGGAGCACACCAGAAAGCCAACACAGTTCCTAAGGTCCTTTACTGACCCTGTAAAGCTGCAGGGCAACCTCCCACCAGTTACTGGAGTAAAACCAACTTGCTCCACTCATTCACGACCAGACCTCTTGGGTAACAGCTGAGGGATGTTTTCCCCAAGCACATCCAGTCTAGGGGTGGTCAGGCTGGTGGGCATCAAATCAGAGGGATCTTTTGCTGTGTGTTGCAAGACAAAGAGCTGACAGACTATGACTAGGAATGGAGTAACTTTCTACAGACCTTTGGCATCCCTGGAGTGCCCTCCGAGCATAGCTAGCACTGCAAAGTAAGTGAGGATAACAGTTAGGAAAAGGAATTTCTCCCTTTTTACTGCTCAACCACTTTTTAATCACACAGGAAGCCCAGAGGACAACAAGAGCCTGAAAGAATTTGTTGCATTAAGATCATGAATAAAGCACTTCTCTTCACCTGTGACAACATGTCTGGTCTCATCCATATTGGCCTTTGTGGTCCAGTTCAGGGTCCTAACAAAACTCAGCTGAGTACTCCTAAGGTGTTCAGGTGCCAAAAGAAGCAAGTGGGAGCAGAGTGGGCTTCTCTGAAGGGCTGTCTTCAAATGACACATCCAGCTACATAGAGGATGACCTCTACTTTGTATTCGTCATCTGCTCTTATCGTAGAATCATAGAATCATAGAATGGCCTATCATGTCCCTTATTCTTCAAAACACACATAAACCAAGTCTAAGATGGTAATACTCCCTGCAGAAAAAAAGCCCTTTCCTACGGCACAGAAGACCAGACCATACCGAAATTGGAGGCCCCAGACCAGATCTCCAACATGTTTGCAAGTGCTCCTGCCAGAACTTGGCATTTTATGGACTTCGTGGTTGATGCTTTCACTCATCAAAGGGCAAGAAACACAGGTTTTGCACAGGGATTTCTACATACGCAGGAATTTCAGTCTTGGAGCACCCCAGGTTTCCAGATCTTTAGATAAATCCTCTTCTCAAGACGGTGCTCACGTGCTGCACAGGGCCTGGACTATACGCCAACCCTTCTTTGATCTCTTCCTTGTTCTGCCTGGAAAAGCTGGTCATACTAATGTGGGAGAACAGTGTAGCTGATCTCACACTGCTGTAAACCCTGTCTTTGGTGTGAAAAATCAGCAAGTCATGAAAAAGGTGTCTTGAGTTCCTCACGAGGTGATGACTGCCTCCTGCCACATCCTTGTCATTCTCCCACCATAAAGGGGTCCTGCCCTTGGCTGGGGCTCTCTGTGTATGGGATAGAGCATAAGAACCTGAGGGAGCTCTTCAAACAACCAACAACTACTACAGGAAGCACCTATTTTTGCTTTTTTGTTGACAGGCCTTATTAACATGTATGAAATCCAGGCTGGAAGAATAGAAAAAGAGACGGGAGCACACTTTGGGTTGAATGTTGGAGCAATTTTGCAGGATGTGGCTGCTTAGTCCCCAGCACAGCAGAAGTGGGAAAGATCACAGAATCCTAGAATGGCCCAGGCTGGAAGGGACCTTAGAGATCATTTAATCCAATCTCCCTGTCATGGGCAGAGACGCCTCTCAACTAGACCAGGCAACACATGGGGACCGAACGGGGGTAAGATGTGTGAATGCAGCTTGTCTAACCCGCATCCTGTGGACTACGGTTTGTGGAGCTGAAATATCCATCTAGATATCAATATACACGGTGAGAAAAAGAGTTACCTCCAATAACTTCTCTGCAGTTTCTGTATTTGGGGTCTTTATCCCTTTTTTCCTAGAGATAAAATAAAATAAAATAAAATAAAAAAAAAAAAATAAAATAAAATGTCACAATCAACTCATCAGCTCTTACAAAAGCAAAATTTTAGATCCAATTTAAATACCTAAAGTGAGGATGTAATAGCTGACTATTTTGGAATTTAATCAAGGCTCCTCCATCTCACCCAAATTCCAGCCCACTTAAAATCTTCTTTACAGGTACTGGGAACAACACTGAAAGCTGTATCAGTTTACACATAGTACACAGAGACCTTTTGAAAATAAGAACCTTACATCAATATATTGCCTCTATCTACAAAAAACATAATGTCCGCAATGCCATATGGCATTGAGGAGCCCAACACTAAGTGCTGAAATCTCGCTCTGTTTTAGACACAAGAAATTTGCCAACAGGTCGGCCACAATCACAGCTGCTTCAGTGTCACCAGAAAACATAATTGTCCAGTACTGTTTGCTGGTTATTTGTCACCTGCAGGTATGATCAGCTTTCCACTAAGCCAGTGAACTACTCCTCATTGGGAGAAGACTGGGGGTGGGAGATAAACTACTGATTTTCCACATTTAAAACAGGGGTAGAGCAGACAAGGAATTAGCTAGTAAAATCGTCATTGCAGTGTGGTAAAAAGAAAGAGAAGAAATCTGAAGAAATTGTGTCAAGCTCTAGCATCCGAACCCTATTTGCTGCCAAGGAGAACAAGATAATATATATTTTTCTTTGTCTCTCATAAACCACTTTTGGTTTTTTTCAGATCAGGTTTTTAGGATCTGTTTCCACAATACAAGATTTTTTTCTTGACTAAGTTGAAGGATAATCCATTTTTCCCTCTTCTGGAAACACCTTATAATAACATCCTTGGCATTTATGGAGTACCTTTAATCTTGGCTGCAGTGTTTATGGACCATGGGCCTCATTCCACTTCCAGCTGCATCTGTGCACGCTTGTGCTGGTTGGGAAAGAGGTGAACAAAAAGGAGGGGAAAAAAAAGTCTCTGCAGCATGTGCAACAGCAAAGCAAGAATCAATTCCATATGAAGCCCATTTGGGTCTGGCAGGGCTTATTTATTTTCTCTCCGCTTTTATTTGTTCCTGGTGCTCAGTGTAAAAAAGAAGACAAAAAGATGACTCTAGATCCTTTCATAACAGAGCAGAATTTCTCGCAGAGGATTTAATTGGTATGGGACAGATAGTAGATCTTGGAGGCCCCAAAATAAATTGAAACACCATTTTTCCAGGTGCAGTACAGGTATGTGCTAAAAGAGTCACTTCCTCAGTGACCCTGCATGTGAAGCACGTGCTTCTTCACATTCCCCTGCTCCGGTGTGCCTCATCCTTTGGGGTCTGCAGAGGTGGAACATCTGCTAAGGCTTTCACCTCAAGGGACAGTGACAGGGCAATTTCTCTTTCAGAGATCTCCCCAGCACGTTCTCTGATAGATATCCGAACTCCTTTGCTGGGAGTTTTCCCCAGATCTCCAGGGGGTTTAGAAGAAATACAGAAATTGGACATGCTCAGGGATTCTTACTTTAAAAAAACATAAAAACGAACCCAAAACACAACACACTGGCACCTCCACTAATTGAACTTCATTCACTGCCTAGATGAATTGAGGAATTTCTTCTCTGAAACATCCCTTGTGGCATTCACTAAAGCTTCAAACGCCTTTTTCTCCTGAGGACTGCGTTTGTGGGCGGAGAAGTGGAATGAGACAGACCCGTGCTCGCGACACTGGGTGGGAGATGGTGCAAACCTCTCCCGCCCTCACTGCTGCGGTAGCAGTGTGGTCCCATCCCTACAAAAAAAAAAAAAGAAGAAAAAGAAAAAGAAAGAAAAGCCCCACAGAACAACAGTTTTGTTTGAAGGGCTTAGCCTAAACTGCCAGGTGGAACCCAGCCAAGTGGCAGCAGACCGTGACAGACAGACCCTCACCATTTATACCGCAGCAGCTACCCCAGAGGAGAATGTGGCCAGGGAGAGCAAAGCACACGGAGGTACACACCCGTGCTCACACCCATTGCAGCCGCAGGTCGAAGTCCAGTTAGGTACTTTACTGCTCCTTTAAGCCTTGTCTGGCTTTCAGGGCTGGAAGACTGTCTGTGTGTGCCCGAACGCGCGCCTCCGCCAGGGATGGATGGCGATTTGCATCTGAAGCAAGGCCCTGATCCCCTTCCCAGGAGGTTTACGTGACGCATGGCTTGGCCAAGGGGCAGTTGGGTTTTATTTATGGCGGGGTCTTGGCTCCGTGTTCGCCAGCGGCTCCGAGGACACCAGCCTTGCTAGCTGCCCCTCGTTTTCAGAGGCCACATAGAAAGATGGTGGGTGCAGGTTTGCACAGGAGCTCCCTAGGCCTTCCCACCTCCGCAGCCTGGTTGTCTCCTCTGTTACTGATACTCTGAAGAGCTTTCCTGAGCCACTTTGGCACTCGGGATAGGGGCGATGCTCTGGTTCTCCTTAATAATTTTTTTAGGGTACCACTCTTTTGAAAGTTTACATAATACTTATATAGGAACTTGCTTCTCTTTAGGTATGGGCAGATGGGTATGAATGCCTCTAGGTTTTATGCTCCTGGAAGTAGACTGTGCTACATGTCACCAGAGGATCAGCTGCTTCTCAGTCAGGGTAAAATTCTCAGGTATGACCTTCACCTTTCAGCGTTAGTTAAGGTCATGTTGTCCAAAAAAACCCAGAGTTCTTGTTTTTCAATTTTTGTGGGGCTGCCTCAAGCACAAAATTAATACAAAAAGTGTGTGACATGCATACAAAAGGAAATAATTTCTTCTGTTTATCTGAACAGAAAGTCACACTGAGCAAGTAATAGCCTGGGTGGGAATTGTACTCCCTTACTCTTCACCTATTAGGTAGTAAGTACTTTCAAAGTTAAAAAGTCAGGTGTCTGCATTTGACACAGGGTTCCTACTCCAGGAGCTGTTGTAAAATCCTTTTTACATTAGCCAGTTTTCAAAGCTAGAACAGGTCTTGGGAGGATCACCATCCTTAGGCTTGCAATCTTAGATGCAATCTACATGATAGGTAGCCACCACGATGTTCTTGTTCTGCTAGTATAGCACACAGGCAGTGTAAGATGTTCTCTCTGAAGATATTTTAACTATACTCTGTTGCATAGTTTTTGCAGGTGGAGGAATGTCAACTTCAGTATCTTTGCATACTTGCAGGCCCAAATTCCTTGTCACCATATTTGTCCACACAAGGCACCAAAAGCTTGTGAAGATACGACAAAAAGTTTACCAAGAATGTGTGTGTGAGGTGTTGTCACAAAACCAGTTTCATATCTACAGGGTGTTGTCCAGATCACCAGTTATCTTCCTGAAAGATTTTACAAAATCCCCTGTCTTTAAATAAAGCAAGCAAACAAACAGCGACTAGCAGTAGTGGGGGAACCACCCACTAATTATTCAGTTTCAGAGATCTGAAAAGAAAAATGATCAGGGTTCAGTGGAAAGGCAAGGATAGCAATTGAAAAGCAGCTGAGAATGGGAGACTAACCTTCTGTTTTTAGGCTCAGAATTTCTGTGTTCATGGACTGCAGGCTTCCTACAAAAAGGGAACATTTTGCACTTGCAGAGAAGATGATGGTTCAACATCTTCCCCTCTCAGGGACGTGGCAGTTCAGTTTTCAACCACCACCTCCCACCAATGCACAGCTAGTCAGCTGGCATTGCCTGGGTCAAGGACAGAGATTTTGGTTCCTTGTTCAGAAGGTGCCTGTAGAAATCGTCCAAGCTCCCTTAATCATAGAACCATTTAGGTTGGAGAGGACCCTTTAGATCAAGTCCAACCATTGACCTAAAATCACCAAGTCCACCACTAAACCATGTCTCTAAATGCCATGTCTACATGCCTTAAATACCTCCAGGAATGTTTAGTTAATTTCTGAAGGTCATAACGCTTGAAGCAAAAACACAGCACTAAAACATGCTAGGCATCAGCCAAAGAGGATTAAAAAAAAACAACAAAAAACCAGCAACAAACTTCATTTGAACAGTGCCAACTTGTTGAGCTGGAACTGGTGTCCTCGTTCACTTGGTGAAGATAAGAAAGAGCAAAGCCTGGAAAAGCCAAGGTGAAGCAGAAGAGGCAGAGTGACAGGCTTTAAAAAAGAACATTAAATGCCCCTGCCAAAAAGTTAACCAGGAAAGGCTAAGACAAATGTAAACATTCGAAAAAATAAATGCAGAAGGAAACAAGCACGTGGCAGAACCAGGGTTTTTTGAGTATTTTGAGTCTTGGTTCGGAAATACTACCAGCCTCAGCTGGTGGGAGCCGAGCAGAGAGAAGATGATGAAATCAGTCCCAGGGAGACACGGCCCAGAGGTCACCATAAACGAGAGGTTGACTGGGGACAAGGGCAGGAGCTGGATGTGGCCGACATGCATGAAAAGCCTCAACAATAACGGGGAATGCAACAAGGGAGAGAGAGTGTTTCAAAATAAAGCTTTACTGGCTTCCTGAATGTATTTATGCTGACTCAAGTATGTCCTTGCACCAGTCTCCCACATGATGGAAACAAGTCAAGCACAGTCAAAGAGCTGAGAAGGTCAGTCCAACAGGGTGAGGACACGATAAATGGAGACATAAAGAAGTTGGTTTTGGTGACAAATGACTGAAAAAAGAGATAGATACTGGCGTAGAAGAGTCATTGATTCATGCCCAAGCACATGGAAAAGTGACCAGTAATATCAAATTCAGATTAAAAAAAGGAAGTTATTTAGACACCTAAGTAAGGTCCAGGATCTTGATGGGAATACCAAAATACAGAGAGGTGCATAAAAACTGTCTGCAAGGATCAAAACAGAAGTTGCTTTTCCTCAGCAGTCTAAACGGGACCTACATTTCTAAAAATCCATTCCAATATGCAGTACTCAGGCAGCTGAAAATCCAGCACGGGCTGTGTCACAGGAGGAAGAGCTTTTCCTCCCAAATCTAAACCCCACGTGCAAATACTCAGGCAGAAACCCAGTACATCTGGTCCTGGAGCCTGGCCAGCAGCTCGTGCACAGAAAGCACTCTCCTGAGCTTAAAATAAATAAAAAAAATACTCTGTTTGCTTGTGGGCTTTCTACCTGAACATTAATTTGGAATATTATCAGTTATATGTGTTGGGGGGGGTCTGGTTGTTTAATACCCATCTGTTCCTTCCTGTGCAGAGACAGATTTCCCACACCTAGCTGCTTCTTTCAGGTCAGCAACCTATTTGATTGGGACAAACTATCAAGAGCCATAACCCTTCAGCAGCTCAAACCCTGGTGAAGCCAATACCCTTGGGTGGAGCGACCACTTCTGCAAGTGGTATCCCCTAAAAAGAGCTGCCTTTTCATCTGGCCACCTCTGTAGTTTAAGCAGCTGGAATCTGGGTACTCAGAAAGGCTTGGAAAAAAAGAAAATGTAATATGGGCTGGGGACATAGGGGGGAACAATCAAAATAACTGAACAGCAGGAGAAAAAAAATCGGCAAAAATTTAAGAGGGACGCAGAGATAAAAATCATAATTTTTGCATGAGAGGAAGGAGGAGGAATAACTCTAATTGATAAACAGGTTCAAGATACAGCTGCTGAGCAGAAGCCTTTGCTAAGGGGAATTCAGCAGTTGGCAGATGTGGGTTGCTTGCTGTTGCTGTGCCTAGAGGTGTATCTTCAGTTTTTGGCACTCTCAGTCTGCTAGTTTTATTTTTCTTGTATTCACACTGCAATTGATTTGGGATAAAGGCGCTTTTTGGTGTATGTATGGAGGATTTGGCCCAGCAGAACTCTGAGGATCCAGTTTCCACATGCAGTAATAACAACAAAGACAGCTCAACCCTGAAGAACTAAGTTTTGACTATCTAAAACCACTTAAGACACTCATTCTTTCCTGCCAAAAATTTAAGGTGTGATGAGGTATGGATTTAAAGCATACATATGAGGTACGTACACAAACAGAAACACAAACTTTTAGTTACGGGAAACCTGCAGAAACTCACTGCACTGGAGCAACAGCAGAAAAGCTTTCTCCATCCAGCCTTCATCATGTGGTCCTTCCAAAAGGTGGTTCTCCCAAAAGCCTCTTTCTCATGGACGCTCAGCAACTTCTCCTCAGCTTTCTGGGACTGCTGCAGGTAGTTCTGAGCCAGGTTAACCAGGCACCTCTACTTTACCCTGCTTCACTGCCTTTGCTTTCTCAGGGCGCTTTAGACATTGCACAAATGATCAGACAGACATAAACAGCCCCAGTGAATATCTAATTGTGAAGGAGCACATGTGTTTATGTCATGATGGGCCTTCCCTGCTAGGATCCTATTTATCTGGCTGCAGAGCTCGTGTATATTCTATCCCTCTACTTCAACCCCCAACCGAGAATCTCTATCAAATCTTCTGAATGCTCCTGGGAAGGTTAAAATTAGATCAGATCTTCATGGGTGGCTCTTACTTCTCCAGTGGACGACATCCAAACAGGAGGCTGAACTGCTCACAGTTTGGAGGCTGCTCTGGAAGGCTCCATCCATTGAGTCACCCTTGTACCGGGGCCAAAACCTTACATTTGCCCAAAGCATAACCCCCAGAAATGCATTAAGGTTGGGATCAAAGAACAGAAGAAATGGAGAATCACTGCTGGTCTGCTAATCCTCCTCACCCCCATCACAGCACCAGTTTCATGCCAACAGAAACAGAGCAATTATTTTTTGTTTTTAATCACTTCAAGGTCTAAAAGTTGTGGTTTTTTTTTTTTTCCCTTATAAATACTTCTTCAAGCTTCAGCCTCTAAATCAGCCAGAAAGGGTATGTGTGCATTTGGCAGATGTCCTGCAGGATGACATGATGGCCCATGTGAAGCCAGAGGGTCGCATTTCCATCACAGCAAACGGTCATTTGACCGAATCAGTAGGTGTGTGATGGATGTGTCTGTCCTTTCACTGTACATAGGCATTTCCCCAAGTATCATCAGGCCCTTTTAGTCACCTCTGGGACACTGTTTGTGCCAAACCTGGATCTCTATATCAGTTCTTCAAAGAGAAAAATTATGCTTCCCCATGTGTTTGCACAGCATCAAGTGCAATAAATTTCCAGTTCTGAAAGGGTCTAGAGGCAAACAATAGCAAATTAATAATGCTAAAGTACAGTAGGGGTTTTAAAAATTTTTTTTGGTATTATAGTGAATAAGATGTCCAGAAATAGACTAGACATGCCAAAGTGGGCGAGAAAGTCAGTACTTTTCTTCTTTCAATTTGAAAATTCAGATATAATACAGAGATTCACTTCCTGTTTATCCAGGATAAAAGGCTTCACTGTAGGGGGTGAGTTCAGCTGAAGAAGGAATTCAGTGAAATAATTCTGCGAGTCGATGAGGTTGGACTGACTCACTCTGAACAGATGCAACAGGATCTCAGGTGTCCACAGTCTCTGACTGCTTCCAAAACGTTCCCTGGAAAATTTTCCACATTCCTTTTTGCACCACGGAGATTGCCAGGCTGCACACACCTACGTTTGGCAGGGTTCCACAATCCACCATTCTCTAGCTATGAGTAACAATGTATTTCCTGTGTATTTTGTGAATTAACGACACTGATACTTGCAGGTAAAAGGATTAGGTAAGGCATCGCTCCAAGCCCCTCTCGGTGCCTAAGGAGTTACCAGTCGTCACATGGAATGAGTTTTCCCCAAAGCATGTCTGCTGCTGTGAAACAGCACACGAGTCTTGATCTTGCTTCAGCAAGAGCACTTGGATCCTACGAGCAAGAACTTTGCTCTTCCTACATCTCCGTTACATCTCTACAGCTACCAATGGAGGCAAAAAAACCCCTAAACCAAATAAAAAGGCATTTTGGGCTCTCAGGTGTCAATGTTTCAACGTGTTGAATGTCTTCTGCCTATCAGCTGCCAGACAGATACTAGAAAGGACATTACCAAGACAGTAGCTTTGCTCTCCATGGCCTGCGTAGAGTCTCACAAACCAACCTTTGATGTGGTGGAGAGACCTAACAATGTCAACAAGGTAGATTTGCCTTTTTCCCTCTATCTCAAGGGAGGACAGACAGCTCTCTGGCTGGATCAACCGATTTAAGGTTAATGGTTGGATTGGATGATCCCAAGGGTCTTTTCCAACCTGAACGATTCTGTGGTTCTATGGTTCCGCACAACACTCTGGCTGACAGCTGAGCCATACCTCCCTCTATCCCTATGAATAGTTTTGCCAGGCTAGAGAAGAGCCCTCTTCGGAGGTGACCTGGGGAGCTACCTCTCCTCTGGGAGCTGTTGCACCTCAAGATGATCCAGAAAAACCCCCAATTCATCGTTTGCAGACAGCCATCCCCAACATCTCAACAATGGGTCCAGCTCCCCCTCCCAGTAATGCACAACATCTCTGCAAATGTGGGGATGTCACCTCCTTCCTGAGGTAGAGGATCCACCCACCCTGTCAGGTTACTCTCCGGTCATGTTTTTCAAGATTTTTAATTATTTTTTTTTCTTATGGTCAAGATGGCCAGGAGCTTTATTTAAAGAAAGCTGAGTTTCTCACAAGAAATCAGGCTTTAGAAATGCATCACAGCAAATAGCAACAGTTATGAAAGAAACATCGTGCTGAAGAGCCAACTTCAAATCAAACACCAAACCAGCTAGTTGTGCAGGAAAAGTCATAAGTACCATCTTTTTTTGGATTTCACCTTCACCCCATCAAAATCCAGAACCATTAAATGCAGTAGCTAAGCACTGAATTGGTAACTGAGTTCTTTAGGGCCAGGCAGGTCCCAAAGTTAGGTGTTTTCCCTGCATTTAACTGGTGTATAGACTTACTTAAATTAAAAATATAAGTGAGCGACTTGAAAATATAATTGCGTTGAGATCTGCTGAACCATGCGCCTTGCAATATTATCAGTTTTCTTCTAGAAACACCACCTTTCCTTCTGCAGAGCTGAGGGTTGTGTGGCATGGCCAGGGCTTTCAAGAGCTTCCATGTGTTACAGTCAGTTCTGGGAGACTGAAATTCCAGATTATTCAAGTCAGCTGAAGTGAAAGTTGGGCTAGCCCAACGTTTTTTGAGTTCAAACACAAAAAGTCTCCATATCCATTTGGTTTTATAATTGCAATGGCTTCATTTTTTAAAAGTCTGTTCATAGGAAATTTTGGGATTCTTGATCACTTTTTGTTGTTGCGTGGAATGTTACAGAGAAGAGAAGTTTTTTTCTTACTATGCTTTTGAGAAACCAAATATCTTTCTGTATTGGTATCAACGTTTCCAAAAATAAAAAATGCCTATGGGAAAAATACAGGGTTTTTAAAAAAAGTTTTTTGGGGGGTTAAAAAAGTACACCAAAATAAAAAAAAAACAAACCACATCCAACAATCCACTGAAATTTGCATTTCCCACTGGTTTGGTCATTACTATAGGCTCAGACCTCTGTTAGAGCAGGAATAAACTTGGAAAACTGGCTAAGTTCTCACCACTCCTTGTGATGAGGATGCCACAGCCTCATCATCGAGGGACCTTCTGCCCCCTCATCCTTCACATGTTCCTCTTCCTCCTTTTTTGTACTTTCTCAACAAGTCTTTAAGGGCCTTTATCTTGGCACGTAAAGGCAATAGTTAGATGCGCTGTACGAAGCATGCTGCAAATCCACGCACAGTGCTGGTATTCCACACGTACCACACAGCTAATTAGCATCCATCTTGACCCTTTAAATCTACAGAATTAATTTTTTCAGCTCAAGTATTTGTCTCCCAAGGAAGAAACAGCAAAATACATCAACGGAGTAACCCAAAACCCCGACTGGCCTTGCTTATCCAAAGCGGCATGAGTCAACAAGCATCAAATACACCTTTGAGAAGGTTCTTGTTGGTACTTGTGACTTTTAAGTCCCATTAAATTTCATGCGAAACAGCTGAACTGAACCCATTTTCCGCCTCTTAGTCTCTCATGGCTTTTGCCAAGCCTCACCACTGAGATCAACAGCTCCGGATCTTCTGAATTGGGCCACTTAACACCTGCTCATCGTGGGTTTGAGGTCCCACCATGATCCGTGTGATCATACCTCTTGCTGCAGTCTTAATTTTCCATGGCTGCTGGGTGTCTTGGGATATAGACTCAGAGTGGTTAAGGTTGGAAGGGACCTTGAAGATCACCTACTTCCAACCCCTTGCTGTGGGCAGGGGCACCTCTCTTCCACCAGACCAGGTTGCTCAAAGCCCCATCCAACCTGGCCTTGGACACTTCCAGGGATGAGGCATCTACAACCTCCACCACCTTCCAGTGCTTCACCACTCCCACAGTGAAGAATTTTTTCCTTATATCTAACTTAAATCTACCCTCTTGCAGTTTCAGGCTGTTGCCCCTTGTCCTGTCACTACAGGCCCTTGTAAAAAGCCCTTCTCCAACTCTCCTGTAGGTCCCTTTCATCCTGCTTCAGACACTCAAAAATCAAGATGGCAAAGCTTGGCATGGAAAGACGTACCTCCAACATGGACAGCAGCTTTAGAGGAACATTGCAAACATCTGGGTAAATGCAGGGAGCTGCAAGCAGCCTAAGGGAAACAAGGAAGCTGCCTTAAAAGAACGGTGTTGTATCTATGCCTGGGAGTAAGTGTTCATGGTTAGTATCTACATGTAATTAGAAGGTGCACCTGCAAAAACTCAGATGCAACCGCATGGTTTTGTGCAGTATTAAAGACACTATTGCAGATCCTATTCTGATGCCCAAACTGCCTATTTTGCACCCTCACTCTGGCAACCCAAGTACAGGAGGTCAACAAATTAAATTACCAGGTAGAAGCTTCAAAAAAAAAAAAAAAATTCGTTTTCTCATCCCTTGCCTTATGAAACTGGGAAAAATCCATGGATATAATGATATTGGTCTCAGTGCAACAGGTTAGAAGCTGGAGTAGACACTTTTAAGGCAGCAAAGTCCATCCAAACTGAAGAGACCATCTCTGGCTCAAGAAGTCCCAAGGGGAGCGATGCAGAAATGCCTCTATGGCCGTGTCCTTTCTTACACTTTCCTAGAGCATCTGCTACGGATGTGCTCGGACACTTGCACCACTCAGCTTATTAAATGCAGTGGTAGCAACCTGGGGGGAGACGACAAAAATACCAGCTGTTTGCTGCACACCCTGCCTTTCGGGTGGAAATCCAACATAAAAATGCCGAAGTGGAGACTTAAAAAGGCATTTTCAGCAGGAACACGTCTCCTTTTCTAATGCTCTCTCCCTGATGCAGGCTGGGGAGATCAATGCAAAGTAGGGAAATAGAAATAATAGAATATGTTAATCACTCTTTTGCCTACTGGAGAGCAGAGCTGGGCCCCGAGGGGCAAGCGTAATTTCAGCGAGCTTTATCTCGGCAGCACTGCTCCCTTGAGCTCCAAAACAAAAAAATCAGTGCTAGCAACTGCTTTTTCATTACAGCTATCTGAATATTCAATATGTAATTTAAACTGGCCTCAGATCTGTTCCCATAGCTGCCATCCCTTCCAAGAAGCCTGGTGAGTCTAAACTGCTCAGCTGATATCTCCCTCAGGTTGTTTTGTCTAAGCCCAAACTCTGTTTCTTTTGGGAAATGAAAACAACCTTGCCTGCTTTGGGATTTCACTTGCAAGCATAGTTCTGAAGCTCTGCTGTCGAACACAGTGACAGAGACAGCCATTAGCTGAACTGCCAGAAAAACCTTCCTTCCCCCAGAATTCGGGAGGACTCACTTTTCATTCTGTTTTGATGCCGAGTGCGGTGTTGCAAGTGGAGAAAAATCAGCATTTGTAGTCTGGGAGGGATTTAAACTGGAGAAAAGTGTTGATTTTAAAGAGAAAGAATACAGTGTTTGTGGGAAAATAAACTTGCTGGGCTTAAGGAACTCAAGGAAGGATGAAGAGAGGACCTTTGACATGTATCCATGTCCCCCTCTCTGCCCCCAAAAGGGACACTTTGCCTGCGTGTACCTGCTAGTGAGGATGGAGTGGATCTGGGCTCTGCATTCTTAGCTCCACGGTCCCATGTCCTGGCAAATTGATGGTGTCCTCTTACCTAGGCACTGTGAAACAAGAGCCACACCAGACGTGTCTACATACTCTTAAATAAAACATCTGGGGAATAAGTTCAAGTGCTGAAACAACCGTAGGACACCATTGTGGAAACTCCCAAGCTGCTGCAGAACATGCCTTCAAACCCCCAAAGCACATCCCAACGCAGCCAGGGAAGGGATGTCCTTTTTGACTCAGCCACAAGAACATTTGAAGTGCGATGAGGGAGCACTAGGTTTGAGTTTTGATCCTCTGTCCCCAGCCAGCAGCTCTCATTTGTATAAGTAGTTGTGTATAGCTTGAAGAACAGATTGTGACTCAGTGCTTTTCAATATCTCAGGTGAGTAGTCTCTCCATTGGACTAGTAAACCTGAGATACACCTTACTTTGCCCTGTTTTCATGGAAAAAAAAATAAAATCCCCCTTACCATCCTGCCTTGCTTTGGCCTTCCAAAAAGAAGAGAAATGCTTATTTATCTCGGAAGGGCCAAACTCCAGCCACACCTGGGAGGATGCTCCGTAGCTTCAGGATTCCCCCAACCTCCTGAGCTCACTCCTGGGGGTCCAGTGCTTCCCATGTGTAGAACAGAGGAGAGACTGCTCCCTGGTCCTCCTTTCCTCAAGTGTTTCTGTGTATTTAGCCCCTTATTTATAACGAATAGGCCTAGCAAGCCTCTGTGCACAGATGTCTCCATTCTGCATGGACAATGTTTGCATGCTCCTTTTGTCACCACAGACATCATAGCAACAGCATCTCTTACAGCATAAAATATCTTCAGAGCAAATTAGTTTAAGTCTATTACTTGCACGATGAAAACCTAGTGTGGTCAAAATAAAAGAAAGCACAGGGGTACGTTGAGGTTTACTGGCAAAGAAACTTTATTTTTGTCTGGTTGTGTTCAACATTTGGGCCACGAAGTTACTTCCATTTGAAAATGTACTACTGCATTATTCTACGATACAAGCAGCCTTTTATAGTATGGTTTTTTTGTTGTTGCACAAAGTAGAGTACAACTGACAGCAGCTTCAAGAAGCGTTTTAGCTTTCTAGAAAGTAACGCAGCTGGGAAAAAAAAAGAAAATCACGGCAGCTGAGAGAGGAGGAGAGAATTCCCTGCTTCCATTTGTTTTGTACGTGTGCCCAGTTTCTGCAGTCGCCGGGGATCTTTCAAAGACCGCGATTACAAAACGTGGGAAAGGTGTGTTTGGGAAACGGCATCACCAGACGAAAGTGCCTCAAAAATGTTTTCGGAATCGATTTCCATAAAAATTTACTACCTTCCTAGTTAATTAAATCCTTTGAACACGCTGGTGTGATGCATAGGAGATGAAGGATTTGTTGCTGTCATCGCATGATGTCAAGAGGGACGTGCCGTGAGCCCGCGTTACGCTGGGAGCACCGCGCTCTGCCCGACGAGTATTTGCCCAACACACCCCTCGAGGCTTCACTGGATCCTGCCACAGCAGAAACGATGTGAAAGAAGGAAAATAATAAAGGCTAAATGGTGGAACTAAGTGTCTTGTCATTCAAGGTCCTTTTTCTTGGAACCATGGAGAGCACTCATACTATAAGAAACTGTCCTTATCGTGAGCAGATTTTTACTTTTCCTCCTCTTTTCTCACAAAAAAAAAAGGGGGGGATAAAGAGAGAGGGCAAGCATGCCACACCTCCTGTTTTTTTGGGGAATGATGGTCTTATTTCACTGTGTCAGGACAATGCCAGTGGAAAAAATAAAAAGTGAAAATAAATGTCAGTTTGGGAATATTTTGCAGGTGGAGTCATAAATCAACTAAAACCAAAACCAAACAACAAAAAAACCCTCTTGTGATCCCGTTTCCACATGCATAGCCAAGATTCCTGCTTTGACTTGATCTGGAGCGAGGGAGGGAATGCAGCCTGTTTCTCCGACACACCAAGATGCAAAGGGTGTTTGTTCTCTGTTATCAGCAAAGAGCAGTTATGAGCTTACCGGCCTGCTCCATCCATGATATAATCTATTTTTTATTACTGTAGGTTACGCCAAGTGCACCATGGTTTGGAACAATAACGAAAGACTTAAAAATCCCCCCAAAACTGAAAAAAAACCCCACCCTTCTCTTTTCCATTCTTGATAAAATGGTATTTTATCCTGCCAGAGTGCCCACCCTGAAATGTGCCTTAATAATATTAGTGCTTATTACATGTAGAGCCGGCTTTTCACGTCACATGAGCCAAGCTTGAAAGCAATTCTCAGCCTCTCCGTGAAATCCACTTGATCCTCGTGCTGAAACGCAGCTATTTCCAGATGATAAAAAGCACCTGTTTAACAGGGGGCTGGGGCAGAAAAAAATCCCGTATTCCAGCTAAAATAGGAGGAAGAACTTCTGGAGTATTACTCATTTGGCCACGTAAGGTAGATTACAGGTTTGTTGTTCTTTGACAAAAAATTGTTCTACCATGAAAGCGTCCCAATGGCTTCCTGACCAGAGCTTAGTCAGAAAGAATTGTCTTCTGTGCCCACCCCAAGCATACAACCATCTTTTTTCCATGACTACAGGGGACCAGGGTTCAGCTGGCATGGCTACAGGCTGACCAGTTACAAACATAATTACGATGTCTGGAAGAGAAAAAGATGATGAAAAGATTGGCCAAGCAACCAGGCAAGTCAAGGTTCCTGCTTGCGGATGAGACCTTCGAGGACATCTCGGCATGAAGCAGGAGATGCTGCTCAGATTCTCATGTAAAACACCACAGAGGCGTCTTTGGAGAGAAGAGGACCTGGATACAACCCAGGATAAATGAAATTATTTGCTCAGGATAAATGGCTGGAAGGCATTCAGGAGCCTGTTCTTCCTGTGCTTGCAAAATCTGAATTAGTAGGCTTTCTCCAGATTCAGTTCCTAGCTGCAGCAGGAAGATTACAAAATAACTCGTGTTCGCAGAGTAAAATTCAACTGGTCTTTCCTCTTTCTGTCTTCCCAACCCCATATAGTGACCTACGGACTCCAATTACTCTTGACCTATAGGTCTGGCACCATACATCGCTTGCGAGATCATCCATAAGGCACGTGGAGCCCATGTCACCCCTCTCCAACCAGCTAAGTGCTCCCAGCCACTGCTCCCCAGGATTTAAAACACCACAGATGACGCCAAAAAGAGTCGTAGTGCCCACGAGATGCACTGACAAAACCAAAGCAGGACACTTTTTAGGAGCGAGAGTGTGTGAAAAAAAGGAATAACAGGATTCGGAGCAGACAAAAGGCTTGAAATCTGAGCCACCAAAGTATCCAGGCAGCAACTGCAACAAAGAGCAGAGCCTTTTATAGGAGAAGGATCTGCAGTTGCCCAGCTTTCCCAGGTTCCAGCCAAGCAAGAAGAATGAAGGTGTCTTCATAGACCTAGAGGAACACAGGGAGAAGAGGGACAGCTGGAGCATCCAACTCCGGGTGCACAAGGCTCCTGCAAAGGACAGGACTTCAGAAGCAGCTCTGACTGCCTGGGTGTTGTTTGTGTTGGTGCGTGTGCAGTGCCAACATGCAAAGATAAATAAATAAAGGAAAAAAACCACCCCTAGCTGAACAGAGCTTGCTAATCCCAAGCATTCCGAAAGAGTGAGTCACAGGCCCTCTAAAACATCACAAAATTAGAAAACAGAAACACTTCCGTTGTGACGTTAGAGTGCCCTGGGCATGGTTGCTTCATGCAGAATTCCCCTTCCATAGTGAGGGGCAGACATCATTTTAAACTAAAATCGGAAATCTCTACGCTCTTCCTGAATCCCGGCATGTGAGAGTGTTGGGAAAGAAATTCCCAGGATGTCACAAAAGCCATCACGGCACCGGGCTGGGTGACACTGCTGTGAGAGGGGTCTGAGCCTCCCTGGTAGGGCAAGGGCTGACACACCAGGATGGAGAAACCGCTGTGGTCGAGCCGTGAGCTAAAATAAATATTTCACAGGTCACCAAGTCGGAGTCACCTCACTTAATCTTAGGCTGCTAAAACCTTGACGTTCAAATCTCAGCAAGAGGTTTCTTAGTCAGTGGAGATAATGGGCACTTTAGAAGATGATTTATCTCATGTTTATCCTTTTTCTTAGGGGGGGATGGACGCTCCTGAAGAGCCCCTCCATCTCTGCTGCCTGCAGAGACGTTCTCTGTGACCACGTGAGGGGAGTCCGCTGTGAAGCTCCCCTATTTCCAGCTGTGTCTTCTCCAAGGAGTCACTTTTATCTACATTAATGCTCACATTTTTCATTGCCTCCTTCGTTTCCCAACTCAATGTCAGCAATACTGGAAGAATTTTTCAGAGCATTTCATTTCCAGGATGGTCCCAATACAGTTTTCGGTGCTGGTCTTACAGTGCGTCACATCACTAGTAGGTCCTTGAGCATCATTGCAACCATGGGCTAAGTGACAAGTGACACATCATCAGCCGTACACAGGGAAGGGTGTTATTGCTTGTTTTCTTGTTGTTGCTGTCTCTGGGTGGGTTTTTTATTTGTCTGTTTGGGTTTTTTAAGCGAAGGTGGCCAAGGACTTGGGGTTCTCCCTGCATTTTCCAGGAGGGCATGTCTGCAGCACTACAGCTCTGAAGCTGAAGACTGGGCACACTTCCAGTTTTACCAGCTTTAGTCCCAATATCAACTGTTTGCAGACAGTTGTCCCTGTAATCTCCATGCTGCAGCTAAGAGAAGCCAAAATAATGCGTATTACTGGAAAGCTGGGGGGCAAAACTGGCCAGGAATAATTTCCCTGCCACTGGTGAAAAAGTGTAGGGTTTTTTTTTTGTTTAAAACTACATTTCGGATCCAGCGGGAGAATCTTAAGAGAAGGCTCTTCTGGGAAGTTATTTAGAGTTTTTAATCTGCAGTCGAATATTTGTTGTCGTTCATGCAACTTCCTTGAATTTGTCTTTCTTTAAAAGAAAACCCACATTTTCTTTCTCTTTCCTACCTCTTGGGTGTTCCTGTTGTCATTTGCTGAGAGTAACAAAGGGCTTTTTTTACATTTCAGTTCCGCAGAAAGGCTGAAAACACATATAATGCTTCTGCTTAGAGACAGCGGTGGCCTGTGAACAGCTGGAAAGTGCCAGTGACTCCTTATTAAGGATCTTGGCCAGGTGGACATTTAAATCCAGCTAATTCATCTGGTGATGTGCACAGAAAGAGAAGCAGGAGCGGAGAAGGAAACCACAGAGGGGGACAGCATTGAAAAGCTCTGTTTAGTGAACCACCAGGAGGAGAGGAGCTGTTCCTACTCTGACTTTTTCCTAATTTTTTCTTTTTTTTTGGGGAGGTGGCATCAAAACTTGGAGGCCATGTGCAAAATGACAAGGGCAACCCCAACCAACTGGACACCTCCAGCTCCCACGTGCAGACCCATGGGCACCCCTTGTTGCCTCACCCAGGGAGGTTTGAAGTTCTGGAGGCTCAACCTCTCAATGCTCAACTTTCCAATCTCTTGCAGCCTGCTGTGGCAGCTCAAGCAGACGAAATTTCCAAGAAGCATTTGTGCCAGAAATGGTTATGTTAGTACGGATATAAACATGGCTGAGATTTTTTAGCGAAGAAGAGACAGTGTTTACTGTTGCTGAGCAGTAGAATAGATAAATAAAAGTATTTTCAAGTGCATTCAGCTGCGTACTTCTACAGGGAACTGCACCAGTTGTCCATAAAACCTTTACAGACCAAACATCAGTGGCTTTTCTCCTCCAGTGCTGCTTGCACACCTCTGCTCCCACAGAAGCAGCTTTTTGTTGAGAGCAAAACAATTAAGGCCCTTAATTACTAAGTCCACTGGTGAAGTGCTGCTGTGATATTGGTCCTTTGCTGAGCAGAAGCTGGGAGGAAGCCACCCTGTCCCCCTGAGCACCTTTATCTCATCCACAGCCTGGAGAGAGCTTCTGCTTACTGCAAGCACAACTTTGTACTGATTGCGTCCAGGTAAGGCACTCAATTACTCTCATTCTGGAGAATTCTTTAAACAAAATTATTTCTTGCAGGATACATGTGACAGCTACTCAACCTCAGGCTTGCTCAGGAAATAACTTTGCATTTAAGAAATGCAAAAAAAAACCACCCCCCCAAAAAAAACCCAACAAACCACCAACTTGCCACTACCATAAATCAGCCATCTGCAGAATGTAAACTGGTGTAACGCGGCTCTATCAGCACTTAGGGCAACGAGTGCTTCCCAAAGGTTTATACAACATGAACGTTTTTGTCCTTCCTAAAAGAAATCTCGTGTAATAAATTAAGAATCTTTCCAGGAAACATGACAAAACTCCACTCATCAGCACTGACTTCTAGGGTTTAGTCACAGAGCTCATAAAAAGGACAAGTTTTCCCTGTTAATGAAAGGAACTGAAAAGCTAGGTTTATCTCTCAATGTTTAGGGAAGGAGGTCATTTACGGCACATCGTGACGTCGTTGCAATGCAAGAAGGTGTTTTGGGAAGAGTTTGGCAGCCGGTGGGGGAAGCGAGCAGGAGACCAACACATTCCCATCTTTGACAAGCTCTAAGGATCAAGTTCAGCCTGGAAGAGCAGTGAAACTCTTACTGAACCCAGGGACAGGTATTACTCCATTTGTTAGCTTTCGTTAGCGACCCATATTTTCAGCTCTGCAGCACCGGACACAGAGGCAGAGGCTGTTCTCCAAGTGCACCAGAACTTTTCGACCATGTTTCCCCCACACACACCCATGGTCATGCTTCTCATCAGTCCTGGAAGCAGATAAAACTGCTGCTAAACCAACCCTGGAGCCAAGAACACACCACAGCGTTGTGCTGCTCCTCTCCGCTCCTTCAAAGTTTCCACAGATGGTCCGTTAAGAGCAACACCCTCTCGCTCATGTGCTTGGACCGGCAGATAACCACCTGAAATTCTAGGAAATTCCAGCAGCCCAAAACACAAGCAAGGGTCGATGTCAACACACATTGTATTTTCTGTGGTTGTATCAATGCTGGGTATAAATTGGGGTTGGGGGAGAGAAAAAAAACCACGCCACACAGCACTGATTTCTCTCTGCAGAATCACCTTTGGGAAAAGTAACGAAAGAGGTGTCTCAGTGCAAACTCCTCTCTCTCTTTTTTTCTTTTTTCTACCCCACTGCATTCATGGGGAAAGAACCATCATTCTGCCAGATGCACCAGCACTTACCAATTTCTTACTACATGGTGTATTTGTAAAGCTCTTTTGCTTCCTGTTTTGTCTGCTCCAGTTCTCAGGGCTTTACGCAGCGTTATTACAAACCAGCGTTGACCTCCAGACAGGGAGCTTGGGGTATCAACAGCTAAAGTAGACACGCAGACAGATTTTAGTTGACCTTGTGACAAGACAAGTCTCACACTGGATTTCTTTGCCCTCTCCTTCACGATACAGAGCTTCTGTCTTTTGATTGGGATGCCAACCCCTCCAGTGGAGCCCTCAGGTGCCCATACCACCTGTATGGTATCCCCAAAGCAGCTAAAGCAGGCCTGGAGACTCAGCTTTGCTTTGAAAAAAAAAAAAAACCATTCTTGCCATACAATAAAAAAAGCCAAATAATGAAAACAGGAAACCGCAAGTGGTTTCACCTGTACTAGGTTAAGTTGTTCAGGAAAAAAAACACACAAAACAAACAAAAAAACCCCCACAACCACACAAAACCCCAGAATTTTCTCAAAAGCATTTTCTGAGACAGGCTGTCCTGACACCCTCTCGTTGCTCTCTGTGTTGTCTCCCACTATGCTCCAAGATAGACCTTGCTTTTCAGGGTATCGTCGTATCAGCACCCAATTAGCGATTTTTCTCATAGTGAAGAATTCTTCTCATTTTGCCGCTGTTGGCAATCCTGCCCTGCAGCCAAACCTCCTCTGATCAGTCTTGCTAATAGACAAGAGAGGAAGAACTTCTTGGGGACCTTCATTCCAAGGGAATTTGCACTAATCAGCTCAGGAGGAGGCCTGGGAACTCTGAAGTCTCTAAGACTTCCTAAGAAGTCAACGCTTATCCACCAGCGAAGAAGACTGCATTGGTCCCATGCCCTGCTCCCAACCTACCTCAGGTGCTCCATGTCCCTCCTTCCTTCTTCCCCTCAATCAACCAGCCACGTGCCCATTAAGAACGATGGTAAGGGAAAACATTCTTGTCTAAGAAAGTTTGATTTCACATTGGGAATTTAAATCCAACAAACAAGGTAGCCTTCCCAGCCTAGAAGGTCCCCAAGAACAACAGAAGTAGGCACCAGAAGTGGTAAATTCCTCCTTCTGCCCAAAAGACGGAAGGCAGAACACACATTTTGAGATACAACCTAATAGAGCAAATCACAAGACGTTGTGGGGCGACTGTCCTGCTTTCTTTACCCCATCTCATTCATGTCACAGGTCCCACAACCTTCTCCCTGCCCATGGAGACACTTGTGTGACCAGGCAAGTGTTCTGGAGGGCACCTAACCCATGCCCAGCTCCCCAGCCAGCAACCATTTACACTGCCCAGCCTCAGCTCAGGTTTGTGCACAACAGGCACAAAAAGGTTAATACATAACAACAAGAAAGCACCAGTTCAAGTGCTCAGAAGGCAGGATGAAGAAGAGATCATCCTTTGACAGCCTCTCCTGGTCCTCCACTTGCTCCTCCGTTTCATCACTGCCCTCTCCCTCACTGCCACCTCCTCTTGCCCTAACTTCCCCTGAGAAAGCACAGGACAGGGACATCCAAATCAAAAAAGTCACATTCAGCTCTGTATGTGGAGATTCCGATGTCAACACTGTGGTCTGGAGAGGACATGGATGGGCAGTGACACTGCATCCTGCTCCAGCCGTAGGAAGCATCTCATCTATAGCCAGTAGCAGCAGAGAAGCATTTCCAGGATAGGGAACATCTCAGTGTAAAAAGCAGGATGCAGGAAGATACATGACCAAATTACTTTGAGAAGAAGGCCTGTCCCAGCATAATAAAAACCAAGGAAGCAACAAAAAAACAACACGTGAACCAGTTGCTTCCTAAAGCTACCTCTCTCCAGCAGCTGTGGGGAGAGTGGGATGGGGAACTCTCCTCCTTCAGCAGCCAAGAGAGACAGCTCACCTTCACGATGGCAAAGAGATCAAAGATTGTTTTATGCTAAATAGAATTTGCATCTAGTAACACAACGCTGCGAAACAGGGAAAACACACGAAGGATTTCATGCAAGGGCGTGCACCTCACCTCCCCAGACAGCTGGGGATGGATGATTTGCAGGCAGAGCGCTCCGTGTCGAGAGGTTCGGCAACGTGCAGCACTGCTGGGACCCCGAAGGGGGAAATGATCTCATCTTCTTTATGTCTTCAAAAATCCCAGCTCTTCAGTTCGGTAAAACTTCTGGAATTTGTTGTCTTCATTTGAACCCAGTGAGGGGAGGAATTTGCTTTCATAAATATATGGTTGGTTGATTTCTCCAATTAAATAATTACGTGAAAACTGGGTTTCAAATGGATGTTAATTTCAATGGTGCATATACGTATTTTTAAGAACCGATTACAAAACTGAAGATGTATGCTCATTACATATTCTGAATATATTTAAACTGACAATAAGTACGATTTTAAATGAAGAGAAACTTTGACAAATGAATCATATGCTTGAAGATCTGAAGTGTTCCTGCTCTATTAATGGAAATTATTTTTTCCCCCAAATTAATCTAAAATCAAGAACTATCCCGTACTTTTCCATATTCTTCCGTATTCCACTATTTTTTTCCCCAAATTAATCTAAAATTAAGAACTATCCCATACTTTTCCATATTCTTCCATATTCCACACAAGATATACACTCATACTGCTTTCTTTGAGAATAATATGTAGATACGTAAGTAGAAAAAATATTGTAATACAATAAGGAAACGAAAAAACAAGAAAGACAGGATATTAACAACTTCTGATATTTTATTTTCCAAACATTTTACTTTCCAACTCTAATCACCATTCCAACACTTATCTTGGAAAACCTTAGCCAGGAAACATTTCTCAAATAATTCTCGTAACTGAGTAGAATAACACGTCCAAGAAGAAAAATCCCCTAGTTCATTTGTCAATGTAAAACACTCCAAAATCCCTAAAATCTGGGAAAATACAGCAATATATTATGTAGCTTCCAGCCACAGTCTGTCTGAAATAGATGAAAAAATTGTGAGAGCTAAAGATGCTGTATCCTTGGCTACACAAAGCTAGCTTTTCACAGCATGAGTGTACCAAGGGAACAGAACACCCACTGCAGCTAAAGGAGCAAACATCCACAGAGCATGTCCATCCGCACAAGCATGTCCTCCTCCCTGCCCCCCAAAAAGCAGAGATCCCCACCAGCCACAGCAAACACTCTCAGGAAAAAAATTCTTCAGTCCGAGGGTGGCAAGACTCTGGAATAAATTGCCCAGAGAGGCTGTGGCTGCCCCCTCCCTGGAGGTGTTCAAGGCCAGGTTGGACAGAGCCTTGAGTAGCCTGATCTAGTTGAGAGGCGTCCCTGCCCAGGACAGGGAGGTTGGGTTAAATGATCTCTAAGGTCTCCTCCAACCCAGGCCATTCTAGGATTCTATAACTCATGGAAATCAGCAGAAATAAAACACTCTTTTTGGTTTTTTTTCTAAGCAAGTGTCTCAGCTGGAAGTAAAGCTCTTTAAGCCATCGAGTAACTGGAGTCACTACTGTTCCATCACCCATCCTCCTCCTGGCATCCTAGTGCTGCTCAGCCTCACAACCCAGCTGCTTGTAAAGTCAGCAGGAGGAGGCCAACCTAACTTTTACCCCTCCCAGGTTTGGGTAATTAGCAGCAGGGGTGACTGCAACAAGACCATGTGTCCTTGTGGCCAAGGCCTCCTGAGAAACAACCTGTGCAGAAACCAATGCAAAAATGTTGAATTGCACCAGGAACACTGTGGTCAGCAGGACCAAGGCAGGAATTGTCCCCCTGTACTTGGCATTGGTGAGGCAGCATCTCGAGTACCGTGTTCAGGTTTGGGCCCCTCACAACCAGAAGGACACTGAGGCACTTGAATGTGTCCAGAGAAGGGCAACGGAGCTGGTAAAGGATCTGGAGAACAAATCTGATGAGGAACAGCTGAGGGACCTGAGGTTGTTCAGCCTGGAGAAGAGGAGCCTGAGGGGAGACCTTCTTGCTCTCTACAACTACCTGGAAGGAGCGTGTAGAGAGATGGGTGTTGGTCTCTTCTCACAAGTTCCAACCAACAGGACAAGAGGAAGTGACTCCATGTTACACCAGGGGAGGTTTGGGTTAGATATTAGGAAAAATTTCTACACTGAAAGGGTTATCAAAGACAGGCTGCCCAGGGAAGAAGTTGAATTTTCATGCTTGGATGTATTTAAAAGCTGTCTAGATATGGTGCTCAGGGAGATGGCTTAGAAGTGGGCCTGGAGAGTTAGGTGATAGTTGGACTTGATGGCCTTAAAGGTTTTTTCCAACCATAACGATTCTATGATTCTAATCAGAGCACTGGTTTTACTACAGGGTTATCTTCACCTCCTGTTTTCCACCTGTGTACCTGAACTTGGGATGAAGACATCGCTTCAGGCTTGGTGAGCACGGTGATGTTCCTGTGTACAGGAGCGGACCTTCCACCTCTTCAGTGAGGGTTTTCTCTGAGCTTTTTGGTTGCATTTGGATTTCTGAAACAAAGCTGACACAACAAGACCTTCCTTGCTTGGCAGGCTTTTGGTAATTAATTGCAGACACGTTCAGAAGCAACCCACCAGTCTCTCTCCTTACAGGTGAGTTGCATCTTCTGGTGCTGATGCTGAAGATCTTCTCAGTGACAAAGGACACTGCAGACAGACTGCCCTGAAGGGCAAGGGAAGCTACTTTATAATAAGATGGACTTTCATGGTTATCTAGCTCTGAATGGCAGGGATTTATCAGCTGGTGAGAATGTCCAGATTCATGCTCACTAAGAGAGTTCCAGCAACTGGTGTCTCTCTTACCATAGGAGGAAATACCTTGCTAATTAATTGCTCCAAGATCTTGCAGGCACCTGCAGCAGCTTCGTCACTGCAGGAGATTTAGCTCCTAGGTGAAAACTCTGACTAATTTAATTGACAACTGAAGTAATCCACCTGGAACTAACTGTTAGCTGGCTTCCTGTGGTTGTTAGGTGATTTTCATCACAAAAAAAAAAAAAAAAAATCGTCATAAAAAAACCTGAAAATAGGGTGAGGGTGGATGTTTTGATTCCGTCTCCCTGGCCAAAACCAGAACAGGTAGTACATCAAGCCGTGCTTCAGCTCTGCCCCAGGTAAAGTCTCATGATGACTGAAATAAGTAAAAAATGTTACCTTGTGTCCTGCATATTTAACTTTCTTCCCCTATGCAACACAGTATGGTGTCCACTGCTTTTGCGACAGAAAATAAAAGAGTTTTTTAATCTCCAGTGCGTCTTCGAAAAGCACTTGGAGATTCGGAACACTTTCTAATGTCAGAGTATTCTTTTCCCACCTGATTTTTAAACACAAATCAGTCCACACTTATTCAAATATGAACAATTTATGTTCTGGAGAAGAACAGAAGTTTGATCTTGCTTGCACAGAGTGACTAATTTTAGAAGTATGTTACGTTTTTGCAGAGTCAGAGCATCATTCACCTATGACAGTAATGAACTAAAACCGTCTTTGTTTCAGATATTAAAAAAGCTGGAACAAGTGCTGTCGGTGGTAATCCCCTGGGAAGAAAATGCGCGTCTGTTTCCAAATTCTTTAGGTTCAAAGAGATAAATCATTCATCCGTCAAGGAGGGACCTAACACACTGCTCTGAATCTGACAACATATTTCCCCTGTCCTTATTAATTGACATCAGATGAAGATGTCGATATGAGCACACGTTCTCCAAAATCTCCAATATACCTCTATTTTGAAAAATAGCATGCTTTGACCTACTGAAAACACATCCCTCCCTGGGAGGAAAACTTGTCAGGACAGCTGCTGTATTAACACGGTGTGACGTTGGTGAGCTGTCCCTGTAACTGTTCCTGGGATGAGCTGATCAAGCGTCCTGTGTATTTTTGGTGAATGATGGTCAGGTGTCAGTGTGAGCAGCAACAAGATTCAGACCAAGATGAGAGACACCTGAAATGAGGTGTCCGTATGCGTGCTAAACATCTGAGCTCCCACCAGAGTTCTCCAAAATTGGAACGATGCAGGCGACGAAGGCTGGAGAGCACTTTGCTCACCTAAAGCACCCATGGGTCATCCTCTGTCCATTTGACCACACAGGTTTGATCTCCATCACCTTCTCCTCTTTCAGTTCTGCA
Organism: Trogon surrucura; assembly: GCA_020746105.1. Classification (NCBI taxonomy): domain Eukaryota; kingdom Metazoa; phylum Chordata; class Aves; order Trogoniformes; family Trogonidae; genus Trogon; species Trogon surrucura. Next base: position 85,970,386 of record CM036658.1, read on the forward strand.
GGCTTGAAGCACTTTTCAGGTACAGCCCTGTGGAAGTCCTGTTATTTCTTACCCTACAAACCAACACGTTGTCTGTTTGTCTCAATACCAACAGCCTGGGAGGTCTGGACCAAAAGACATCCTCTGTGAGAAAAGTTGAGACAGCAGAAAGGTGACTTTCTCGAAGGTACCATGCATGCCTTTCCTTTTCTGGAAGGAGCCTAGGAATATGTCATGCGTATCAGCACTTGCCCATTCCTAGCGTATTTGTTAGTAGGTATTGCTGAAGAAAAACTTACTCAGGCATCATCCTCCACTGTCATTCTCCAACACATCTGTTGAAGTCCTCTGCACGCCCGTGCTCCCCCAAAGGACAGCTCAGATTCGTCTCTCTCCCAGTGCCAAGAACGGAGGTGAGAGCTAGAAGATATGTCATCATGCACATTTGGGGCACATTAGCTAGGGTCACCCAAGATGCACAGTGCAATTTTAGGTCATTTTCCCTCTCTCTCTCTTGTCCGTGCACAAATCTGGGTTAATCCTTGCAGAGGTTACAGCCTGTAAATTGTGAAGACCAAATTTCAGACAAGAGGCGTATGCGCACCACGCAGTTTTCCTCTCTGAGCCTGGAAGTTTGCAATTAAATAAGGAAATAAACCACCACAGTCAATATTCTGAAGCTCCAAAGCCTGCTCTGTGGCTTTTATTTCTATAATATTTGCCTTCAGCACTGAGAGAGACCGCAAGGCAGAGATGGGTCACCATGTCCCCGTACTGCCTGTGACATGCAGTCCTGCCTGTCCTCACCCTCAGAAAGATTTATGGGTTCCTCCTTCATCTCATAATCCTTCATTTTTACCCTGTAACCTCCCCTAAGCCTGCTGTGAGTCATCAGGGCTTGTCTGTTAAGGGGAGATTGAGGCGCAGCCTTGGAGCACATAAAGCACGGTCCTGGATCCGCTAGAACACATCTCAGCAATATTCACCATCCCCTCTCTCATCACGGTGTGACTCTGCTGCACAAAACCAAGGGTATCTTCCAGCACCTTTGCACAAATCCTGTGTCCCACAACTGCATTTTTCAACTGCTGGGCAAGTTTTCTTCCAAACAGGAGAGAAAAACATGACCAGTGTCAATTGGTGCTTATTAGGGATCGCACGGCTGGCAGAAATATTTACCCTGGTGTCCTGCTCAAACCCTTCCCACGTGGTCACGTCTCCCAATTCTCTCCCAGAAAAACAAAACAAAACAAAACACCACAATAAAAAAAACCTAAAGCCAGTGCTGTAGTTTGCTTTAGAGGTGGGTACGTGTCAGGAATGAGAGATGGCTGAGAGCAGGCACTCCCGTTTGCAGGGAAAAAGCACCCCGGAGCTCGATATGGTAAGTCAAATCTGCCAGCTTTAATCACTTTATTTCTTAAAAGCTGCCGATCTTGGCGAATAAATCACAGCTTTCGTCTAAAAGCGATGTTGCCAGCGAATGTCATTGCATCAGACGTGGACCGCGGCTTCTTTCATCCCTGGCAGTGGGCTGCAGGCGAAGGTTTGAAAAGATACTTTTTCTTAGGAGACACCGACAGTTTCCTCAGCAGATTTCTCCCCCTCAGCCCCCCTCCTACCCCAACCTACTTTCACAAAAGGAAAAAAAAACCACACAAAAAACCACAAAAAAAAAAAAAACCCAACCATAAATGGATCCTGTAGTGTCTGCAATGTAAAGAATTAGCTGAATGGGAAGAAATGAACCATGGTCTTTATGTCCTAGTTACAGTCAGTGCAAACATTGCCACTAATCCCTGTTGTTGGAGGGGACTGGGGAAGAGGCACGGATAGATCCCACTGGGAACATTTTGTCTCTCTCAATCTACACTTGAGATCACTTTTTTTTTTTCCTTTTTTTTTTGTATGTATGTGTGTGTGTGTGTAATAAGATTGAGTTGTATTAAGAGTCCTGTGGATAACGTAAAACTGGGGGTGGGCAGATATTGTTCGCTGTCTCTTCCACCAAGTGTAACACCTACAGCCTTCGTATGCAGGGAGGTCTTAGCAACCCATTCATTTCAGGGGAGAGAAAGAAAGCTATTCATTCCCGGCAAATCCCATTTTGCCATGGCAACCCCCCTTCCCCGCCCCTCGCGCACAACTGTTGTTCACAGGGGCTGCTTAAAACAAGACAACAAAACCGAACCGTCGCCCATCCAGCCCCGGCGTTTTCTGCTCTGAGTTTTGCGGTGGCCTCGAGCCTGCACGACAGGGCAGGGACAACCCAGACACGGGGAAAAACTGGGGTGAAACACTATCACCTCGCTTTGTACCTGGTGGCATCACACCCCGTGTCCCTCAGCAGGACCCTCCTCAGAGGTGGGGTGTCCTGTACCCCTGGAGCTCGCCGGTGGGACAGCGAGGGTGGCCATGCCATGGGAGCATGGGACAACATGGGACACCTCTTTTCTATACTGTGGTGCCAAGCAGAGTTTTTTGACACGCCAGAACCTTTGCAGGGGCTGTGGGTAGGAGAGGCTCTGGAGGGAACAACTGGCACAGGCTGCCCAGGGAAGTGTTGGAGTCCCCATCCCTGGAGGTATTCAA